>CAWUFW010008588.1:0-600000 GCA_963921515.1 Calotriton arnoldi | reverse complement strand
ACTAAATCAGAACTCTACTGCAATCAAGGGCATCCTCCCTGAAAGAAGAGCTGCTGTATTGTAGGAGGGACTGCCACTTTGCTGCTTGCTCTGCTGGGTTAGTCAGCTGCTTGTTGTGCTACAGGAGGGATTGCCACTTTTCAACTTGCACTGCTGTGTTGGCCTGCTGCTTCTTGTCTAACAGTGATAGGGAGTGGACCTGCTCTCTACATCCTTGAACCCCAAATTCTTAAAGGGCTTGCTGGCTTGCCTCCTATTTTTGGTAATCTCAAGGATACAAAAGACTTCTTGCAACTCTTCAGCTGCTACTGAACTCTGCCATCTGTGAGTCCTACCCTTGCCTGAGGTGCCCCCCCCCCCGAGTCCTGGGCCTCATAAATGGGTTCTGCAGGTGTTTTCTTACAAAAGCCGGTGCATAGACCCAACTGCGTGAGAAAAAGCGACACATCGTCCTCTGATGCTGATGCAGTGCTGAATCGACTACAATGCGGGTCCCAACTGTGAGGCTCGACGACGAAGCAGCGCTGATCCTGCGTGGCCTGACGACAATGCAACGGGATACGAAGACAGCACTGTCAGGCTCGACTCCAACGGATCGACCTGACTGTGTGAATCGGAGCCGGCGGATCGTGTTCTCGACATCGACGCTTTGCTACATACAATGTACTTTTTCAGCAGACCCTGCATAGGTTCTGTTTCTGGCCTGCCCTCCATCATGGTTGGCCCAAACTTTGGATTTGTACTGGTCCCTCGCGACCTCAAGTAACCTTTTGACTGCCAGTGACTTCTAAGCACTGCTTTTGCATTTAACCTTTAAAAATGCATATCTCGACTTCTACTTATTGGATTTTATTTGTTTTGGTCTTGTTTTACTCAGGAAAATATTCTCTATTTTTCTAAACTAGTGTGGATTATTATTGTAGTGTTTTCATTGAGTTACTGTAGTTAAAGTGTGCACAAATATTTTACACATTGCCTCTTAAGTTAAGCCTGACTGCTCTGTGCAAAGCTACCAGAGGGTGAGCAGAGGTTATTCTAGGTTGTGCATCTGACTTACCCTGGCTAGAGTGGTGGTCCCTACTTGGAAAGGGTTGCATATCTCTGCCAACTATAGACCCCATTTGTAACAGGGGATAAGTCAATGTTATCATGTTTTAATGAGTGTGCATACACACTTTAGCTCTGATTAGCAGTGGTAAGGTGTTCAGAGCCCTAAGTCCAGTAAAAACAAGATCAGCAAAAAGGGAGGAGGAAGACAAAAGTTGGGGGGAAGACCACCGGAAGACTGACAAGTTTATCATATAGGATCTTCAAAAACGTAACAGCATTGTAGTTCCATGTTGTCCCATGGTACCGAATCCAGCTACAACACTATTTCAGATCCCCTATGATGCAGAGTGGTTTACTGTTGTGGATTTCTGCCAGGACTTTTTCTCTATCCTTTTGGATGAGGACAGTTAATTCTTGTTCGCAGTTTATATTCAGAGATAGAGTTTTGGCATGGTGCTGAGTTCCACAAAGGTATACAGAGAACCCTTCGATCTTTAATCAGAACTTGAAAAAGAATCTTGAGACTTTACAAATGCCATGCAATTTACTTCTTGTGCAGGGCATTGATGGCCTCCTTGTGGCATCAACTACACAAGAAGCTTGTAAACAGTCTAGTATTGCTCTTTAAATCATTTTACTGAGAATATACACAAAGTTTCGCCAAGTATATTGCAGTAACACCAGGAAGAGGTCCTACATTTTGGGAATCTTATTGAAAAGGGAATGAGAAGGGTGCCTCAAGAGAGAACCAAAGCTATTGTAAAAATGAACACACCCAGAACACGGAGAGAAGTCATAATGTTCCTGAGAATGGTGGGCTGCTGTTTACAGTGGATACTCAACATTTCTCTAGTGGCCAAGCCTTTACTGAGACTGACGCACAAGGATGTGCCTGATCCGCTCCCATGGGACAAAGACTGCTTAAGAGTATTCCTAAAGCTGAGAGAATGTCTCTGCTGTGTCCGGCACATGAAACGCCTGATTACAGTTAAATGTTCACCTTCTTTTGCAGTGAGAGGGAGGACTGTACTCTCTCAGTGCTTACTCAGGTGCACGGGGACTCGCGATGACCTGTGTAATGTTTTTCAACTACTCTTGACCCTGTTGCCGCAGCCTTAAAGCGGTTGCAGTGGTTGCTGTCAGTATTGAGAGAAGCAAGAGCATAATGTTCGGACATCCTCTCACTGTGATGGTCCCTCACTCAGTGGAAATATTGTATTTGACAAACAGCAGACTTACAAAATAGGAACAACAAATTCTTGCTTTCAGATAATGTAATTTTAAATAGATGTCAAACTCTTACTCCAGCTATATTGTTACCATTGCCTGAAAATGTAATTGATGGAGAAGTGTTTGAGTATGACTGTCTTCACATTATGGACCTATACATCAAGCCAAGACCTGGTATTTAGGATGACCCATTGATGAGCCTAACTATGTAATCTTTGTGGATGGTTCATGTTTGAGAGACAAGGATTAGGACTTTCAGAGCAATTTATGCTGCTTGTACTATTCAGGAAGTGGTGGAAGCCTATTGGCTTTGAGGTGTTACCTCCACGCAAGTGGCGGAATTGTTCACCCTTACAATCTTTCAGCTCAATTGCAAGTGACTATATTTGCAGATAGTCCCTAGAGCTTTCGTGTGGTCCATGATTTCAAACAGTTATGTCCACAAAGGGGAACATATAGAGGTGGGTAGTGATGGGGATTCGATCGCACCTTTTCCGTAGTGTGCAGTTACGTATGTATTACCAAATATATTTATTTCATCTCCAGGGTGCCGTTTGGTACATATGCATCATTACATCGTAATGCCTGTACAACGCAACCCCAACAACGCAGGTGCCTTTACATCGCATTCCATTACAACGCATTGTGAGGTCAGTAATGGGATATTTTTAAGTTTTAGGATGGGTATGGGTTTCGGGTGTCGGAGATGAAATTTGGGGTGTATTATGGGGTAAAATTTGAAATTTGGGGTGTGTTTTGGGGTCAGTTATGAAAATTGGGGTGTGCATTTGGGTCAAATAGGATTCTTAGGGTGTGTTTTGGGGGCTCAAAGATGAATTTTACGGTTCAGGGTTTGCTTTGGGGTACAAGGGTTAGTTTTAGGGCTGCACTCACTGAAGTGGGAATAGTAATATTTATATCTCTGCTATCCAACACATTCCCTATTGTTGCAATATGCCTAGTATTGGTATGCATTGTAATGGAATGCGATGTAATGGTATGTGTCGTAACTTCATATATACCTTTGGCACACCAGTGGTACGCCCGCTGCACATGGCCCCACAGCGGCCGCCATTGAGAAGTGCTGCGGGGGGGACTGGACAGCTGGGAGGTGGGAAAGGACACTGGATGGGGCGTGGACGCAGGGGTGTGTATTTGAGCGGGTGTTGTAAATATTTAAATGAGAGAAATCTTACCTCTAGGCCGGGTCCCGTGTCTTCGGTGCTCCTGCTCTCCTGAGTCTGCTTCCAGTAACAGGAAGTAGGCAGCCAGGCTCCATCCACTATGCCAATCACAACGCTGCAATGTGGCGTTGGGATTGGTCATTGGCGCCGGGACAAGGCTTTCATCCAGGGGCTGGAGGGGTAAGCATGTTCTCCATGCAGGCTGTAATGCAGCCTGCATTGCGAACATGACAGTGCGCATGACTGCTTTGGGTGGCCTGAGTGGGCCTATCAAGCAGTCATTGCGCACTTGAGAGGGCATGCCACTCCGCCCCTGTCCTGCTCCGTGAGTGGAGCAGCCCTACCCACCCTCCCGCCCGCAAAGGAAACATAGCACGATTACATCAGGAAGTTATCATAATGTGATGATTTTTCCTCTTCTTGCACTGCTTGAAAGCAGTGGGGCAACGCTCTTCCACTATAGCCACTGGGGGTGCGTCATCTACAGGTGCTAGGCCTGGGCGACTCGACCCCCGGGCCTCCTCCGCTACGCATCCCACCTTCTCTTTACCTGGACATTGACACTGTGGCGCAATCCGCTGCACTCTCTCGAAATCTGTGACTCAGCCAGCAGGAGCCTCAGCCAGGTGGGATTTCACAAGCCTGGGTACAGCAGTCGCCGACAAGTCCGCTGGTGAACCTCCCGATGCAGTTGATGCAGCAGGGCCCCCTTAGGTGTGAAGTTGCAGCGCTCCTGCCGCACAAGTTCGGCGCAGCTCAGGGGCCTCACCCTCCGCAGCGTCTGGCCAGACCAACATCATCCGGCCTGTGATGCAGAGAGGCGCCGCCCACCATTGGTAATCCCGTCTGTGCACCCCGGTGTAGTGGTGGATCATAGTATGCGATGCAGACCTCCCTACGTTGGTGCGCAGGAGCGCCTCTACCATTCACAGGTCCAAGGGGCTCAAGGCGGTCTTCTCACACAGGTCAGCAAGGTGTCTCCATGTGACCTGCCAGACTTCACCACCAGGTACGGGCGATCGCCGTGCCTCAATGTCTACCGCCACGGCTCGTCGACTCCACAGCTCCTCCGCATCCCACTCCAGGCTCCACACGCAGGTCCAGTGAGGCATCCAGGCTCCAGGCGCAGGCCCAGCGAGGCATCCAGGCTCCAGGCGCGGGTCCAGCGAGGCATCCAGGCTCCAGGCGCAGGTCCTACGAGGCATTCAGGCTCTCATCCTGGTCATCCTGGATGTTGGATTGGCTTGAGGGGGTTGTGGATGTGTGCTGCACTTGGCCCTGGCTGCTCCATTCTGCATTTCATTGTTTTTTTTTGCCTATTTTCTATTGGAGGTCGACTGATAGGCTATTTTTTCCAATAGAGGCAAAAAAAACTCACGTTGGGCTGACGAACGTGCTTTTTTTTGCTGCTAATGGGCCTTTCGTTTGTTTTCACCCGCTAACGCCGGAATTCCTATCGTCATCACGTTAATGTGAGCAGCAGTTTTCGCCGCCGATCCCTGAAGCTATCGCCATGTAGCGACGGCTTGTAAATATGTCGCTAACATGGCGATAGTTTTCAGCTGTACACAGCGGTAAGAAAACTGCCGCTAACTAACGTTAGCGATATTTTTTGCCAGTCCTTGTACATATGTCCTTAGAATGTTATGTGTGGCACTCCAAGTGGAACAGAGATTGCATTGTAGCTGTCGTCCAGAAGCTTTGGGTATTGCCGAACAATTGAATGGGATGTTAAAATGATGTTTGCTTAAAGTCTGTGCATCCACCTCTTCAAAATGGGCAGATGCTTTGCCATTAGCATTGATGAGCCTTTGAAGCCCCCTGATAGGAAGACTGATTATTGTCCCACAAGATACAAATTGGGCGTGCTATGCAATTGCCTGTTGTGCCTGCAAATGCACTTGTAAATAACACAGATGGCATGATCCTCGACTATTGCAAGGGATTGGATAATGTAGTGCATTGTGTTTCCCACCAGAATGGAGCTGTCACTGCCACTCCAAGCCAGGAGTAGTGCAACAATATTAACCCCGGAGACAGGGTTCTGATCAAAAAGCATTTTCGAAAATCTTTAGTGAAGCCAAGGTGGAAGGCCCCCTACCAGGTGATTTTAATCACCAACACTGCTCTGAAATGTGCTGACATGCCTAACTGGTGCATGCCTCGTACACCCAGAGAGTGAGGTGCCTGCTTGATGAAGTGGTGATCTTTGAGCCAAGTCCGAGACCCCATGTGTCCATACATCTTGAAGGACCAAAGTAGGGTGAAGTACCGAAGAATTTCTCACCTGTTCATGTTCCTGAAATTTCGCAAAGTGGTGTGGAAGTATCCCCTGAAAATGGAGAACTGAAAATAGGGGAGCTGTTTAGTTTCCACCAGAGCAAATAAATGCTCCTCGTGAAGGAACAGGTTTAAAAAGAGAAAGACTCACTTTTACTAAGGGTTAGTATTTGGTTGAACCTAGCCGCTAAGCTCTGTAGGTACATTATATCTGATTGTCTGACTCTGGATAAGGCACGCTCTATACCCTGGCTGAGTTAAATACCAGATACTCTTGGTTCCCTTGATATATCCTGGTCGTTCACCGAACCCAGTCGTATGCCAAAAAATGCAAAGATCTAGGTGAAAACAGTATTTAAGTACCACCGTGCAAACATTAGGTTGGAACACAAGTTATTCAAACCAATGATGTTGCATTATTATAGGGCCAGATGTATCAAGCGTTTTACCGTTCGCAATGAATTGGCCCGTTTGCGAACAATAAAAAGCCTTTTGGGATGTATCATCCCAAAAGGCTTTAGCAAAATAGGGAATCGCAATTTTTGCGATTACCTATTTTGCAAATGCATTTAGGGAATCGCAATTTGCAATTCCTTAAAAGCAATGCAGGAAGCAAGAAAAAATTGCGACCTGGCTTTAAGGAATCACAAATTACCACCAACTTCAAGTTGGTGGAAATTTGCAAATTCCTAGAAAAATGCACATTTTTGAATTTTTCTAAGTGCCATGTTGCGCACACACATGCCCTTAGGGCATGTATGTGTGCCACATGTGCATACTTACCTTTTTTGGGGGTGCATCATGGTGGCCTTTTGGCCCCCTAGCACCCTTGAAATTGCATGCGCAATTTGCGAGTACCTATTTGATACTCGCAAATTGCGAATGCAATCCTATTAATTCCTATGGGCCTCTAGGCCCATAGAAATTAATGGGAAGGTATTCCTTAATAGCGAATTGCAATTTGCGATTCTCTATTAAGGAAAATGTAGGAATCGCACATTTTTTTGCAAATCCTACATACATTGCATTTTGCGATTCTTAAATAGCGAATCGGTAAATCGCTATTTAATAATCGCAAAAGCAATTCTTGATACATCTAGCCCATAGTCTCTTAAACACAGATGAACCCCCTTTGTGTCACTTCTTTTTCTCTTCGGAGCAGGGGCAATTTATTGGTCCCTATTTTTCAAACACTTTTTGGATCCAGTTGGGAATACAGTCTCCTCCTGCCCCTGAGATAATCATTTTGCACAATCTCTACTGCACTTTATGTTCTTTTGCAAATTGCACAGCCTAGCACAAAAGCACTTCTTGATACCCTTGTTACGGAGGTAGGCCTCCGCCATTGTAGATCAGTCCTCTTTCAGTTACAATCCCTGCGTTCACACGAGTTTGTTGTCACTGTCTGTGCCTTTTTTAAAGCAATACTTAGGGCTAGACACTCAATGATGGGCTAGTCTGTTAGAATTGTATGTGCATAGTGGCTCTGTATATGGCGATGGCAAAGAGGTTGGGTTTACTTTTGGGGGATAGTAGGAGCGCATGGAGGACCTTATGTGAGGTTTTTGTTCTCTCTCTATCCCCTCCTTATGCTTTTTTAACCACACCTACTGCTTATAACATTATAATGACTTCTGAAATCTGACTACTACTCACACTTTTCAGTTAATTTCAAGCACGGTTATTCGATGTGACGATGAACCCTAAAGTCCCTGATGCACCTATTTTTATTTGTTTTTAATATATGATCATTTGTAAACTTTTATGTGTGACTATAGCTATGTGCAATATGTCTCTGTACTTTTATGGCCTATTATTATGTAGACTGAATAAAGTTATTGAATTGAAGAGAAAGACCGCTATGGATTTCGGAATGGCCAAGTAGTGGGAGACACTTGAGATCAAGTGTGTCAGTTGAACACACACCACAAATCATCAACAAAAAAACAGAATCCAGTGTATAAGTGAATCAGAAGAAGATCAACAGACACCAAGGAGATTTAAGAGAGCAAGAATACATTGTCATAGGTACTAGGCACCTGAATGGACTTACTATACAGAGATCATGATCCCAAAGAACTAAGATCAGAATCACTTGAACCTCCATGACATGCCACATTAAGACAGCATTTGATTTAAATTCCTGAAGCAAAACCACAAATAAAACTTGACAAGCAATATTCAGCTAATGCAAAGCAGAGAGATCCGATTCTATGAATGATGAACTGTGCTTAACTGAATTATAAAAACTGTGATGAATGTACATGACAATCATTCTCCAACAAAAACAAATAAAAAGAATTAAGAAGAATTCCCTTGGGTCAACGCTGCAGGAGAAGAGTAAGGATAGCACTTCTAGAAGAAGATGGAGTAGGGCTAGGGATGCCTCATGAAGATTCATGTGAATAAGCGAAATGAAGTAAGTGCAAGTTAATCACTAAAGGTTTTGCTCAGGTTGCACGAGTTGAAATTAACACAGAATATTGAATATGCCTGCTGCTATATTCTACTAAAGGTTTGACTGTAGACAAACATGTGTTTCCCTACCAATGCTATATCGGGAATAATCATGGTAGTTACACTAGTAGTTGTTATGTCAGCATGCATAGTTCTTTTAGTTGGTGTAAGTCTAACCCCAGAGAGAGAAATACTTAAATCTACACCTGCACCGACATCATCTGCACAGACAATTGATGACAAGAAATTAAAAGCATCATTTATCGATGTTTCAAAAGAAGATTTCACAACAAATGTGTATTCTAGATTAATTCAGGAATACACACAAGCTTTAGACGCTTAGGGGCTTATTTACAAGGCCCTTGCGCCACTTTTGCGTCATTTTTTACATGGGAAAAGTGACGCAAAAGTGGCGCAAGAGGCTTGTAAATCTGCCCCTAAGTATTGCTACATCTGTGCACACCTACCTTCTTTAGCTGCTGAAGATGCAACCTATCACTATATTTAACTTTCATATGCAGTTACATGTAGTAAATTATTCAGTTTAGTTTATAGACTGGAACATTTTGAATATTATTTTTCCAGTTATTACATGATTCTTTTTAAAGTTCCCCATCAGAAAAGAATTAATCCTCAACCACAATCAAAGGACATGAAAGCAGCTTGGCATTTCTTTAGCTCCCCTACAAAGATAGAAACTGTTAAGGCATACGAACGAAACTTGGCATGTCTAATGAGACCATTAGAAAATACATTTATTCTATCAATAGAAAAAAAGAGAGTTCACATGTTTCATAAGGCAAATAAAGAGGAAGATGAGCTAAAGAATATTTAGAAGAAGGAGGAAGATGAGTACAAAAAGAAAAAGATATATTTTATTATGAAATTAGATAGACAACAAAAATGAAAACTATACGTTTACAAGAGGAGAAATCAGTTTAGGAAAAGACCCATTGTGATATGTAGCTGTAAACACACATTTGAAGTTCTTAGAGGGCCTGTTCAGATACTAAATGTAAAAGAAGGAGTTTTTCCTGTAGTCTATTTTGTTTGCGGGGAAGATGCAAATTCCCAGTTACCTGCTGTTTGGGAAGGGGTTTGATATTTAACTCTATTGTTCCCTAAGATGCATCACTGGAATAGCGTAGATGCTTTAACTCACAGACATACACATAGTGCCATTGATGGGACACTATTAGTGGGAGACTTTTTTGGGGCAATCATTCCTACTGTGGGAGTAATTCTGAATGGTGAGAAAATTAGAAAGCTTTCTACAG
Source organism: Calotriton arnoldi (assembly GCA_963921515.1). NCBI lineage: Eukaryota > Metazoa > Chordata > Amphibia > Caudata > Salamandridae > Calotriton > Calotriton arnoldi. The sequence goes on along the minus strand of CAWUFW010008588.1, from coordinate 590,522 downwards.
TAGTAGACAAGCTGGCTGTTAGTACATCTGGTGCTTTGTTAGCAGTTAACACTGAATCAGTGGCTATAAGATTAATGCTCTTTGTTGGACTTGGCCCTTTTTGCAGGGTCATCCCAGAACTTTTTGCCTTCCTCCGGTATTTTTTCTGACCTGTTGTTGGTGGTTTCATGACTCTGGGCACTTTATCACTGCTGATCAGTGCTAAAGTGCATGTGCTCTCAATGCTAAACTTGGTAAGATTGGTCTACACCTGTTTGGCATATTTAATTTACCTATCAGTCCCTTGTACAGTGGTATCTCATATACCCAGGGCCAGTAAATTAAATACTACTGGTGGGCTTGCAGTGCTTCTTGCGCCACCCACCAAAGTAGCCTTTCAAACCTGTCCCAGGCCTCTGCCACTGCAGGGTATGTGTGCGCAGTTTACTGCCGCTGTGATGTGGCACATAAAGTGGTTGCCACGTCTGTGACTCCCCTTTTACTACATCACCCCTAAGGTAGGCCCTAGCTAGCCCTATGGGCAGGGTGCGGTGTAGGTAAAAGGTAGGACATGTGCCTTAACTGTGTGGCATGTCCTGGTAGTGACAAACAGCCTATTTGGTTTCTCACTGCTGTGAGGCTGCCCTCTTATTGGATTGCATTGGGGATTCCCTGATATGTGCTTCAGTGGTAATTCCTGACATGATAGAGGTAGCGTGATCAAGTTTGGTATGTTTGGAAAAGTAGTGATAAATGCTGCGTATTGGTGTTCACGGATTTATTATTACTATTTTAGAAATGCCACTTTTAGAAGTAGCCATTTCTGTGTGCTATATGTCTTTACCCCTATAAACCCCACAACCCGCACCTAAAATTAATAACACAATTTCCATAATTAATTTTCTATCAATTAATTGATATAAAATAACAACTAATTATTAATTAATCAAAAATAAATTACTTCCCACCCTTTACCCCTATAAACCCCACAACCTGCACCTGAAAAGATTACAGTTACCATAATTAATTATCAATTAATTAATTAATATTAATTAACAACAAATTAATAATTAATTACAAATAAGATACATCCCACAATTAACGCTATAAAATCTAAATTAAATAAATAAAAAATAATCATTAATTTATTATAATTAAATTACTTCCCACCCTATTCCCCTATAAAACCACACCCCGCTACCGAACAAAAAAATGCAAAATGTAATTAAAATAAAATTCATAACTACTAAAAATGTAACACATATTAAAAAACATAAACAATACTTATACAAAAAGACATACATCACATATATTTAAAATATAAACTAAAATACAGAACACTAATTAAAAAATCGATATTTTAAACATCTATATTTTTGCAAACAATATTAATGACTTCTATATTTTTTAAACGATACTTCTCTTACCTTAAATTTGATATTCTTGACCATGATATTCTTGCTGTCGATATTTCTGAATCACGATATTTCCAACTCGATAGTTGTGTAAGTCGATATTTCCATTTCGATATTCTGTCTCAGCACCGGCGCATGTCCTAGCCAACCAGAAACCCCATTTCTAACACTCTTACAAGATCAGCTTTAGACATATTGGTGGCAGAAAAAGGCGGTGTTTGAAAAATGCTGAAGGGTCAACATTGCTGTTCATACATACCTGAAAAAAGTAGAACAATAGACAAATTTGCAATAATCAGTTCTGATATAAAATCTGAATTAGAAACTCTAGAAACTACTAGTGTGCTAGGAACCATAGGCAAACGTTCTTCTGCTGTAAGTAAATTGGCTTGGAACAATAGGGATTTAGAAACCAGATTTACACCTGTGTTAATCACTGGCATTTGCTTAATATGCTTAAATGATTTATATAAATGATTTAGATGTTACCTAACAAGGAAGAAAAATAGAGAAAGAGAAAGGCAAAGGAGAGAAGAAATAGATATATATAAAAAAAAATAAAGTGTTCAAGAAGCTGAAGGAAGCAGCAATCTAAAAAAAAAAGGTTGATGACATGGCAAAGAAGGAAGGTGCATCTTATAAATTCATTTGTGGGAAATTGTGATAGTTATTCCAACCACCTAATGAAGCAAATGTCTTAATTTTGCAAACAAAAAGTCATTTAACTAAAAAGTGCAAAAGTCTATGTTGAATAATAAGAATATAATTGATGCATATTTTGTAGTGGGTAGTCATACCTAAATGTAAATGTAAAATAACAATGTTTGATTTAGGTTAGTCTAACTGTCGATGTCATGTTAACAGAGATGTATAGGCTAACATTTAAAAAGCTTATTTCATCACATCGAACTGTTGTTTTGCACAAGATGTTCTTTTGCCACTGCAGATGCTGTAACTTTCAAGAAGCCTTCTGTTAGTTAGTGAATAGGCATTTTGTTTGTATTAGACAACTGATAGTGAGGTTCTCACTGGGAGGAGAGGAGACAATGGGAAGGATGATTCAACTGCCTGAACCCCAGAATGAAAACAAACTATTATTTCAAAGACTTGTATCTGTGGCCAATTGTGAACCTGTGAATGGAGAATGTGATACTTGTTTCAATTCATAATTCACTGTGTTTATACAGCATGTGTTCCTAGAGTACGTCTTCACATTCTGAATATCCTTTCCTAGGTTTCTTGAGATCATATCTTTCTCCATGAGAGTTTACCTTTTAAGCATATTTCCATTTACTAGATGGCTGCTGATATATAGCTGAGAATACTTTACAGCTTAACAACACTCTTTTTATTTGAAGTGCAAAAACATCATGCTTTTGCATTTTATTCTCCCATCAGAACACTTTATTGGGTTCCTGAACTGATAGCTTATTCTCAATTTAATTTAGATTAGGAAATTCCTGAGTATAGTTCTCACTAATATTTTATTTTATCTCGTTTTGAAATATTGTGTAATGGATTATTTGAATTTGAAATAACAATGACTGAAGAAGAAGATATTCTAAATAAAATAGATTCAATTTACTAAATTGTTAATAAAACCCTATAACTTGCACAAATTCTCTTTATTGACTTTACAAATGTCAAATGAATTGCTAAACCAGAAAAGGTTGATGTACATGATTGCTTCTTTGAAACACTCATCCTCAACAAACTAAGATCCACATAACCAATGGCCGGGGTTATTTAATGACTTCACCTGGAGATTGAGATTAGTGGCGTAACGAAACGTGAGGTTGCTCCCATGCAAAGTGCATAGAGTGGGCCCCCACCCCCTGGACCCAGTCATGAGCTCCCAGACCTGCCCAGGCATTGTGCCAGAGAAGGCCTCCTCGAGCTCGGGGACCCCCGCACCGCTGGGGCTGTGGGGGCTATTGTTACGCCACTGATTGAGATATAAACATAACCACTCCATCTCAGGCCACCATTCCTCTGGTGTGGTCAATCCAAAGGAATCACAATTTTTGACCTGCCCAAATAATTTTCAATAGGTAGAATGAACAGCAACCCATTCTATATAAGACTTTTGTATACTGATCTATATGGCCTATAACTGACATATGTTGGCTGTCATAAATTATATAGTGGTTGCAAAAAGGCTTGTCACAAGTTGTGACTACTTGTTGTGAACAATATCATGATACATCAGGGCCTCACTGCTTTGTCTACTTTTGCTGATCCGTATGACCTGGATGGAGACATCCGAATGATCCAAATTCCTAGGGTACTCCTTGCACGCAACCCTGCCATTTCTCACAATATGTCAGTCAGTCCACTGAAGAAACCACATTGTTCCATTGGTTCCATTGTTACACTATAATGACATCTACCACCCCACGATCCGTGCTCATAAAAAGAATCAGTAAGTATATACGAACTTGTAAGTATGAGTGTCTGTGAAACCTGTAATACTACACACCCTATAAAACAAGATATTTCTGTGTATCCTATATAAAAAAGAGACCATTCATGTTTATCCCCAAAATGGCACGTCCTCTTACATTTCTATGCAACAAATGTTGAAGTTGAGCTCAGAAAAGTTAATATAATCTCTAGATCTTGGAAGTAAAGAGTCAGAAAACTAATTTATTTTCCAAGTAACTGTATTTTTACTTTGTAACCTATAACATTATTAATTTGGTTTAAGTGCATACGAACATGCCACATCGTGTATCTAATTAACAACCCATGTTCTGGATGAAGGAGAAAGGACCAGGGATACTGTTCTAAAAATATGCAAAATACTATATATGTCTTACAAAAGCTATGGGTTTTAACACTCGTGTGAAGCTCAAATTGTGCCTTTCAGTATACTATACTTTAAAAGACACACGTTTCCATGAATTCTCGTTTTACCATGTGTTGGAAAGTGGATTATTAGTAGGGGCAAATGTATATCTGCCGCTGGCAATAAGGCCACTAACACAGTATAGGCATCAGAATAGAAAATAATTTCCAGGCTCAACCCTTGTTTGCTTGGCTTCGAGCAGCCAGGCTTTACTTCAGACAGGCATGTAAAGCATTTAAAAACACTAATTCAGTAAATAATTAAGACACAATGCACAATAAAAATCCAGCACCAATTTGTAAAACGAGGACATATTTTTATCTTTAAAATGACACAAAAACGAAAAAAATCCAATGTAGGGAACTAGAGATATGAAATTTTAAAGATTTAACATTATCTAGCATGTAGAAACCTATAGCGCCTTATCGGGACATCTGGTTGCGATAGACCGGGTCAAAGTCAAAGTTTCAGGCCGACCGCAATGGAGCCCTGCTCGGCTACCCCTCGCAGTAGGTCTTGGTCAAAGTTTTTACCTTCTGACTTAGAAACTTTTATGGAGCGTTTCTTCCTGGGGTCTCTCGAAGCTCTCAGCCAGTCCGGATTCAGTGAGGGTTCGCCTGATTGCCTTGCGACGAGCTTCCGGGCAAACTTATGGAAGTCCGACTTCCGGAGCGTTCCAGCAGGACGAACCAAGGATCCAGGCCAACTCGCGGTTGAAGGCAGGCGGCTTGGCTTTCACTGTTGCTCCCGGTCACCTTTTCTTCGTTCGTACTTAGAAACTTTTACGGAGCTTTTTCTTCCGGGGTCCCTCGATGCTCTTCACCAGGCCGGATTCGGTGATTCGCAGGCCTTGGATTTCTCCTACTCCCGGTCAAACTCTGGAAGTAGGACCTACGGAGCTTTTCAGCGGGACAAACCTGGACGTCAGGCCGGCTCGCAGTTGAAGGCAGGCGGCTTGGCTGGCCAGGTTGAGTCGGTCACGTTATGGAGTTTTTTTTCAAAGATGCTCCAAAGTTCTCTAAACTTCTGGAACTTCTTCTTGAAGTTCCCCAAAGGGTCTCAAAGTGTCTCAAGCTCACTCCACGGGTATGGAAGCTCCAAGATGGTCCTTGAAAGTTGAGGACTTCAGTTCCCACAATCCACTTGGACAAAACCCTTACAAATCCCCTGGTAATTCTCCAGGTTGAGGATTCTTGGTGGTGATGTTCAAGGTGAACTCTGTTAAACTGTAGCTTGCAGGGAGTCCACTCTTTAGTCCTTTTACAGCAAGGTAGTCCATAGGGTAGTAGTTCTAGATGGTGCAGAATCTTCAGAGTGCAGGTCTTAGTGATTGCACATCAAACTTCTCAGCATGGACATTCCTACTTCCTTAGGTTCCAAGCAGCATATCTGAGAGGCTCTGCCCCTCTCAGATACATATTCCAAGTTCTCTGGGTCAAACAGGAGGTCACTCCTGTCCAATGGGGTGCAGGGTACCACCTAAAGATATGACCACATCTTGCATGTGTGGCACTATTTTGTCCCAGAGTGCACCAATTCTTCCAAATTTATAATGGCTGATTTTCCAGCAGGGAAAGATGAGCTGGCTAAACACATTCCTAGGATGGCTAATCTCCATAGTCTCTCCCCTTGCATCTGCTCATTCCTTCCTTAAGCCTAGCATCTGGCTGGGTTCAAAAGAGTAGAGCTGTAAATGACACTGGTGTCTTCCCTTTCCCTTGAATTCCATTGTTGACGACTCCTCCCGCTGCTCTGGCATTTCTGTGTAACAGATCCCTGCCCCCCCAGCAGAGCTGGTCAACCCCAGAGGCTCTTTATCATCTCTTCAAAGGAGCCTGCGCTAATACACTTCATTCTAACCAATCAGGACAGACCACTGGAAGGCTGAATTTGGGCTTACAGACAAGAAAGTCTTATATCTTCTTGTCTGTACATTTTAGGAGAAATTCAACAATATCCTTTTGTTGGATTTATTAATACCATTATGAGAAGTCTTTAAATGCTATTTTTATCATTCTCCTATCAGGATTTATTAGTTAATAACCTCTTGCCATGTTAACCTATGTGGCAGGGGATTTGCAATGGGAAAAATGACTTTAGCCATTTTTCCAACACCAGGGCTTATAAACACATATTTTATAAGAACTCCACCTCCACCCCTGGAACACCTAGGGGAGACTCTAGGGGTTCTGGATATGTAAAAATATTGCAGATCCATCCTCCACAGTGCTCCTAGCACCAAAGTTGATTTTGTGCAGCACTTTATCACAATGTGGGGAGTGAAATGTGCAATTTCACTTACCCCAGGGCATATTAAACTCATTTCATAAGGGTCCTCCTTATAAATACCTGACCCCCCACCACTGGGACACCTAGGGGAGACACTGGGGGTACCTAATATGCCCAAACATTATAGGTTATCCATTGTTAAATGCCCCAAACACCAAAGTCGAGTTTGGGTGCAATTTACTTTTTAAAAACAGTACTGCAACACAGGGCTACTTTTAAAATGACCTCAGGCTCAGCAGTGCACACATGCAATTGCAGAAAGGGCTGCTGGCCTCTAAACTGCCATGCCCTACTATATACTAGGGACTGAGAGGTAGTTTCAATCCCCCTGCCATATAATGTACTAGGGCCTTATAGGGTAGGTCATGCCACTCACAGGGGTACCCCAACCCATGGTGTACCCTAGTGTATGTAGGTGTTTTCACTGTATTCTAAGTGTCTCTTTCAGCATAGCACTGGCCCATGGCCTGGTTAGGCAGAGTCCAGGGTCAGCCAGAGTCAGTTACCACCAGTACCAGTCAGCAAAACGTTGGGGGGTGCCCAGGGCACAGGATGACTTTGCAACATAGCCCCCCCAAAACGAAAGGTCATGGGTTACTAACCTACACCCTGGTAGTCCTCATCAGCTAAGTGGAAAAACCTGGAAAGTCCATCCACATTTGCATGGGCAACCCCAGGTCTGTGTTCCACTGTAAAGTCCATTCCCTGTAGGGAAATGAACAACCTTAACAGCTTGGGATTCTCCCCTCTCATCTACATGAGCCATCTGAGAGGCCTGTGGTTAGTCTGAACACAAAAGTGAGTCCCAAACAAATGTGGTCTCAACCTTTTCAAGGACCAAACCACAGCAAAAGCCTCTCTCTCAATGGCAGTCCACCTCTGCTCTCGGGGAAGAAGTCTCCTGCTAATAAAGGCAACTGGCTGATCAAGGCCCTCTTCATTTAGCTGTGACAACACTGCCCCAATCCCTTGCTCTGAAGCATTTGTCTGAACCACAAATTCTTTTGTGTAGTCAGGGGCCAGCATCACTGGTGCTGAACACATAGCAGCTTTCAGAGTGTCAAAAGCCTTCTGACACTCTGGGGTCTAATACACCTTTTTGGGCCTCTTCTTATAAGTGAGTTCTGTTAGGGGCCCCACAATGGTCCCATCATTTTGAACAAACCTTCTACATACCCTGTCATTTCAAGGAATGCGCTGACCTGAGTCTGGGTAACAGGAGCTGTCCAATCCAAAATAGTTTGGATTTTAGCTTGGAGAGGCTGCACATGGCCCCACCTACCAGATGGCCCAGGTACACCACAGAACTCTCCCCTATTTGGCACTTACTTGCCTTAATAGTCAGGCCTGCCTGCTGCATGGCCTGAAGCACTTCCCATAGGTGGCTTAAGTGATCCCCACAGGTAGACCTGTAAGCTGTGGAATGCATTACCGAATAGCCTCAGACAAATAGAAGATCTTTTGCAATTTAGGAAAAAATTAAAGACCTGGCTTTTTCCTAATGGGGTTGCATAGGCCCATCTTTTTGGCCAGCAACTGCTTTTTACTGCAATTTGGTGCATGGTTAAAGTAGTACTCTTAGCGCCAGGATGCCGGTGGGGTGATAGAGCGCTTTATAAATCTGACTAACATAACATAACATATACAGCTATATTGTCCAGGTAAGCTTCACTGAACTGTTCCAACCCAGCCAAGACCCTGTTCACCAACCTTTGGAAGGTGGCAGGTGCATTCTTTAAGCCAAAGTGCATTACCTTGAACTGATAATGTCCCTCTGGTATGGAGAATGGTGATCTCTCCTTTGCTCCATCAGTGAGGGCAATCTGCCAGTAACCTGAAGTCAAATCAAAAGTACTCAGGTACTTAGCAGCCCCTAACCTGTCAATGAGCTCATCAGCTCTAGGTATAGGGTGAGCATCAGTCTTTGTGACTGCATTCAATCCTCTGTAGTCCACACAGAACCTTAACTCCTTGGGTCCCCCCTGTGGATTAGGTTTGAGCACCAGCACCACTGGACTGGCCCATGGCCTTTCAGACAGTTCAATTACCCCCAATTCCAGCATTTTAGCAACCTCAGCTTTAATGCTGGCCCTGACATGGTCAGACAACCTGTACAGTTTGTTTTTGACAGGTAGGCTGTCACCAGTATCAATGTGGTGCACACACCACTCAGTGATGCCTGGGGTCAGAGAGAACAGGCCATCAAACTTCTCCAGCACCTGCTTACAGTCTCTGTGCTGCTGGTCTGTCAACTAGGAGAGAGTAACACTCCCTCCACTGACCCATCTTGCACATTCGTGGAGAGGAGGTCGGGCACTTACTCAGTTTCCTCCTCCACTCCCTCATCAGTGACCAGCAACATGGTCATATCTGCCCTGTCATGGTGGGATTTCAATCTATTCACATGCAGGCCTCTATGAGGATTCCTAGGGGTGCCAAGGTCAACCAAAAAGGTAACCTCACCCTTCTTTTCTAATATTGGATAGGGCCCACTTCACTTGTCATGGAGGGCCCTGGGAGCCACAGGCTCCAACACCCACACAAATTGTCTTGGAGTATACTCATGCATAGTAGCCGTCTGATCATACCAGTGCTTCATGAGCTCCTGGCTGGCCTCCAGTTTCCTGCTTGCCTTGTACATGTACTCTGTCATTCTAGATCTCAGGCCTAGCACATAGGCAAGCACATTGTCCTTTGCTTCTTTAAGAGGCTTCTCTAAAGACTCTCTCAACAGGCTCAATGGCCCCCTTACAGGGTGTCCAAACAACAACTCAAAGGGACTGAAACTAAGACCCTTCCTGTGGCACCTCTCTGTAGGCAAACAGTAGGCATGGGAGGAGAACATCCCATCTCCTCCTGAGTTTCTCTGACAACCCATTTATCATGCCCTTCAGGATTTTGTTGAATCTCTCAACTAGACCATTTGCTTGTGGGTGATAGGGAGTTGTGAACTTATGGTTGACACCACACTCATCCCACATAGCAGTCGAATAGCTGGACAAAAAGTTTGTGACCCTATCTGACACCAACTCTTTCGGAAAACCCACTCTGGTGAGCACACCAAGCAGTGCTCGAGCCACCACAGGAGCATCAATGGTTCTAAGAGGGATTGCTTCAGGGTACCGGGTGGCATGGCCCACTACCACTAAGATATAACTTTTTCCTGATGCAGTAGGTGGGTCCAGGGGACAAACAATGTCCATCCCCACCCTTTCAAAATTAACCCCAACCACTGGCAGTGGTAGTAGGGGAGCATTGGCCTTGCCCCCTGTCTTGCCACTGGCCTGACAGGTGACACAGGAGCTGCAAAACTCCTTTATCTTTTCAGACATATGTGGCCAATAGAAATGGTTCACCAACCGGTTCCATGGCTTTGTCTGTTCCAAAGGTCCTGCCAAGGGGATATCATGACCCAAAGTCAGGATGGACTCTCTGTACTTCTGGGGCACCACCACCCTTCTGGTGGCCCCCTCCTTGAGGTTTCTGGCCTCAGTATACAGCAGTCCATCTTCCCAGTAGATTTTGTGAAACCCACTGTCATCCCCCTTCTCTTGCTTAGAGGCAATCCGCCTCCAGCCCCTCTATCCCTTACTGAACTCCTTTCTGGAAGGTCCACCTGCTCCTGTCAGTTCTGCCAAATCTGACAGACCTGGCAGGGATGGAGTCTGTCCTTCAGAGGCCAGATCCTCTCCATCAGGGTTAGATTCTTCCTGCACCTCTGGAGTTTCTTGGGCTGGCTCACCAGGCCCAGTACCCTTGTCCTTGGATACTTGGCCCTTTGTTCCAGGGTCCACGTGTCCAGCCAATCCTTTCTGGCTAGTCTGTGACCTAGTCACAGCACATACCCACTCAGGGAGCTCCAATATTTTCATATGGAGTCCTCTCTCCACCTCTGACCACTCAGAGGCTTGGAGATCATTGCCCTGTAAACACTGGACTGGGAGCACCTTAGACACAGCTATCTTCATAGGGCCTGTCACACCTCCCCATTCCAAATCCACCACAGCCATAGGATGGAGTTTGGTAGTACTGTCTGCATAAGTCACCTGGTGAAACTCACCTTGTAGCAACGTTCCTGGATGCACCAGCTCATCCAGGACCATAGTTACATTAGCCCCTGTGTCTCTGATGGCCTCAACCTCAGTGCCATTCACTTCAGGCCTCTGCCTGTACTTGTCCATGTTTGGAGGGAAGGCAGCAAGAGTTGCAATATTCACCCCCCTCCCAGGGGCACTAAGGTTGCTTCCACCACCTGACTACCCCTCTTTGGGGCATCACTCTCCACCCCTACCCTTACACTGGCAATCCCTGTGGATGGCCCCTTAGGGTGGAGCCTCTTGGCGCAGACAGCATCTGCCTTTTTGTGCCCTAGCTGGTTACAGTCAAAGCACTTACCCACCTTTGAGGGATCAAAAACCTACCATTCTTTCCCTGATACCCCCTTGGCTCGGGCCCCCCCTCCTTGTTCAGGTTTTTGTGGGTCTTTGGAGGACTCCTTCTGTTTTTGACCTTTTTTTTCCTGGGCTTTCCCCTGAGGAGGGACCTGTCCTCCTTTTTTCTGGTCACTCCCCTGGTGCTGAATGGAAACCCGGGTTCTCACCCACTCATCGGCTGCTTCTCCCAGCTCTCTGGGGTCTGTCATCTCAGAGTCCGCTAGATACTGGTGTAACTTCTCTTCTGCACAATGAGTCAAAATATGCTCTTTCAAAAATGAATTATACAATCCCTCATATGTGTCAACTTTGTTACCAACAATCCAGCCTTCCGGTGCCTTCACTGAAATGTCCAGAAAGTCTACCCAAGACTTTGAAATCACTTTCTGGGTGCCTCTAAACTTCACCCTGTACTGCTCTGGAGTCAGACCAAATCTCTTGACTAAGCATGCCTTCATCTGCTGGTATGATTCTACATCCTCCCCCCTCAGGGTCAAGAGCCTATCCCTCCCAGCTACTGGAATAAACACCCACAGGAGGGCACCCCAATACTTAGAGTGGACCCTACTCATTCTAAGGGCCCTCTCAAAGGCTGCTATCCACTTGTCAATGTCATCCCCCTCGGTGTACTTGGGCACTATACCCCTGAGAAATTTGAGATCAAAACCACCACCCTGAACATCTCAAAATCTTCATCATTTTCACTGCCACCATTTCTTTTGAACGCCTCCTCCCTCTCCCACTTCTTCTCAGCCAATTCCAGTTGCCTCTGCTCCAAAGCTATCAAAGCTAATTGAGCCTCAAGCTGTCTCTCTGCAAGGGACAGTGGTGGTTCCAGAGTAAGGGACCCTTCCCCCCTCCCATCATCTGGAATCATATGGCTAACACTAGAGAAAATGGAAGAGGCACCATCCTCACCCTCCTCTTGGGTGAGGTTGGGGGGAACACCCTCCGTCCCCCCTTGAATCTTCTCAGCTTCCCCAGCGCAGACCCTTAGGGACTTAAGCAACCCTGCCTTCCTAATCTTGTTGGAAGCAGGCAGCCCCCTAAGCCTACACTGTACCCTAAGATCAGCCATCCTGAACTGAGACAGTGTAGCCAGGTCCAGCTCCACGGTTCCCTAATTTTAGGTCACAACAACTAGGCCCAAAAGACTTAGAACAATTTGGAAAAATCAAAACAATGGATTAAAAACAGTTTAGTCCAAATTCCAAAAATCAAACTCAAACGTTTTGTTCTAAGGCAATTTAGAGGATTTTTACAATCTTAATTCACTTTACTGAAATATGTGCTCACACAAGTCCTCATCCCACCGCTGAGCACCAAATGTTGGAAAGTGGATTATTAGTAGGGGCAAATGTATATCTGCCGCTGGCAATAAGGCCACTAACACAGTATAGGGCTCAGAATAAGTCTTAGAAAATTATTCCCATGCTCAACCCTTGGTAGCTTGGCTGTGAGCAGGCAGGCTTAACTTCAAAGACAGGTATGTAAAGCATTTAAAAACACCAATTCAGTAAATAAAGAAGACACAATGCACAATAAAAATCCAACACCAATTTATAAAAATAGGAAATATTTTTATCTTTAAAATGACACCAAAACGACAAACATTCAATGTAGGGAACCGGAGATAAGAATTTTTAAAGATTTAACATTATCTAGCACATAGAAACCAATAGCGCCTTATTAGGACATCTGGTCACGAGAGACCGGGTCAAAGTCAAAGTTTCAGGCCGACCGCGATGGAGCCCAGCGCAGCTGCCCCTCGCGGTAGGTCTCGGTCAAAGTTTTTACCTTCTGACTTAGAAAGTTTTTGGGAGCTTTTCTTCCCGGGGTCTCTCGAAGCTCTCAGCCAGTCCGGATTTGGTGAGGTGTTCGCCGGATTGCCTTGCGACAAGCTCCTGGTCAAACTTATGGAAGTCCAACCTCTGAAGCGTTCCGGCGGGACGTACCAAGGATCCAGGCCGACTCACGGTTGAAGGCAGGCGGTTTGGCTTTCGCGGTTGATCCCAGTCACCTTTTCTTCGTTCGGACTTGGAAACTTTTACTGAGCTTTTTCTTCTGGGGTCCCTCGATGCTCTTCACCAGGCCGGATTCGGTGAGGGCTTGCCTGCCTTGGATTTCTCCTACTCCCGATCAAACTCTGGAAGTAGGACCTACGGAGCTTTTCAGCGGGACAAACCTGGCCGGGCGGCCGGCTCGCGGTTGAAGGCAGGCGGTTTGGCTGGCCAGGTTGAGTCGGTCCCCTTATGGAGCTTTTTTCCAAAGTTGCCTCAAAGTTCTCTAAACTTCTGGAACTTCTTCTTGAAGTTCCCCAAAGAGTCTTAAAGTGTATCAAACTCACTCCAAGGGTTTGGAAGTGCCAAGATGGTCCTTGAAAGTTGAGGACTTCAGTTCCCACAATCCACTTGGACAAAACCCTTACAAATCCACTGGTAATGCTCCAGGTTGAGGATTCTTGGTCGTGATGTTCCAGGTGAACTCTGTTAACCTGTAGCTTGCAGGGAGTCCACTCTTTAGTCCTTTTACAGCAAGGTAGTCCACAGGGCGGTAGTTCCAGATGGTGCAGAAGGCGCAATCTTCAGAGTGCAGGCCTTAGTGATTGCACATCAAACTTCTTAGCATGGCCCTTCTTGCTTCCTTAGGTTTCAAGCAGCAGATCTGAGAGGCTCTGCCCCTCTCAGATACTTATTTCAAGTTCTCTGGGTCAAGCAGGAGGTCACTCCTGTACAATGGGGTGCAGGGTACCACCCAAAGGTATGACCACATCGCGCAAAGTGTGGCACTATTTTGTCCCAGAGTGCACCAATTCTTCCAAATTCATAATGGCTGATTTTCCAGCAGGGAGAGAAGAGCTGGCTAAACACAACCCTGGATGGCTAATCTCCATAGTCTCTCCCCCTTGTATCTGCTCATTCCTTCCTTAAGCCTAGCATCTGGATGGGTTCAAAAGAGTAGAGTTGTAAATGACACTGGTGTCTTCCCTTTCCCTTGAAGTCCATTGTTTACGAGTCCTCCTCCTGCTCTTGCATTCCTGTGTAACAGAACCCTGCCCTCCCAGCAGAACTGGTCAACCCCAGGGTTTTTTTTATCACCTCTTCAAAGGAGCCTGGCTAATCCACTTAACTCTGATCAATCAGGACAGACCACTGGAATGCTGAATTTGGGCTTACAGACAAGACAGTCTCATAACTTCTTGTCTGTACATTTTAGGAGAAATTCAATAATATCATATTGTTGGATTTATTAATACGATTCTGGGAAGTCTTTGAATGCTATTTTTATCATTCTCTTATCAGGATTTATTAGTTAATAACTTCTTGCCATGTTAACCTATGTGGCAGGGGACTTGCAATGGAAAAATGACTTGGGCCATTTTTCCAACACCAGGGCTTATAAAAACATATTTTATAAGTACGTCACCTATATCTACAGGACCCCCCACCCCTGGAATACCTAGGGGAGACTGCAGAGGTTCTGAATATGTAAAGATATTGCATATTCTCCCTCCACAGTGCTCCTAGCACCAAAGTCGATTTTGTGCAGCACTTTATCACAATGTGGGGAGTGAAATGTACACTTTCACTTACCCCAGGGCATATAAATCTCATTTTATAAGGGTCCTACTTATAAATACCTGACCCCCCATCCCTGGGAAACCTAGGGGAGACCCTGGGGGTACCTAATATGCCCAAACAATGTAGGTTATCAAGTTATAAGTGCCCCAAACACCAAAGTCGAGTTTGGGCACAATTAACTTTTTCAAAGCAGTCCTGCAACACAGGGCTACTTTTAAACTGACCTCAGGCTCAGCAGTGCACACATGCAAGTGCAGAAAGGGCTGCTGGCCTCTAAACTGCCATGCCCTATTATATACTAGGGACTGAGAGGTAGTTTCAATCCCCCTGCCATATAATGCACTAGGGCCGTATAGGGTAGGTCATGCCAATCACAGGGGTACCCCAACCCGTAGTGTACCCTAGTGTATGTAGGTGTTTTCACTGTATTCTAAGTGTCTCTTTCAGCATAGCACTGGCCCTGGGCCTGGTTAGGGAGAGCCCAGGGTCAGTCAGAGTCAGTTACCATCAGTACCAGTCAGCAAAATGTTGGGGGGTGCCCAGGGAACAGGATGACTTTGCAACACCATGCCTGACAGTTATCTTTTACGGTCTATGAACACCACTTTAGGCATGGTGCTTTAAAAGTAATGGTACTTGAAATTTATGCAAAACATGACTCATCAAAAGATAATTATATTTGAATTATTTGGAGAATACTCATACAAACAATTTTAACAGCCAACCCTCCAAGTAATATCGTTCTAAGCATTATGTACTTTGCCACCCACAAAGTAACTCCAATGAAACACTGTTTCCCTTCATTGCTGAAGAAGTAGGGTAATTGTCAAGAAATAAATGTAAACGTTAGAAATATTCTTTTCGACAAGCACTGAGTTTATTCAACCTGATTTAAAATATCATCAAAATACTATACCCGCGTTCGTGTGTGGGGAAAGGAAACCACTCTTTTTTTTCCAAAACAGATTTTCATATTTAATCTATGGAATCAGAGATGTGGTGAGACAACAACCAAATAACTTTGCTTTTTTGTTGTAAAGATGACAATTAGCTTTTAACTTAAAGCATAGTGGTATATTTGAACTATAATATATGTGTCTTGGGAGAAACTGCCCTTATGGGCAGTGGCACACACTGCAGTCCAAGTGAGTTAAAAGAAGCCTCATAGCATTCCTAAGCTCAACTTGGGTAACTATTCAAAACCTTAAAAAAATGTCTGAGACGAAAATTTTATTAGCACAACTAAATAATCCAATAAAAAAGACCAAACTAAGATTGATATGATCAAGGAAAAGTGTGTAATAATGGAAAGTAAGCAAAAAAATTATCAATGTTTGAAAATCAGAGGAAAAGAAGCACTGCATGGAGATTGCCTTTGGTGGAAAATACGCAGCCATAGATAATTCGAACATTCCAGATAGGATGAAGACAGGCCCAGCCTCTGTCCGTGCAGGTAACAGCGGTGAGGCGATGGGGCCGGGTGGGGGGGGATTCCGACGGACGACAACGAGGGAAAATTAATTATTTATTTAATTTTCCCTCGGCATCGTCCCTCGAAATCTCCCCCCACCCGGCCCCACCGCCCCACCGATGTTACCTGCATGGACCGTGGCTGGAGACAGCAGTTGCGTTAGTTTTATTCACACTTCTTCTCGAACGTGGATATTATAGAAATATTCCAAGCAGTTTTCAAAGTTATAACTGTTTTCACGTGTTGAGCTCTATATAGCTGTGCCCAGTTATCAAAATGCGTAGTGGCACTGCCCTACTACACGCCTGGCCTGTGTTTCCAGGCATCTCGTATACCTGAAGAGTTTTGTTTGTGGGCAGTAGGATTCCTCCGTGATTCACCCAGTTCATCAGATCCAAGCTTACAGATTCAGAAATTGTGCTTCAACAAACTCTTCACGTGGGTCAGCATTTTCTGTGGTCAGCACATCCTAATGGGGAGGGAACATTTACAGATCTCCAGCATCTACCACATAAAGTACAATCCTTTTGGCTGACAGTTTACTGAAATTGGGGCCAAATATGCATTCAAACAGGTCATTTAACTTCCTTCAGTCATAATCAACAAACTGAGTATGGAGATTATTATTAGGCATAGGAAGGCAGCCTCCACCGTTCTCATGCTAGGCAGCAAAAGGTCTTCCAGTAGCAGGCATAAAGTCTGTCTTCCTTAAAAGCTCCAGATAAATTCTGAGGTGCCAGTGGGCATAGCAGGAAGTTTTGAAATTAAAAATTATATACCATAGGTGGGAGAAAATAAACCATTTTGAGAAACCTTTAGTGTACCTACACCCTTTTACACACTTGGGTGGTCTTGATCCTGTAACTAGTAGCACCAAAATATTCTTATTATGCATTTTGTTCCAAATTCCCAGATAGAAGGAGACAGCTCTGGTGCTAAAGAGTTCCGCTTCCACTTTCTAGTAATACATTTGACTGAGTCCACTTCAAAGGGATTCCAATACTATCTATCTGTCAACACAATGTCAGGCGGTCCCGACGACCTGCTGAGTTGCTAGGCCTAGTAAGATCCTCAGCAAGAAAAATTCAAGTGTGATCTTCCCATTCAGTCACAAATATCCAGACAGTGCTCCCAAGTCATCGTCATTTCCCTCTTTCTTAGATCTTACATCCTTGGTGTGGTATTTCCCCAAACGCTTTGCCTCCATCTCTTCTGTTTTGCTGATTTGGGTTTTGGTATCATAAGGACTTTGTGCAGTTTTACCACTGCAAATCAATGCTGAAGTGCATGGGCTCTTTCCTTCAAACATGGTAAAATCGGCCTGCAACTATTTTGCGCGCATATTTTACTTGTAAGTCCCTACTAAATGCTAATACATGTACTCAGGCCTGTAAACTAAATGCTACTAGTGGGTCTGAAGCACTCATTGGGACACACACAAGAGTGGCCTTTCAAAAAATGTCTCAGGCCTGCCACTGTAGCCTGTAGTGTAGTTTTAAACTGTGATTTAGATTTGCCATAATAAACCTTTTACCAGGCGAATCCTTCCATTTTAATACATGTAAGCCACCCCTAAAGTATGTCCCAAATAGTGCTAGGGAGTATTGTATTAAAAAAGTTATACATGTGTGCGTAAGTTTTACATGTCCAGGCAGTGAAAAACATTTAAAGTTATTTTTCGCAGTTGTAAGGCCTCTCTCTCCCATTGACTAACATGGGGTTAACGCATTACATTTGGACTAGATTGGGATGCTGTTTGTATTCAAATGAAGTGTAATTTAAAATCATCTTTAATAGTAAAGTCAGCGTTTTTGTTGAAATTCTGAAAATGCCACTTTTAGAATGTTGCCATGTTCTTGTCCCAACCATTTGTGCCTTCTGCCAGTGTTCTGGGTCACATGCCTATGAATGGCTCTGCTGTTGGGGTTTGGGTAGTCCTCCCTGTTGGTCAGACAAAGGAGAGCTTAGGTGGGGACAGGATGGGCCACACTGGCAGAATGTCTGGAGAAGGGCTGTACCAGGCCCCACGTACACTTCTCAAAAGGCTTTGCCTCATGCACACACAAAGGGGCCTGACACCAATACACCTGCCATTTCTTTTTTCACCCAAGCCAGTTTGGAGCCTTGACAGGGGACGGGGAAGAACATTACAGAACCATATGTGGGGATAGGATAGGGAGTCCACTCCCCACACAAAAGCTGGCACTGGATATACATTCAGGAACTCCAGAACCACTCATCAGAACACTGCTGGACTTGTGGAAGTTGCAGAAGAAGGACTACCCTGCTGCGTGAAAGCTGCCCTGCTGCTTGAAGGACTGCCAGAGTGACTTTAAGGGTCAGTGGCTGATCTCCTGGGCAGTGGTGGCTGGTAACTCTCTAAAATGAAGGGGCATAGTGGTACTTGCTGCTGCTACCTTAACGTTGTTTTTGCTATTTCTAATCGCCAGTGCAAGCCTCAGTATTGGAGCAATTTGTCATTTGATTACACAAGACAAAGTATGTCTAAGACACAAGACAATACAAGGCATAATACAAAAAATAAACACAACAAAGAAAAAAGAACTTATTTCGGCAGTCGATCTTCTTTTCACCCGCGGGTCGATTCTTTGAAATCCACACCTCGCGCTGAATTGAAGAGCTGAGCAATGCATGCGGGACGGGAAAAGTGAAACTAAAACACCCTGCATCTCAGCCAATGAAAGCAGTGCTCTCATGCTGTTTATAATAGTAAACAGTAAAGGAGCAGGTGCTCCACCTGAGAGCGGTAGGGCTGTGTCATTGCTTCCCCAGCTCACTGACACCTATGTCTGGGAAAGATTAACTGCATGTCGGGTTGGCTATAAGCAAAATACTGGCCAATCTGACAAGCGCAGTTCAGCCAAACAGCCCTAGCTGATGGTCAGCAATAAAGCCATGCCTACTGTCTGCCGGGGGAGGTACAGGGGAACAACAAGCTTCAGAGGCTTTCCTCCAAGTGCCCAGATGACCTGCTGCAACTGGACCTGCCATAACCTGCTACTGGACCTGCCTGAGTCCTGCTGGCCTATGCTGAAGTGAGTCCCTCATCCCCAAGAGGTGCCTCACCAGGTCCTAGACCCATGACTGGCATCACAGTGTAGTCCTCCGGAAGAAAGGGTGAAAAGTTTGGGCTCCTTGCAGGTGGGCCCATTTGTGCCAAGATTCGGCTGCTCATGATGACCGGCAATGCAAAGCTTGGGTGAGCTCTGCTCTTGACAACAACAAAAACAGTCCGCAGAAATCAGAAACACGAGACCTGCAATTTGTGCTACAGCAATGACAGCTTGTGAAAACCACAAATGCGAAGCTACAGCAATGACCATCTGTGATGCTAAAAAAGGTTTTGGGCAAAGATAATAATGGTCCTGCCCTGAGCTCCTATTTACTCAGACGGTGACCAACCAGGTCAACACTTCAAATTCAATGGGGCAGATTTGCAATGAAAGTGACTCAGTGCGTGCCGCAAGCCATTTGACTGCGCCGCACTCAGTCACTTTCAAAGCACAGGGATGCGACATATTTACAACAATATGTTGCATCTCTGTCCCCCTGCGCTGGTGCACAAACTGCTGCCATGCGCCAGCGCAGGCACCCTTGCACTATGGTGCAAGGATGCCTGCGTCGTGGGGAGATTGTTTTTGTTCAGGAAAGGTTCCCTTCCTGCACAAAAACAATCTGAATTGCTGTTTTTCAACTTCTATGTGTGCTGCATTAGCACACATAGAAGTTGAAAAACAGCATTTTTTCAATGATTGTTTATGTGCAGGAAGGGAACCTTTCCTGAACAAAAACAATCATTAGAGTTGATTTCCTCTTTCTATGTGTGCTGCAGAAAGCAGCACGCATAGAAAGAGGAAAAAAATTGAGGAGAAATGAATACATTTCTCCTCGTTGCGCCTCTCGCAGCATTCACACGCATTTCCAGATTTACGATTCCTCGTAAATCTGGAAATGTGTCTGGTTCCATGGGTGTTGCGTGGGAACACCCACAGCAACACCCATGGAACACCCCTTTCATGCAAAGTGCCGCGTGTAAAGGGGCCATATTTACAAGGACAGAAAAAAGTCACGCAGGGTGGCTTTTCCTGTCCTTGTAAATAGGGAGCAGTAAAATGCACCACCGGTACGTCACAAAAAGTGACGCACCAGTGGCGCAAGGGGCTTGTAAATCTGCCCCACTATATCTAGATTCGTAGGAAGCTGATCAAACAATACAACAAAATTGCAAGAAACTGTACAATGTCCACTGATTAAGTTTCATTTATGATTTATTCTCAACATGATTAAACACAGGTATTCTAATATCACATTCCAATTTGAGTTCACAATGGGAAAGAGTTGCAATATTATACAGTTCACAATTACAAAGTTTCCAAAACTGGATGATTTCCAATTCTTAACTTATGGTTAACAACAAAAACATGTTTTCAATCTTAAATTCAGTCAACAGTTTTCAGCCAAAAAAGTGTTTCACAGCGTAAATTGAAGTTTCCTCAGGTCTGAAAAGTGAACAGATTTACAATGATTTAATATACATTCATAATAAATAATGAGGTATTGTCCTCTATATTATAAGACATTCTAACTGTAAATTTATATAGTTAATTACCATGTGAAGGCTCATATGCTTCATTGATTACATTATTTTTATGTGACCAAAATATATTAGTGAGAAGGCTCATCCATCAAGCAAGAATACATAACATTCATACAAAAGTGCAATGTTGCATTTTAGTTTCATAAATTTCTTAGGTTCGCCCTCAGCCTGAACTTGCTATTTTCTCTTGGTCTAGCATGACCAGATGACCGCAGGTGGCGCTTTGTGTTTTTAGGTGCTATTTTCACAAAAAACATTAAAATTGAATATCTCCGGTTCTACTGATTGAATTTTTGTCATTCTGGTATAATTTTATTTATTACAATTTTCTAAATTGGTTCGTTATTTTTCTTGTGTTGTGTTTTCACTTTTACTGTGTGTGTGCTGCATACAAATTTTACACATTGCATCTACCTTAAGCCAGAATGCGTTGTGCCAAGCTACAAGAGGGTTAAGTGCAGGTTAATTTAGTGAGTTTTGTGGTTTACCCTAACAAGGATTGTGCTTGTAGATTGTTGCTTCCAATAGCCCAATTTCTTACACTCTACCCTACTATTGACTGGGTTCCATTTAAAGATTAGGAAATAGATGGCTTCCATATATACAGTGAAGAGGTGTGAGCTGAAAATGCTTGCCAGGCATAATTGTTAAATATCTCCAGCAAGCTGATTAGGGTACTTTATCTAAAAAACACACAATACACTGGAATGAAATGGTGAAACATTAACACAGTAAAATTATTCTGATTTTATGTTAGAATGGTTCAGGTCAAATTACATATATCATATAGCTTTTATGTTGATTGTAGTTGTTCCTGTTCCAAATTACTAGTGAACCACAATGTTTAGTTCACAGCAACCAAGGTCTTCAACAAAGTGTTACAGGATTCTTAATGAGAAGGTAGCTGAGTAAAAGTAACAAAATGTTTGGTTGACTTATGCTTAGCATCACATCCATAGAAAGAGAGGCTACCATACACTATTACGGCTCACATTTAAAGAGTGAGTTATTAATACATTGATATGACTCACTGATATACTAGTGCTATGACAGTGTCACTAATTAGGTATGTTATTTTAATTGCAAATACTATAAACACTTCCTGCTGCTGAAGGTTGCATCAAAAAGTGGGTCACAACTCCTAAAGTCAGATACATGGCAAGTATAACTTTCATGAAGAAATGGCTCTACAAGGTTTTCTAAACTATAGGTGCTCATCAATTGGGTCAGGGAGTTCCAAAGTCAACTATCTGGAGATGCGATGGTCACACCCCATGTTCACACTATGTTGTATGTTAGAATATCATAAACAAATGTTTTTTCTATCTTTTTGTTATAAATGTAAGCATATATTATCACAGACAGATTTACTATCCACATTTACATACCTTGAAAATATATACATTTCAGCAAGGTACATATAGTGTCTGAAATTGGAAATATGTTCTGACATGGCAATGTCAGATAAGGTGAAACTCACACATTAAGAGTGTGAATTATGAAATGAATGATCACATGTAGATCGAAGAAATATGGGTTCAACTATGTTTTTGTTTAAATTAATTGGATTTGAATTGAGGAATTTTGTCATGTGATGGGGCCATATTACAGAACATACCCTAGAGGCGCAATGGGCATGTGCGCCTATTTTGCATGCCCCCAGGTCACATTGCTATTACAGAAGGGGCCACAGACGCTTGTGTAGTCCTTTCTGTAATACTGAAAGTGCTGTTGCACATATAGCGCCAGTGCTTTCGCAAGAGGGCATTCTCACATTTGCATGGGGTCGTGGCCCCATGCAAATGAGGGAATCCCTTTGCCTTTGCGCCCTTGCCATATTATAGACACGAGCGTAAAGGCAAAGAAGCTGTCAGGAGGTGCACTGGCAGTGCACCACCTAAAAGGTGGTGCACTGTCAGTGCATTCCCTCATGGCAGTCTTCTGGAGGGGGGAAATGGGGTCCTATGAACCCCCCAGACATCTCCTTGGGAGGTGTAGTCACTCACTGCACCCGCCTGCAATGGGATTTTAAATCCCTTTTTAAAGTGCAGGCGGGTTGCCTCCAAAAGGGGTGCACACAAGGGGGTAGACATGGAGGCTGGGAGATGCAATAGAGAATACCGGAGTATAAATAAGTCTGTTAGGTACTTTAGTAAAAGATGGCTTGAGGAGGGATTACAGGCAGGCCCTTAAAGTATATGGCAACGGCAAAAGGTATCAATCCCTATGGGACTAGTTAGATGTATGGCCTGGAATGTATCAGGCCTAAATAATGGAGGTAAATGCCAACTATTACGGGAGGAATTGAAATTGTACAGACCTCACATTGTTCTCCTTACAGAGACACTTCTGGCCTATAAAGACCGAGGACTTCTTAAACATCTTGGGTATCAAACAATTGTTTTTACATCCCAGAGTGCTTCTATAAGGGGAACAGCTATATTAGTGAATAAGACATTTGATCATAGAATTCTTAAGGTCTCGGTAGATCAGCGCAGAAGATGGGCATTGGCGCAGCTTGAGATAAATGGCACAAAGTATGTGTTCTGTTCAATATATGGTCCTAATGTGGACGACCCCACTGTTTTTGACTTTATAAATCTAGAGTTATTAGATTGGCATGGGGAGTGCCTAATCATGGGGGACTTTAACTGCGTGGC
Organism: Calotriton arnoldi; assembly: GCA_963921515.1. Lineage (NCBI taxonomy): Eukaryota > Metazoa > Chordata > Amphibia > Caudata > Salamandridae > Calotriton > Calotriton arnoldi. The sequence goes on along the minus strand of CAWUFW010008588.1, from coordinate 567,228 downwards.
GAATTATGCTGTCGATTCTACAAGCCGAGGAGCTATCTCTAGAATGGGAAAGGTGAGGGCTTCAATTCTCGAAACAGGGCAGCTGCACTGTCTAAGTGAAGCATGGCGGGCACTTAACGCTGCATCCCCAGGTTACACATACTACTCTGCTCCACGTAAGCAGTTTCTGACAATATACTGTTATCCGCAGATAAAGAAGTATGCCCTAGGATTACTTCTGACCATAATCCCATTTTACGGTCTTTCCATCTTAAGGCCGCTTCCAAAGTGGCACGATCTTTCTCATTTCCATGCTATTTTCTCACAGACAATGAGCATTTAGCTCTTATTCATAAAAACACTGGGGCATATTAGCAAGCGATTTATCGCCGCTTTAGCGGCACTTTTTGCCGCTAAAGCGGCGATAAATCTATCGCCCTATCAGCAAGCTGTCGCTAACAGCAGTTAGCGACAACTTTCTGACTAAGGCGATCGGTTTGGGTGCCGCTTTGCATGTCAGCGATGTTTATCGCTAATGACATGCAAAGTAGGCGTTCGCGACCAACATACCCTGTAAACAGACGCTAACAGGCCTATCACCTATTAGCAAGGAGTCCCTGACCCCGGTTAGCGAAGTGAAAAGTCGCGCTAACCGGGGCCATCGCCATTTTTTTATCACCTGCTATGTTCCTGACTTAGCCATACATTACATGGGGGTGGATTATGCTGATACGACCACAGGGTCGTATCAGCAAGGTTTTCCACCTCCCCCATGCAACATCGCTGGTTTTGTCGCGATGTTGGCCCTTCCCTCCCGCTATCGCTGGAATATTTATCGCCATAGCGCTAATACAGCGTTAGCGTGGCGATATATTCCAGCGATAGCCGGCAATAAAAGAAATCACGCTAAGCAGGGTTAGCGATGATTATCGCCTCTTTTTGCTAATATGCCCCTCAGTGGTTTTTTTTTTAGGACAATGTGGGGACAGCTTCCCTTTGCATAGTGTGGGACGCGATGAAGGCATTCATAAGGTGGGTTACCCAGCAGTATATCTGGCAGCAAAATAAAGATCGGGAAGCTATGGCTAGAGCTGCTCTCCAAACACTTTCAACTATTGAACTTCTCCATGCAGATGCATTCCGGCGAGGTGCTCGAGATCAGGATCAGCTTTACACCTCATTAATAGATAAATGGCTGTCCCTGAGCAGGACGCTAAGGGAGAAAACCACTGTCAGCTATAATAAGCATCGGTCCCTACAATATGAATATGATGACCGAATCGGGAGGGTGCTTTCCCATCAGCTAGCAGGTAACAGAGCTAAAACCCAGCTAAAGGTCATTAAAGGGGAGAACGGTACATCGTATACGCATCCACAAGCAATAGTTGAGCGATTCTCCAAGTTTTATCAAAAGCTTTACACAAAAACATTACTATTAGATGAGGAAGGACTTCAGAATTATCTCAAGAGGAGCGACCTGGGCTCTTGAGCAAAAAAGATGCGGTCTTACTTGAGCAAGAAATTACGCATAATGAAATTGCTGAAGCACTGTTCAGGGTACCTTCTGGCAAGGCGGCCGGGGAGGACTCAATATCAGCTGAGTTCTATAAAACCTTTAAGAGCATTATAATTCCACCACTGGGAGAGGTCATAAAATATATAGGGGCTAATGGGCTGGCTCCTGAATCATGGAATATGACAAACATTGTTTTCATTTTCAAGAAGGATAAGCCACCCGAGGAGTGCAGCTCTTACCAGCCGCTATCCCTTTTAAATTCAGGTGCTAAGATTTTTGCTAAAATCTTGGCCACTCGTTTGGCTCCCATGATGCCAGGACTAGTATCCAGCCAGCAACATGGCTTCATTCAGGGTAGAGATACCACGGCTCACACCAATACTGCAGTGGGGGCCTTTGATTTATCTTGGAAATCAGCAGTGCGTATGGTCTTGCTAGATGCCGAAAAGGCATTTGACCATGTGGTTTAGGGCTACCTGTGGGCAACACTTTCATCATTCGGCTTGAGGGGGAGATATAGTAAATGGATACAAACTCCGTAAAGTAAACCTCAGGCCAAACTGTACTACGATAGCCTACAATCGTCTCCTTTTCCAAAACACTGCGGCACTAGACAGGGATGTCCCCTTTCCCCATTGTTATTTGCACTATACATCGAGCCTTTCATCTGGGCACTGCATACTAACACTCAGATATTACCACTGATTTCAGGATTGAGCCAGCTGAAAGTCACCACCTACGCTGATGATATAGCCATTTTTACTACTGGCCCAGCATCTGGAATAGACTTCATTGAAGCCGAAGCAAAAAAATGTTGCCTTTTTTCTGGTTATAGGTTAATGGAGATGCTTATTTGGGTTGATTGTAGCGGTATGAGTAAAAGTGCGAATGGACAAGGGTAGATAGTTAGAGCGCTCCACAGCTCTCGTTTCTGCTTCCCCTGCTAGTGGGTCATTGGAGCTGCTTTCTTTGTGTTCCAAAATTTTGTCTAATGATTGCGGGGAGGCCACAAATGTTTCTTAATTTCCAGCCTGATACACTTGTACTGGGTGTTTGCCCAACAGCCACTTACCTGGGGGTGTGTATCTCGTCACAGATTGAACGCATACTTACATTAAATTATGATCCTTTGCTGGAATCTATAACTATACAACTGAGAAGCTGGCATAAGTTACCAATTGGAATCATGGGGAGGTGTAACATCATAAAACTGAAGGTACTCCCAAAACTTTTATACTTATTTCGCGCTATCCCACTATGTGTTCCTAACTCTTTCTTTAGGAAATTAGAAGGGGTGATAAGTAGTTTTATCTGGGGGCATAAAAAAGCACAACGTGCAATAGGCCTAATGAAACTCCTGTATGATCAAGGCGGGTTAGATCTTCTGGATTTTAAAATGTATTATTTGGCAGCGTTCGTTGGCCGAGTCCGCAGTCTCCTAGATCCCGAAAACCAAGACTTTTGCCATTGCCTGGTTTTGGGGTCTGATAGCCTAATGTTTCTATATAGAATTAGTGACCCTAATTATTTTAAACGAGTCCGCTTTAAGACCATCTGGGACAATGTACATATTTGGCAGGAAATTCTAACCAAATGTTCTCTCTCGCTTATCCATGATAAACTCCCTCTATGGGGTAACCCTATGCTCACTGAGGTATTTCAGGAACCAGCTGGCAGATGGTGGGCTAGCCATGGGATTGATCATCTGGGGCACTTATATGACCACAACGGTTTCCGCTCATTCAAGAGCTTACAACTTTCATTTGATCCCATGTCAGATGTTCTTTAAATACCTTCAGATTAGGGATTATACCTGAGAAACTAAGCATTAAAAGCAGTTTCGAGCTCTGAGATATGGGAATGTTTTCATGGGGGCAATTGGAAATCTGCAATTTGTACTATGAATCAATGCTTGTGCCAGTTCAGGCCGAACAGCTGTGAAAAGCTGGCAGCAAGATGGAGCAAGACTTTGGGGACAAATGTTACTCCTACAGTAATTAACCGTGCATTAGGAACTTTAGACAGATCAATACATTCTGTTAGTTTAAAATTGCAACAGTTCCGCACGATCTGAATGTTATACTACACCCCAGAGAGGATTGCTAGCTGGGCCCAAAAAGAGGGAAGTCAAGGTGGTGACCGGAACAAATGCCCAAAATGTGGATTGCACGCTGCAAACATAGTGCATGTGTTTGCTACTTGCCCTGAGTTAGGGACGTTCAGGCAGAAGATAAGTCACATTATGAAGTTACGCCTGGGGATTGATTATTCTCCAACAGCGATTGAAATTATGCTGGGCTATAAAGAGGATAGTCATGGTCTGAGATTTCTGATCTCAATCACTCTGGTGGCTGCTCGACTTGCCATAGCTAGGGCTTGGATCTCTCCTAAACCCCCCTGTGTAGCTGAATGGTGGGCAATAGTGAGGGACACTTACGAAATGGAGAAGGCCTTGACTCATGCAACAGGAATTCGCTCCCTGAAAAAATTTGATTCCATATGGGGTAAGTAAAGTAAAAAATGTATTGTTCTTGATTAATTAAAACCATTACAAAAGATGCACTCAGATAATAGTTTTTGATTAGTTAAACGTTTTCAAAAAGCACTCTTGTGTTAAAAAAAAAGAAAATAAATAAAGAAAAAAATACAAATATGTTACTAAAAACTAAAGAGTTCCCGATGTTTACATTCTCACTCTAGGCCTCCAGAGTCAATATGCATGTTACAATTGTGAAGGATTGAAGTCTTTAGTTGTTTTATGCTTCCTCATAGTGCCACTTGGCCTTGCTTAGATGTTACTGATAACAGGAACTTAACTAGCTTTCCATTTAGTTGCCGGTCCTTTGGATTGAAGCAGGCAAGCACTGCCTGTCTCCGAGTTCGTATGCCTCGTTCGTTAAAATGGGTTTTTAAGAGGCCTACCCTTTCCTCTTTTAGCTTGATGCAGGAACAAATTAGATGTTCTATGTCCTCAGTTCCGACCCCTCATAGCCTGCATGATTTCCCGCAATTGTCTCTCAGCCAAGGTTGAAGATGCAGTATGGCTGGGAGGATTCCTATCCTGTATTTTAAAAACGATTCTTTAGACTTTCTTGAACACCCCAGATTGAAATATGCCTGCGGCCCAAATGATTTGTAGCTACTCAGAGTCATCCATGCATGGCTCCTGCGTACAAAGGCAGCTTTGTTTTCTGTAAGGGAAAGTTTCTTAATGACCTTATTTACAATATGCTTAAAGTGCGAGTGCATTGGAATTTCCCATAGGTCCACTAATCCGGTGATAGCCAGTGATTCCTCCAGGTAAGCTTTGGCCGGCGAGGTAGATGTGCTGCACAATTCTTGCCAGAGCTGATGGTTTAGTGTATTCATGGAGGAATTCTTGATTTTGTGCCAACACTTGATGTAAGAGCCTCGCCTTGCAGGGAGCTGTTTCGTTAGGCCAAACTCGAGTTGAATCTGTGCTGGCAAGGTGTAGGGCGGGGGGTTTAGCATGACTCTGTACGCTTTTGCCAAGGTGATATCCAGCAGTGTAGCGTCCCTGCCCCTCAATGCTTCGCTGCAATAAGTGATTGAAGGTGGAAATTTTGCTTGCGCAACACGAAGCAGTGGGGAAAATATTGGTCCAGTCAATTTTGTTTTAAGTTGCCTTAATGTTGACGCTATCGCCATCCCTTTCCTCTTGATGGCCTCGAGCTGTTTCGCGAATTGTCCACCCTTATCAATTATTACACCTAAGTATTTGTACTCAGAGGAATTTGCAATTAGGGTTTTCCCCAGAGACCAAGAATGAAGCCGTTTTTTCCCATTGATTGTCAGGGTTTTGGTTTTGTTAATGTTGACTTCCAGACAATTTTCGGCTGCGTATACGTTCAATTTGTTAAGTAGCCGTTGTAGACCAACTTGAGTGTGGCTTGCTAAAACAACATCATCCGCATAAGACATACTGGAAATGGCTTTCCCCCTAATCGAGGGGCGTGCGCGTTGCAGGCACTAAGGGCTGATGTCATGTCTGCTGTGTAAAGGTTAAAAAGAATTGGTGCAAGCACACAACCCTGTTTGAGCCCTTTAGTTGTTGGTATGCGCCTCGAAAGAAGGGAGCCATTACCTAGCTTAACCTGTGTCCATGTGTTGGAATGTGGTTGTAGCAGAAGATTCAAAAGAGATGGAGGGATCCCACAGAGAGCCAATTTCCTCCACAGGTTAGCTCGGTTGACATTGTCAAACGCCGCCTTGAAGTCCACAAAGCAAAGATGGAGTGTTTATTTGGTTAGTTTTGCCTTGTCGATGAGTAGTGACATTGTTAATAGGTTGGTTGCTGTGCCTGTATCTCTACAGAACCCTGTTTGACAAGGAGGAATTATGTTATGCTCTGTTGCCCATTCCTGCAGTTCTGTAAGCAGAGTACCCGCAAAGTATTTTGCCTCTACATCTAACAATGCAATCAAGCGATCATTTTTTGGTAGGGTTTTATCTCCAGCTTTAATAATTAGTGAGATGATGGAGCCCTTCCATGATGCGGGCAAGGACCCGAACTGTCTGGCAGAACTGAAGAGGGGAGCCAGAGTTTCTGACCAGTATTCCGGGTCTTGTTTGAAAAGAGCTGGTGGAATCCCGTTTGGCCCTGGTGCTCCTTCTTTCCTCCCTTTAGAGATTTGATCCCTGATCATAGCAGCATCGATTCTGTTGGCCTCGACCTCTTCAGTCGTCACAGTTTGAGTCAAAGAAGCCGGTTGATTGTCCATATGTGCTTGTGGTCCTGGTGCTTGTTGATTAAAATGAGATTCTAAAAAGGATGTCCATGTGTTTTCTGTAATGTACGATATTAGGCCTCCATGTGCCGGTTGTAAAATTTTATTTATAGTTGACCAAAATCGGGCACTATTATTTCCTTTGGAATCTTGATAGAGTTTTGCCCAGAAATCGTTTTCATTGGACCTGGTGATGTTCCACTTAAATTTCCTAAGTTCGGCCTTATTATTACGGAGCTGATGGAGTAAGTTCTCGTCCCCCGGACGTTGCCTCAATGATATCAACAATTTGTTTATAGATTTTTTGAGGAGTTTCAAGGTTGACCTCTGTGCACGCGTGGCCTTCCCTGCAGCCATTGGATCATTGGGAGAGAAGTGTCGAGCTACGGATTAATAGAAGTTCGCAAACAAAGCCGTAAAGGTTTCCCATGTGCTAGTAGGGTTTCCAGTGGGATAGTTAAGCTCGTTTAGCTGTTGTTTTGCTGCCAGAAGCACCTTCCTGGTGTTTGCTGTAGATGACTTTATTCTTTTTAGATTTATGGTATGACATGCGTGCATACCTGCTGCATTGAGAGTCGATTTATCTGGGAGTGCTTGAATTAAAACTTCCTGGGGCCGATGATCACTGTCCCCTTTATCTCCTAGGCAAAAGACTATTATGTATTTAAAGAATGAGAGAGACACTAAGGTGTAATCTATAGTAGAGATCACGTGTTCTGTGTGAAATGAAGCGGCCGGCGGAGAGTCATCGGCAAATCTTCCGTTTAGTACCCTTAGGCCGATGTGCTCCAGGTCTTCTAGCAGCTCTAAACCGCACTGAGATGTTTTTCCGCGGTCGCTTTGGGTTTGAGTTGGAATATTCTAATAAAAGGACTGGACCTGAATATCTTCATTTAGGGTTGTGCCTAAAATTTGTTGATTTAAGTCGCCAGACAGAATAAGGTTCGGTGTGGTATGCAAACTCATTAATTGAAGCAGATGTTCAATTAAGATTTTTGATTCCTGTTTTTTTCCGTTTCGGATTTAAATATGTATTGATCAGCAACACCTCCTCCTTTTTACCTCTAAGTTTTAAGTGAACCTTAATAGTATTTACAGCTGACATTGAAGAAGGGGATTCCTGCACACTATGGATTTTTGTTATTTTGACATAAGTAGCTAGACCACCTGATAGACGGCCATATTTGCATTTCCTTAGGGCAGGAGTATGGAAGCAAGTATACCCCTCTATTTGCAGTGGCTCCTCTAGCCATGTTTCCTGCAGGAAAACAATGTCAAAGGATTTTAAATACTCAAGGAATTTGGCATCTGCTGCCTTGCTGTTCAGCCCATTAATATTCCATGAACATAGCCCCAAGGGCGATTTGTAAAGGTTTCCACGATTCCTCTGACAATTGATCTGTCATTGTGGCTGGCTGACTGTATTAATAGGTCTGATAATCTGCATGTGATCAGAGACAATGGGATTGTGGTGTTTTGTGCTCATTTGTGTATTTGACGCCTGTTCCCATTGGGGTGACCGTCCTCGAGCTCCCCTGAGTACAGAGGATGTTTTGTCTCGGTTGCTGAACGTTCTTTCTCGTGTTCTGGCAAGCAGAGGGAGCGGATATCCTATGTTATGGTGAGCAGAGGTTCGTATCCCCCAGGCTTTGAAGGTTTCCTGTTCTTCCAAAACTTTATTTGCAATTTGAATGGACCCCCAGGTAGCCTTAGTGGATTCCTTACCTTGTGCTTTGTCTAACTTTATGAATTATATCAAAAGAAGGTTGGTTGAGTTAATGCCTTTTAATGTTGGTATTGCACCTAGTAGTTGGAGGATATTCCCTCTATTAAGGATGTCGAAGGGACCTTTCGAGTCATACTCAGGCATAAAGAGTGTGATGGCTGAGTTTATTGTTTGGTTGACTGAAGGGGCTCTTACTGAGTTTGTCCCCAAGTGGTTGTCTCCGGCGGTGTTGATGGGCTGCTGAATTGGCCCGCTGGGTTTGACAGGAATTAGGGATTCCTGACACCTAAGGCCTCAGAAAGCTTCTGAGCCACAATCTGTGTTTTTGGTTTGGTCTCAACTTGCAGAGGGGCCCAGGTGCCCGGTTGTTGTCATCGTCGGCTCCTGGAGGGCTCCCTGCACCTCTGTGTGGGCTTTGCTGATGTTATCTTTTTTTGCTTTCACTATTCCTGACACCTGAGTCGGAGCTTGAGTAGTCCTGTGGATTGGAGGTTGATTTAGCGTGGTTATTATATTGTAATTGGCACCCTGTTGGTGCGACGGGGTAGTTCTGAAGTAGAAACCAACGTCTGATTAGGGCCATGCATGGGAAAGGCCTCCCTTCCCTCAGTTGGTGTTGATAGTCGGCTGGTTGAGCTGTCTTCCTGTTTCCATGCGACTTTGGTTTTTCTATTGCCTGGGGTGCCAGTTTGGCTGATTGGTGACAACAAGACTGCCCCCGGAGAAAGTGTTGACACTAGTCCCGCATTTTTATCTGTCATAAAATAAATTCCCTTTGGCTGCTTTGTTGTTCCGTGAGCTGCTGGGGCGTGTGCTGTGATAACTTGCGAAGGCACTGACTGCTGTGATGTTTTTGTAGCAAAAAGAGGATAGACTTTTGTAAAGCTTGGAGATGATATTTTGTTACGACCTTTTCTCCGCAGTTGGCAACGTTGCTTGGCATTTTGAGTTAGGGTTTGCTCCTTGAGTGGTGGAGGGGATCCGAAGGCCGGACTACCCTCTTGATGACTCAGTTGGTTTAGACCAGCAGTGTTTTGAACCGCAGGATCCCTTTTTGATGGCCCGTTGGGCGCAATTTTGTTTGAGTTTGCCTTAGTTTTTCCTTGATTTGGGCCCTTTGGCAGGCCCTCTATGAGAGTGGATACAATTGAGGAAAGCGACGACAATTTGTCGATGATGGGACCACAACTGCAATTCAGTTTGGGCTCCTGCTGGGCTCTACTGATAGAAGGTTAAGTTGACCCAATTTTTCGTCTATCCCCCCTACAAAAAGGGCAAGAGTGTCTAGTAATGTCAGTTGCAGGTCCATTTTGTCTGACTGATAGTGTAACACATCAACAGTTCGTTGCATTGTGTTTAGTAGGATGTCCCATGTGTTCTGTGCTTGCTTACCAGCTTGGAGTGATGGATCGAGAGTAGAAATTGTGGGGCTGTGGCGTGAGGTTGGTCTATTATCCGCTGCTTCCTGATCGCTGCCTTGTTTGATGTCTTGATTGGAACTGATTCCAACCGTAAGCAGTGGCTGTTTTTCAGGAGTATCCAAGGCTTAGGAGGCGACTAAATCGGCCCACTCCTGTGATCCTAGGTAAGAAAGGGCATCCTGCCCACCTCCCCTGGTTTCAGGCGAGGTTTCGGAAGGTCACTTTAGGTTTCTCTGACCTGCCCCCCGTTTCCGTTTCCACTTCCGGAGACAAAAGGGCCTTTTGAGGATTGGTGGCCTCAGGCTGTACTGGCAGATCTTGAGGGGATGTTTGGGGGTCTTTTAGGGGCTGGAGCTTGTGCTGGTGTTCGGGAGAGTGACTCTATTGGAAATTATTTATGTCTTCTTACCCTAAATATGTGCCCTTCCATCGTCTGCCGCTATCACTTGTGCTAACACTTGTACTGAGTGCACTTCGTTCTGCTTATTTGGGTTGATTGTAGCGGTATGAGTAAAAGTGCGAATGGACAAGGGTAGATAGTTAGAGCGCTCCACAGCTCTCGTTTCTGCTTCCCCTGCTAGTGGGTCATTGGAGCTGCTTTCTTTGTGTTCCAAAATTTTGTCTAATGATTGCGGGGAGGCCACAAATTGGACCGCGGGAGTTTCCACACTGGCTTGTGCAGTGGCTGGTGGATTGGATGATTGTAAGGGGAGAAGGGGATCTTGAAGGCCTTGAATTTTGCCACTAGAGGAAAATATGGACGATGCTGGGTCCTTTAAGAAGTGAAATTTTGAGGAGATTTTCGGTTGGAAAAGATGAGGGGCGGGACATCCGGGTCGCTGCTGTACTGGGGCAGAGAGGCCCTCTACATCCTCGAAGGGCACAGCCAGATCTATGGTATTTTGTCTTGTGTTTCCATTTTGTTTGGTTTTGCGCACGGGGACCGAGGGCTGGCCCCTCTTCCTGCCAGACCTCATGGTAGAGAATAAGCCAAAGCCTCTGGCACTGATGAACTGGAATGCGCAGGGATAAGCAGGCGTGTGCTGGAAGAATTCAGTGCTGCTTGTGGTGGTCCTTACTTCCTTAGAGCTTTGCTACTTTCTCGCTCTTACATCACGTTGAGGCACTTTTAAGGCGCTTTTAGGTGCATTCGGCTGCCAATGATAGGACAACTCTTCGATACGGTTCACTTCTTTGGATTGTCCTGGCCCTGGCGCTGCCCAAGCCCAGCCCTGCTACTCGGCGCTCTCAGCGCTCTTACTGCTGCTGCGCTCCTCTTAATTTCTCCCTGGGCAGGCGGCAGACTCTAGTTTCTCAAAAAGAAGAGAGAAAGCCCCAAGAGGGGAGGTCCGGTACCAGCACTGCCAGTTCCTGGGCGTTTAGGCGTATAGGACGCCGAGCAGGGGACAGAGAGCGGGGTCGCACACACTGTCACGCACCACTCCGCTTACCCCCAGATGTTCCCTGGTGGCTCCCTGGTGGTCCCAAGAACGATTTCAGCTGACTTTCGGCTGACTTCTGGTGCCCCCCTCTGGGGCCCCCCTCTGGTAATGGTGCTGCTTCTGCTACTGCGACTCGTCCCGGTAGAGCCCGGGAATTAGAAGCCTGTCCATTGCTCGTGTCGTGTCTGTTGCTCAGGCTGGAGGCAGCGTTTAGGGCGAGAGGACGTTAGAGCAGGAGTAGGTGGCAGGGGGGGGTCGGAGGCGACTGGGAGAGACAATTGCAGCAGGAGCAAGGCACTCTAGCTAGCCGCAAGATGCACACAACCTAGTTGGCCCGCTTCTGCGGACTCGCAGGGCTCGCACTCTGCGGCCGCACCTAATGGCCGCCGCGCTCGCTGCACAATCGTGCCTCCGCGTTAGTCTACACATTACCCTGCACGTTTTGCCCCACCGGGGGTTGTCGGCCTCGGGATCGAGATTCGGAAGGAGCACACCAGGTACGCTCCGGATTGTCTGCGAGAGGTCGCAGGGGATCACAGAGATCACAGAGATCGCAGCGGTGCCGCCGGCACCTCCAGCTCTCCGCCGACTTCCCAGCTGGCCCTGCCTCACACTGCTCGCGCTTGACCTCTCTTACAGGTAGGGAGTCTTTTTTGGCATCTGCAATTAGTCAGTCCCGGCACTTTCCATGTCCCAGCCTTCCACAAACAGCTTCCCAAAATTATCCAACGTTTTGAATCTCAGTGATACACCCGGCAGTGCGCCCAACTTCTCTGCTTCTGCCGGTAGTGTGATCATATGGGGTAGATTATCAGTTACATACGTGTATCAGGCTAGTTTGGGGGATTGAACAGATCAGGGACTCGAGATTATGGGGGTAGGGAAGTAAGATGGTATCAGTTATATTATTCTTAACTTAGGTGTTGTATATGTATTACTACTGTGCTCTGTTATGCCACATGAAATACAAAACTTTAATTGTTGCTCCCTTATTGACAATAAAAATATATATATTTTTTTTAAAGTGTGTGAATTATGAAATGAATGATCACATGTAGATCGAAAAAATATGGGTTCAACTATGTTTTTGTTTAAATTAATTGGATTTGAATTGAGGAATTTTGTCATGCGATGGCTATCTGGGGCCGTATTACAGAACGTACCCCAGAGGCGCAACGGGCATGTGCGCCTATTTTGCGCGCCCCCGGGGCATGTTGTTATTAGAGAAGGGGCCACAGACGCATGTGAAGTCCTTTCTGTAATACTGAAAGTGTTGGTGCACATATAGCGCCAGTGCTTTCGCAAGAGGGCATTCTCACATTTGCATGGTGGTGCACTGTCAGTGCATTCCCTCATGGCAGCCTTCTGGAGGGGGGAAAAGGGGTCCTATGTACCCCCCAGACATCCCCTTGTTGGCGGGTGTAGTCACTCACTGCACTGGCCTGCAAGGGGAATACAAATCCTTCTTTAAAGTGCAGGTGGGTTGCCTCCAGCATAGAGAAACACAGAACAACTTTTAAACAGTTGCTCCGTATTTCTCTAAGGGAAGCGCATTCTACATGATATGGCGCACTTTTCCTTTTTGCACCTGGTGCACCTGCTTAAAGGTGGGCCGTGGCGAAAACAGGAAAAGTGTGCCCTATCTATAATAGGGCCCCTGATGTTTGTGTTACAATGAATGTACTGATTTTTCTCTGTAGAATCATATTCAAACCCCCAACTTCTATATTTTGATGCATTTAATTAAACTTGATAATTAAACTAGTTGTATTATACCATTATAAAGTACCAGGTTTATCATTGCAAATGTAATATGGATAAGTTAGGTAATATATTTAAAATGCACAAATGACATTAAACAATACACAAATATGACAAAGTATCATCCGGACCCAAAGAACACCATGGCCGCATAAGGAGCAGTTACAGTTGTTGACGAGACAGGAATGGATAGAAATTAACATACCCATGTAGAGTTCTTAGGAGATAGTTTTTAAATAAGCACACAATTCCAGGATGCAATCACCATATGTGTCATTATGCAGTAGGTTTTAGAAATCAATTGGCTATATTTTTCTCTAAACAGGTAATAAATGGTCCAAATATTTGTTATGCCTGTCACTGCATCTTCATCAAAGTTCTACCAACAATATATATCTAGTTCTAGAGCAAATAGTATAAAGCAACCAAGAGAATTGACTGTTTAATTAGCATCCCCTGATCCTACTGAAAATTGGGCACAAAAAACTAACTTTAACCCCCATGCAATATTAAAAGTACCTTTGCACTAAATCTGTGGAGAAATCCCTTAGGATATTCCAGTGGTTGATCTTTCTGATGATGTCCTCATTGCAATGTACAATACTTGGTCCCACAGTCACGACATAATACATTATTTAGAAATTGGATTCTTTCCCAATTGTAACTATTTTTCAAGAAGTTGGAACATTTTGCATTACCATTTAATTTTACAGCCTCCAAGAACATGAGAGAATTAAATGAAATTCAGTATGATACAGTGAAAAGCCCCTACACTGAAAAGTTATACTCTCTGTCTCAGATATATAAATTATGGGTAAAGTAGTCCTAATTTCATGTTTGGATCTAGATAGGTTTGGTGGCCAATTGTTCCTAATTTTGTACAATGGATTCGTATTATTCTCACCTGTAACTTGGGCCAAATCTCTGGCACAATCCATTTGACTTAATATTACCAAGCGATGGGGTTTAATGTTGCAAAAGCGAAGCCTTCTGGCAAATTCCTCACAGATTCCTTACACATTCATTTGTAGCAAGGCATAGTTAGAGCAAACTCCACTTCTCCCACTCACCTTATTCTCAGTCATGCTTCAGGCACTGGCGTTTGGTTCAGTAGATGTTGGAGGATAACCACAATATAACATCAATAGATAAGATGGCAATGCTCCCTTGAGTATTCCTGTTTAGCCTTCCCAGACTCAATCATTTTATGTGGAAAAAAAAGTATTGGATGAGGGAAGTCCCTAGTTTCCTCAATACCCAGAGCTTTTCTTTGCATCAATTTGAGAATTTTGGAAGGATAGCAAGGAATGGAATTGTCCTGCCATGGGCCAAAATGGCCTCTCCCATGTCATGATTCCTAAACTGATATTCTAACAATATGGCTGAGAAGTGATGACACTAAACGGGCTCTGAATATACAAGAGAATCAGGGATATAATGAATTCAAACTAAAACCCAGCCTGAGGACTACAGTCATGTAAATCATGTACACTGAAAGAGGACTGCAACCAACTTAAACATCCTTTTAAAGACCCTAGAAATTCCTAACACAATGAAGAACAGTGCTTATAATCCTTGATAAAGGGCAGAAGAGCCCCCAATTTGTTAAGGAGTTCTACGGAAAAAGAAAACAAAATCCCAAAAGATGAAGGGTCATTTAGCAATTTTGAAGAAATAAAGGGGCATATTAGCAAGACCGGCGATAAAATTATCGCCGCTTTAGCGGCAGTTTCCTGCCGCTAAAACGGCGATAATGGGCTTGCTAATATGCGTTATAGAATTCCAATAGAAGCCCAGGTTAGATGTGCAGGACATCTAACCTGGGCTTCTATTGAATTCTATAACGCATATTAGCAGAGTCCATTATCGCCGCTTTAGCGGCAGGAAACTGTCGCTAAAACGGCGATAATTTTATCGCCGGTCTTGCTAATATGCCCCAAAGTAACATATGCACATTAGAATAATGAGTATGCTATGCACAGAAATCATGAAACAAATAAGATACAATTATTAAAATACCAGCACCATTCCAAATTGGAAACATTTATCTCCAATACCAAGCATTTAGGTGCTTTGTACAAAAGCCCTTTGTGTTGCAGTGACAAATGTAATTTGGGCAAATTATATGTTGCCACATTGTTTCCTTTACTTTTTGTTGAGGGGCAGTTTCGAGTTCTGATTTCTTCTATTGTTTTGGTTTCAAACTTTGGGATACTTTTGTACCCTCTCTCTGCACACAAACCACCCCATCATTTTCAACAACTGGATGATGTTTCACTGTTAATTTCATTTTACTCCTCTGTTCTATTGTAATTTATAGCAAGAAATTCATTTTGTCTGGATTTTTCTGGGGCATTTTTTCCAAAACAATAATACAATTCCTACAAAAATGGCAGATTCATGGAGAATGTTCTTACCTGCTAGATAGTGCGTATGTTTTGGATGTATTCTTACCTCTTCATCTACAGTGGTTCGTGCTACTTGTTACACTGCCTTAGTTCCTGTACATCATTCACACCAATAGCTCAGGCTGTTTCTAACTTTCAAACGTGCATCAACAAGAATAACTTTGAATCCAGTAAGAAATTCACAATGCTGAGATAACCGAAAAGTGAATGCTACACTAACCGAAAAATGACATGTTCACAATACACCTACATAAATAACTACAACATTATTACAAACAAGTGAAGGATATTTACAAACTGTGCACAGGAATAACACTCTTTAGAGATTTATGTATAAATAGTTAGCTGAGAACAGAAGATATTACAAATCAACCTCAATAACTCAGCTGGGTTATATAGGTCCTGTGAAACAATTTTGAATAAAATAGAAGGTGCATTAACCTCTTTGACAAAAATGTTCTCCCTTGTCCATAAATCCAATAGATAAAAAGAAACATGTTGGAATTAGGTGCAGCTGGATGTCACAAATAAACAGTATTAGTACATTCAGTGACAGACCTTACCTGTATCCCAAAAGAGTCTTGCTACAAATGTCATCAAGATCAACATGAGATGATGTTCTTTGGGATATAATGTGTTCAACATTGTATCAAATTATTTCTTGATTAATTAAATATACCCACTTCTCACCAAATATGTGATGTGCATGAAATTTGGAAAGTAAGGGGAGACAAACAATTGTCCCAGAGTGACTGCTTCATGACAGCCCCATAAATGTATAATAGAGTATAGATAAGAAAAATAAATCCATCTTTGAAAGTAAGGAATTTACATGATGTATGTGTTCATTTTGTCCATTTTGTGACAAAAAAACATTTTACAATGAAATATTTGTAAAATATGGGTTGGTTACTTGATGATTGTAGGAAAGTTTGCTTTTTGCAGGTTCACTTCCAATGTTTTTGGATTGATCCTGCTGTTTTTTGTAATCTGTACACTGGGATTCGGCTAACCAGGCCCCTGTACATGTGCTATAACACATAAAACTAGTTGAACTTGTGTATACTCCAAATTGCCATGTTTAACTTACCTTTAAACCCCTAGTATGTGGTAAAAGTGAACCCAGGGACAGTAAGTTAAATATCACTAGTAGATTCAGCCCCCATTGTGCCACCCACTACAGTGACAGTGCAAACATGTCTGCAAGCCTAACACTGTAGCTTGACTGTGTACTTTTAGAACTGCAAATTCGACCTGTCAAAACAACTCTTTTGTGACAGGCCTAAAACCTCCTTTTAATAAGCACCACTTAGTAAGCTTTAATGCCCTTGAGGCAGAGTGCATGGTATTTATAAGTAGGGCATGTAAAATAATTGTTTTAAACAAGTCCTTACGGTGTGAAGGTCCCCAAGCTATTTTCACTGTAGTAGGGTTAACTGTTTCATAGGAAAGCATTGGGATACAATATTAAATTTAATTGTTTTATCTCTGGCTAGGAAACAGCTGCAAAATCCATTCTTGGACTTTTGAAAATATGTATTTCAAGCCTAATTCACTGGTAAAATTAGATTTGCAACATATATTTTAGACAGGAGGCATTTATAATCTCACCTTTTTCCTGACTAAAGTCTCTAGAAGCTCATTTGCATGAGCTGCTAATTGTCACTCAGGAGCTGATTAGCCCCATTGATGAGAAGTGGGCTTGCTCCCAGACATAAGACAAAGGCCGTAGGTGTGGGGAAATGTTCTGCTCCTCTGACAGGAGGACCATGTGGGGTGTGCCCAGGAACATAGTTAAATCCAAAGAGGTCTACCCTAATGCAAGCAAATGTTGGCTGACTCCTGGCTAGGGCCCTCTTTTGCCCACCTATTTAGCCAGGCACCAATCCCAGTGAGAGTACCCCCCAGCACCGTTTTCGTGTGACCCCCAGAAACGAGGTTGCTCATTTCTCCGGCCACACCTCTAAGGAGGGCACATGAGGGGAGCACAGGTGAAGAAAGGTTCTGTCATGTTGGATTTAGGTAGAGAGGGACACTGTGGGATTGTCTGCAGTAGTATATACCACAATGAAGCCGCTCCCAGTGGGGTGTCACAAATGCTAGTGCAGTTTTAGTCTGTGAGTGAAGGCATCTCACATAAAATGAAGGACTGGTCTCACACACCACCTGGTGTCATGCTTCATCATTGACCAGTCCTCGCCCTCTAAAACCTTGGTTTGATAGAGGGCGGGCATACACCTGACGACAGGGATGCACTTCTAAACTAAGTGGGGGCCCAAAGGAAAAGATAGTGAGTTAAAAGGCCATTAAGGATGTCAGCTTAGATTTAATAGTGCTGGCATCTATATGGTAGTTAAAAACAAAGTGATCAGTGTAATGGGGATATTATTGTCCCCCCACCGCTGTCAATGGGGTCAACATGTTTCTGCCTAAGTCCCAATTGGGTCCGAAGCATTCATCAGGACCATAATACAAAAATATATATAACGGGCTCCACTCTTACCACACTATGGTGAGAGGATTTCCACTCAGTGGGGTGATGAGGATCACACTTCCACTGTGATATGGCTAAATTCTTAAGCCTGAAAAGTAAAAACAAAAACAAAAATGTACAGACAAACTGTCAAAATTGCATTGGACACAAACACAACAAAATAAATAAGCCACATACACCCTGAATCTATCGTGAGTGGCTATAAGTGCAACAGTTATGTGACAGGAATCTGTGCACCAGCTTGGGAGAAAGTTCCTCCAAAATGCTTACCCTATAATGAGGACACTTGTGCCCCATAGGAGGGTGAGGGCAGGAGACCCCTTAGGTCAGAATGCTAGAAAACAGATAAATAAAGAGAAAACACAGGAACACACGATGTTAAAACCAATGAAGAAATTGTCAAAAGCACATGAGGTTCTGTAGTGCATCCATGGTGCGCAACCTGTAAAGGAAGTCATTCAACCCAACACTCATACTCTTACTGTGACTGGACGTGATCTCCGCCTCTGCGCCTAGATCTATGCACCTCAGCTCCTCGTTGTGGAGTGAGTGAGCCGGCGTCCGGTTTTAAATAGTGTCAGCATAGCGAGTAAATTGTTAATCACCGCTAAATAGGAAACTGCAGTGTGGGATGCGGTGTCCCAACAACATGGTATGTTGGCGGTCCGGAGGCTTGCCTGACCTTCCAAATATGGGTTGCGGATGTAACGAGTGACGGGATTCAATACGTGTTGGAAGGCAGGAAGTTCATGCCCTGGGGCAGGCCGGCATCCCCATAGTAATGTGGAGAGTGTTGGCGCCTTGCACATGCGCGTCAAAGAAACTGTGTATAGCGCGTGGTGAAATAACTGCATTACTGCGCGTGCGTGAAAATGTTATGTTATGTTATGTTATTTTGTTTTTGTATAGCGCATATACACCGACAGGTCTCTTAGCGCTTTGGAAGAAGCGGGACAGCGGGACAGCGTCAAAGCGGGGAGGTCCGGCGTCTATGAGCAAAGCTCAAGTGAATTTTACTGAACCGAGCCAGCAGCGTGATAAAAAGAGTGTTTACGCGCTGTGCATGCGCATCACGGTCGTGGGAATGCTTAAGTAAAAGTGAGCTTTTCATCGCGCATGCGTGTTACAGGCCAAGAGTCTAAAAGTGGGACTCCGACCTATACTACAAAGAGGGATAGTAGTATCATAATGTGACCTGCCATGTGCTCAACCAAAACACTTGAAAATAGCCCAATTGTACTTTGCAAAGTTGTTAGCTGAGACCCACCGGAGGGACCAGTTAATATATACATATTCCGTAAATGCTGTTTAAGGCAAAAGCAATCTTATGGTCATATTGCCAAGACTAACCTATATCCCTGCGCCCTATGTGCATACATTGAGTGATCATGATTCCTAGTAATGTGATATTGAGAACCATGGTAGGTGAGATGGGGACAGATGTAATGTTCAAATTACCATTCCCACAGTCCTTTAACAAGGGAATTCGAACCGAGGTGCAATGATCCAAGTCATTAAATTAAATGTCTAGTGCGTCTAAATGGGCTCGATGAAAACACTATGTACATATAGGTGGTATATAGATATAGAGATATATGGTAATTAGAAGGCTAGTTGCAGCCAAGGAATTTCTAGTGTCAAGTAATGGACTGGATGTAGGTCGCATGTATATATAGATGACATCTAATATTTACAGGGCTACCTGAAGCCAGGGAATGTCGTCATTCAAGCCTTCTTTCCATGTGCGGAGGCGGTAGATCCACCGCTGTTCCCTCACATGGAGTGGCCTGCTAAGGTCTGTTTTTTGTTTTTTCATGACCTCCAGGACCACCCATTTTAGATCCGTGTCTCTATGGTTCTGTTCCAGAAAATGTCTAGTAAGTTTTGTGTTGTTTTTTTTGCAGCGAATGGTGCTACGATGCTCGTTGATACGGGTTTTGATTTTTCTCGTGGTCATACCCACGTACCTGAGGTTACATGGGCATGTGAGAAGGTATACCATGTTTTCCGTATTACAGTTGCTGAAGTGGTTCAATAACCACGGGCGTGTGGTGCCGATGTCAACCGTCTTGGTGGTCACTGTGAGAGGGCAAGCAACACAGCCGCCACATGCATAATGTCCTGTGGGTCTTTGGGTATTCCATAAAGTCATTTGATCTTCCACTCTGGGTTGGGGATCTTTTGCCCGGACTAGCTCGTCCCGTAAGTTCTTACTTCTTTTGAATGCGAAAAGGGGTGGTTCCCAATGTTTTCCTGCTCCTTGAAGGATATGCCAGTTCTTTCTTATGATTTTTGTACAGCATTAGAGATCGGTGTGAATGTTGTAACACACACTACTCTGTCTGATTTCTCTTTCTCGTAGTTCTCCAGTAGAGCGTCGCGATTCACATTCTTTGCTCTCTTTTTTGCTTTCCTGATCAGTTTCTTAGGGTAGTGTCGGTCTTGTAATTTAACTTCAAGCTCTTCCGCTTGTACATGAAAGTTATCCGTCTCTGAACAGTTTCTGCGCACCCTGAGAAACTGGCCAACTGGTAGGTTGTCCCTCAGTGCCTTCGGGTGATAGCTTTCATATAGTAATCAGCTGTTCTTATCAGTCGATTTATTGTGGACTTTAGTGCTGATGCCATCTATGTTCATCGTGATGTTAAGATCCAAGAAGACCGCATGGTTCTTGCTCATGGAGTGGGTGAATCTCAAATGTCGATCCTTGTTATTAATCCACTCCACGAAGTTACTCGCTGTTTCCTGGTCCCCTCGCCACACTATGAAAACATCATCAATATAACGTTTCCAAGTCCTCAGATTTGCAGAGAAGGGATTACTCTCATGGAAGATGTGGTCTTCCTCAACCTGGTGTACATATAGGCATGCCAAGCTTGGGGCGAATGTGCTGCCCATAGATGTACCAGTGATTTGGTGGTACAGGGCATCCTCAAATTCAAAAAAAAAATCGGTAAGTGCTACCTCTGCACATTCCATGATGAAATTCGGTGGTGTATGGAAGTTCCAGTCTGTGTTTAATAAGATTTGTTCCACTATTTCCAGGGTGCGCCTCTGAGGGATACTCGTGTAAAGTGCCTCGATGTCCATGGTGATGAACATATCTTCCGTGATATTGGTTTCCAGGTCCCTCAAAAGGCATAGTACGTCTTTGGTATCCCGTAAGTAGGACCAGGATTTTTGAACTATTGGTTTGAGAAACCAGTCACAAAATTGTGAAAGGGGCTCAAGGATAGATCCAATGCCGGACACAATAGGTCGACCAGGTGGTGGGAATTTCTCCTTGTGAATTTTGGGAAGGGTGTAAAATCTCGGTGTTCTAGGATTTTCATTCACAAGGAAAGCGGCCTCTTGTCTAGTGATCCAGTCGTTGCACAGTGCTTCGTCAACCATCCCCTTAATCTTGGTTGTGAGACGTCCTGTCGGGTCGTTTGAATATTTCTCATAACTCGCGTCATCCGCTAGAAGGCGGTTGCATTCTTCCCTGTACATTGATCTGTTCATCAGAACGATTGCGCCTCCTTTATCAGCTGGTTTGACTGTTAGTTCTGTGTTGTTTTTAAGTTTCTCTAGGGCCTGTCGTTCACGGCTAGTGAGGTTTTGAAAGCCGTTATCCTTTTTGAAGTAGATTTGTTATACTTCCTTCAATACCACCTGCTCAAAAGCTAAAATGTGGCAGGGGATTGTTTGTGTTGGAGGCACGAATGTGGACTTTTTCTTGAGTCCAGTGTCGGTCTTTTCACGTTGCTCATCATTTGTTTCTCCAAAGTGGTTACGGAGCTTAATCTTCCTAAAAATTGTGCCAGTTCAATATTCAACACAAAGGGATCATTCACTGGTGTCGGAACAAAGCCAAGGCCTTTGGATAGAACTGCTTCTTCATCTACAGAGAGTTGGTAGTCACTCAGGTTGACAATGTTCGTTACTTCTGCTCGTTGATGGGCCGTTCCCTTTCCCCCTGCTCCTTGTTCCCATTGCTACTGGGGTCTGGTCTTCCCATTGTACCCTTGTGTTCTGCCTTTTTTGCCTTCCTTTGCCCCGGCCTCGGCCCCGGTATAAAAAAGGCTGCGGGCCTGGTGGAAATCCGAAGCCTGGCGCGTAGTATGGTTGTTGCCAGAACCCATACTGGGGCATTGGTGGGTGCATCATTTGTTGATGATGGTTTTGTTGTCTTCTACCCTGGTAGCCATCAGTGCTCTCATCACTGCTGCTTCCACTTGAGCTTCTTTCTTCCCCGGAACTAAAGGTCCAGTTTTGTGGTGTTGCCCTGAAGCGTTTTTGTCTTTTATTTTGTTGTGGTTGGACGGGTCTTTCATAGTATTCGTCAGTGGTATACGGGTATATAGTCTCTTTACTGAATTTCTGGACATCTTTCTTCAACTTAGTGAGTTTTGACTGGGTAAGATATTCTTGGTATTCCGAATGGTCTTTATTAATTTCATCCAGTTTCTTTTTAAACACTGTTGTTTGAATCATAGTTTTGAGTCTATTCTCACTCTGTTGGATCTCTACCAACAGTGCATCGGCTAGTTCCCTAGCGGTGTTGATGATAAGGACTAGCCAGTCCTTCGTGCACTTCCAGGCTATCCTTGACCAGTTGGTACGGAACTCTTTATTATTAAGGAAAAGTCTAGGCTCATTGGTAACGATCAAGCCCCTTGGTGCGCTGTTCTTCCGCAGGTATTCCGTCATGAAAGCTCCATGTAGAGCTGTCCGGATTTGTTCTTTCTTTTTGGTGGACAATGCCTCCCACTCGTCTGTGTTTTGAATCGTCTGTGCTACCACTGTCTCTGCTAACAGGGATGGTGTTCTAAGGATTTCTGCGTAATTCTCCTCACTGAATGCTAACTCGGTGTCCATTTTGACTGAGCGCCACACACCTTTATAATAAAAGGATGTGATTTACTGGGTGTGTCTCTTGAATTTCAGGAGACGACTGGTTAAGATTCCAGATATGTCCAGTATAATACCCACACCAGGGTAATTTTAGACCCCTAACTATGTTCCCACGGCTGTAAGCCGTACAAAATATGTAACCACAACGTCCAGACCAAATCTGGGGTAAGGGAACCAGAGGCACGGGGTACCAGGAGTCGGCAGCCTCCAACATAAACTGTATACCACAATGAAGCCGCTCCCAGTGGGGTGTCACAAATGCTAGTGCAGTTTTAGTCTGTGAGTGAAGGCATCTCACATAAAATGAAGGATTGGTCTCACACACCACCTGGTGTCATGCTTCATCATTGACCAGTCCTCGCCCTCTAAAACCTTGGTTTGATAGAGGGCGGGCATACACCTGACGACAGGGATGCACTTCTAAACTAAGTGGGGGCCCAAAGGAAAAGATAGTGAGTTAAAAGGCCATTAAGGATGTCAGCTTAGATTTAATAGTGCTGGCATCTATATGGTAGTTAAAAACAAAGTGATGCAGTAGGGCACACAAGAACACCTGCAAAAATGAGCAGGGCTACCTTTGGAAACGTTTTATCTCTTGGTTAAGGAGGGGCTTGCAGTCATCCCTACCCACAGGCTAGTGGTACGAATTCATGTGGCACCCTTAGGCTGCTTCTTCAGAACTCTACAAGAGCTGTGAAAAACAGATGGACTGTACCTGCTTTTGAGACCTGTGAGGACACCTGAAAGGCTGGACCTGGTCCCACATGTCTCCAAGGTTTGTTGGCTGCCCTCCTGTTAGACTACAGGGACACAAAAAGCTGCTAGAAGCCCTTTTCCTGAAGAGCCCAGCTGACCAGTTTCAACTGGACCTGCTGGCAGCTTCTACTGGAGAGAGTCTTGACCTCCAAGGGGTATTCCTAAGGTCGTGGGACCCTTGACTGTGTCAAAATGTACTCCTCCTAACATCCTGAAAAAACCTGAGACATAGAAACTTTTTTGCTCCAAAGGCCTCCAGAGGATCGGGACAAACATGAAGGTGCATTGTGATAGGCCAAAGATTCAGGTTGCTCCCGCTCTGAGCTTTTCCACAGCAGCAAATCAGTTTCAGCAGGACAACCTGGCGAGGGATTCTGGCTTCGTGGAACCGCTTGGCTACAGTTTGTAGCCTTGCCACACTGGAGGAATCCAAAACCAAAATAGTTATTGAGACCAAACGCAGCAATCTTCACCAGCGAAGACACCAAAAGTATCTGGCCGGTGTGGGACCTTCTTTGGGTGTAAATTATTAATTTCTCCCACTTTGAGCTTTTCATCCAGAAGCTAATGCCTTCACCAGTACTTCTTCTGATGGCTATTCATCCTTGAGGAGCCCATCTCGACCACAGCCTGCTCTGCTGCGGATTTTTGACTTCCATTTCAGAGACTGAGTCATAAGGTAAAACATCTGACCGGGATGAACCTGGTTACTGTATTCAACCCACCTCCATTACTGTCAGCATTAATTGTGCCTAGGTCCTGGTCAGTTACAACCAGATGGCACCATTTCACTTAAACTCTAAAAATCCATATAGCTTTTTACCCTTACTTGATTTTTATCTTTTTGGTGTTACTTTGTTAATTAAATGATTTTTTATTTTTATCAGTTGGGAATTTTATTCAATCAATCAATCAATCAATCATGTCACTTATAAAGCGCACTACATACCCGCGAGGGTCTCAAGGCGCTGGGGGAAGAGGGGGGTGGTGCTGCTACTGATCGAAGAGCCAGGTCTTGAGGAGTCTTCTGAAGGCCAGTAGGTCTTGGGTCTGCCGAAGGTTGGTGGGGAGGGTGTTCCAGGTCTTGGCGGCGAGGTGGGAGAAGGATCTGCCGCCGGCGGTCGTTTTCCGGATGCGGGGGACTGTGGCGAGGGCGAGGCTGGTGGAGCGGAGCTGGCGGGTGGGGGTGTAGAAGCTGAGTCGTCTGTTGAGGTAGGCTGGTCCGGAGTTGTGGAGTGCTTTGTGTGCGTGGGTGAGGAGCTTGAAGGTTATCCTCTTGTTGACAGGGAGCCAGTGCAGGTCTCTCAGGTGGGGTGTGATGTGGCTGCGTCGGGGGATGTCGAGGATAAGACGTGCAGAGGCGTTCTGGATGCGTTGCAGCCGTCTCAGGAGCTTAGCCGTCGTTCCTGCGTAGAGGGCGTTTCCGTAGTCCAGCCTGCTGGTGACGAGGGCCTGGGTGACTGTTTTTCTTGTTTCGGTGGGGATCCACTTGAAGATCCTGCGGAGCATTCGGAGGGTGTTGAAGCAGGATGAGGAAACGGCGTTGACCTGCTTAGTCATGGAGAGGGTGGGGTCGAGGATGACCCCTAGGTTGCGTGCGTGGTCGGTGGGTGTCGGGGCTGTTCCCAGTGATGTCGGCCACCAGGAGTCATCCCATGCTGAAGGGTTGGAACCAAGGATGAGGACCTCCGTCTTGTCCGAGTTCAGCTTCAGGCGGCTGGTACTCATCCATTCGGCGATGGCCTTCATTCCTTCGTGGAGGTGGGCTTTGGCGGTGTGAGGGTCTTTGGTGAGGGAGAGGATCAGCTGGGTGTCGTCGGCGTAGGAGATGATGTTTGTGCTTGGTTTTCAACTTTTAAACAGTTTTGGTACTTCTAAATGCTTAACACATTTTTTAAATGTAAGCCTGTTTGCTCTGTGCCATAGATAACAGGTGTTGAACTTATTTTTAAATTACTGAAACCTTTGCTCGTCATTACAGAATTAGTTGGCATCATTACTTGTGGTGGACTATCACCTACCCCAAACAATACTCCACTTTCTCGTAAAGATGTAAACTCCTTAATTTTTAAAAGTAATAGAATTTGTTGGTGAATGTAATAAACTGTGTAATAACATACCTCACATGTCTTATTTTTTAGACAAACATTTTTCTGCTGAGATAATTGTGCCACTGACACGGATAGTACATTCTTTCATTTAACTGAAGTGGATAAAACAAGGACTAATATAGTCATACCTGGAGAATAATTCAGCAATTGGTGCAGGGTTTCGGTCTGTGCCTGGCACAGACTGTGACCATGTGCTCCATTTAAAAAACTTGTGCTCATGGTAACAGTCTCAGAGTCTGTGCCCATTCTGAGGAGAGTGCAGCAGTCTTTCAAATCAGATGGGCCTGCTTCACATTTGAGGACAAGTAGGACCATCCACAGGAGGGTGCCACTACTGATTGAACCCCAATGAAGGGTGTCTTTTAGAGGTTCCTGGGAGTCCCCCAAGCGCATTCCCAAAGTCAGCGTCATAGGGTGCACCAACCACTTCATAGATGTCACACAGTGTGTCAACTGACAAACTGTTGACCCTGCACCCACATTGATAATGCAGTGGGGCATGCCCCTTACAAATAAGGACACACCCTGGTGACAATGAGTGGGGACAAAATATACACACATAAAATGAGTTTTTCTGAAGTGACTGCACAGAGATTGCCACATTTACCTTAATACAAGACTGTAAAAAAGGCCTCTTTTTTGCAAGATCACCCCATTTTTTAATTGATGTTGATATTTTTGGGATTCTGTACCTGATAATCAGGCCCCAGGTCATGTGCTCTGATCCCTAAAAACTTGTAGAATTGTTTAAAAATTCTAATTGGCACAAATCACTTACCTATAAATCCCTAGTATATGCTATGGAGAGTACCCAAGGCCTGTAATTTAAATATCAATAGTGGACTGCAACACTTATTTTGCCACCACTAAAATTATAATACAAAGCAAGTCTAAAGGTCTGCCCCTGCAGCCTGAGTGTGAAATCTAAAAACTGCAAATACCTTTTGCTAGGCCTAAACCTTCCTTGTTAATGCTTATAAGTCACTGCTAAGAAGTGCCCTAATTACCCATAGGGAAGACTGCATGGTATTTAAAAAGTAGGACATGTGTACGCATGCTTTACGTGTCTTTTTTTTAAATATTTTTTTTATTGAGCAGAAATAGATATAAAATAACATAGATCAATAATGCATATTTACAAAAAAATAGATCAATAGACTGAATCACAGCTTTCACATTTGTTCTCAAGAATTACAACTCCATAAATTGATTATATAACAAGAAATACCAAAGTGCAGCAGTGCCTAAATCACCCTGCCAGAGCTGGCCCTAAAAGACATATCAAAAATCACATATTACCATCACTTAAAGTGATTTTAGTGAAAAGTACATAACATGCATGAAAAGTGTGACGTGCAAAGTGCAAAAAATATAAAAATACAGCCATCTGACAGCATTTATCATTTACACAATTTTTACCCATCCTAGGAATTTTAGATAAAAAGAATACCTGGAGAAGAACGCCCCTCCACAAAGCATCCGTGCATGTTGCATGGATGGAAATAGCCTCTCTATTAAGAATCTATGGCTCCAGTTGAACTTCAATACTCTCAAAATAGAGCTGTGTAGCAACAAACCTCTTCAAACCCCCCACATACTTCTCATATTGCTCTTCATATTTTGTGGTGCGTATCATCTTTTCCTTCCAGCCTTGGATAGTTGGAACCAGCCTGGTTCTCCAATTTTGAAGAATGAAGAAACAAGCAATGGTAAGTGCGATAGAGAAAAGAACTGCCCTCCCTTATTAAACCACTAACTTTCCTTGGAGACCCCAAACAACACTAAAGTTGCTTCTGGAACTATCCGAGACAGTAAAGCCTTGCTGATGAAAACAAATAGCACTTTCCAGAATTTGGATAGTTTTGGACAAGTGAAAAACATGTGAAGCCAGTCTCCTGCACCTTCCAGATTACAACAAAAGCCTTATCAGTGACAATTAGATATATTTTATGTAGAGTCACTGGGTTGTAGTATGCCATCCAGTGGGACAGGAATGACATTCTTTTAAAATTTGACGCTCTCAGAGACTTATATCCAATATCTGAACTAGCATGCCAGTCATTCTTGATAAACTTCATTGTGTTTTTTCAAAAACTTTGTTCAGAAAAACCATGAATATGATCTTTCGAGGAATGGTTACAAAGCAGACTATACCAGCTACCTATCCCAGTCATTTTGCTTTTTACAAGCTCGTGAAGAACAGGGTGAGTTTCTTATTTCTCCCCCTGGATATTGGCTGCCAAAAAATGGCTTATTTGCAGAAAGCTCAAGAAAAAGCATCTACATTGATCCCGATCCTGGAAATTAGTTCCTCCCATGTAATACTTTTACCTCTTAAATAGAAATCCCCAAACTCCTTACAACCTAAAGAATTCCAAAACTTGATCTCTTTACCGGATATAGACAATCCTACAAACTGACCCTCCTGGAGTTGCAGGAATGAATATTCGATTGAAAACTGATAAGATTTACAGAGGGCAATCAACCGTCCTTTAAACCCCTGGAGAGAACCGTACCTGGTCTTTTGGGGTCATTTTGCTGTTTTAATAAATTCTGATAGGCTAATTGAGGACTTCTGCAACATTCTACTGAAAAAAATATAATCAAATGCACCACTGCCTTCTAATAGTTTTGCTGAAATATCCATTAAAGCTGCCTGGTAACAACTCTGCATATGGGGAGTACCAAGCCAAACCGAGCATTATCTGATTTGGCAGAACACTCAATTTCACCCTCAGAGCCTTTTTATTCCAAAGGAAGCTCCTTATAGATAACCCAAGCTCCTGGAAATAGCTATTGCTGCCTTTTATCGTAACATTAGAAAAAAGAAATGTGAGTAGTGGTAGGACAGATATTTTTATCATAGCAAACCACCCAATTATAGTCAGAGGGAGAAGATACCAACTTTCCAGTAACCCATTAATTTTCCTAAATATTGCCTCATAATTCAACCAAAACATCTGAGTAATATTGTTAGAAATATGGATCCCTAGATACCGTATGGGATTTTGTGATCTTGCTTGTAGCTGTAGTGAAACTGGAAGATTTGCAGCTGGTACGTTTAAAAGCAAAGCTTCGGTTTTACTTCTGTTTATAATATATAGCCGCTACACCTGTGAATTCCTCAAACAGTTGTAAAGCCTCCTTTATATTCTCTTCATCTGGTTGCAGATACAGAATAATATCATCTAGCTATAGCCTGGCCATCCCCTCATCTGGTGCCCTGATGTTCTCACTATGTATCTTTTCAGCCAGAGGCTCTATAAAATATTTAAATAGTATTTGGGAAAAAGGGCACCCCTGGCGTTTGCCTCTGTTAATTAATACCATGCCGGCCATCTTAGAATTTACAATGACTTTGGCCTGTGCAATGTGGTATAAGTTCACCAGCATGGAGGTTGGTTTTGGGAGATACCCAAATTTATGCAAGCTAAAAAACAAGGGGGCATATTAGCAAGACCCACGTTAAAATTATCGCCGTTTTAGCGGCAGGAAACTGCCGCTAAAACGGCGATATTGGGCTTGCTAATATGCGTTATAGAATTCCAATAGAAGCCCAGGTTAGATGTGCAGGACATCTAACCTGGGCTTCTATTGGAATTCCATAACGCATATTAGCAGGCCCATTATCGCTGTTTTAGCGGCAGTTTCCTGCCGCTAAAACGGCGATAATTTTAACGTGGGTCTTGCTAATATGCCCCAAGGTTTCCCAATTAACGAGAACGAATGCCTTTTCAGCGTCGATCATCATTATCACCGCTTTTGTTTGGTTGGTAGAGAAATAATCTGTCACCTGTGTTAAAACCTGAGTAATTGCTGTCACAAGATGATTAGCAACAAACCCACTATGATTCTTATGGATTAAAAGCTGGGCTGCAGGCATAATATGAGTAGCCCAAACCTTCATCAAAAGTTTGTAATGAGTGTTAAGGAGGCTAATAGGTCAATAGGAATTCACATTTCTCGAATTTTTATATTTCTTGAAAAAACTTACTATAGTAGAGTCCTTGAAATAGGAAGGAACCTCAACACCCTCTTTTATATAATGAAAGAAATCCATTAAAAAAGGCTCCTTAGCAAAGAGTCTATAAAACTCAGAGGAAAATCTATCATTTCCACATGCCTTAGCATTAGGCATCTTTTTAAGTGCTTGTGTATGCATGTTTTACATGGCCTAGCAGTAAAAATTCTTCAAATTCGTTTTTTACTGTTGAAAATAATGGATTAAATTATAACACCAAATAATGCATAACTTCACTAATTGTGAAGTTGAATTTTAAATTACTATTTTGGAAAAGCGACTTTTAGAAAGTTTAGAAAGTTAGCATTTTCCCACCTAAAGCTGCTACTAGTCATTGCAAAGTTAATCCCCTGTTGTCACCTGGAAGCCTGCTGGCACCCTGCAGGGAGGTGTGAATGACTCCCACAAAAAGGAGCAAAAGGGCCTTGGTTGGGAGGAGGTGTGAACTCCTCCTGACAGAATGGCCTGGTGCCTACCAACTACACAAACATCAAAGGAGCATCCCCTTTCACCGATAGATATACCTCACACCTAGGCCTACTCCTGCTCTTGTCCAAGTAGCCAGAGTAGCATCAGTCACAATGAGGGAAAACCTGTTTCATAACTGGTTTGTAGGTGGAGTTCTCTCATTTCCCTAGACACACATCAGAGGTGTGCCTAGAGATTTGCACAAGGGAAGAAAGGTTCTTCCAAATTGGTTTTAGGAAGAGAGGCGCAATATGGTATAGTTTATAGTATAACACACATGGGGTCCTGCATGAGAGGGTAGAGGCTCACCTGGGAACTTTTACCTCATTGGTTAGGAGTCCCCCACACCCACATCCTGACACAGGGCATAAAAGTGCCACTCATTACTCTCCTCCCAACACCTCTGGCTTGTTTGAAGACAAAAGAAGGACTAACACCTCTGACTTGTGGAAGACAAAAGAAGGACTGCATCTGCTGTGGATTGTGTGGCTAGCAACCCCAAAGAGCTGGATCTTCTCCCCACTTGTACTTGGAAAAGAAGAGTGAACCGCAAGGGCTAGTTGGCTTGCCTCCTGTTCAGTTACAGGAACACAAAAGCTGCAAGAAGACCAAATCCCTGCAGATCCCAGCAAACCAGTTTCAACTTGATTTCCCCTGAACCCAGCTGGTGGTTTGTGGGAGACTGAGTCCTAACCCCCAAGCAGTCCTGGACCCTTGCCTGATGTTACTCTTTCCCACTTCAAAATTGCAAAACAGGACATTTAGAAAGAATATTCAGCAAAATAGAACCAGGGTTTACGGACTGCCGCAGAGCTGGTTTGCAATGCTGAAAAGATCCTGACTTCCAGAAAAATTTCTAAATCCAAACGTAGAGGTTTCACTGGAACCAAAGCCAACCAGTACCCCATTGACGACGGCACCTTCCTGGGCCCAGACTTTGCACTTCACCCGCTTGGAGTTTTCCATTTATTGGGAGCCTCAAACTTCTCACCGGAGCCGAGCCTCCCACCAAGGCCCTTTGATTCAGCCAGCCACTGTAAACCAGCCCCCATGGGATCTAGCTGGCACCATAACCTGCTTATTACTTCATTGATGAGGACTTTTCTCCAGTAAAATGCCTGAGTCAGAATGTAAAGTTTCAACTGGGATGAACCTGGTCCCTGTACCTGACCTGCGCTCCATCATGGTCAGTATTAACCTTTGACTTTGTCCCAGCACAGACCCGTTTTTGGTGCTAGACACACCTAAAAGTTTGAAAAATCATATCTCTGGTTCCCTACATCAGATTTGAGTTGTTTTTGTGGCTATTTGTTTATTAAAATGTTCACTATGTCTATAAATTGGAGTGATATTTTTAATTTAGTTGTGCTTCCTACTTTTTAACTGTTTTGGTACTGAAAAATGCTTTACACATTTCTCCTAAATTAAGCCTGCCTGCTCTGTGCTGCCATTACCAAGGGTTGACCACAGGTTTAAATTAATGAGACCAAACTGGACCTAGTAAGCTACAGTGCCCTTATTACTTGATGAGGACTACATCCACTTAAACTAATAATTCAGTCTTTCACAAAGAGACAACACATAAGGGAAAAGCCCACTAGACCCACCATAACTTGGTCCTTGCTAGATACTTCACTAATAAAAATCTGTACTACAAAATATTATACTGATAATTCTGATCTCATTTTGTATTAACAACAATAAGAGACAACCATGGTGTATGATATATGAAGAGGTGATTAAACACTTATGTGTAACTAAATATTTTTTTAGAAAGCTCCTTTGGTTACCGAACATGTATAGAAATTCTTGTGTAACCTCTAGTCATATGTTTGAATCTAAAGATGGGGCTCCAAGTTTCAAGGGGGTGAGAACACACTGCTTGCATGTTAGCACCACCTCCCCAAGTGCATCATGCACATACAGATATATGCATTACTTTTACTCTCAGATGAAGGTCTTTGCAATCCAAAATAGGAGCAGCCAGACCTGTACATCTTTGGCATGTGTGTCAAGACATTGGTCTTTAATCAGCAGAAAGAAGTCCAAAGTTGTGTCGATATGTAGCAGGCTGCTTTCAGCTCCTCCGGTCAAGTACCTTTCCGAAGTCAGGTGCATCCCAAGTGGCCCATCATGCACAACAGGTCCTTCTGGCAGGAGTCACAGTTTCAAGGCAGTAGGAGCATACTGCTGGCATGTTAGTAGTAGTCTTCCCAAGTGTAGTATGGCACAGTTATTTGTTGTAGAAGCTGCATTGCATGCACCCCTCATAAACCTAACTGCTACTTTCTGATGAAGACAGGCAAGAACCTTTAAACACCTGTCCACGGGGGGCGTGGCCAACTGCCAGAGAAGATGGCCGCATACTAGCGCGGCTCCGGCCTCCACCGTCGTCCTTCGCCATATATCCTGACGAAATCCGGCTGCACGAGAGGTGCAGTGAGCCGCGGCAAAGTAAGAAACCCAGAGACCCGGCGTCGGGAGCTTGGGATCAGCTCTTGGGCAGCAGGGAGCCGGTGAAAGATTGCGGCCTGCGAGTCCACAGAAGCCGCGAAGCGGTGTAAACACGCACCTGATCGTGGGCTTGCACGCCCGGTTATGCGGTGCGGGTGGGCTTGTGGCTGCGGCAGTGCCAGGAGCCCATCCACGTACAGCAGCAGGGAAGAGACCAGAAACACCCAGATCGGGAGGCAGAGGTGCGGATCCCTAAGAAGGGGGTGCCAGGCAAGTGTAATCCTGTGCTGTATGCTCACCCCCCTCCTCCAACATAGGGATGGGTGGGCGACGGGCACTCTGCACAGTTGGGGAGGCGGGCACATGGACACCAGGGAGGCAGGGTGGGGGTGGTTGTTGGGGAGGGGTTGTAAAGTTGTTCATTATATTGTTTATTTGCAGCAACAAAACAAATCACCACTTACACCTCCAGGGTTGAATTCATTAGATCACACCAAAGCGGCACCAGGGTACCACTGGAGATGGGTGGGTCGTGCCGCGATCAGAACTGCTCCTCACTCTCTCAGTAACAACTACATAAATGGCGAGTGAGGCAATGCATGGGGTGGGTGCTCCTGGGAGGGAAGTAGGGGCAGTACCGTCCTTTTGAATACTCTCCTGGAACGTAAATGGGCTGGGGGATAAACTCAAGAGGGCGATAGTGCTTCAATATATCAAAAGAAAGGCCCCTGACGTAGTGCTCCTCCAGGAGACTCATTTGATCGGAAATACCTGTGAGGCGCTCAACAGATGGGGTACAGGCTCATAGTACATTCAGGGTTCACCTCGGGCTCTAGAGGGGTGGGGATACTGATGCATAAGCAATTCCCATTCACGGTGACAGACACATACACTGATCCACAGGGAAGATTTGCAGGGATGTCTGGATGCTGGGAGGGAACAAGGATTAACGTTGTGTCGGCCTATATACCTCCTGCCCTACACAACATAGCACTGCCGGATTTGAGCAAGATGATTCTTAAATTCCCCAAAGGGGCATTAGTAATTGGGGGCAACTTAAATATGACCCTTAATGACCAGCGGTATAGACTCCTGCCACGAACCACCACACACACACGCAACACTATGTCTGAATTCTTGACTGCCCTGGGATTGATAGACGTATAGCGGGAATCCCACCCTGACTCACAGCAGTTCACGTTCCACTCCAGGGCACATAACAGCCTATCACGGATTGACCACATACTTACTCTAGCCGGATATAAACAGCACTTCTCGGAAGTCAGCCATTTAGCTAGAGGGATCTCAGATCACGCTCCATTATGGGCCAAATATAGTCTGAGTCAGAAATTCATGCGACGATCCATATCAATTAGTCCCTGGTGCCTTGCGGTTCCACACATTAGAGTGGACATCATAAAAACCACTAAACATTACTTTGAGGAAAACGTGGGATCAGGCGGTCATGAAGGGGCAGGCACTCTCCCTAGCAGCGGGTCACGGGAAAGAGAAAAGGGCCAAGGTAGAGGCAATGGAGCGAGAGATATCGGCTCTGGAACAGTCCTCTGATTCCCTGTTAGTAGACGATACCCAACATTTGCTTGCGATGAAGTTCCAAGAATACAAAAACCTAGTGGCGGAAACACCGAATAGCAAAATTTGCACAGTATACAACATAGAGTTTATGAATTTGGAGATAGGGCAGGCAAGTTACTCGCCTGGCTCGACAAGAGAGAAAAGGCAGGGAGATGGGTTATGACCATAAGGAATTCAAAGGGAGAATGGCTGTGGGAGCCACAGGGGATCGCGGAGGCCTTCGCAGACCATTACGCATGCCTTTACTCCCCAGAGGCATCCGGTACGATCGAAGAGTCGGCGGTGTTATTAAGAGATGTCCAGATCCCAGTCCTCCCGAGAGAGAATAGGCAGCAGCTTGAGGAGGATCTTACGACAGAGGAAATAGTGGCAGCTATACAGAGCATACAGTCTGGTAAGGCCATGGGGCCTAATGGCAGCCCAATTGAACTTCTCAAGATGACCGCCACAAAGGTGGCACCCCATCTCCTAAACATGTATGAAGAAAGCCGTCGGGAGGGGGAACTACCCATAGATCAGCGACTGGCATCGGTGGTGGTGATCCACAAATCCGGCAAGCCAGCACAGGAGTGTTCCTCGTACAGGCCTATTTCCCTCCTTAACGTGGAGGGTAAAGTCTTAGACAAGACTCTGGCTTTTCCATTGATCCCAGTGGTGACCAAGCTTGTACATCCGGATCAGTCCGGATTTATGCCCGGTCAGAACACTGCCCTGAACCAAAGGCACCTGCACGCAGTTCTAGGCAGTAGAAACACTACAAAAGAGGACGCCGCAATTATGTCACTAGATGGCTTTCGATACGGTCGAGTGGCAATATATGTTCGCAGTCCTGGAGCACATGGGTCTGGGCGGCAAGTTTCTGGCATGGCTTCGATTGCTATATACTGTCCCACTGGCCCAAGTGATAGTCAATGGTTATACATCCCACACATTTTGCTTGAATCGGGGAACTAGGCAGGGCTGCCCGCTCTCTCCGCTCCTGTATGCTCTGATACTGGAAACTGGATGAGGTGGTTTTAAATGTCAATGCTATATTGCCTTGGAGGGTGTAAGGGACATATGTGCCCGTGTGGGCTAAGTGATGTACTGCTGCTAAGCTGTTTTAATTTAAATGTTCAATAAAAAGATTTATTAAAAAAAAAACACCAGTCCATTAATGCAGGCACTGATTTCACCACACAGATGACAATCTGTGTTCTTCTTGTGAGTAATTCAAGAATACTATAAGCTACATACATCACAATATAACAGGAGAGCCGATGCTGACTTTCTGGTTGTGTTTTCTCTCCTTCCTTGATTATTAGGCTTCTCAAGAAGTCATTTAGCTGCTGAGCCATGGAATGAACTTGCATGCTTTGAAGTGGTACTTTTCTGGATATATTGCAAGCAGCATTTTAGGCACCCCACCCTACCAGCTACATTGTGCTGAAGACAGACAGGAACCCAAAATGAGGACAGAAATGCAAGCAATGGCTGTGCCAAAGTGATGGCAAACGGTTTTTCCACTTGAAAGTACATTGAAATCACTATAAACTGCATCTACTACAAAGCACAGGGAGAACTGGTGCTGACTTATGGCATGTGCTCTTGCTGCCATTGATGGACCTCAAAGTTATTCCACATTCTGAAATATATACAATAAGTGCCTTAAATTAGAATAATATTCTAACCTATTAAAACAATTTGTCAACTTTTCAGGTTGTAAGAATCTAACCTTCTGGTTGGCCAAAGATTTTACTACAAGCCTCTTAATGAGTCATGCCAGAATGTATATTCCTGAAAAGGAAGAAGTAGCCATGACTGCCACTTTATAAAGATATGTGTAAATATTTAAGACAGCTATGTTTAAACTGCCAACATGAAAGATATAATATAGGTGGACAGCAAATTCTGAAGTATCAAGGGCATCTGTTGAGCTGTAGCTTCTAACTATTAAACAAATCTGAGGTGTAATGGGTGGTACAGGAATTTGGAGTATTAATTGAAGGATGTGAGAACCCACTTCGGATAATAATCACAATCTGGCTGAACCACAAAAGTTACTAAATTCTGATCAATAATGGTAGCTGTGGCACAGAGCACTCAGGCTTAACTTTAGAGGCAATGTGCAAAGTTTTTATGTAGTTTTTATGCAGTACACAAACCATATTAAAGTGACAACCCAGCACAAGACAAGTTCCAAAACACTGTAGAAAAGTAAGTAATATTTTAATTAATAAAATGCTTCCAGAACAACAAAAATCTAACAAGTAGATCTGGAGCTATGTATTTTTAAAGTTTGAATTGAAAAATAGTGCCAAAAAGCGCAATGCACTAACTGCGGATATCTGGTTGCGCTAGATTGGGTCAAAGTCAAAAGCTAAGTCTGACATTGAGGGTTCACAGAGCAGATGCAGGTACTAGGTTCATTCAGGTGGGAAGTTTACCTTCTGACTTGGAAATTTCAATAGAGAAAAAGTGGTCATCGAGTTATCGGTGAAGCAATCTGCCAGCTGTATCCAGAGTAGGGCTGCACAGCAGTGGGCTGCTGAAGAGCAGGGTCCTGGTGCGGTCGGTGACAAAGGTGGGAAAGCTCAGAGCAGGCAAAGTCTGATGTCAGTGCACAGGAAAGCCTCAACGGTGATAGGATTCTACTCAGTGTCATTCCAGATGGAGCCCCCTACATTCAGGGTCCTAGAAGACACCACTTAGGGGTTAGGAACAACCCCCAACAGAGGCCAGCAGCAGGGGGAGGGCAGATCCAGTTGAGACTGGTCAGCTGTACAGGTGCAGGGAAAGAGGCCTCAATGAAGCTTGTTGTTTCCCTGTTGTTCAAAGAGGAGGTCACCCAACTGACCCTTGGAGTCACGTCTGGGGTCCTAGGTTCAAGACAAGCCGGCCCAGTCCTCCTTCAGGTTCTTAGACAGCAGGACAGTCCTTCTTCTGATTCATCACAGGTCCAGAGTGTTCTTAGGAGCGGAATGTGGGGTCCAAATGTATGCCCAGTGTCAGCCCTTTGTCCACTGTCTGGGAGCAATACACATCTCACAACAAGGGAGCCATCAGGGGTCAGGTGACACCTGGATACTGGCAGGAAAGCCTTTTGGTTTTAGGTGGGGGAATGACAACTTTCTAAAAGTGTAATTTCCAAAATAGTGATATAAAATCTGACTTCACCATTAAGTTTAATTTTAAATGACTATTAAAATGAGTCCTTGAAATATTTTTCTAGCTATTTCCAGACTGAATGTAACACTTATTTAATGTAAAAGTGTAAACCAGTGTTAACCTATGGGAGAGCCAGTCTTGCCACAGGGAAAACTGACTTTGGAGGTTTTTCACTGCCAGGACACGTAAAACATTAAATACACATGTCCTACCTTGAAAAACTATGCACCCTATCCTCAAGACTTTGAAATCCTAGTTTAGGGATGACTTATAAGTAATAAAATGGAAGGTTTATTTTGCCCGGTCAAAATGGCAGTTTAAAAAGGCACAGCTAGGCTGCAGTGGCCAGCCAGAAGACAGGTTTTTACAGTGCTACTTTTGTGGGTGACAGAAGGAGTGCTGTAGCCTACTAGTAGCATTTAATTTGCATGCCCCGAGTAGAGGTGGTACCATGTACTAGGTACTTGTAAGAAGATAAAATGTGCCAATCAGATATTCAACAATTTTAACAGGTTTGAGAAGGAGAACCTAAGTACTTACCACATCATAGTAGGGGCAAAGTGCACAGTCTTAAGGCCAAGAAGTGACTGGTTCACAGCAGAATCCCTATCCACCCTGGCATTGCCACTTGGCCAGAAAATATAGTAACCTTATCAGAGGGCAATACAAATGTATTAATGGTGTGCCACAGTGCTCTGACATTTCCAATTATTGCTCACCTTTGTTTCCAGTGAGCCATATTTTAGTGATTAATATGAATGCTACAAATCAGCAGTAGCATTACTGCTTAAAAAAACAATGCAGATCCCTCGTCCCCAGCAAATAATCACTTTGTATCTTAAGTTCCCTTCTTCCCAAAAATATTAGAAAGAATAGTCTTAAATTGTCTTTCATTATATCTTTCCTCCAATGCTCTGCTTGACAACTTGCAATCAGGTTTTTGTATTTGCTTCTACACTGAAACAGCATTGAGACATGTTTCCAAAATCTTCACTCCTGCTCGCCACAACCATCTATCTTCAATCTTAATACTTATAGAACTATCTCCTCCTTTCGAGACTGTACCCCACTCCAATCTCGCGAATCCACTCTTTCAATTTCACTGAGTCAGTGCACACTTGGATTACTTTATATCTCCACTTCACAATTACTTGGGATTCCAAGTTGCCTGTACCCGTTATTCTCCCAGTTGGTGTTTCTCAAAAATCAGTCGTAGGTCCTCTCTATACTCTACCTCCCTCAGTGACCTCATCTGCTCCTTTGATTTTTCTTAGCTACTCTATGCTTTTGTTTCCAAATTTCAAATTCATATATGACCTTCAAAACTTGAAAGGAGCCATACTAGACCTAATAATCTTCAAAGATGACTTGTTCTCAGTGGATGAACCCATGCCAGTATACTGATCCAATCAATTTTATATTCCTTTCTCTTTGTGAATCTTGTACTCCATGGCCAAGGGCCACCCGAAAAGAGCAATAACCTGGTTTTCCGACACCAAGACACTGACATCAGCATACTCTGCAACACTGTACAGAATGTACTGTCATCTATCAGCTCAAACATGGATATCAGTGTGTCATCGGCCTACTAATTTGACTGTCTTTCAGATCTGCTTGATACGGTAGATCCACTCCAGAGCAACAAAAAAAACACCAAAACCATTTGCTCCCTGGTTCAACTATGCCTTATATGAGGAAAGAAGAGCCATGAGAACTCTGGAGAAGAAATGGGGACAATCATCCAATACCAACAACCTCAGTTATAAATTACTCAAATGTTCATGGCTTCTTTAATGTACATACATCTTCTGCTAATGTAATTCTATGCTCTAACTAATGAGCTGCTTTTATTCTGCAATATATCAACATCTTCAGATTATGTAATTTTGCACACTTTGTAACTAACCTTTCATATTGTAAAATGTTTTAGCAACTTTGGGTGAAGTCCGCACTATACAAAATGCATAAATAAACAAACACATAAAGGAATAAATAAAAATGCACTTGACTGACTCACAAACATTTGGCATTGAATGGCACTAAGGGCCCGATTCCGATCCCGTTAAGAAAGCCCTCCGAACAACTCAGTTCCGGAGAGCTTTCCAAGCGAATCGCTTTCTGGGAGTCCATGCGACTGATTCCGATGCATCCGTATAGTGACGGACTCGGTTCGCTCGGACTCCCATTGAACTCTATGGGAGCCTGTGTACCGAACGCGTACATAGGCTCCTATTGCAAAAAGGGGTGGGTGGGGAAAAGTGTGCACCCTATGGTGCCCGACACACTGTGCATGGTTGGGTAAAGGGGACCGATTCGGAGGTCCCCGGGTGATGGGAGCCAGCTACGGGCCCCCAAGGACCAATTCCGGAAGCCTTTTTGATTCTACCAAACCAAATTGGAAAAGCTGTCCAAATCGTTCATCGTACTTGCTTGCTTGGAAAACCTAGTCCATGGAGCTGTGCGAATCGGCTCCTGAGGGCTCTATCTCTCCGAATGTCTTCCGGAACCGATTCGTACAGCGCTAAGGCTTTTCAGGCATCGTACTTGGTCGTTCAGAATTGTGAACGTTTCAGTCGGAAACAAGGGCTCCAGATCGGTTTAGGCAATTCCGAATCCGATTCGGAGCCCTTCTGACCGAGATTGAAATCGACCCCTAATTCTTTGATGCTAATTTCTACCAAGACAAAAGGGCTATTCTTTCCTTACTTTTCTACACTTTCCTCTCTATGTGACTTACTCTCATTTCTCCTAGGTCATTTGCAATATTATGCATCATCAAAGAGCCTTAGCATCTTATTTAACCCATTCATAAAACAAGAAACATTCATAGCAAACATAGCAACACAAGCACACCTACAGTTTCTCAACTTTCAAAAACTCTGATCATTGGAACCTGGTTCTTTTCTCTTGTCAACTCTCTAATTTTCAGCAGTGTAGACTAATTGTTATAGTTTCCTGAGTGTTCTCCCTGTAATTGCCCTTAAACTTCCTTTGACAAGGTCATAAACTTTGCAACCCTTATTCTATTTAATCTTCCTAGACACATTCCTACATCATCACACTTTCACCAAGCAGTATGCCAAGTACTGAAAAAAAACATCTCATAATTGCTTACAAGTCTATTACCATTTGTCCTCCAGTTATCTCACCCTCAACCCATCTCCTACACTCAATGCCACCTATTCCTCTGATCTGAGAAACATAACAGTACATATTGTCTGCACCTACACTATAATATGCTCCATCCAATCCTATGAGTCTTCTTCCCTTAGAACACTCCTATGAGCCTTCTTCCCAGCCTCACCCTCACTGCAGGAATTCATAATCTACGGCAATATTAAGGAAAAGCTGAAACCTATTTTAATGAATATCTGTACATAGTGAACAAATAGCAAGACATAGCTCAACAATGTATTTTTCTCTTTGTCCAAGCAACCTAGTGTTTGATGTTGTTCCATGCCAAACACACCCAGCAATTGGCATATTTACAAAAAACATTCTGTTTATCGATCACAAGTTCATAAATAAGTTCTCACTTTTTTACGTTATGTAAAAGATTATTATTATTTACATTTCAGGGAAATGGTCTGATGCTTTTACAAGTAAATATATGATTTTATTCATTGCTTTCACTATAGGAACATGTATTTTGCCTTTTGATTTTGAGTATTCTGCTCCTCAAATTCAACAATGTCCAGCCAACAAGATTACATTTATACTTTTCTGCTTTGCAGAATCATGACGCAAACTGTACCACAATAATTGTTGCCTATTGACATCAATAATGTTATTAGAGGAAGATGAGATTGGAGAATGAGAACTTTAACTATGAAGACAGCTGTTTGATTCTGCTTTTTCAAGGATTTCTGTCTTTTTTAAGATGCAATGATATTGTAAGGAATTGGGTTATGTGCAAGATGACCCCTAGAGGATCACGACACCCAAAATCACAATACCCCCCCACACCTGTACCAGATATAACATCACAAAATAAGGTGTGCCATTTGAATAAAGCAGGTCTCTTGACTTTGTCACGGTATCACCACATATTTAAGGCAAGCATACTGGCTTTGTCATGGGATCACCATTGGCTTTGACAAGGGATCACCACAATATATGAACAGTAAACATATGTTCAAATTTACCATCTTTTCACTGAAGTCAGTAACCATGTTTAACTGCAATCATTATTGCTAATAATAGCATTCAATGTTTACCAAAAATCATTGTCAGCAATGTAGTTCAACTAAAGCTTAGTGTAACATGTATCTGACTTTTTCTTTTATTACTTCAGGCCACATAAAATGCAGCCATAGAACCTACCCCTAGGGGTCCCTGCACTCAAGAGGTGTAGAGCAAAACTCAAGCACAGGGAGTGCTTTAAAAATATTGAAAAAGTCTCCCCAGGTCATGGATGCTGTGACCCTGGAGATATATGGGAAATTAGTTGACAATCTCCCCTAGGGACTGCTGCACTCCACACAGCAAATTGCAAAATTATTGGTGGCGCCTCTGCCCCTCCTTGGGGCACCACAAGAACGGAAATCGTAGGCAGATGAAGCCCCATGGCCATTTGGGTGCTCCCAGCCTGCAGCATGAATATTATTTCAGAGGGTTCACCTGCAGTTTTTGTGTTGCATGCATCTTCATGTTGTGGTATCCTTTTCCTTTTGTTTTCTCTTTTGATGTATGCTGGTCCCTCCCGGGGCACCCACAGTAGTGAAAGACGTCAGTCATCTGGCCTCTCTCTCTCTCTCCTACCCCCTGGTCTCCTTCGGGTGGGATGAACACAACATTCTTTCCCTGGTGGGGGTTGCCTTTGGGCCTGGAGATGGGTTCTGGGCTGCACATAAGCACTCACCAGGCCACATCCTCGCAGCATGGCCTGCCATGATTTTGTGAAGTTGGGCCTTGAGTGATGGGGTCCTTGGCCCGAAAGAGCCTCTGGGCAGGGGGGCCCCACACATGCCTATTTAAAAAAAATGACTATTGTTAATCTTGTTCTGACCCATGCGCACTGGCCCACCACGAGGGTAAATCTTGCAAATATGTCAGAGCGGCACAGACTCATTCTCTCAAACAAAAGACCAAAAGTTCACAATCTTTAAAACTGCATAACTCATACACCTATGGGCCAATGTCATCCCTCCGGGCCTCGTTTTGTTGATGAGCTCTAGACACCTAGAGGAGTTTCAGCAGACTTACTGACCTCCACATGGACACACTTTGTGGGGAGCTGGTTTCACTGACCCCCTGTCCCAGATTGCTCCTTTTTCTGGTTTCTCGTGCTCCTCTCCTCCTGCTGTAGCACAGATGTCCATGTGTTCCCTTAACTTGTCCTCAGGAACATAAGGGGGCCAGCATCAATGGCCCAGGAGGGACCTATCTAGCCCTGAGGGGCAGCTGGATTCCAAATCCTTAATCCATCATGCAGGTCATCAGGTGACTTCTCCTTCTGACTGTCCATGATGTTACTGCCATTGCTGTCCAGGTCCCGGGAGTTACTCAATCCTTCTCCCTTGTGCAGAGGTTTTTAAGTGTGGGTGGAAAGATCGGAAAGTCCCAGATGCCAGGCACCCTTGGCCAAACTTAGGATGCCACATCATCCCTCCAGCCCTGTCCCAACCATCCTGCACAACATTATGGGACAATCTAATATAAGCCCATCAAGTTGTCTATGTACAGATTTCTTCTGAGGGTCTCAGTTCCAGCCCTAGATGAAATCACTGACAGATATCTTCCAATGAAAACTTGAAAGGGAGACTCTTCAGTGTTGGCTCCAAATGTCTTGGCTTCCTCTGTTGTTCAGTGGGCCTGGTATGTCCCAACCCAGGTGCAGTATTACAGCTTATTACCAGAGGTAGGGTTTCCTCCTCACCTCTTTTTTCTCAGGAACAGAGTCAAGAACTCATCATTGCTCCTTTTGTTTATGGAGACCTTTGTTTCCTCTGCTGGACAGTATATAACATGGCCCAGCATGGGGACAAAAGACCTGGAATATGGTTCTGACTATAGTCAGAGAAAGATGATAATTCTGGATGACACATAAGATGGACATGCATGTTCTTGGGGCCAGCATATTCGCAACTAGGCATGTTTGACCCCAGCTTGATACCTTGCTGGATTGTGTAGGCCTAAGTGGAACGCAACTGCCCTTTAAGGCAGATTTCACCTCTTTCTATAATACTGTGAAACTATAGATAATCCAGTAAACCCTACTGACCTATCTATGAGTGCCCACTAATGTTATAGGTGTGTACCCCAGATCAACATCTATTCTTGCAGAGCCCCTTGTGCACCCAGCTACCTATGCGTAGTTACTGGGCTGTGCATAATGGTAGTCTTGCACGTGCTGCCCTATTTTAAAAGACGGACACTGGTGGAAAATATGAGCAGTCCAATTACCATGTATTTACAGTGAGTGAGACTCGAGTAGTGAGACTCTTCCATTCCAAAAGGTCCAAAAGGGTTATCAAAAGTGAAAAATATAGGTGGAATAAATCGTCAGAACCCATTTTGGTACAGATATCTATGCTAGAAGTTGAAATAATTGTGGATGCTGATGCAAATGATGCATACTTAATATGTGATGTCCATCTAATAAACACAACTAAAATAAAGGCAATGGACCTGATTCACAAAGATGTTTTCATGTATTACTCATGGTTTGCACCTGAATGCCAGGAGTAAGCCAAGAGTGTTTCTTGTTTTTCCCTGAAGTTCATGAATTAACCAAGAAGACTACAAAAGTAAGTCGCACCTACTCATAGCCAAGTCTTTGTCAAACCGAATCTGTTATTTCCATTCATGTTACTGTGTTCCACAGTACCTTATTTAGCAGCATGTTTGTTAATAGGCATAAGGCTAATTCTATAGAATCAGTATTTCGCTATATGTAAAGCCCACATTACGTATTCATAGAGCATACATTAGAGTTGAAAATTCTCTAGTTTAAAAGGTGTTTGGGACAAACAAATACACCTGCTGATGAAATAACAATTATAAGCTATTCTAAACTAATATATGACGTGATCCCGCAAACAATTACCCTGCATACCATCACCCCACATTTTTTACATCGCGGGTGCACTTACTCCGCAATACTATCACCCTGCAAACTTTTACCCCGCATATGACTTTACCACGCATGCCATTACAACGCAAATGCATGCGTGGTGAAGGCATAAACTTAGTAAAAGTACTTAACCTAAATATATATATATATATATATATATATATATATATATATATCACAAAAGACGCTCCTTCCGACTTCAATGGACCCGTGAGAAGTGGCGTGCTCACCGGCGGAGCAAGCCGGTAATGTCAATATCAAAAAACCACCAATATGCACGCTCTCAGAAACAAGGAACTCCGTAGTAATAATCCACAAGTTGTTTATTCACAACGCGTTTCAGGGCAAAACCCCTTGATCACGTGAAACGTGCACACGTAAAGGGTGACTAATAAAGCATTCAATACAGTCATAGACATAATCGTAGGACTACTGCGTATTTTGTTCCCTGCAAATAAATGGCAGACATATTGGAACGGATGAAATGCAAACATGAGAACACAATCATCATGTAAAACGTGTAGTTATACCCACGCTGTTGTTAGCTGTGCAAAGATGCAATAAAGCAATGAGTGAACATGTACACATACTGAATTATTGGCAGTCTGTAACT
Source organism: Calotriton arnoldi (assembly GCA_963921515.1). Classification (NCBI taxonomy): domain Eukaryota; kingdom Metazoa; phylum Chordata; class Amphibia; order Caudata; family Salamandridae; genus Calotriton; species Calotriton arnoldi. The sequence continues at coordinate 522,596 of CAWUFW010008588.1, read as the reverse complement.
CAAGGTATTATAAACATTGTCTCCAAATAAAGGAATTAAATATACAATATATTGATACAGAATAAACATACCTTGGCTAGGTAAGTGCCCTGGTGAGACAGAATGCACGACAGGGGTAACGAGTCCGCAAAGTCTGACTACAAGATTACGGGCCAGTGCCCATTTTTACACAAACACTAACAGATTACGGGCAAGTGCCCAGTTGTGCCAATTACCATGAGACAGCACGTACTTTAACACACTTCAGGCAGTAGTCACAAGTCCAGCAAAATATGATTGTATTGCTGAGATGACAAATCAAATGAAACATAGTTACCCAGTCTCAGGACCGTGACAGTGATGATAAGGGGAAAAGGGTAGGTGGCCCGTGAAAGTGATTACAGGTAAGGGGGCCCCTTCCTTTCCTCCTGAAAATAAAGAAAATAGAACACATGTTAGCATCACAAGTTGTCCACATCACTCAATAAATATCAAAACGTAAAATAAAATTAAAATTACAATCTAATGCACAGAAGGAGTAAGAAAGCTATAAAATAGAGATAAAATTAGAGTATCCTAACACAAGTGGCAACACACTCAGTTATCTTTGAGATGAATAGCCATTTCTTCGTCAAAATTCAGCCCACCCGGTGTCTTAGTTTGGAACTGCAAAATCATTCTAGACTCTCTTTGTCTAAGTTTTAACACCCTGTTACCTCCCCTGGAGTTTCCTGCAACCTGTTCCAGGATGAAGAATTTGAGCAAAGAAGAGTTGGAATAATGTTTCTCTTGGAAATGGCGTGCTACAGGGTATTTGGCATCAAAATTGGTAATAGCCCTGCTATGTTCGAGGATGCGCTTTTTGGCCATGTGTGTGGTGCTGCCAATGTACCAGAGTTCACAAGGACATTCTATTGCATAAATTACAAAAGTGGTACTACATGTGAGAAACTGGTCTATGGTCTTGTTAATCCCATTGTATGTGACCTTCCTGCGGTAACTGCTGTTTTTACAAGCTTTACAATGCCCACAAGGAAAGAAACCCTTAAGGTCATGATCATGCCTACTTGGGTATGCCGTAATGTCACTATGGACTAGCATGTCCCTGATATTCGTACCCCTCCTGTATGTGATGTTTGGTCTGATTGGAATACTTTCCCCAATAATGCTGTCATATTTGAGGATGACCCAGTTCTTCGCAAAGATGCGTTTGATATTACTGGAGTCAGAATTGAATGTCATGATCATCCTAGGGCAGTCGTCTGCCATGTCACTGGATTCAGTAGGGTTATCTGAAATAGTTACAGTTCTGCTGACCCCATCTGCTCTCTCTTTAGCTTTGCGTAATACCCAGGAGGGATAACCTCTGATTTTAAAACGTTCCAACATGACCATGCTCTCGCTCTGGTATGCCTCCTCTGTGTTGCAATTTCTTTTTGCCCTCAGCAGCTCCCCATAGGGAATACTCCATTTGAGTGTCTCTGGATGGCTGCTGAGGGCATGCAGAATACTGTTGCCCGCGGTGGATTTCCTAAATAGGGCCGTCTGAATCTGGTTGTTAACAATTTCAAGCTTGAAATCTAGGTATTCTGCCTTAGACTTACTGATGGTACCTGACAAGATGATATTAAATTCATTGTTATTCAGTGCCTTGATGAATTCATTGGCCAACCCTTCCGATCCTCTCCAAACAATGAATAAATCATCAATATATCTCATCCACACAATAACATGTTCCAAATACTCTGCCAGGTGTGGATTGGTGGTCAAGGTCCCCTCCCAGTGACCCATGAACAGATTCGCAAAACTGGGAGCGAAGCAAGAACCCATCGCAGTGCCAGTCACCTGTCTGTAAAGGGCCCCATTAAACATGAAAATATTGTTGGTGAGACAAAAGTCTATCATCTCCAATATCATGAGACTGTGTTCATGAAATCTTGCTGGTCTAGTCTTTAAGAATACACTGCAGGCATCCAGGCCCTGTCTATGGTCAATAATAGTATACAATGAGTGTACATCAAGAGTAATCAAAATGAAATCCTGCTCCCACTGTAAACCCTGGATTTTATTCAAAAAATCTTTGGTGTCCCTCACATAGCTCGATAACGAGACAACAAAATCTCTCAAAAAATGGTCCACATACTTAGAGATATGTTCCCCTACGCTGCCCTTAGAGGACACAATGGGGCGCCCCGGTGGATTCGTGGGGTCTTTGTGTAACTTGGGTAAAAGGTAAAGGACCGGAAGTACTGGATGATCATTTTTTAAATAACAGTACTCCTCCCATTCAAGGATCCCTTTGTCTTTCCATATGGTCAGTTTATCCCATATGTGAGTGATACTCTTATTGTAGGTTGTAGTGTCAGTGGGAAGATAAAAATCAGTATTGCCCAGTTGTTTCATGGCTTCAGAAATATATTGTACCCTATCTAAGATGACCACATTCCCACCCTTGTCAGCAGGGCGGATGACAATGTTGTCATCCTCAGTGAGAGATTTCAGTGCCTGTCTTTGCTGGTAAGTAAGATTGTTAGTGTCACCCCTGGGATATCCTTCCCTGGTTCTATATCTACAGAGGGCTTTGCTGACACAATCCTGAAAAGTGTCTATGTTGTCGTGTGGTAAATTGGGTACAAAAGTGGATCTGGGTCTGAAATCAGTGCACGCAGATGCATCAGTGGTAACACCAAGAAACTCCAGTGCTTGTGTGTTACTGATATCAGAAGTGCCTTCTGTGTTTTCCTGATCTAGTTGCACCATGGTGATTAGTGTGTCTATGTCTCCTACGTTAAGATTGTTCTGTGCGTGGGATCTGAGATTTCTCCTACTCCCATCTGTTTCGCCTAACCGTTTAAGTTTATGCCATTTTTTTAATTTTAATTTCCTCACAAATTTGAAGAGATCAATCCTAGCATCAGTATAATTACACGGAAATGAAGGGCAAAAGAGAGTCCCAGACATAAAATCTGTTTTTCAATGTCTGTTATGGGTTTACTAGAAAGGTTAATAACAGTTTTATTCACCATTGTTAGATCCATTAGTATGTCTTCATGGAGCGTGTCCTTCTGTTTCCCACGTTGCCCCTTCCTTTGCCTCTTCTGCCATCGTTGCTTGACTCGTTTTCTTCTGTTACGGCGTTTCCTCGTCCCCTGCCTCTTCCTCGACCTCTCTGGCCCCGTGTCTCCGGTATTGGGGTATCCCGCACTATTTGTTTGCTCCGGCGTAATTGCCGGTATTCGTCTAAAAAAGTAACTTGACGAATATTACGTTCTACTATGGGGATATTTTCCACCGAAATGTCTGATTCAGTCTCACTGAGTGATGAGGCTATCACTGGGAAATTTTCCGTAGGAGTTGTTCTCTCAATGGTACCCTGCTCCTTATACAGATGGTCATATTTACGGCTAAAGGTTAAAATTCTGCCGCTATCGTAGTCCTCATAATCCCGATTCAGTTTTCTTTCTTTTCTAGCCTTGATATCCTCCTCGTGCTTCTTGAGGCGATCCTTGATAGATGTCATAGTTTTCTCAAAGTACTCTGTCTCTGTTTGTTTCTTCAATTCTTCCATGATCTCCTTCATTTGTTTCAAGATGTCATCCCTGTCAATCCAGGCATATTTAACAAGAATTTCCAGCATTCTTCTAGAACTGAGCGTGGAATTCTCCGACCACTCTTGAAGCATTTTTGGATTAGGTGTCTCATACGTGGGAATAGTAAAAATGCGTAATCCTCTGGGTGCCATTCCCTGATCTACATAGTTTTGAAGGGAAATGGCCTCCCACCATTTAGAAATTTCGTTTCTCATTAGTTTCTCTAATTTGTGAAATTTCTCTTCAATGGGCTGAGCCAGACCAGTTCTTATTTCTGCGCCCTGCCTCGATTTGCCTTTCCTGCTAAAAATGGCTTGTGCTGCCACTCTTCTTTCTTGCTCCTCTTCCATGTGCACAACAACAAGTGGTGATGTCTGCTATTCAACGGAGTGCTTGTTCCCCCTGAAAATATCAGGTTCTTCTTGCCACAAATATAGCACCAACACGCTGGTGATAGAAATATTTGGGCTTGTGGGCACGTCGACTCTGAACCTTAAGGGTTTCTTTCCTTGTGGGCATTGTAAAGCTTGTAAAAACAGCAGTTACCGCAGGAAGATCACATACAATGGGATTAACAAGACCATAGACCAGTTTCTCACATGTAGTACCACTTTTGTAATTTATGCAATAGAATGTCCTTGTGAACTCTGGTACATTGGCAGCACCACACACATGGCCAAAAAGCGCATCCTCGAACATAGCAGGGCTATTACCAATTTTGATGCCAAATACCCTGTAGCACGCCATTTCCAAGAGAAACATTATTCCAACTCTTCTTTGCTCAAATTCTTCATCCTGGAACAGGTTGCCTGAAACTCCAGGGGAGGTAACAGGGTGTTAAAACTTAGACAAAGAGAGTCTAGAATGATTTTGCAGTTCCAAACTAAGACACCGGGTGGGCTGAATTTTGACGAAGAAATGGCTATTCATCTCAAAGATAACTGAGTGTGTTGCCACTTGTGTTAGGATACTCTAATTTTATCTCTATTTTATAGCTTTCTTACTCCTTCTGTGCATTAGATTGTAATTTTAATTTTATTTTACGTTTTGATATTTATTGAGTGATGTGGACAACTTGTGATGCTAACATGTGTTCTATTTTCTTTATTTTCAGGAGGAAAGGAAGGGGCCCCCTTACCTGTAATCACTTTCACGGGCCACCTACCCTTTTCCCCTTATCATCACTGTCACGGTCCTGAGACTGGGTAACTATGTTTCATTTGATTTGTCATCTCAGCAATACAATCATATTTTGCTGGACTTGTGACTACTGCCTGAAGTGTGTTAAAGTACGTGCTGTCTCATGGTAATTGGCACAACTGGGCACTTGCCCGTAATCTGTTAGTGTTTGTGTAAAAATGGGCACTGGCCCGTAATCTTGTAGTCAGACTTTGCGGACTCGTTACCCCTGTCGTGCATTCTGTCTCACCAGGGCACTTACCTAGCCAAGGTATGTTTATTCTGTATCAATATATTGTATATTTAATTCCTTTATTTGGAGACAATGTTTATAATACCTTGAGTTACAGACTGCCAATAATTCAGTATGTGTACATGTTCACTCATTGCTTTATTGCATCTTTGCACAGCTAACAACAGCGTGGGTATAACTACACGTTTTACATGATGATTGTGTTCTCATGTTTGCATTTCATCCGTTCCAATATGTCTGCCATTTATTTGCAGGGAACAAAATACGCAGTAGTCCTACGATTATGTCTATGACTGTATTGAATGCTTTATTAGTCACCCTTTACGTGTGCACGTTTCACGTGATCAAGGGGTTTTGCCCTGAAACGCGTTGTGAATAAACAACTTGTGGATTATTACTACGGAGTTCCTTGTTTCTGAGAGCGTGCATATTGGTGGTTTTTTGATATATATATATATATATATATATATATATATATGCACCAAACACTACTCTCAGCACCTCCTTCTGGCGAACTGCGAGAAACGGACCACCAGGATAATTTCGGCAACTTGTTGTTTTATTATTCTCACTCCTCAATCTCCATGACGCGTTCCGGGCATCAAGTGCCCTTGATCACATTAAGAGAGTGCAGTACGCCATACATTTTATATGCTCAGTGAAAACACCCACGTGACCATAAACAAAGAGAAAACACTATCGTTTTGAGATCGCTCATTCACATATGCATAATCTTGCCATATACTTAATTGTAAAACATTTTGTGGGTATATTTAAATACTTTATCATTGTCATTTCAATTAACCCAACAATTATTGTGTGCCATGAGTAAATAAATAAATAAATAAATTATTCATTAAATATTTAAATATGCATAACAAATTAAAATAAACATATTATCACACAAATATAAAAGCAAATATAAATACTTATGTATGTATATATATATATGTATCTATATTTATATATATATATGTATATATATATATATATATTATATGCATATTTATATATTTTATGTTTCTTTAAATATATCAAAATTAATTATCAATTAAAATATTTATTATATATATATATAAGTCGGTTTCAGACGATTTAAGAACATATCATTATTGTGTATTGTTGGCATCTTATTTTATGTCAACTTTATATTCAATTGCATTTGGCATCACTATTTTCAATTGTGTGGCTTTTTGGATTTTCCTCACTAGAGGGCGTCTGGCCTCTAACATGATATGTACAATATGGTTTTCTTTTTAGTTGAGTCCGCTACAGACTTTCTCTTTTTCTTTCTTTTCTTATAAAAAATTTTTTTCACATATTTATAGTAGTACCTCTGGGCCTAACTATGACTTTAATAGCGGCTAAGAAATAAGTGGGGTAAAACCCCGTTTTATGTTTATTATTTAATATTATTTTCAGCATTGTCACTTCATTTTGTGGTGTTTATGTGTAATTAGCCTCCAGTGCTGTCAGTCACAATAACACACTATATTTTTAAGATCAGGAATTTTTTGCATTAACTATAAACCACTGTGGTAAACGTTTATAATATGTGCAATATGTTTACATAATTTCATTTGAAAAAGAATGTCTTTTCCTGATTCTAGTAGTATGTTGTTTAGTTTCATTGTGGGTTGTCATTGGCCGAGCAGGGAGGAGGGTACTTTTTGTGACTATTTAAAGAAATAATCAATTCTAGCGTGTCATGTGATCAAGGTCGTGGTAACACGGCCGAAACGCGTCATGCCAATTTGCACGGAATAAATCAGCACTAATTATTACAACCAGCAGCACGTTGTGGTCTGTACCTGTGTGTCTTCTCCAATTTGGAAGTTGGGACTGTGTTTAGTCGTCTATTCCTGGCAAAGTACGGCTGTCTTTGCCTCTACGGACCCTCCCTGTGCTTTGCGGCAGGCTTGCTCACGGCCAACATCGCGGACGCAATACTTCTGTGACCCGGAAGGAGTTTTTTTGCAAGCCAGCCCCCCGCAGTCGGAAGTTTTCTGCATTCCGAGTCCCGGCGGCACCAACGAGGATGGAAGGCTCGAGGGGAGTCGGAGGACGCCAACGGACCGACCATTTCCTTTGAGGGTAAGCCTGGACTATCACGGATTTGTGGCATATGCGGGCAGCAGGGATAGTGCTGTTAATACAAGGGAACGTGCTTCATTACAGAAGTTAATAACCCTAGTGCGGCAGTATAACATTTTACTCCGGCAAACATGTCTACTTTGGCAGACGCGCTACGGAATCGAGAGGCTGTAGCGGACTCACTATTTGATAATTTACCTGAAATTGACGAGACTCCTGGGGGCAGTAAAGAAAACAATCCTAAATCCTCGAGTGAGGTGAAAACGCATCTCAAGACGTTAGAGAAACTTCTCCGCACCGAGTTGACTAAATGGTGGGAAAAGCGGTCACTAGAGAAATATAAAGAGGTGGGACGAGTACCACGCGGGTTAAGGATCTTAATTGCTCCTTCATTTGAAAACCCCAATCCGCTAATGCTAAAAGAATGGGCCACAAACAATCTTGAAGCCTCCATGAATATGGTTTCAATACTAATAAAATATGCTGCGATTGACAGGGAGGAAATATTAAAACAGATTGATTCCCTTAATTCAATACTGGCAGCCCATGAACAACAAGAGCTCATTAAAAAGAGTAAAGCGGAGATTGATTTGCGACTTCAAAAATATGAGGAAACAATCAAAGCCCGTAAGATATTTAAATTCGCAAGGGATAAAAAAGATTATGAATCTGGCAGAATATTTACCTTTGCGCGCAAATTTGACATAGCTAAAAGGCAAGCAATGGGCTCTAAAAATTCTTCAGTCTCTATCACTAGTCTGCGCAACACTGAAATATGTGAGACAGATCTCAGTTCAGCCGCCAGCAGTACGGGATCAGAGGATAGTGGACTTAACAATATACCATCCCTAACACCAAGCAGTTTTTCACCATCTGAGGAACTTGGTTTTTTAGTGGAGGATCGCCGCCAAACATTGCGGCAGAGCAGCCGGGAGAAGAGAGGTGCAGACGGAGGAACAGATGCAGAAAGCAAAGGCGCCAAAGCAAAATCAGGAAACAACAGGGGCAGATGGCGAAATGCAAAGAAGAAAAATTGAGCACTGAGCACAAAACGACTGTGGACAATACTGTCATCAATTTAACCACCATCAATCTCACTGTAGCAGAAATCCAACTATTGACACTAGGTTTGTCGTTTTGCCCGCCTAATCGATTTAAGTATGTTCAAACCAGAATCGATATTTTCAAATTTATACGGAAGCTCAAACTTTTAAAACATTTCAATTTAAATAAAGCTACCACCACTGCTTCCAATATTTTGGCAAGTGATAAACCCAGTACGCAGCTACTAGTAGGTGACATTACTAATCTCAAAACCATACATGCTCTTGTGAATATTGCCGATGATATTGTCTGGTCCACGCAAGATCAGCTGGTAAATCTTGGCACCTCTGGTAATCTGCCTGCCCCAAGTCCATTTCGTCCACCTTCTACTTTTATCCCTCTTATGCCCAAAGATGCCATCGATACATTTAGTGATTGTGTCATTAACGACCTGAAGGCTCTCAATCGTAAAGTATTGGCTAGGATGAAACATCGTTCCTACAGGGATAAACAGTATTCAACATTAATGAAGAAATTAAAAGAAAATGACGACATAATTGTAACCAAGGCTGATAAAGGGGGCAACATTGTGCTGTGGCCCAAAACACAGTATTTACAAGAGGCATACCGTCATCTTAATGATGTCTCATGCTATAGAAAAGCCACGTTCAACGATATGAAACAATTGAAAGACTTGGTTCACAAAGTACTTGGACAATGGAAAAGGGATGGTTTGTTGAATAAAAATGAATACAGTTTTTTAAAGGTTGATTTTCCCATCACAGCGGTCTTGTATTTCATCCCTAAGGTACATAAACAATTGATGCCCACTCCTGGTAGACCTATTATATCAGCTCAGAGGAGTTTATTTGAAGCTATATCCAAATACGTGGATTATTTCCTACATGAATTTGTTGAGGAGTTGCCTTCTTTCATAAAAGATACTGGGCATTTTTTATCTACTATACAAACGGTTAACTGGCATGAAGAATATCAGTTCATTGTGATGGACATTTGTTCACTTTACACCAGTATACGACATACTGATGGACTAAATGCTATTACATTCTATTTGGATAAAAGAAACATCAATTTTTATCAGCACAATACTATGTTATTGCACATGGTTGAACTATGTTTGAATAATAACTACTTCATGTTTAATAATGAGGTCTTCCAGCAGCTGCGAGGTGTGGCTATGGGGGCTTGCTTCTCCCCCAGTTATGCGTGTTTACACGTTGGCTGGTGGGAGGAGCATGTCCTCAGGCAGACCCACAGCAGGCTGTATGAAGCCCATGTTATTCGATGGTGGCGATTTATTGACGATATTTGTATTATCTGGAAAGGGTCAAAGGAATCAGCCAATGAGTTTGTGAAATGTATTAATGACAACAGATTAAACCTGGAATTTACTGCTCAGATTAGCTCGGAAAAGGTTCAATTCCTGGATGTAGAACTATACATTGAGATGAACACACTACAAACTAAACTCCATAGAAAAGTTACAGCAGGTAATTCAATACTGCATGCCCAGAGCTCTCACCCCCGTCACCTTTTGAAAAGTATACCATATGGGGAATTTCTACGTATAAGGCGAATTTGTAGTTCCAATAGTGACCTTGTGAGTTGCCAGAATGACTCTTTTCAAAGATTTTTAGCCCGTGGGTATAAAAATAAGGACTTGAAGCATGCACTATTAAAAGCTAACAGTTTAAATCGTAGTGAATATTTGGGAACAGTTTCCAATAAAACTACACATAAAGCTGCTTTGAGCACCAGTACTACTTCCCAAGATCCAGTTTCTGCTCGATTTATTACCACTTTTTGCAGTCAGGACAAGGAAATAAGAAAGGTTATTTATAAAAACTGGCCTATTGTCCAAACTGATCTTACCATGTCCCAACTGGTACCTAATCTACCTCAAATTACTTTCAGGCGGGCCCCCTCCATGAGGGATGCCCTGGTTAGAACTAGTCCTGAGATAACCAAGACAGGTACTTGGCTGTCTAAACGCACAGGGTTCTTTAAATGTAGTACCTGTAGGGCCTGTAAATTTGGCACCACTACGTTTGAGTTCACTAATGCCTTTGAATCTAATCCCACTAAAATAAAAGGTTTTTTCACTTGCAAAACGGATCATGCAGTATATATACTTGAATGTTCCTGCAAGTTGAAATATGTTGGCAGTACTAAGTTACAGGTATTTACTCGCATTTTACAACACTTGCGAGCTATCGTGAACTCTGACCCTAGTTACCCTGTGGCGCGACATTTTAAACTAGTTCACCACAATAACTTAAATGAATTAAGATATTTTGTCATTGATGCGGTACCCAAACTGTCAAGAGGTGGGAACAAGGAAAAAAGATTAAGGCAACTGGAATCACACTACATATTGCTGCTGGATACTAAGATGCCCAATGGGCTCAATACAGGAGAGGATTTACATAATTTTTTATGAGGATTCTCTGAGGTCTTGCGTCAGTGTATTTAGTATTGGTTTTAGCTACTTTTTTACAGATGATTTTTATTGTAAGTATTAATTTAACCGATCTTTTATCCAGTCCGTGCTCTGGTTTTTAACCTGATTTTAACCTTTGCGGTTGTTTTTAGGTTTTTATCGGGGCCTTGTTTCTGGATTTTTAGACGGTTTTATGATACAGTAAGGTTATTTCACTCACTTTTTTTCATCATCTGGGTCTTTGAAGTAAGTTATCTTCTGCTGTAACAGTTATGAAATGCTATGTAAGAATTGTTCCCCTTATGCTGCTATCTTCCTGCTTTTTTGCACATTTTTTGCACTTACTTCAATCGATAGCTTTAGTTGTTGGAACTGCTCTCCTAGTGCTGTTTATAAACTGCCTTTCCACACTATGCTAAATTTGCACATATACTATTTTATAGTATTTATTTTGAGTCTATATGCTGCTATAATTTATCGGTGCTAGTGCACTTGCACTTTATATAATGTTGACAGATACATTTCTGAATTATATGTATTAGTATCGATTACAAGTGGCATAGACCTTTAGAAACTTTTCGATTACTCAGTCGGTTTCAGACGATTTAAGAACATATCATTATTGTGTATTGTTGGCATCTTATTTTATGTCAACTTTATATTCAATTGCATTTGGCATCACTATTTTCAATTGTGTGGCTTTTTGGATTTTCCTCACTAGAGGGCGTCTGGCCTCTAACATGATATGTACAATATGGTTTTCTTTTTAGTTGAGTCCGCTACAGACTTTCTCTTTTTCTTTCTTTTCTTATAAAACATTTTTTTTCACATATTTATAGTAGTACCTCTGGGCCTAACTATGACTTTAATAGCGGCTAAGAAATAAGTGGGGTAAAACCCTGTTTTATGTTTATTATTTAATATTATTTTCAGCATTGTCACTTCATTTTGTGGTGTTTATGTGTAATTAGCCTCCAGTGCTGTCAGTCACAATAACACACTATATTTTTAAGATCAGGAATTTTTTGCATTAACTATAAACCACTGTGGTAAACGTTTATAATATGTGCAATATGTTTACATAATTTCATTTGAAAAAGAATGTCTTTTCCTGATTCTAGTAGTATGTTGTTTAGTTTCATTGTGGGTTGTCATTGGCCGAGCAGGGAGGAGGGTACTTTTTGTGACTATTTAAAGAAATAATCAATTCTAGCGTGTCATGTGATCAAGGTCGTGGTAACACGGCCGAAACGCGTCATGCCAATTTGCACGGAATAAATCAGCACTAATTATTACAACCAGCAGCACGTTGTGGTCTGTACCTGTGTGTCTTCTCCAATTTGGAAGTTGGGACTGTGTTTAGTCATATATATATATATATATATATATATATATATATATATATTTATATTTATATATATATATACTATCTACTGGCGGTCGCCAGTAGATAGTTATAGTTAGGACCTATTATCAATAGGAAATTTGTAACATTCTTTTCCCAATAACTTTGGCGGCGGTTGACGAATCTTCGCGAAATTTTCAAAACTTATGGCCCGCTCTGGTCCGCTCCTATCTTGAAAGTTTCGGGGTGATTCGGCAAGCGGGGCCGAGAAAAAAGGGGGGTTCCAAAACGTGTTTTCTCCATGTTAATTCCCATAGGAAACTTTAGCCACGGCTACAGCCCGAACTGCTGAACGGAATTACACCAAATTTGGCAAAAAGATAGTGCTTGGTTCAGAAAGCGCCCTTTTTTTTAAATGGTGTAAATCCGCTCTGTAATTCCAGAGAAAAAGTCAAAAAATAAGAGTCAAAAAAGCAATTTCCCATAGGAAACTTTATGCAAGGCTACAGCCGAAACTACTGAACGGATTTACCCCAAATTTGGCAAACAGGTACTGCTTGGCTCAGAAAGCGAGCTTGTTAAAAATGGTGTAAATCCGTTCAGTAGTTGCTGAGAAAATCAAAAATAAAAGTTTCGATATTTAGAGGCACGGAGGATCCGCGGACCTTCCCGATCACGAGCTGCATTATAATTGGCTGTCAACACTCCAAACCAGGAAGTGTTGGCAGCCATCTTGTGCCTCGGTAGAACCGAGGCACAAGAAAAGAGAAAAAGAAACGCGCAAAACAAGAAAAGGGGGCAGGGTAGAAACACCCTGACCCCCTAGGCCTGCTCAGGGGGTCCCACAAGGACCCCCAGGGCCCAAAAAAGCATTTAAAAAAAAAAGAAAAATCGGCTCCCGCACTTCGTTTATATTTAGCCCCCAGGTGGGCCAAGTCCCGGGGGCATGCGTAAATTTAATAGCGGGGGCCCCGGGGACTGCCACCCCCCAGGGCTTTTCTAAAATATTTGCGGGGGCTCACGGCCCCCCCGCAGCCCCGGGGAGCGCCACTCCCCGGGGCTTGTATTTTAAATGGGTGGGGGGCCTCCATGGCCCCCCAAGCCCCGGGGACCGCCACCCCCCGGGGCTTTCCTTACATATTTGCGGGGGGCACATGGCTCCCCTGCAGCCCCGGGGACCGCCACCCCCCGGGGCTTGTTTTAAAAAAAAAAAACTTCCTGTGTGGGGGGGCTCAAGCCCCCCCCACATGCCCCGGGGACCTATGCAAATTGGAGCCTGTGATGGCCCTGGGGACCGCCACCCCCCAGGGCCGGCTCCTGCAGTGTCCCGGGGTGCCCACCCCCGGGACACTGCTGTTTGCAATGACAGGGTGGGAGCCTCGCGGCTCCCGCCCTGTCATTGCAAACTGCTTTGCTTCATTGAAGTGAGAGCAGGGAACCCTGCTCTCGCTTCAATGAAGCAGCAGATTAGCTTTCCACATGGGGAGCTGCATGTCAGCAGCTCCCCATGTGGAAAAGCAATGCTGGCTCCCGCAGGACGTGGGGAGCCGGCGGGACCGTGGGGGCATTGGGGCTCCCCACACGGTCCCCAACAAGAGGCCAGGCCCCGGGGGATGGGGTCCCGGGGCCAATAGTGGCCACGGAGGGGGGCCACGCGGCCCCTCTCCCCCATTATAAAAAAAAAAATGTAAAAAAAAATACACGGAAAGGCCGGCCCCGGGGGATGGGGTCACGCAGCCCCCCTCCAATAATTTAATTTTTAAAAAAAATCGCCCATGCCCCGGGTGGATGGTGTCCCCAGGGCCGAATATGGCCTCGGGAGGGGGGCCACGCGGCCCCCTTCCAATTTTTTTAAATAAAAAAAAAAATAGGGGTCAGGCCCTGGGGGATGGGGTCCCCAGGGCCAATAAAATAGGAAAGGAAGGGGGGCCACACAGCCCCCTCCCTGCAGCACCCTGCAAACGCGCCCCCTGGCACGTTGTAAGATGGGGAACTAATTCCCCTTGAATACTGGGGGTCCCTGGGGTCCAACTAGCCCACCAGGAACCTCCAGTATGCGCCAGGGAGCTGCGTTGCAGAGAGGTGTTCAGAGGCCACGCCCCTTTTTACACCTCTCTGCAACGCAACTCCGTGGGGCTTACTGGAGGTACCTGGTGGGCTAGTTGGACCCCAGGGACCCTCAGGATTCAAGGGGACTTAATCCCCCAACTTAAAACGCGCGTTTGCACAGTGGTGAAGGGAGGGGGCGGGGCCTGAGGTGACATGTGTGCAAACACGCCCTGTGGCGCGTTTTAAGTTGGGGAATTAAGTCCCCTTCAATCCTGAGGGCCCCTGGGGGCCAACTAGCCCACCAGGTATCTCCAGTAAGCGCCACAGGCCTGCATTGCAGAGAGGTGGTCCAGGCCACGCCCCTTTTTACACCTCTGTGCAACGCAGCTCTGTGGCGCTTACTGGAGGTACCTTGTGGGCTAGTTGGACCCCAGGGACCCTCAGGATTCAAAGGGACTTTATCCCCCAACTTAAAACGCGCCACGGGGCGCGTTTCCACAGTGGTGAAGGGAGGGGGCGGGCCTGAGGTGACATGTGTGCAAACACGCCCTGTGGCGCGTTTTAAGTTGGGGAATTAAGTCCCCTTCAATCCTGAGGGCCCCTGGGGCCAACTAGCCCACCAGGTATCTCCAGTAAGCGCCACAGGCCTGCGTTGGTAGGTAGTTTTAATCCCCCTGCCCTATTATGTACTAGGGCCTTACAGAGGAGGTCATGCTAATCACAGGGGTACCCCAACGCATAGTGTTCCCTAGCGTATGTAGGTGTTTTCACTGTATTCTAAGTGTCTTTTAGCATAGCACTGGCTCTAGGCCTAGTTACTCAGAGTCAGTTACCACCAGTACCCGTCTGAAAAAGTTGTGGGCACAGGATGATTTTGCAACAAGGCCTATTTCTGCTCCTCTGTTGGTTCTTTCTGCACATGTCTTGCTTCTTCCTGCACTTTTCTTCGTCTTTGTGGACTTCTGTTGCTTCTTTCTGCATTTCTTTTGCTTCTTTATGTGCGTTTTTCTTCTTTCTTCACATGTCCTACCTCTGTAGGCATAGTTAGAAACTAGCATTTAAAAACCTTTGAAATTCACTTAAAAACCATAGGTTTCAGGCACGTTATATTTAGAAATTAGCATTTAAAAACCTTTGAAATTCACTGAAAAACCATAGGTTTCAGACACGTTATAGTTAGAAATTAGTATTTAAAAAACCTTTGAAATTCACTGAAAAACCATAGGTTTCAGGCACGTTATAGTTAGAAATTAGCATTTAAAAAACCTTTGAAATTCACTGAAAAACCATAGGTTTTAGGGAAATTTATAGTTAGTTGGACATTTCACTCGTACAAAACCAGTGAAATTCCCCCATTATAGTTAGTTCAGCTAACTATAACTCGTGTCCCCGCAATGCACTGCTGATGACTGGATGAGGAACAGCCGCCTTAAACTGAACTCAGACAAGACGGAAGTCCTCATCCTGGGCTCATCACCCTCCGCCTGGGACGACTCTTGGTGGCCCCCGGCCCTGGGCACCGCGCCCAAGCCAACGGACCACGCACGCAACCTGGGCTTCATCCTGGACTCCTCCCTGTCGATGACCAGACAAGTCAACGCCGTCTCATCTTCGTGCTTCAACACCCTGCGCATGCTCCGCAAGATCTTCAGATGGATCCCCACTGAAACCAGGAAGACCGTCACCCAGGCACTCGTCACCAGCCGACTGGACTATGGGAACACCCTCTACGCCGGAACCACAGCCAAACTTCAAAAAAGACTCCAGCGCATCCAGAACGCCTCCGCACGACTCATCCTGGACATCCCCGGCACAGCCACATCACCGGACACCTGAAAGACCTGCACTGGCTCCCCGTCAGCAAGAGAATCACGCTCAGACTCCTCACCCACGCACACAAGGCCCTCCACGACCTGGGCCCCAAGTACCTCAACGACCGCATGACCTTCTACACGCCCACCCGCCAGCTACGATCAACCAGCCACGCTCTCGCCACCGTACCACGCATCCGCAGAGCCACCGCCGGAGGAAGATCCTTCTCCTACCTGGCAGCCAAGACCTGGAACTCCCTCCCCACTCACCTTCGGCGAACCCAGGACCATCTCTCCTTCAGGAAGCAGCTCAAGACCTGGCTGTTCGAGCAGTAACTTACCCCCTCCCCCAGCGCCTTGAGACCCTCCCGGGTGAGTAGCGCGCTCTATAAATGCCGTGATTGATTGATTGATGACGTCACATATTACATCACTCATGACATGGTCAGTGACATCACTGATGACATCACTGATGACATCTCAAATGACATCACTGATGACATCATCCAGTGACTGTGTGTTTCTGTAAAGTTTAAATATGTTTAATATATATAGGGAAAGGC
This sequence comes from Calotriton arnoldi, assembly GCA_963921515.1. NCBI lineage: Eukaryota > Metazoa > Chordata > Amphibia > Caudata > Salamandridae > Calotriton > Calotriton arnoldi. Next base: position 506,228 of record CAWUFW010008588.1, on the reverse strand, counting down.
GTATTGAAGAATGAGTGGGTGTATAAGTGTCTGAATGGATGATTTAGTAGGTGCGTGACTGAGTCTATAAGTGAGTGATTAAACGTATCTTAGTGAATGCATGGGTTAGTGACTAAACTGTGTGAATGTCTGTATCCGTCTGTCTGTTGGTGTGTAAGCGGCTGCATGGGTTTGTGAGTAGCTACATAAGTGTCTATATGAGTTATTGATTGGTTGTCTGAGTATCTGTATGGGTGCCTGAGTGTTTGTGTGGGTGGGGTGTGTGTGACTCTGTGAATAGATGTGTGAGTGGGTGATTCACTGGGTGCATGGTTTCAAGAGTGCATCTGTGATGGACTGTATGGGTGGGTGAGTGTGTGTATGGGTGTGTTAGTGAGTGAATGTATATCTCAGTGGTACATGTGTGAGTAACTACATAGTGAAAGGCAGTATATATGTGTGTTAGAGTATTTAAATGGCTATAAGTGAGAGTGTGTGATTGTGGCTGTATGGATGAGTGTGTTCTTGTATCAGTGATTGTATAAGAGCGTAAGAATGTGCTAGTATTTGTATGAGTAAGTGAGCTGGTGTTTGTATAACTGTATAGGTGAGTAAATGGGAGTGTGATTAATTATTTGCATGACTGACTAGGTGTGTGAGTACCTCTATGGATGAGTGGCGGTGTGTGAGTGTCTATATAGGTGTATGAGTGCATATGATAGTCCTGTACTGAGTGACCGTAAGTATGAGTGACTGTACGGGTGAGTGAGTGAATGTGTGTGTAGACCTAAGAATCAGTGAGTGGGTATGTAGTTATTGGTGTTGGAGTGTCTATGGTTTTGAGAATGGCAGTCTGTAATTTAGAGTGGGTGTATCAAAAGTTATATTAGGGTGTGAGAAGATGCATGAAATTATCACATGGATGATGTCATCAGTGATGTCATTTGAGATGTCATCAGTGATGTCACCAGTGATGTCACTGACCATGTCATGAGTGATGTAATATGTGACGTCATCAGCAGTGCATTGCGGGGGCGCGAGTTATAGTTAGCTGAACTAACTATAACGGGGGAATTTCACTGGTTTTGTACGAGTGAAATGTCCAACTAACTATAACTTTCCCTAAAACCTATGGTTTTTTCAGTGAATATATATATATATATATATATATGATCAAGGGCAAGTGTTGCCCGAAACGCGTAATCCGAGGAAACAATAAACATTTTATTTGCCTGAATATCCAGTGGTACGTGGTTCCTTTTCGGCGGAAGCAAGCTAGTGTGTGGAGTCGAGAGAGGACCGTCTGGTGGTTTTATATATATATATATATATATATATATATATATAATTTATTTTATTTAAATCAAATTTGCACCCTAAAAACCAAACCCACCCTTATCCCTAAAAATACACCTGTACCCCAACACCCAAACAAACCCTTACCCCTAAAAATATCCCTGCACCCCAAAATCTAAACCCACCCTGACACCTAAAAATACCCCTGTACCCCAAAACCTTAATACCTCCTAAACCCTAAAAATATCTCAGCACCCCAAAACCCAAACCCACCCTGAACCCTAAAAATATCTCCTGCACCCCAAAACCCAAACTCACCCTGACCCCTAAAAATATCTCCTTCACCCCAAAACCCAAACCCACCCTAAACCCTAAAAATGCCCCTGTACCCCAAAACCTTAATACCCCCTAAACCCTAAAAATACCTCAGCACCCCAAAACCCAAACCCACCCATAACCCTTTAAATATCTCCTTTACCTCAAAACCCAAACCCACCCTAAACCCTAAAAATGCCCCTGTACCCCAAAACCTAAATACCCCCTAAACCCTAAAAATATCTCCACCCCAAAACCCAAACCCACCCTAAACCCTAAAAATGCCCCTGTACCCCAAAACCTTAATTCCCCCTAAACCCTAAAAATACCAAAGCACCCCAAAACCCAAACCCACCCTGAACCCTAAAAATGTCTCCTTTACCTCAAAACCCAAACCCACCCTAAACCCTAAAAATGCCCCTGTACCCCAAAACCTAAATACCCCCTAAACCATAAAAATATCTCCTTCACCCCAAAACCCAAACCCAACCTGAACCCTTAAAATACCCCTGAACCCCAAAACATATACCCCTACACCCCAAAACCAAAACCATATACTTACCTTAAACTTAAATATAAAAAACATATTATTTTACCATTCATGCATTTACAAAGAATTTCGTTGTAAAAGCATGCGTGGCAAAAGCATATAAAATGTAATGCCATGCGTTATAATAGTATTGCGGGGTAATGGTACTTGCGTTATTATGGTATGCAGGGTGATGGTATGCGGGGTAAAAGTTTTGTTGTAAAGGTTGATTACCATTCTAAACAGGCAGTGCTTAATTTCAGCTGGCGTTTTCTGCTGCTCGGCACGGCACTTAATTGCCGGCACCACACTTATGGCAGCTGCCACATGGTGGTGCTGTTTGTGCAATTTAAAGATGAGCAAAAAAAACAGTTGTTTGTTAATTCAATACACATTAAAAATAACTAATACCTACCACGAACAGTCTGAATTGTCACACTTGTAGCAGTGTGATGGTTAGTAGTTGTGTGAGTACAGTGGCAATGTGTGGTGCAAACTGCGGTGGCCTCCTGACGAGGGCCCCGGCACTTTTTTTCTTTTTTACAAATTAAGCACTGTAAAAAGGTCAACAAAAAATTAAACAGTTGTACTAAAAATCATTACAGATTAAATAAAAATGATTACAGAATCCAAACAGTTGAACTAAAAATCATTCCAAGAGGCGCTGGTATTCCTTTTTTTTTTATGAAATAAGAGGTCAGGTGGATAACATTTTCTAATGCTTGACGCCATAAGCCCTAATATTCTGTTCTTGTGGCAAATAGAATTCCCTGAATATTCAATATGTCTATGATATATGCTAAAACTAGTCCCCATTTTCCATTTCATTTTATGTTTAATCTACTTCACAGCCAGGTTGTGGAATAAATAGATGCAAGATGTTCATGCGCGAGGTATTAAAGCACGCTCGCCAATTAGGGAGTGAAAAATTAAAAAAGAAACTGCCGGCCATAGCACTTTTCATTAGTTAGAATCCAGCTTCTGTGTGATTAACGCATGGATACAAGGACATGCATACATGCCTTCCATTTAACTTTGGGAAATGGTGATTCAGTAAAATGCAGACAGTACAATGTTGCAGAGGACTGCAGGTCATTAGAAACCTAATTATGCGAAAACTAAAAAAAAAGTGTATAACCGTTTTAGCTTCTGATACTATATCAATTCAGCATAAAAAGCCATATGGTAGTACTTCTAAAAGTGACCTGAAATTGCAAGTCAAATTATTTACAAGATATCGTAGTGCACAAATGTATTTTTCCTAGCCAACGATTTAAAAAAAAATATGTTTAAACAAATGAGACAGGATCGCTAACTTTAATGTTTCCAAGTAAAACCTGAGATAATTGCAGGGGCAGCAGGTAACATTTGAAAGTGGTGAGACGAGAGAAGTGCCCCGCTGCTTCCCAAAAATAAAACAACAAGCATCATGCATCATAAACACAAGCTAAATCACTACTCTGACATATATTACACTAACATTTTAAATAAAATTAAATGTTACCACGGGCTGTGTATCCGCCTCAGTTGTTCACCTGCAGTCTGTGGCTCCTGGCACGGGTCAAAGAGCTAACTCCCATACCAATCCAGACACTGCTCTCATGCTATTAACCAGCATGAGAGAAGTGGCAGGATTGGATGGAGGGGGCTGGATGGAACCTCCTTCAGGCCCTGGAGGCCTGTGCTTGCTCGCCACCCAGCTGTCTAACACGGCTCAGGTTGGAGAGCTTTCAAGTGCACATGTCAGGCGAGCTGTCACAAGACAGCTGACCAAACTGATGTCCATTTTGGAGTGTCTGGCCACTACTCCAGCCCTCCATGCTATCAATCATCGGCAGAGGACACACCCTCCGTTTCACTCAGCCCGGGCAGACTGCGGCTGCTCATCAGTAAAAAATAAAATGCCAATGAAATAATTTATTTGCCATTTTATTTTTCACATTTGCTACTCGCGGCTTCTAATGAATAAACCACTGCTTGTTAATTGGGAGTGAAAACCAGAAACTTGTGTCCACACTTGTCACTGTATCATCAGAGGCAAACAGCAAGCCTGTTAGACCTGGCATCCTTGGCGTGGTTTCCCCTGACTTTTTGCCTCTACCTCCTGTATTTTTGACACTGTGCTGGAATTCGTTTTTGCTGGTTTAGATGCTTTGGGCACTTTGTCACTGCTGATCAGTGCCAAAGTGCAAGTGCTCCCTGTATAAATTGTTATTGTGATTGGTTATCCATGATTGGTATATTTGTTTTACCAGTAGGTCCCTAGTAAAGTGCACTGAGTGTGCCAGGGCTGGTAATCCAAATGCTACTAGTGGGCTTGCAGCACTGATTGTGCCACCCACAGGAGTAGCCCTAAAAAGATGTCTCAGGCCTGCCACTGCAGTGCCTGTGCGCAGTTTGTTAACTGCCATGTTGAACTGGCCAGTGTACCCACTTGCCAGGCCTAACCCTTCCCTTTTCTTACACATTGGACACCCCTATGGTAGGCCCAAGGTACCCCCCTGGGCAGGGTGCAGTGTATGTGAAAGGTAGGACATGTACTAGTGTCGGTAACATGTCCTGATAGTGAAATACTGCCAATTTCGTTTTTCACTATTGAAAGGCTATCTTGCCCATAGGACAGAATGGGGAATGCTGTGTAACATGTTTACCTGCATATCTTCCCATAGGAGCAAGATAGAAAATTGAAATCTGGTATCCCTGAACTCAGAATGTAATAACACATCTTTTAGGAAGGATGGTTTTTAAATTCTGTGTTTGAAAATAGCACTTTTTAGAAAGTGGCTATTTTCTTGTTCAACCTTTCTGTGTGCCTCTGCCTGTTTGTGTATTGACTGTCTGGTTTGAGAGTGACAGGGGCTGGGGGCGGCTTCAGGAGACTGGGTGAGTCAGCACTAGGCTGAATAGACCTACCTGCATTTGGAGTGGTGGGAGGAGTAGCACCTGGGCCTGAATAGGGTTGTGCCTGCCTTCCACAATGCTGGCTCCACCTCCTGCAGTGTGTCTGATGACCCTGGCCCACATTCACAAAGGAAGAAGATGTGCACTGGCAGAGTGCACCCAGAACTGGTTTGGACTGGGTTCAGGACCCCTCACACATAGAGAACAAAGACTTTTGGGGTATAAATATCAGAGCTGAAACCCCTGAAAGGTAGACTACTTCGTGATCAAGAGGAATCCCTGCCAAAGAAAATCAGCTGAAGAGACTGAGGAGAAGTACTGCCCTTGCTGTGTGTCTGGGGTTGGCCTGCAGTTTGCTGTATCCACTGAGGAGAGGACCAAGGGACTTTGCTGTGTGCTGTGTCCCCCTGCTTGAAGAAGGACTTTGCTGTGTGCTGTGTCCCTCTGAAGAAAAGTCTCCAAGAGCCTGAGTAGAGCTGGCCTCCTGTTTCTGAAGTCCCAGGCACAAAAGGACTTTACCCCCAGCTTCCCTAAACTTCCTTGCTGGGAGTTCTGACCTGCCAGGAGGTGCCTGTAGCTGTGTGTGAGACCCTGGAGGTTGCTTCTGCTGTTGGGAGCTGAAAGAAACTAAGAAAAGCAAGAAAATCTGTTTTCTGATGCCGCCGACGCCGCCACTGTGACGCCGCGACCTGCATCGAGGCCCGGGAGCCGCTCATGAAGTGACGACGCTGCGCCCGGCCTGCTCCGCAGCTCCGACGCCCTACGACGCCCGCCGCTCGCATCGACTCCGTGTCTTCGCCAAGCGCCGGCTTCCTGTTATCGCGGTGCCGATAACCGCCGAGGGTGACTCGAAAGATCCGCAGACGTCGCATCATCACCGGAGACGACATCGTTCTTCGTCGACGCCGTGCATCGTCACCGACTTCATTTTATCAAGGTACTGTTGTTGGGGGTCTGTGTGACTCTGCGCCCGACGCCGCAATCCTCGCGGGCAGCGCCGTACTTTGGATTTTGTACTGTCCTGACGTCGTGATAGCCCCAGTTGGTGCTATTTTATTTCTACAAGCTTATTTTTGCAACAACCTTTCTAAAGACATTTTTCTGAGTATCTGTATGTTGGATTTTTGTCGTTTTGGTCTTGTTTAGTTTAGATAAAGATATTTTTATTTTTCTAAACTGGTGTGGTGTCCATTTGTGGTGCTTTCACTGTTTTACTGTGAGTGTTGGTACAAATACTTTACACATTGCCTTTGGGATAAGCCTGTCTGCTCGTGCCAAGCTACCAAGGGGGTGAGCAGGGGTTATCTAAAGTGTGTATCCCCCTTACCCTGACTAGAAGCAAGGGTCCCTATTTGGACAAAGGTACCTACCTCTGCCAACTAGAGACCCCCATTTCTAACATTGGTGTTCAGCGGTGGGGATTTGAACTTGTATTTGTACTTGACCCACAGTGATTGGTGTACATCACTAGATTAGTGCAGACCACTACGCAACCACATACTGTGTTTCCTTTTTTTTGTTTTGTTCTATTTTTGATCCTTGAGCCATCCACGCATCATGTCTCAGAATGGTAAAGCAGCAAGTGAGAAGGCAGAATTGGAGTTTCACATTGAGGATTTGTATTCCTACAAGGTAGATCAACTCTAACAGTTTTGCAAGGATTTGGGATGTCCCACAAGGAGTAGCGCTAAGAAGGATGAGCTACAGAAGGCCTTAAAAGCCAAGTGGGAGGCCAAAGGAGCTGAAGAGAGAAATGATGCAAATGTGGATGAGGATGAGCAAGGGGATGGATTCGGGCCATAGGATTTGCCTGTGCCAAGAGCAGCCTCCAGGGCTGGCAGCATCCATTCTGCGGGGAGTCTCTCCCAGGAAGAGCGGGAAGAGAACCAAAGGATCAGAGAACATGAGCTGGAGGTCATGAGGCTCAAGGAGAAGGCAGAGGAGAGCAAGAACGCTCGTGCCTTGGAAGAAAAGAAATTGATTTTGGCTCATGAGTTGAGCATGAGAGAACTGGACATCAAGGCCAAACAACTGGAGTCCAGTTCCAATGGTGGCAGTGCACAGCCAGTGCAAGGGGGTAAGGTGTACATACCCAAAGATTTAGTGCAGAATTTCCAGAACGGAGAGGATATTTATGCCTGATCTGAATCGTATGAGCTTGCATTGAGGATGAATGAGGTGCCTGAAAAGAACTGGGGGCGGGCCTATGGAAACACTTTGAGGCTTCTGGGAGGGCTGTTTTACCACTTTTAGAGAAGGCTGGTACCCTGACCTACGCCAATATGAGGGAGGCCTTTTGCCTCAAGTATGGGCTCACCCCAGAACAATACAGAGTGAGGTTCAGGAACTCCAAGAAGTATGATTCAGACACTTGGGTTGAATGTGTGAGAGTGTACACACGTGCACTGGAAGGTTGGATAAAGGGCAGCAAAGTTACTGATTATGAGGGGTTGTGCCATCTAATTAGTTGGGAGCACTTGAGCAGTCTATGTGTTCCAGAGCTGCGCCAGCATCTTTTGGACAGTAAGTTAACTGATCCGAGTGAGCTTGCTAAGGAGGCGGACCGCTGGACCAGCACCAGGGTCCACAAGGGGAATGTGGGTACGACAGCCAAAGGTGGGCAGGGTCCCCAGCAGAAGAGTGGGGGGGACAAAGGTAACCAAAAGGAGTTCTCTAAAGGGCCCCAAAACAGTTCAGAGGGAAAGGAGTCCCAGCCCCCCCAGCCTAAGACGTCACAGCCCCCTAAGGGCGGGCGTAACTTCCAGGGTCCCCCAGGTGTTACCACTGTGGTGAAAAGGGCCACATTGCCCCTAAGTGCCCCAAGAAATCCCAAGCACCCACTGGTGCTCAGTCACCAGGTTTAGTGAGTGTAGCTTTGGGAAAGGAATTAGTTTCCAGTGAAGGGGAGGAGCAAGCAGTTATGACCCTTGTCTCTTTAGGAGACAGAGAGATATGGTCCAGGAGACCTACCTGCCTGAGAACACAAGAAAATACAGGCAGTGGGTGACCATCAATGGGGGGAGGGTAGAGGCTCTGAGAGACACAGGAGCCAGCGTGACATCTGTGAGGTGTCAGTGGGTGTCTGAGGAGCAGGTCATTCCTAATGCACTACACCCTGTAGTTGCAGCGGACAACTCCGTGCACCTCTTCAAAGTGGCACAAGTTCCCTTTGAGTGGGGGGGGTCTCGGGTTCCTTGAAGGTCGTTGTTTGTCCATCCATGCCTGTAGACTGTCTGCTGGGAAATGACCTGGAGAGTTCCCCCTGGAGGGAGGTGGAATGCCAGGCTCATTTGGAGATGTTGGGTCTGCCTGAGTGGGTTTGTGTGACCACTCGGTCAATGGCAGCCAGTAAGGGTAATCAAGCGGACCTGGAGCCTGAAACAGTGGCCCAGGGACCTGCCAGGAAGAGGAAGGGCAGGGGACGTGGGAAACCAGCCCCCACAATTCCCACGGTCCAGGAGGAGGCATCAACATTGTGGGGCCACTGGAACCCAAGACAGCCTTAGGCAACAAGTTTATCTTGGTCTTGGTGGACCAAGCCACCAGGTAACTGGAAGCTGTCCCTCTCCGGACAATCACAGCCCCCGTGGTGGGCCATGCATTGATGGGGATCTTTTCCCGTGTGGGGTTCCCCAGAGAGGTGGTCTCCGACCGGGGTACCAACTTCATCTCGAAGTACATGAAATCTTTGTGGGAGGAGTGTGGGGTAACTTACAAGTTCACCACTCCTTACCATCCTCAAGGGAATGGGTTGGTTGAGAGATTCAACCGAACCCTGAAAGGCATGATAATGGGCCTTGCGGAGCCCATGAGACGGAAGTGGGACGTCTATTGCCATGCCTGTTGTTTGCTTACAGGGAGGTACCTCAGAAGTCCTTAGGGTTCAGTCCTTTTGAACTCCTGTACGGTCACCCTGTGAGAGGACCTCTGAGTCTGGTGAAGGAGAGTTGGGAGAAGTCCCCTGGTAAGACCCCCAGGATGTGTTCAGCTACATGCTGGCCTTCCGCAACCAGACTCAACGCTTCAGGAAACTCGCTCAGGCAAACCTGGAAGCAAGCCAGGAAGAAATGAAACGCTGGTACGACAAGCATGCCACTCTGGCTGAGTTTTAATCTGGGCAGAAGGTGTAGGTGATGGCGCCAGTGGAGCCTTGTGCGCTCCAAGACAAGTGGACTGGGCCATATGAGGTGGTGGAGTGCAAGAGCGATGTAACCTATCTGGTTGACTTGCAGTCTCCCAGGAACCCTTTGAGGGTCCTACATGTGAACCGCCTCAAGCCACACTTTGAGAGGTCCGACGTGACAATGCTCCTGGCTACAGATGATGGAATGGAAGATGAGAGTGACCGTCTTCCTGACCTCCTGTCAGCAGAGGAGCAGGATGGGTCAGTGGATGGGGTAAACCTCTCCCCTACACTGACCCCAGAACAGCAGAGGGACTGTCGCCATGTGTTGGGTCAGTTCGCCTCCCTGTTCTCCCTGTTAACAGGAGTCACCAATTGGTGCGTCCATGATGTGGACACTGGGGACAGTCTACCTGTGAAGCAGAAATTTTACAGGGTAGCTGACAAAGTCAGGGCCAGCATCAAGGAAGAAGTTTCCAAGATGTTGGCGCTAGGGGTAATTGAGCCCTCCAGCAGCCCGTGGGCTAGCCCAGTGGTCTTAGTACCAAAAGCTGCTGCACCCGGTACCACTCCAGAACTCCGGTTTTGTGTGGACTACCGTGGGCTCAATGCGGTCACCAAAACTGACGCACACCCCATCCCCAGAGCTGATGAGCTCGTGGATCGGTTGGGCGCTGCCCAGTACCTCAGTACGTTTGATTTAACATCTGGGTACTGGCAGATTGCCTTAACTGAGGGGGCCAAAGAGAGATCAGCGTTTTCAACACCAGAGGAGCACTTCCAGTTCCGTGTCATGTCCTTTGGGTTGAAGAACGCCCCTGCCACCTTCCAGAGACTGGTCAACCGGGTAATGTCTGGGCTGGAGGAATTCAGCGCCGCTTACCTGGATGACATTGCTGTGTTCAGCTCCAGTTGGGAGGAACATTTGCAACACCTCTGTGAAGTGTTGAAGGCTCTGCAAAGGGCAGGCCTCACTATCAAGGCCAGTAAGTGCCAGATAGGGCAGGGATCTGTGGTGTACTCGGGACACCAGGTAGGGAGCAGCCAGGTGGCGCCCCTACAAGCAAAGATTGATACCATTCTGGCTTGGGAGCCCCCCAAGACCCAGACAGAGGTGAGAGCCTTCTTAGGACTCACCGGGTATTACAGACGGTTTGTCAAGGGGTATGGCACCATTGTTGCCCCCTTGACAGAGCTGACTTCAAGGAAGCAGCCCAGGAAGGAGATCTGGACCGATGCCTGCCAGACTGCGTTTGATGCCCAGAAAGCTGCCATGTGCATGGCACCCATGCTCAAGGCGCCTGATTTCTCCAGAGAGTTTGTGGTGCAGACAGATGCTTCATAGAATGGTGTGGGAGCAGTACTCTCACAGGTGAACGACGAGGGCTTGGACCAACCCGTAGCTTTCCTTAGCAGGAGGCTACTTCCCAGGGAACAGAGGTGGAGTGCAATTGAAAGGGAAGCTTTTGATGTGGTCTGGGCGTTGAAGAAGCTAAGGCCCTACTTGTTTGGGACTCACTTCCGGGTTCAGACAGACCACAGGCCCCTCAGATGGTTAATGCAGATTAGTGGTGAGAACCCAAAATTGTTGAGGTGGTCCATCTCCCTATAGGGAATGGACTTTACGGTGGAACACCGCCCTGGTACAGAACACGCCAATGCTGATGGTCTGTCCAGGTTCTTCCGCCTTAGTGATGAGAACTCCTAAGAGGATGGGTGGTTCTCCCCACTTTTCAGCTGGAGGGGACACATGTTAGACCTGGCATCCTTGGCGTGGTTTCCCCTGACTTTTTGCCTCTACCTCCTGTATTTTTGACACTGTGCTGGAATTCGTTTTTGCTGGTTTAGATGCTTTGGGTACTTTGCCACTGCTGATCAGTGCCAAAGTGCAAGTGCTCCCTGTATGAATTGTTATTGTTATTGCTTATCCATGATTGGTATATTTGTTTTACCAGTAGGTCCCTAGTAAAGTGCACTGAGTGTGCCAGGGCTGGTAATCCAAATGCTACAAGTGGGCTTGCAGCACTGATTGTGCCACCCACAGGAGTAGCCCTAAAAAGATGACTCAGGCCTGCCACTGCAGTGCCTGTGCGCAGTTTGTTAACTGCCATGTTGACCTGGCCAGTGTACCCACTTGCCAGGAGTGACCCTTCCCTTTTCTTACACATTGGACACCCCTATGGTAGGCCCAAGGTACCCCCCTGGGCAGGGTGCAGTGTATGTGAAAGGTAGGACATGTACTAGTGTGGGTAACATGTCCTGATAGTGAAATACTGCCAATTTCGTTTTTTACTATTGAAAGGCTATCTTGCCCATAGGACAGAATGGGGAATGCTGTGTAACATGTTTACCTGCATATCTTCCCATAGGAGCAAGATAGAAAATTGAAATCTGGTATTCCTGAACTCAGAACTTAATAACACATCTTTTAGGAAGGATGGTTTTTAAATTCTGTGTTTGAAAATAGCACTTTTTAGAAAGTGGCTCGTTCAACCTTTCTGTGTGCCTCTGCCTGTTTGTGTATTGACTGTCTGGTTTGAGAGTGACAGGGGCTGGGGGTGGCTTCAGGAGACTGGGTGAGTCAGCACTAGGCTGAATAGACCTATCTGCATTTGGAGTGGTGGGAGGAGTAGGACCTGGGCCTGAATAGGGCTGAGCCTGCCTTCCCAATGCTGGCTCCACCTCCTGCGGTGTGTCTGATGACCCTGGCCCACATTCACAAAGGAAGAAGATGTGCACCGGCAGAGTGCACCCAGAACTGGTTTGGACTGGGTTCAGGACCCCTCACACATAGAGAACAAAGACTTTTGGGGTATAAATATCAGAGCTGAAACCCCTGAAAGGTAGACTACTTCGTGATCAAGAGGAATCCCTGCCAAAGAAGATCAGCTGAAGAGACTGAGGAGAAGTACTGCCCTTGCTGTGTGTCTGGGGTTGGCCTGCAGTTTGCTGTATCCACTGAGGAGAGGACCAAGGGACTTTGCTGTGTGCTGTGTCCCCCTGCTTGAAGAAGGAATTTGCTGTGTGCTGTGTCCCTCTGAAGAAAAGTCTCCAAGGGCCTGAGTAGAGCTGGCCTCCTGTTTCTGAAGTCCCAGGCACAAAAGGACTTCACCCCCAGCTTCCCTGAACTTCCTTGCTGGGAGTTCTGACCTGCCAGGAGGTGCCTGTAACTGTGTGTGAGGCCCTGGAGGTTGCATCTGCTTTTGAGAGCTGAAAGAAACTAAGAAAAGCAAGACAATCTGTTTTCAAACGCCGTCGACACTGCCGCTGTGACGCCGCGACCTGCATAGAGGCCCGGGGAGCCGCTCGTGAAGTGACGATGCTGCGCCCGGCCTGCTCCGCAGCTCCGACCCCCTATGATGCCCGCCGACACTGGCAGTGATCAGCCGTGCCCGACGCCAGCGCTTGCATCGACTCCGTGTCTTCACCAAGCGCCGGCCTCCTGTTATCGCGGCGCCGATAACCGCTGAGGGTGACTCGAAAGAACCGCCGATGTCGCATCATCACCAGAGACAACATCGTTCTTCGGCGACGCCATGCATTGTCACCGACTTCATTTTCTCAAGGTACTGTTGTTGGGGGTCTGTGTGACTCCGCGCCCGACGCCGCGATCCTCGCGGGCGGCGCCGTACTTTGGATTTTGTACTGTCCTGACGTCGTGATAGCCCCAATTGGTGCTATTTGATTTCTACAAGCTTTTTTTTGCAACAAACTTTCTAAAGACATTTTTCTGAGTATCTGTATGTTGGATTTTTGTCGTTTTGGTCTTGTTTAGTTTAGATAAAGATATTTTTATTTTTCTAAACTGGTGTGGTGTCCATTTGTGGTGCTTTCACTGTGTTACTGTGAGTGTTGGTATAAATACTTTACACATTGCCTCTGGGATAAGCCTGTCTGCTCGTGCCAAGCTACCAAGGGGGTGAGCAGGGGTTACCTAAAGTGTGTATCCCCCTTACCCTGACTAGAAGCAAGGGTCCCTATTTGGACAAAGGTACCTACCTCTGCCAACTAGAGACCCCCATTTCTAACATTCAAGCCTCACAAATTTTCACTGATTAACCATAAACTAAGAACAGTCCCCCTGTTCAACCACATTTAATTACATACATTTCTTGTTCAACAATGTTTAATTACATACCTTTAACAGTTGGATTTTTAACTTTGTCAGCGTTTTTTGACTCTGTTGTCTCAGAAGACTACAGAATAAGTCTCAGAGCTGTGTCTACTATTTTCAAATCAAATACCCTTGCTACCAGTTCAGTTCATTTAACATAAATCTAGAAAAAAGGGAGGAAAGCTATCCAAGAAACCTCACGCTCTATGGATGTCATACACAGTGACTTCAATGCCAAAATGGAACCATATGGCGGACAGTAGAATTGGGTAAACGAAAGAAAACTTGCATTAATAATACTAAAGGTGACAATTAGTAGGCCATCTTGCAATGTACATGGCCAATTGCTTTAAGGATTCTGTTGAATGAATGAATGAATCAAAGTTATTAACATAGTGTGCAGCTACTCCAGTTGTCTCTTGGCACTTAAGCATCAGCATTTGGGCCTAATAGAGAACAGAACCTAGCCAGAGTCCTCTATACCCTAACCACTAAAGAGCCTTCCTCAATCATTAATCTCAGATGTCTAGGCAACTGGTTCCACAGGCCCTTGGTCAGGACCATAAAGGAGGAACCCCACTCTATGCTGCTTTTTAAAGCAGGGTACTGTCAACAGCCCAGCCTGACTGGAGTGCAGCAATCTCCCCGGTCTGTAAGCCTAGATCCTTTCGTTCAGATACGAAGGGCCTCTCTCGTGGAGGACTTGTTGTGTCAAGGTTAATGCTTTGAACATTACTCGCTTGCGTACTGGAAGCAAACAAAAGCTTCTCAAGAAAAAGCAATACAGGTGAGTGCTTTGGTAGCTTCTACAGTAAGCGGGCCGCCATATTATGCACTACCTGCAGATACTGGATTAAATATTCTGGGATACCCAGGTATAAGACATTCACATAATCCAGCTGTGATAATATCAATGCCCTAACCACTGTGCCCTGTGCTTCCTGAGGATTAAGGTGCAAACATTTCTTGAGCAGGCAAAGAATCCAAAGACAGGATTCCACCACCGAGGAGATCTGGGCATTAAAAGATAGATTTGAATTGAACAGAATGCCCAGGTTTCTGGCCACCTCCGTGGGAGGTGGTGGAGGTGGGACATTAGACGGCCAGGCTCCTGTCCATCCCAGTAGGGTATTAGGACCGAACAACAGGATCTCGGTCTTGTCCAGGTTACACTGAAGTTTGTTCTTCCTGAGCCACTCAAGTAAGGGTGGGCGGAATTTGCGGAATTGCGTTCCGCGAAATTCCGCGAAACGGCAAAAAATCTCCGCGAGCACGCGGAATTTCGCGTGCTCGCGGAGATTTTGCTGTGCCCCTTTATATCTGTAAGTGCTTCCTGTTTAGGTTTAATTTTTGTGACAGGAGCATCGTGCCAGCCCAGAATGAATCCTGCCCTGCATATTTATCCAAGAAGATGAGTCCGTTTTGTGCAATACCTCTACTCAACTGGAGTACTTTCTACTGGCTAATCAGTAAGTGCTACCTCGTTGGGAAAATGTATAGTGCCTTTCCTACACTACAGCTGCAAAGAACCAGAAGAATTGTCTCCAGTGACCTGTGTGTCTAACTTTGCCACCGCGCCGAAAGCGCCGGGGTCCTTTGATTAAGCTGTCCATCATAGTGGGGAAAGGGCGGGAAGACGTTGCATACCGCGAGTGTATGTGGGGCGGGGCTACTAGCCTGTTCTCATGCCTCTTGTTTATAAAGGGTCAGAGCAGGATCTCAGCGGCAGACGAGGAGAAGGAACCTCCTGGTCACAGGAACTACACGAGGATTGCGCTCGAGAAAATCAAGGATGCAAAGACCTCCATCAAGGATTACAGCTAGCTTTTCAGGGTGGCAATGGAGAGAAGGCACATCTGCTTAATCACGCTCACGAATTCTACACGAGAATTGCGCTTGAGAAAATCAAGGATGCAAAGACCTCCATCAAGGATTACAGCTAACTTTTCACGTTGGAAATGGAGAGAAGGCACATCTGCTTAACCACGCTCACGAATTCTGCACACCTACCCTGCATATTTATCCAAGAAGATGCCTCCGTTTTGTGCAATACCTCTACTCAGCTGGAGTACTTTCTACTGGCTAATCAGTAAGTGCTACCTCGTTGGGTAAATGTATAGTGCCTTTCCTACACTACAGCTGCCTAAAGGACCTGAAGAATTTTCCCCAGTGACCTGTGTGTCTGTAACTTTGCCACCGCGCCGAAAGCACCGGGGTCCTTTGATTAAGCTGTCCATCATAGTGGGGAAAGGGAGGGAAGACGTTGCATACCGCTAGTGTATGTGGGGCGGGGCCAAACGGGCAGGGCTTCTAGGCCCGTTCACATGCCTCTTGTTTATAAAGGGTCAGAGCAGGATCTCAGCGGCAGACGAGGAGAAGGAACCTCCTGGTCACAGGAACTACACGAGGATTGCGCTCGAGAAAATCAAGGATGCAAAGACCTCCATCAAGGATTACAGCTAACTTTACAGGGTGGAAATGGAGAGAAGGCACATCTGCTTAACCACGCTCACAAATTCTACACGAGGATTGCGCTCGAGAAAATCACCGGGGTCCTTCGATTAAGCTGTCCTTCATTCTGGGCAAAGGGCGGGTAGATGTTGCATACCGCTAGTGTATGTGGGCGGGGCTTTTAGGCCCGTTCACATGCCTCTTGTTTATAAAGGGTCAGAGCAGGATCTCAGCGGCAGACGAGGAGAAGGAACCTCCTGGTAACACAGGAACTACACGAGGATTGCGCTCAAGAAAATCAAGGATGCAAAGACCTCCATCAAGGATTACAGCTAACTTTTCAGGGTAGAAATGGAGAGAAGACACATCTGCTTAGCCACAACCTCGCTCACAGAATTTGAGCTTCAACTCGGGCACCTGCTTTATTTATACCCGAATTCCGTTCCGCTCGCGGATCGCAGAAGTTTCAACATTTCCGCGTTCCGCGCGGAACGCGGAAATGCCGAAATTTCGCAAGTTCCGCGAGCAGAACGGAATTTGCCGCCCAGGGTTACACTCAAGTAGCGCTTCTAAGAAGAGAACAAAAGTTTCTTTGGCGCTGACTTCGGGCCAGATGTACAACCCTTTTTTGCCGTCGCAAACGGGAGATCGGCCCGTTTGCGACCGCAATAAAGGGCCCAGGCATGTACAAACACTATTTTGCGAGTCACTGACTCGCAAAATAGCGTTTGCAACTCTCGCTATTAGGAAGGGGCATCCGTTCCTAATAGCGTGTCTCAATGCCATGTACTATTGTTTTGCGACAGTCGCAGTTTGCCACCTACTTCAAGTAGGTGGTAAACCACTCGCAAACAGGAAGGGGGGCACCCCTTCCCCTTTGTGAGTGAGTGCGAAAATATTTTTTAAGAGCTGGCATTGTTCCCAGGGACCACTGCCTGCCCTTAAAAAATGAAACTGCAAAGTTTAATTTTACTTTTCTAAATGCATCCTGCTTTCCTTTAAAGAAAACAGGCTGCAGTTAAAAAAAACTGCTTTATTTAAAAAGCAGTCACTGACATGGTGGTCCCTGGGAGTGCTAGCCATTCCCAATGGGGTCGCAAATTGCACTTGCCTCATGAATATTGATGAGGAATGCAATTTGCGACCCCATTGGGAATCGCAAACAGTGTCTGAGCATCTGTTATACATTCACTTTAGCGAGTCGCAAATTGCGAGTCGCAATACGGCACAATTTGTGACTCGCTAAAGTGAATGGTCATACATCTGGCCATTAGTCTCCTTTATAGGTTAGTAGGAGCTGTGTATCGCCTGCATAAGAAATAACCTTAATGCTGAACTATTCCACCAAGTATGCCAGAGTGGACAGGTAAATGTTGAAAAGAGTAGGGTTCAGGCCAGAACCCTGGGGCACCCCCATTTCAACTGTTGGACTGTGGAAGAGTAATGGTTTCATCTATTAAAGCTCCTCGCTTTCCTCCAGAAAAGATCCCAACCAACCAAGAGCCACGTCTGCTGAGCCCAAGTGTTCCAGTCTTGTTAGCAAGATGCTGTGGTCCACCGTGTCAAATGCTGCTGACATGTCCAACAGCACCAATGCCACATTGATACCGACATTCAAACTCAACTTAATTGCTTCAGTGATTTCTAGCAATGCTGTCTCTGGGCTGTGTCGTGTGCGAAAGCCAGACTGGGATGGGTGTAGCAGCTTATTATCTGCAAGAAATATATTGAGCTGGTGGTTTATGCATTTTTCCAAAATTTGGCCAGTTGTGGGCTGTTAGACTTAGCATCTTTGGCATGGTTTCCCCTGACTTTTTGCCTTACCTATAAATCTAAAAAATCTAAATCCGTATTTGTAAAGCGCGAACTACTCACCCTTACGGGTCTCAAGGCGCTGGGGGCCGTCGTGGAAATTAAGTGAGCTATTGCCCAGAGTCACATGGTGCTGAGCTGAGCTGCCGCCGGAGCCGGAGATCGAACCGTGAGCCCTGTGCTACGAAGTCAGCTGCCCTGGCCGCTGCACCACACCTCTCCACCTCCTGTATTTTTGATGCTGTGCTGGATTTCATTTTTGCTGGCTTAGATGCTTTGGGCACTTTGTCACTTTGCTACTGTCGACCTGGCAAGTACACCCATGTTCCAGACCCTAACATTCCCTTTTCTTACATGTAAGGCACCCCTATGGTAGGCCCAAGGTACCCCCATGGGCAAGGTGCAGTGTATTTGAAAGGTACGACATGTGCTGTAGTGTGTGACATGCCCTGATAGTGAAATACTGCCAATTTAGTTTTTTCACTATTGAAAGGCTATCTGTTCCATAGGATAGAATGGGAGATACTTTGTGACATCTTAAAAGTATAACTTCCCTATGGGACAAGATAGAGAAATAAAGTTTAGGCTTTCTGAACTAAAAATGTAATAACACATCTTTTAGTAAAGATGTTTTTTAAATTATGTGTTTGAAAATGCCACATTTAGAAAGTAGTAATTTTCTTGTTGAACCATTCTGAGTGCCTGTGCCTGTATGTGGATTGACTGTGTGGTTTTGGAGTGACAGGGGCTGGGGATGTGTATTCACTGTAGACAGCCACTGGAGGGGTTGAGGTGTGCCTGGCCCTTTCTGGATGACTCAGAGCTGAGCTGAATGGGGCTTGGCTGCATTTAGAGTAGTGGGAGGAGTTTATCTTGCACCTGAATAGGGTCTGCCTCCCTTGCATAATGCTGTCCCCACCCCCTGTGGGCATACTGCACCAGTTAGGACAGACCTGGTGTGGACTGGGCTCAGAGACCCTTGCACAAACAGAACAAACACAAAATAGGGTATAAGTAGTGGACCTTAAACACCTGAACCTTAGAGCACTTCTGGACTCAAGAGGAACCTTTGCCAAGGAGAAGAGCTGGAGAGCTGTGAGGAGGAGTACTGCCCCTTTGCTGTGTGCTGTGTGGGGTTGGCCTGCAGTTGCTGCTTCTGCCAAGTAAAGGACAAAGACTGGAACTTTGCTGTGAACCTGCTTGAAGAAGAATCCAAAGGGCCTGTGTGTTCCTGCCTCCTGTTCTGTAGTCTCAGAGACACAAAGACTTCACCCTCAGCTCCCCTGAACTTTAATGCTGAGAGTTCTGACCTGCCAGGAGGTGCCTATTCCAGTTTTGGGCCTCTGGAGGTTGTTCCTGCTGTTGGGAGCTGGAAGAAACCTAAGAGAAGTAAGAAAACCTGTCTCCGACACCATCAGCAACACCGCTGTGACCTGCACCGAGACCAGGGGCACAGCTCGTGAAGTGCACAAAGCAACGCCTGGCCTGCACCGCAGCTCTGATGCCTGCTGATGTCTGCCGATGCCTGCAGACTCCTGCAGTTATAGGCATTCCTGACAACAACGCTTGCACCGACTCGTCATCTCCAGGGCCTGCATCCTGTTATCGCGGCGCCAATAACCGCCGAGGGTGACTCCACGAACTCGCTGACTTCGCATTGTCACTGGAACCGACGCCTCACCGCAGATGCAACCGACTTCCCTTGTCCTGAATTTGACACATCGCCTCTTTGCGGACACAATACCTCACCTTCCCCATGGCAGCCAGGGAGCCGGCCTCGACATCGGCACCGACGCCTCACGTCCACCACGCCGTGCAACGTCATAGACTTCGTTTCCAAGGTACTGTTTGTTTGGGGGTCCATGTGACTCTGTGCCCGATGCCGCGCACCTTGCGGTCAGCGCCGTACTTTGGATTTATTGCTGTCACGAAGACGCTACAGCCCCAGGTGGAGCTATTTGTTTTCTACAAGCTTTATATTGGAAGTAACTGTTTTTAAGTGCTATTTGACTACATGTATGTTGGATTTCTGTCGTTTTTGGTCTTGTTGAGGTCAGATAAAGATACTATATTTTTCTAAACTGGTGTGGTGTTCATTTGTGGTGTTATCACTGTATTACTGTGTGCTTTGAGTACAATACTTTACACATTGCCTTTGGGATAAGCATGTCTGCTCGTGCCAAGCTAACAAGGGGTGAGCAGGGGTTATCTAGAGTGTGTATCCCCCTTACCCTGACTAGAAGCAAGGGTCCCTACTTGGACAAAGGTACCTACCTCTGCCAACTAGAGACCCCCATTTCTAACACGGGCAATAATGAGACATGAAGAAAATTTGTTGGTACTTCTCGGTCTGCATTAGCTTTTTAAAGGAGGGAAACAACATTTGGTCTCTTTCAGGAATCAGGAATAACACTCGACTGAAGTGAAATAGAGAACAGCTCCTGATAAGTTGGGGTAATAATGTCAGCGACAGCTGAAAAAATATGCAGAGGAAATGGGTCTTTAAGTGAACCTGACTGGCCCGTTGCCAACTGCTTCTTCAAGGCCTCTATTGTAGGAAGTGATCATCATCATAACTTTAATTCGATCACAAAGATCTTAAAGAATACATCACAGCCAAATACATACAAGCATAAATTATAGACAGCAAGTTGGTTGTGAAAAGACCAAATAGTAAAGCATTCTATAAAAACAGTTAAAAATGCCATGTGAGAATAAAAGCCATATAAAAATACATATCATCTAAATAAAATATATATTACATAAAAAGCTACACTATAAAAATTATTATACAATTCACTTTAAGCGTCTGATCCATAGAGCTAACAGGAACTTTGCTAGGCCAAAGACCACTACTCTCGGGTATCTGTAGTAAGGATTCTAGTCACGTCTATATAGTGGCCAGGTCCGATGAGCCTACACCAGGGAATAATCCACTTGGCCCTCAAGTTCTTGTAGTACGGGCAAAAGAATAACAGATGGACTATGGATTTGAGGCCTCCTTTGCAAGCCGGACATTTACCATTGGAGGATACATTGCTTCTCCACTTGCTACTGTGGGAAGTGCAAAGAGTGTCCACTTAGAGGCTGATTACGATTTTGGTGGACAGGGTTATTCCATCACAAATGTGATGGATATCCCGTCCGCCAAATTACAATTCCATTATATCCTATGGAACTTGTGATATGGCGGGTGGGATATCCTTCTGCTACAGTCACCAGGTACTGTTACAAAAGGTGGATGATTAGGACACCCCATATTGGCTTGGATTTTCAAGATCCTGTCTTCAAAGAAATTTCTTAATTTCGTGCAAATAGTTTGATTAGACACTGGGAGAGGGGCTTTTATTATATGGTCAACAAAATTGGAGACAATCTTAAAAATCTCCTTGCCATCATTGTCAGCTTCTCTGATGCGTTGGGTATAAAAAGAGCAATGTGCTATTTTAAATATTTTTATGGTATAAATTGAGGGCCAGTTTATAACAAACTTTATCCTCTTTTGAGTAGTGGTGGCACCATACTCTCAAGCTATTTACACACAGCTCTCTCCAAGACCAGCTCCTGGGAGAACCATCTGGCCGAGCCAGGCTTGCACCCCTTCTCGGTGGACCTTATCGGTTGTGTCAAATCAGCCACTTTCAGGAGGCAGTTATAGATCGCTTTAACACATTAATTGACCCAGCCTGAAAGTGGGGGTCTTGACTTACCTAGGGCTTTTTTTTAGATCAATGAGTGAGGCCTTATTCTAAGATCTAGTTCCTTGCTCCTGGGTAGAGGCTCTTCTTTCCCCTGAGCCCAAATAAGGCCAGGAGAGGAGCAGGAAATGGTCAGACCAGCACACCTGTACTGGCCTCTCCCAATGAACCGCTACATTAGATATAATACCATCAATAGCATGACTGGCTATGTGTGTGAGGCCCGTATCAACACAAGTTAGGTTGAATGAGTTCCAAAAAGCGGAGGGACGAAGGGTCGTTTCCCTTCTCAAGGTGAATATTAAAATCACCTAAGATCGTAATATTTGAATAATTAATGCAAATGGGGGCTAGTGCCTGGTCAAGAGATGCTAAAACATCTCTCACATGCCCCTTAGGGGAGGTAGACATCACACACCAGAAAACAGGTGTTTGGCACTGAGGGGGATGCTGAAGCAGAGTGTGGGAAGCTGGCTCTTTATATAGTATACCAAAGTGAGGTATAGTGTGCTCAGAGTTCAGTGGATCCCCAGAAGTATAGCAGAGGCTAAAGTTGATAATACTAACAGCTCTATATGTGGTAGTGTGGTTGCACAGTTCGGCTTATTAGAGGGAAGTGTTAAGCCTTTATTGTGCACACTCAAGAAATGTTATCACACACTCAAAAACTGAATCCAGACCAATTGGTAAGTATAAAAAGTTTATTTCGTATTTTATTTAATAACCAAGGGTTACTTAATGCAGGTAAGTTGCAATACTTTCAAAGCATCAAAACGTTTCAAGCAATACTTTTCAGTCGGAAAGAAAATACTTGGTATTCAGGATATACAGTTAGTTCAATACAGAGAGAACGCTATTCAATTCTGTGGAGGGAAAGACAGGCGATGGACTTACAAATAAGTATTATCTCACACCAGAAAGGGTCTGGACGGAGCATTGTTCACCCCAAAATTATCCGTACTGCTCCAAAATTAATAAATACACACTATGTACGTGGGTGAGAGAAAAAGGAACAGTAGAAGCACTGCTGTGTTAGGACGAGTTGACCATATGATAGGACAATATTTATATCCCTATCTCACTTCGCTTTTTTAATCCTATCCACTGGGAGCACCAGAATAAAGCTTTTTCGCCCATGAGGAGATAGTTTAAATACACTTCTTTCTTTGCACTCTGCCCCTCACTCAGCCCACATAGGACGTAGTACATATTGTGCTGTAGAAAACCCCTGCTTCTCTCCCACGGGAGAGTCGTAGCCCACACTGGGTACCTTGTGGCCCCAGCGTGAGGAGGGGACCCTATGATGGAGCATGTCACCCTAGGGTGAGTGAGGGTTCTCGTCCTAACACAGCAGTGCTTCTTCTGTTCCTTATTCTCTCACCCACGTTCATAGTGTGCAATTATTCTTAGAAATAAGTACACTGCTTACAGTTCCAGTCTTCGGGTTGTCCCAGGCCAACACTGTGGACAATGTCGGCCGTAGGAGACTGGGGACACCCAGAGGTGTGGGATTCAGTATCTATGCCACGGTGATCGATACTGGCAATGAGTTTTACCTTTGCGGTCCAAGGAGAGTAATGAAGCAGGTTGGTTTTCAGCAGGCCGCCAACACGGTTACCATTGCAGTCACTGGCGGCAGGCTACTGTAGTTCAGTTGGAGGACTTCTGCTGTTCTCTGACCTTAACGGGGCCACTTGCAGGAGGGTACGGGCTGTCGGGCACCAACTGGACACTGCTGGGGTCGTGGGGCCGAGAGGATCCCTCGAGGTCGTGGAGGATGTCTGGCTGGGATGCTTTTCTTCTAGCAGGGCAGAGTTGAGTCAACACCAGTGTCGGTCCTCACTGTGGCAGTTCTTATACAGGTGGATGCTGGGAACTAGAACCTCTAGTCCAGAGGGAGACTCTTGGTGCTTTTGTGAAGGTTGCAGGGCCTCCGCTGTGTCTTGGAGGTCAGGCAGGGTTTCTGGAAGGACAGCAGGTCCAGTGGATGAGTCGGGTGTAGGTGGCAGGGTTCTTGCCGAGTTTTGTCTCCAGCAGTTCAGTTCCTGGTCCAGCGGGGAGTCCTGGTCCGTCTTAAACTTTGGGCCATCGAATCTGAAGAGGTAAGGTTCAGGGGTGCCCCTAAATACTACATTTAGGGGTGCTACAGGGGTGTGCAGGTCAGGACCAATGGATCCCTTCCTTGTGGTGTCTACACCCCCTAGTATGTCAACCTCCAGTAGGAGTGGGGCATAATTTATCTTCCTAATTGGCTGAATCCCCTCATCTTCAAGATGAATGGGATTGAGATGTGTGCCTCACCTCACCTCCCCCACCTGAGGGGTGGGGTTGTCAAAGCTGGGCACACCTCCCTTCCTGGCTAGGTTTTCCTGCTGGTTCTTGCACCCAAATGGGGGTCAGAACCGGTGGGAGACGGTTGCTGATAGTAGCAAAAGGCTGGGGCTAGCTAACAAAGGCAGCAGGCCTTTGAATCTCCCTCTTTGTGGACCCTGCCCATCCTGGGGGAGGAGGCATGACACCTCTGCAAGGATGTGCTATGTTTCCAGACCAAGAGAGTGGAGGGCTCTCTACCCATGGGTCCAGAAATATGTCTGGGGGTGGCAGATGGCTGGTAGCCAGTCAGGAACCACACCAGGGCTGGTTGTGTTTCAGGATATAAGTACTGGGCCACTGACACAATAACTTCAGTACACTTCTGGACCTGTGAAGCCTCTGCCAGGAAGGAGAACTGCTGTGCTGCTGAAGGACAGCCACTCTGCTGGACTGCTGCTTTGCTGGACTCCTGCTTTGCTGTCCTTCCCTGCTGCCTGCGGTTCTCCTGCCTGGGTGAAAAGGATTGGACCTGCGTCACTTGAACTCAGAGTGACTTCAACGGCTAGCTGGCTAGCCCCTGATCTGAAATCTCAGGAACATAAAAGACTTCCAGCTTACCTGCTTCTACACCATTTGTGTGTCTGCCCTGTCAAGTTGTGTCACCCTAGTCCTGGACCCTTGGAAGTGAGGCCTAAGGTGCTTGTTTCATCATAACCAATGCATCCTCTGTCGATCCACCACTTTGGTGCCATTGCGTGGAACAGTACCGGTGCAATGCCACTGCAGTGTGAATCGGAACCGGCGCATTGCTCCTATTGTGTGGATCAGAAGCAGCGCATTGCTCCTGTTGCATGACCAGAACCGGCACATCGCCCTTGCTGCGTGGATCGGCCTTGACGCATCACCTTCGGAACCACTTCTGCACAAGGTCTCCGCATCTGTGTTGACGGCATCTACGACCATGACAAGGAATCTGCGTATTGCAGCTCTTTGCTCATTGGAGCTGATGCATCATCCCTGCTGTGCGGATCAGGACTGGCCAATCAAACCCACTGCCTGGATTTACACTGACTCTTAGCTTCAGCTACGGCCCTCATCCTCGACGTTGATGCAGCCAGGATCAGGGTAATTTTGCTCAGTTGGCCTCACGGGGTCCATGTGTCTGGCCCATGCTCCATCACGATTGACCTGAACTTTTGACTTTGTCCATGTCCGGCGCAACCAGATACCCCAAGTAAGCGCTTATTGCTTCTAAGCACTATTTTACAGTTTATTCTTAAAAAATATATCACAAGTTCTACTTATTTGATTTTTGTTGTTTTGGTCTTGTTTTATTTATTAAATTAAGAGTTATTTTTCTAACCTGGAGTGGAATCTTTTTGTGTGGTGTTTTCACTGTTTTAATGTTTGAAGTGTTGCACAAATACTTTACACAAAGCCTTTAAGTTAAGCCTGACTGCTCTTGGCCAAGCTACCAAAGGGTGAACACAGTTTAATTTACGGTTTGCCTGCTTCTTACTCTGACTAGGATTTTGTTTGCTGCTTGACTCACGCTCGCAACCCTGTAAACCTGCAACCCAATTTCTTTACAGGAAGTCACCCTCAGGTATGATTCAAATTATCTAATCTATGGAACTATTACAAAAATTGTAGAACTAAAAAGGAGGAATTACGGAATATCAGAGAAGAGCTGGCATTGAACTATATCAAATACTCAACTGAACCATCTTAAGCAAACCCCATTAAGGCAGGGGAGTCCTACTACAAATATATTAATTGAGTAAGAAGTAAGAGAAATCCGAGGGAAATGTCAGTTAACAGACGTGTGTGACATGAGGGGCAGTTCAAACTGAAGTAATTTCTCCTAAAATATGTAACAGGCTTTTCATTAAAAGAATTACTAATTCTGTGCTGGAAACCACCAATGGAATCCATTTTATTATGAACAGCAATAGCGAGTTAGTAAAAAGGTTTGTGATGGCAATTAAAATCTTTAAATCATGTGATATGAGGGAAATTATATTACTTTTTGTAACTCTGAAGGATTTGATAAGCATCCACATTTCTGTTTGCTGAGGGACATTAACTGGAGACTGCCAGTGCTGCCATTTAGGCTATCCCAGAATGGACCAGTATTGGTAATGGCCTGTAAAACAGTGGCAAAGAGGCTAGGAATAATTTTTTCTGGTGGGTCCCATGGGGCTTCCTCCCTGCCAAATCATGCACTATCTGATATAGGATCCCTTACTTGTCTGTGTTGATTCCTCATATAAATATCTCTCGCGGGTTTTCAACAACCGGGCATTTTCGTGGACCTTAATTGCATTATTTGACAGTAAGGCAGGTCTGCCCCGGAGATGTATGGTAGCTTTACCCCAATGGTATACTTTGCAGCTTTAAAATAATTTTTCCCAAAGCCGCTGAACCTTAGAAGTAATTTGGCACTTGGACAAGTCAAAAAAATAAAGAAAACCACAAAGTAGTGGTTCCAAAGAGTGTTCTAGCAATCAAGGGAGTTTGCAAGCTGCTCGGAGCACTGTGCACTTTTGATCATTTCTTGAGGATGTCATTCAGTGGTTTAATGTACCTGTTAACTTGGGTCTAGCAGCCTGAGTATAGTGTTGTTGAGTTTCATGGTGTTGTGGGGAAACCATTGTAATTGTATTTCCAGTTAGCAGTGTCTGAACAGGCAGAACGGAAGATTCAAAAGTACATTAAAACAGATTTGAATCCCTTCTACATGTTTGAATCTTTTTCCTATGAGTCGCACAGCTGCAATATAATTTGATACAACTTCTCCAGGGATATCATTTGGGTTCAATCAATCGCTACAAATATATTTTTTTTAAAACAGGTTTGACAGGTACAAATTTCACACTTGAACCACCAGTTCTCACCTTGACTCAATGTCCTGTGCTGCAGCTTAATTAATCAAGCTCCTTAAGGAGGATCCTAAGGCTCAACAATGATTTGAATTGCCCCCCCTCCCCCCATTGCAGACATCAGTAGACTACTACAGATGCAGATGTAAGACACCTGGAATTTCCACAGCCCGACACCGGGGCATATCAACAAGCGGCAGCGATAATTATCGCTGGCCGCCCTTAGCGTGAGGAATTTTATCGCTGGCTATCGCAGATAATTATCGCCATGCTAGCGCTATATTAACAACGCATAGCGCAATGGCGATAATTATTCCAGTGATAGCGATGTTTTCCATGGAACATCGCTGGTTTTCCAGCGATGTTCCATGGAAAACGGCGATATCCTAGATCATAGGGCCTGTGGTCTTAGCCACACAATCCACCCCCCATGTTAGGTATGCCTTAGTCAGGAATTTAACAGACGTTAAATTCCTGCGTTAAGGCATACTTAACGTGATTTTAAATATCGCTAACCCTCGTTGTTAATATGAGGAAGCTGGGTTAGCGATATTTACCCAAGGGAGTCTGGTCAGGCACGCCTGCTTTGCATCTCATTAGCGATGCGATGGGAGGCGTGCTGACAAGGGGCGCTAATGCAAGGATACACGCGCTAGCGTGTCCTTGTTGATAATGCGATAATATTATCGCCGCTTTTCGCCCGAAAACGGGCTCTAAAGCGGCGATAATATTATCGCCGCACCTTGTTAATATGCCCCACCGTTGTTGGTACTTTAACGCCTTCTGTGGCCGATTCAACTTAAGACCTTGAATAAACTACCTGCACTGTTCACCATTAGTGGTTAAATTCTTCTTTGCTTGATAGAGTGTGACTCATAGATCACATTGTTGATTCAAACACGGGTTCATCAGTGATCTATTGTAGCTCATGGGATTTGTTGTCTACATACTAAATGTATCCTTATTTCATTGGGCATCATTTGATTGTTTATTTTTGATTCATTACTCTGATTTTGATCCTTTTTGTACATAAGGGTTTACTGAAAAAACACATATTCCTATATAAGCTCAGTTAGGACCTTGTAGAAGTTTGTATCCTTACACAGTATTGTTGTGCAAATTGGGATATATGCACCACACACAACTTACCTAGAGTATAACCATACTTTCCCCCCTACTTTTCCAAAGGTTAGCCAACAATAAATTGCATGTTAAAACAGCTTGCCGTTTTAGAATCTAACTTGCTGCAACAGTCAGTCATACAATTTGGAAAATGGCATATCTCTCTCCCGTCTGTTAAGATCTCACTCTATTTCAAATAAGAACCCTCTAAGAAAACCCAATATTTTTGCCAAGTTACACCATGTATTTTTCCCTTAGATCTGTGATATTTGGAGTAGCTAGAGCATACTGATCAGATGCTGCGTATATTTTTACTTCCCTAAAGATAAATAGCTGTTTTTCTTTCAATTGTCATATTTGGCCATTTGGTAAGACATCTGTAATTGCGTGCACAGTTTTGCCCACCTGCGCAAATTTTAAATATGGATTCAAGACTGTAGTAGTTATTTTTAATGCTAGCATCTGCAAAAAGATTACAAAAGTTTTTAAGCACCTTTGTATACAAAAAGTTTACAGAGCCATGAGCTAAGAAAGTAGGAAATTGGCCAAAACACTGTTTGGCTCCTTATCATAGGTAAATGGTACAGAGTCAAACTCATAAACTTACAGGCAAATAAGTGTGACGAAATCAATGGAAACAATACATTTTGATCATCTACTTTCCCTAACTTTTATTGTTTGGATGTCTGAAACTCAGCAAGAGTAGTAGCAAAGTGCTAATCCACTTTCTGCAGCAGAACTACCTTTTATTCCCAACACATTGCCCAGTTTCATACCTAATCTCCTTTGGGACAACAGTGGGCTAATGCCTTGCTTCAAAAGCCTACTGAAGCAAAGGGCTTCAGAAAAGGAAGGGGCTTGCTCTACACACCTAGGTCAGATTTTCATGTCAAATGCGAGACACAACATTTCATCTCTTTGTGTATAGGGGGAATTCTCATGGAAATTGAGGCCCTCATAGAGAGTGTTAAAAGCAGATGGGTCCTGGTGTGAAGATATCCTTTCATTATTGGTAAGTATCCCTGGCTTGGTCTTGGGATCAATTTATTGAGATGGAATGGTGGAAAGAAGGAAATACTGGCTCTCTGTACTGCAAAAGACTCTGGACTAGGTTTAGATGCAAGGACTTAAGTGTGATTTGCTTTGAGGTTGTCAAGAACCTGGTGCAACCACCCACAACCACAAAGAGCTGTTCAGTACAGGAGAAGAAAAGACGCCTGATGTCTACCTAATTGAGGACTGTGATGAGTACTGCATATTTAGCATTGTCTGAATTCTCGGGGACTGAAAAGCATTTTAAAGGGACAAGTAAGATAACTATAGCTTGATCCGAAGGCAAAGCAGCCCAGGTCAAGCCCGAAAGACTATGTTACTGATCAACAGTTTTCTGCTGAAGCTGTAGAGTTTAAAAATCCTAGAAATATATGCATCTGTGTTCGCATGGATGAAGATCAGCAGATCACTTTTTTATTTTGTCATGAAGTTTTACATAGCTTGCACCATAATCTACAAGATTCATTACAATTTTCATGAAAATAGAGTAAGTCCAAAGCCATTGCATTTACAACAACATGTTAACAGTGGGGTAAGATGTAGACAAATATAAAAGTACATTTCAGAAAAGGTGTACAGTAAGAGAGACTGTTTTGCTAACGGATTCATTCTTAAGGTAGCATTGGAAAATCAGTTTGCCATTTAAACAATGCTCCAACTTTACATTAGCCTCAAGGACATGTATTTTCTGGTGCAAATCCTTTTCTTCAAATATTAAAGCACGGAACCGCGCACGTACACCAATGGTGTGCCTCCTTTGCATCACTTTAGTGCTACCTTCCAGAGCAAATCCAATTTTTCAATGAAAATCGAATCTGAGGGGGGCGTGGACAAGCCGCCGACCAAGATGGCCGAGCGGCATTGAAGCTCTGCTAGTCGCCTCCGGTGCAGCAGCAGTTTCTCCCCACATAAGTGGCCTGAAGCACAGCCAGCATCGCATCATTAGCGTGCCCAGAGGATGCAGAGATCAGCGCTACCTTCCGCGTGAAGATCCGTGCTCAATGGGACAGTTTCTCGGCGCCTGGTGAAAGCGGAAGAGGAGCGAGCTTCGGCCATACGTGGAGGCCTGCCTGGGGACTCGCTTCAGACGGGAGAGTGCGAACGCAGACCGGGACCCATCGGGGGTGCTGGGTCCAACCGGAGGTGAGTGCACCGGGTGCGTGATCGCGGTGCGAGCGCCTCCCCCCCTCATCTGCTGCCTCGTACGGGGCGCGGCCGTGTTCGGCTGCCCCAGGCCCATTGTGCAACATCCGGCCCACTCCCTAAGGCCCCGCGGGGACAGGGCCCGTGGGTGGGCCCGGGAGGTGACCACCCGGTCGCGACGGGCAGGCATTGGGGGTGTGGCGCGATCGAAACCACCGCTGAGTGCGCCCAGTTGCCTCCTCCTGCACTCTCGGTGCCCAGCACTTTCCCCAGCAGACACAGCCCTCCCTTACAGCGCACCTTCACAGACCCATCTGACGGCGCAGGGAGTACAGGCACGCCGCTCCTGGCGCAGCTATAGCGTCGCTTGGCAAAATTGGCACATCATACCTGGGGATGCCTGCATTGTCCTACGGCCCCAGCGCTGCCTGCCCCTTGCCCTTTAATGTCCCCAGCGTGGTACCCTCCTGCTTATTTATACATCGATCTCATCACCAATGACGCCACACCTACCGATGCCCTGATGCATCAGTGAGCCTCTCCACGTTGCATTCCGCTTTCTCTCTTTGACTATTGATGAGTGGCACCACCTTTGCCATGCTTCTCTTCACGCATTCTGTCCGCCACATATTGCTTGCACCAACTAGACTGCTTCGGGGCAAAAAGACGGCGACCACTTGCGTTGCCCCCCCACACATTACTACACAGCGGCATGGGCCGCAAGGACCCTAAGCAGCCCCTCCTCCCTTTCAAAAAAGTGGCTGATAGACCCCCAGAAGGAGACTCCAATATGGCGGAGGGAGGCCAGGGCACGGAACACGGCGACGACCCCACCGCCCCTCCTACATCCCTTCTAAACGAGATGAGAGCTGGCTTTCGGGCGCTAGATGGGAGGTTTGACGCCCTGGACAGGAGCCTGGAGAGCATGGGGGCCAAGATCCAAGCACATAACAAATGCCTTGATGTTGCGGAGGCTCGTATCTCCGATATAGAAGATGGCACCGCGCAATCCCTCAAACGCCAGGACCGCCTAGAGCGCCTTCTCAAGGAAGTGGCGATCAAAAACGAAGATCACGAAGCTCGCAGTAGGCGGAACAACATCCGCATTTTAGGGGTACCAGAGACAACCGCCACAGGCCGCCTAGACATCTTTGTGGAGACACTGCTCACGGAACTCTTTGGGAGAGAGCCCTTCACCTCTGGGTTCGTGGTGGAGCGCACCCACCGTACACTGGGCCCTCGACCTAACCCGGGCCTTCCTCCAAGACCCATCATTGCCCGTCTCATGAACTTTAGGGATCGAGACACAGCGCTCCGCCTCGCTAGGGAATGCGGAGAAACCATTTGGCAGGGCTCTAAATTAGCACTATACCCTGATTTCACGATCATGGTTCAGGAAGCCTGTCGGAAATACAACGGGGTCAAGGCCACACTACGGACCCTGGGTCTAAAATACGGCATGCTGTATCCAGCCAGACTAAGGGTGGACATAAACGGTAAGTCCAGCACCTTCGATAACCCCACAGATGCGCAAGAATTCTGCCAATCATACAGACGATCTAACTCCCAGACGAATGCGGATGGCGCTAGGTCCTCCCCTCCGTGCAGTGGTTCCAATGCTAGCGTAGACCTCTTTTTGAATTCAGGAACTGGCTGACTGTGTTGAACTGGTCATGGTTTTTACTTTACTCAATAACCTTTTTGGGGATAACAGTATCTAACTGCACGAAACACTTCAGATAGCTGGACGACTATCATGGCGTTGCCACCCCCCATGGTGTACACCTTTGGTTTGTTACTATTGTTCTGGATATACCGTTTCAGGGTTATTTCGTTACTGTCGAAGATTGCTTGGTATATCGTATTCTGCTGTTCTTGGGGGCTGCAACCTCGCCTTTTGCGTGGTGAGGATGGGTGGGGGAGGGAGGTAGCATTTTCACTACAAAGTACTGTTGTGATGTTTAAAGTTGTGCTCACTGTCAAGATCCGCATTCACACACGTTGGCAACCACTGCCCATAGCCATCATGACTGTTAGATGGCCCAGTTAGGCAATGTTACAGGTCCCAGTGGATTATCCTTGTTATCCTGGAATATCAGAGGCCTTAATGATAACCGCAAGAGGAGGCATGTCGTACATTATTTGATGCGTCATAATGTTGACATTGATTTTTTACAGGAGACGCACCTGCCCAAATCTGATCCGGGACGCTTCGCTGCCAGCTGGGGCGTACACAGATATTTTTCCAATTTTAGCAATTACTCCCGCGGCACAGCAATACTTGTCCACAAACGGGTGCCTTTTAGCCTCCACTCTATGATTAGTGACAGCGAGGGCAGATACACTATTGTCACAGGATCACTCATGGGTCACAACATTGCCCTGACATGTGCTTATGCCCGGAACACTGACTCCCCTGAATTCTTCCATTCCCTTCAAGCCCAGCTCGCTAAGCTAGATTATGCCTTATTGATAATAGGCGGCGACTTCAATTTACTTCTAAATCCCGCACTGGAAGGCACCGCCCCTACCCCCAGCATGAAGCCTCGCGTGCAGCGGGCACTATTAGACCTGTGCGAGCAGCTTCCCCTTTTAGACATCTGGCACAAACGCAACCCTTACACCACCGGCTACACACATTACTCTGGTCAACACAACACATGGACAAGGATAGACTACTGGTTGCTTTCCCCCGCCATCTCCTCCTGGTACCAATCAATCACGACCCTCCCGAGAACGTATTCTGACCACTCCCCGATTCAGCTACGACTTGCAGTCCCCAGACCGGATGGGTATGAGCGTCAGTGGCGCTTCCCGAGCAGGGCCCTCAATGACGACCTTTTCCACTCCGAGATACATGAGGCGATTGAGGAATACGTTGCCATTAATACTGGCTCGGTGGACTCCTGGGCAGTCCTGTGGGAAGGGTTTAAGGCATACATAAGGGGAGTATGCATTTCCAAACATGCTGGGGTGCTAAAGGCCCTCCGAACAATGCTTTCACGCTTGGAGTCCGAACTGCGGGATATCGATAACGATACTAGTCGCGACTCGGACCCTGATAATACCAAACGCCGGCTAACCCTTCTCACTGAACACAGGGATGCAGGAGATCGCGAGATCTTGTACTTGAGTAAATACAGTACAGCACGGCGCTATGGGGAGGGGGAGCGTCCGGGTCGAGTGCTTGCACAACTGCTGCGCCCTCCATACAGCAAAGCCTACATCACCGAGTTGAGATCATCTTCTGATCAGACCCTCAGTGGCACCTCGGAGATCCGTACTGAGCTCCTAAATTATTACACATCCCTATACACATCGAGGGTGGGACGCGACCTTACTGCTCAGGAGTCCTATCTATCTGTAATCGCCTTGGTGTATCTGGAGAAGCACATGCAAGATTTTTTAGTGGAACCGATCAGTGGAGACGAGGTCGTTAATGCTATCACAGCCCTTAGAAGTTCATCTGCCCCTGGCCTGGACGGCTTCACAGGGGAATTTTATAATACATATAAAGATTTGTTAGTGCCACAATTGATTGAAGTATATGCCGAAGCCCTTGAAAAGCAAATTCTTCCCCCCACCCTTAGGGAGGCAGTCATCATCCTCCTTCCCAAACCTGGCAGGGACCCAGCCCTGTGTAGGTCATATCGGCCACTGTCATTATTAAACTTAGACTATAAAATCCTGGTGAAGATATTGGCAATGCGCCTATCTCAGCTAATGGAATTTATTATTTCGCCAGCACAATCAGGTATTGTCCTGTGCGCTCAACCGCCCTAAATCTTCGGACGCTCTTTTCCATACTACACAGGATCAATCCAGAGGTCCCTGCTGCTGCTATCTTATTAGACACGGAGAAGGCGTTCGACTCTCTGGAGTGGCCCTTCTTTCTCTCGGTGATGCGCTGCATGGGCATGCCTAAGGGGTTCATTGCCACCACTGAATTGCTCTATAATCCCCCCACAGCTCGCTTACGACTAAACGGTACTCTCTCCCGATCATTTGCTTTATCCCGCTGATCCAGCGCGATATTAGCAAACAGCAATCATACACAAAACACTCACTTGGGCCCATACATTCATACTACGCTAATACTTACGCTGGGGTGTCAGTTATACTCTTTATCAAAATATCCCTGCTACCAATTACCTTCTGATTGAAGAGTAATGACTTACCAATGAATCCTTTGCTAATTGGGAAGTTTAAAATGAGTGACATTCATTATAGTACATAATCCTGAAATAACCACTGAGTCAGGAAGTTTTAAAATGTTTATCTAAAGATTTAGCAGAGTAAAATACAGAACCATACGATACTTAATCGCATACCCAAGATGAAGCATAGAATAACTATTGCTAATCAATGACGGTCCCTCAGAAAAGGAGAGGATAGAGACAGCAGCGCAACTAAAGGTTGCATTATATTTACCTAAGTGCGAGAACCAAACCCCTTGGCCAAGGAGTTGGAAAGAATAGGACCCAGGAAGGATGAAGAGCAAAGACTTCTTCCAGGATCAGGACAGGACCGGTGACCTCTCTACAACGACGCCTGCGTCGTTCCCCTCTCTGATACTCGACTTCTCCTCGATTCGCCCGTGTCTTCCTTCTAATAGACTTCGCCGCCCCCTCCTCAGGACCTCTCTGGACAGCGGTTCAGTCTGCAATCGATCAGCTTGGCAGTCTGGAGCTAGAAGCTAGCTAATTAGCTAATTCTATATCTATTATACCCCTCTACGCCCATGTACCTCCCCTTAATGTTGCTAAAATATGGGACCACTACTTCTGATTGGACAGGGACAGGGGGTGGATTCTCACACCATATTGATTTGTCTTGAATTCTGAAGCCTATTGTTTTTAAACTACCGCCCCTTCAATTTAATACATTTGCTTTATTTCCCACCCGTCTCATGGCAAAATTTACAATTTATTCATATAAAATGTTTCTTTTCGACGAGAACATCTTGGTATGTAGTGGTGTCGGCCAGCAGGTCATGGCCTTGGGTGATGTCCAAGTTGACTTCATCTTTTTCTTTCTGGTCTGCCACTGCAGGGCGGATGTGCGAAATCTCTGTCACATGAGCTTTCAGTTCACCAAAACCCAGGCCCAAGTTTACGAACTAATAAAAGTCAAAGAAGAAAACATTAAAATCACAAATAAAATGTTTCACTGTATGCCCACTCTTTCTACTCTATTCCCATTTAATTATAAATTCTATCCCGCATTAGTAGCGTTAGAGAAACGACAGTTTAATAATGACATGAGAGCAAGCTGAAGCATGTGAAAACATCAAGCAGCCATTTTAATGCACACTGCGCAGAAGCAGAAATTTCCCACCAAGCAAAGAAAGACGTCACACCATGTGATATGGATGAGACATGCGCAGTAAGGTTCCCGCGCTTTAGAGGCCATTTTGGATTACGGACAAGCGTTATTCATTAATAAAACACATAGGCAAGCATCCTTACAATTCGTGTAGTGTATGCAAGGATTAGTAGAGACAATACAAATTTAATAAATTAATTCTGTGAGGAGATTGCATTCGAGCAAGTCTCATTTGTGAGTCCTTGCTCCATCACCGCGGTACTCGCCAGGGCTGCCCCCTCTCCCCTCTACTATTCATTCTCATTTGTGAGTCCTTGCTCCATCAATCCCCTCTCTGATGGCGTTTCTGAGCCATCAAAATACTACCCACAATCAGATGCCAACTTCTAGCAAATAGTTTCATTCTCATTTTTACATTTTCTATTTTTACCATCCCCTTTCAATTTCTTGTATAATTCACTTCTCCATTCTTCAAGTTCTATTTCATCTAATTTTCTCTTCTTCCCTTTTCCTGTCACATTATATGTTCCGTTCTTTCTACAACATTTGCACCATATTGTTATTGACAGTACTATTATTGCTATCCCTGCTAAGGGTACTAATATTTGACCTATAAGTCCTTTTCCTACATTAGCAAACCAGGTACCAATTGACGCAATACTACTTGTCAATCTTTCCCATACACTATCAACTTCCAGTGGTTTTAGTTCCTTCTCAAGTTTAGTTATATTCTGTATATACGTTCCAATTTCCGCACTCTTATCAGGAATATAAGTGCAACAGTGTTTTGTCTTCAATAATTTACAGACTCCACCCTCTTTTGCCAATATAATATCAAGAGCAAGTCAATTTTGCATCACCATAGATCTAATCGCAACCATCTCCGCATTAATCATTAGAAAACCTCCAGCAGTATCCATTGATAAACGATCAACCACCGTAGACAATTTACATATTTTCCTTGAGTTCAGAATTATTCCCACTGAAGGTATCAAAGCTAACCCTGGGCATAATACTTCGCTACGCTCACGGAGCATGCAAAGTTTGTGCTACTACGCACTACGCAAATTGCACGTAGCAGAGTGATTAACTGTGCTAATTGACGTAGCGTAGCAGCAGTAAAATAAACACCTTCAAATTGCTTTGATAAAGCAATTTTCTATGCTAAAAAGCATATAACCAATTCACAAAAATGAATTTTGACAATAAAATATCAAGCAATGAGAGAGGTGATGATTTTGGAGTCCCCCCTAACCTAGGGGGAGGACCAAGCAGATGCCTTGAACACAAAAAGCATATCATGTGAACGATTCAATGGTGGTCCCTTACTCCTAGGACCACCCCAAGCACAGTTATGGGCAAAAATACAATCCCAACCAAAGGCCCTGCAAAGCATTATGGGACGAGATTAGCAGTGGGCATTGAATATTATAGTGTCCAATATCAAAATAATTCTACAAAGAGCTGCAGTTCAACTAGTCGTTACTAGGTGTCTCTCACGAGTCAAATGCAAAAGCATTGAAATTATTAATACATCAAGCTGCAGTTCCACTAGTCGTTACAAGATGTCCCTCACGAGTCAAATGCAAAAGCATTGAAAACCTTTCATGAAGCTTTTGCCTTTGACTCGTGAGGAACACCTAGTAACGACTAGTGGAACTGCAGCTCTTTGTAGAATTATTTTGATATTGGATTCTATAATATTCACTGCCCAGTGCTAATCTCGGGGTGGTCCTAAGAGGATGGGACCACCACTGAATGGTTCAAATGATGTGGTTTTTGTTTTCAAGGCATCTGCTTGGTTTTCCCCCTAGGTTAGGGAGGATCCCAAAATCATCACCTCTCTCACTGCTTGTTAATTTATCGTTTTCACTTTTGTGTAGTAACTATATGCATTTTTAGCATATAAAGACAGAGATATTTATTTTATTTTAACTTGCACTGTACAATATGCTTTTGGCAATTATTGTACAGTGCAGTCAAGCTCACAGCTACGCAATATGCATAGCTACGTGTAGTTAACAATGTACTTCACGTAGCTACGTGAAGTGCTACTACGCAAACTACGCCCAGGCTTAATCAAAGCACCAAATATATCACCTACAATTTCAGAAAAACTAGCTCTTTTACTACGTATTAATTCACTATTGTTTTCATTGCTCCCAGTGTTTCTTTTTACGTGGTATATTTTTGGAAATACTATTCCAAAATAACAACTTCCATACCACCGTGCAGGAAGCCTAAAGTAAGCCTTATTCCCACACACATAATAGATTCCAGGAAAAACTGAATCTGTTCCTCCTTTGATTCCCCAACCTCCAAGAATTAAGAAATTATGTTCACATTCACTGGTACCGATGAAAACATTGTTATAATCAGTTTTTAACCTATGTAGACAAATTTTCCCTGTCTTTACAAAATCCAGAGCCATAGCAGCTTGAGCCTTGCCAGGTGTGTAACTCCCTTCTTTCTCAGCCCAAGGTGGCAAATGAGCTCAGAAGCTTTCTTTTGGAAATCTTGTCTTCTATCTTCTACTAAATTCAAAAATATCTTTTCTTCTTCATGTAGAGAACATGTTAGATTGTGTCTATGTGCATGTGTTATGTCTATTGATTTCATTGTTAAGAAAAATTCTCCCATAAACTGTGCGTCTTGACTACTAAGCACTGGGTTCATACTCTTTCGAATCGGAACCTCAGAAAATATCACATCTATGTTTGAATAATAATACTGAAGTCTCCCTGTTCTATAAAATAAACTAGACAATACACTACATGATATGCCATATGTCAATGGTAAGTGATGATATGTTAATCCTTCTGCTACTGATTTAGGTAACTTCATACAGACATAACAATTACTAACTTCCATGGTATCTACATACTGAAATAATAACTTTGTGAAAACATTTAAACTAGTGTCGTTATCAGTTATTTCATGATGAAATTCTGGTTCATTTTCTGCCATTAGTTCTACTCTATTGCCCTTCATGTTTGCTGTCCTCTCCTTAGTTTCATTATTAATTCTTTTATCCATTATCATAAGGTAAGGAACTGCTACAATCAGGACTAACCATACTATAAGCACCATTACTAGACTACATATGCATATTGCACAGCATCTTCTACAACATCTCTGTTTTGGTCTCCCAGCAACTCTATCGTCAGGCATTTTCGACAAGGAAGATCGCTCTTCTTATCTATTTCCTTTTTTTCTTTATATGATTCTTTTGCTTAGTCAAGGTGGTCTTGTTTCTTTCTCATACGTTAGTTCTGCACTTGTTCCTTCGTCACCACTTTCACTTGACTCTGAACTTTCGTAATCTTCAAGAATGATGTAAGTCCAATCAGGAGCCTTGAATTTGTTATTCACAAGTTTCAGTCTTTTACTTCTTCTTTTCTCAGTTTTATTCCGTTGTTCAGTTTGGCTTGTCACTTCATTTACTTGATCGTCACTTCTGGTTGTTATGTGGTATTTTACTCTTTTAATGACACTTGGCCAATGATCTCCTTTTCTTATTTTCTTTGTTTGCACTGCTTCTTTATCTTCGTCTTCAGAAATCTTTTTATTTTCACTTTCTGACACTTTTTCGTTTTCTGCAATTACTGTTTTTCTTTCTTGCTCTTTTTCAGGTCTGATTTGTTTTTCTTCAGCAGCTCCACTGTGAGTTTCCAATAATTGACCTTGTGCTTGATTTATTTCTTCGTGTTCATTTTTCTCGAGATCTTTTTCTTCTGTGTGATTTTCCTGATCTAACTCGTTCTGATCAGGGCTTATTGCACTTTGTACTTCTGCAGCCTGACCGGATTCTTCTAAACCTGTCTGTTCCTGCTCCAAACTTGTTGGTTCTTCGTTATTTTGAGCCCAGTTTCCTTTCCCTATCTGGTCCTGCTCAGGTTCTTTTATTGTATGTTCTTCGTTTTCCTGAGCTGCTTCTTCTTTACCTATCTGATCTTCTTCAATTTCCTCCAATCTTGTTTGACTTCTTGTTCTGTGGTAAACTTCAGGAATTTCTACCACCGGTATCCAGCCCTGACTTGTGCTCGGTTGTTCTTCTTCAGCTTCTCTTGAATCTCGAGCCTGAGATTCCTCAGCTGGGCAACCTTCAGCTTCCTCAGTGATTGATGCTGTCTGAGGATTTTCTTCTTCAGGATCTGGTATTCTTTTGGTGTGGCTTACGTGAATCCAATTAGGAAATCCTGCACACTTCACTGCTGTATTTGTGGTCAGTATTACTTGACAAGGACTGCCCCATCTAGGTGATAGACACGTTTCTCTGGTGTGATTCTTCACTACCACCCAGTCACCAGGATTCAGATCATGTTCCTGTTCAGGCTGCCTGGAAACTGTATCTTCTCCAACCTGGTGAGAGACAGAACGCACTATGTCAGCCAGTCCTTTACAATAGTCCAGAACCATATCATCAGATATATTCAGCAGTTTGTTTGTGGGAACATGTGTTTGTCTCATTGCTCTTCCCATCATTATCTCGTGTGGGCTCAATCCTGTATTTCTGTCAGGTATGCTTCTGAGTCCCATTAAAACAAGTGGTAATGCATCTGGCAATTCTAATGATGTTGATGCACACATTTTTCCCAATCTTGACTTTATAGTGCCATTCAATTGTTCAACCACTCCAGAAGCTTCTGGACGATATGCACAGTGTAGTTTCTGTTTAATTTGGAATGCTTCACAGATTATTTGGATCACTTCACTGTTAAAATGTTTTCCTCTGTCTGATTCCAAAGTTACTGGGAAACCAAACCTAGGAATGAGCTCTCGTAGCAACAGTTTTGCGACTGTAACGCTGTCATTTCTCCTGGTAGGGTAAGCCTCCACCCACTTTGAAAACAGACACACTATGACTAGTACATATTTCAGCCCTCTGCATGGTGGTAACTGTATGAAATCGAACTGGAGTCTTATAAAAGGACCCTCTGCCTTTCCAATTTTTCCAAACCCAATTATTGTCTTTCGCCCTGGATTATGCATCTGGCAAGTTAAACATCTCTGGCAAAGACTCTCTGCAACAGCCCTGAACTTCGGATTGTACCAGTTTTGTCTAAAAGCCTAATCATTGCATCTCTCCCTATGTGTGTGTCTCCATGATACATTCTGGCCATTTGTGAGAGTAAACAGTCTGGCATGACTGGTCTGCCATCAGCACTGATCCACACTTCATCATCTCTTCTTTGGGAACAACCCACTTTGATCCACAAATTCTTTTCATTTTCATCAACATCATCTTGTAATCTCTTTACATCATTCCAAGTTTCAGGTGGCATATACAGCATAAGTTGGCAGCTGATTCCCATTCTATCCACCCTCTTATTGACTGACAATCTATTTTTTGCACAATGTTGAGCCACCAGATCTGCATATCTGTTGCCGACTACCACCCAGTCATCTCCTGACTGGTGTGCTGCACACTTCACCACAGCCAATTCTTTTGCTGATTGTATTGCTTCCAGCAATTCCCTTACAAACTGTCCATTTTTAATAGGGGATCCTGAAGAAGTCAGGAAATCCCTCTGCATCCATAGTTGGCCAAAATCATGCACAACCCCGTAACCATATTGGCTATCTGTAAATATAGTTACTTTTTTATTCCTCCCAATTTTGCAGGCTTTTATCAATGGAATCAATTCAGCTACTTGTGCAGATTTGACTCCTGGTAAATAAGATGCTTCGACTATTCCAGTTAATTCACATACCGCATAGGCAGCAGTTAATTTACCATCTTCATGTCTTTGACATAAACCATCAACAAATAGCTCCCTGTCTGGCTTTCTGAGGGGCTGTTCTTCAATATCAGGGCGAGGTTTCGTACATAACTCTATAATCTGTAAACAATCATGTTCATTTTCTTCGTCATCTTTAATTCTCTCATGATATGGGTCTGGTAGTAAGGTTGCTGGATTTATTATAGTACACCTTACCATGGTCACATTTTCAGCACCCATTATTATTCTTTCATATTTAGTCAGCCGACTAGGAATAAGATGTTGCGTTCTGGTTCTTGTCAATAGAATCACAACAGCATGTGGAACAAACACTTTTACAGGATGTCCCATCACAATTGACTCACTTTGTTCAATGCTCAAACAAGTAGCTGCCACTGCTTTTAAGCATCCTGGCAAAGCAGCTGCCACTGGGTCCAAAATAGCAGAAAAATATGCTATAGGACGTCTGTCTAAACCGTGTCTCTGGGTTAGGACAGAAAGTGCACAATTTTCTCTTT
Organism: Calotriton arnoldi; assembly: GCA_963921515.1. Classification (NCBI taxonomy): domain Eukaryota; kingdom Metazoa; phylum Chordata; class Amphibia; order Caudata; family Salamandridae; genus Calotriton; species Calotriton arnoldi. The sequence goes on along the minus strand of CAWUFW010008588.1, from coordinate 464,931 downwards.
CATGACAGAATAATGCGAATTCTCTTTTATAATCAGGCATGCCTAAGGCAGGTGCTGAACATAGTGCATTCCTCAATTTTACAAAAGCTCCTACACTTTCATCATCCCACTCAACAGCATCCTTTGCTTTCTTTTTCGTCATGTTAATTAAGGACTTAGCTAGTATAGAAAATCCTGGTATCCATTGCCGACAGTAACCTATTATTCCTAGGAACATTCTTACTTGTGTTTGGGTCACAGGCATTTGCATTTTCTTTATTAATTTTACTCTTTCAGAGGTTACTCTTCTTTTTCCCCTCTCAATTTGGTGTCCCAGATATTTAACAGCTGTTGTACAAAACTGCAACTTTTCAGGTGACACTTTATGCCCTTCTCCGGCCAAAAGATTTAATAGTGCTATGGAATCAACAACACAGTCCTCTCTGGTGTTCGATGCCACCAATAAGTCGTCGATATATTGCACTAGGACTGAGTTTCCTGGCATCACTAGTTTCTCAAGGCACTTTTTCAATATCTGATTGAAAATAGAAGGACTTTCCGTGTACCCCTGAGGAACACGATTCCACACATAAACTTTGTTCTCAAATTTAAATGAGAAAAGATACTGGCTATCCGGATGCAATGGTATTGAAAAGAACGCTTGACATAAATCAATTACTGTGAACCATCCTGCACTCCAAGGAATTTGGTATAGAATTACTGCAGGATTTGGCACTATAGGACAACATGGTTCCACTATTTTATTTATTTTTCACAGGTCCTGAACAATCCTATACTTTCCACTAGGTTTCTTTAGTCCCATGATTGGTGAGTTACATGGGCTACTCATTACTTCTTTTAGTATGTTTTGTTCAACCATTCGATTAATTTCTTCAATGACACCTGCTTTTACTTCTGCACTCATTTTGTACTGTCTGGTATTTGGGAAAATCGCTCCTTCTTTTACAGTAATTTTAACTGGGTCTATTTTAGCCATAAGTCCTACTTCTTTTCCTGTGAAATCCCATACTATGGGGTTTACTGTACCTTTTAATTCTTCTGGCAACTCGTCTTTGTTAATACCGAAAACATCTCATCCACTTCTGTAACCTGTTTTGCAATCATAATTTTATATACATGGTCTTCATCTGGTGTCTGAACTGCCACACCATCCGGTGTGCAAAAATTGTGCAGTTCATTTTGCATAACAAATCCCTGCCTAATAAGTTTACTGGGCTAGAATCGCATACTACAAATTGATGCATTTCTCTGAAGTTTCCGATTTTAACTTCCATTGGTTCGGTAAGAGGTGTTTTAATCCTTTGATTAGCTACCCCCACTACTTGGATATCTTCACCAGAGAGAGGAAGGTCTGGAATGTCTGCTGTTCCTACAGTAGACCGGGTAGCACCAGTATCCAAAAGAAAAGTAATATCATTACCTTTCACATTTCCTTCAACATATGGACCTGACTGATCTACCGGTAAGGATGCGCCAAGTACGCACTCCTTCTCCCCCTCTCTTAGGCACCGTCATGAACTGTATTGACAGAAATCGTCCTGTAAAAGAAACTGTGAAGTTATATAATCATTCTTACCACTTTCTCCTTGATATCTGATGTCTGTACCGTGCTTTGTTCTGCTTACATTACCCTGAATAGGTGCAGGAGGCAACTGAATAGGTGCAGGAGGCAACTGACTCTGAGGATTTACACCCTGCTGTGAGTCATTCTGCGTCTGTGGATTTAAATTTTGATTTGGGCCATTATTATTCCGAATCTTTTTACATTCATCCTTCCAATGCCCCAATGTTCCGCATCCATGACAAGGAAATTTCTTTTTAGCTTCTTCTCTACTCATTCGTCCTCTCACTTTTCCACCATTCCCAGTATCACCACTCGTTCCAGAATCCTTTCCCTGATTTTCACTCGGATTTTCCAAATTAATTCCCTGTTTCTCAGCCATTTTCACCTGTGCCCACATTACCTTCTCTTGTAATTTCTTATGCCTATCTTCAATATCATCTCCACAATATTTAGCATATTTCAAAATCTCGTCGATAGGTTTCCCTTGCCAACACAGTATGTGTTGTTTAATCATCTGACAAATTTCTGGCTTCAGACCATAAACAAATCGATACACAAACTGACTCATGTTTTTGTCTCCAATGTCTTCAAATCCACTATACTGTTTAAATACCTGCAATAAACGCTCATAGTAGGAATGTACTGATTCATTAGCTTCTTGTGTAGTTCGGTCTATTTTCACCCAATCGGTTTCTTTCGGTGGTATTTTCCCTTTCAGGTAAGTTATCACCTGCTGATACTTTTTCATCACATCATTTGACGGGGCACCTGTCTTTGGGTCTCTAGGGTATTCTTCGCTTGGCCAATCCACTGTGATTTTACAATCTGTCCACAAATCGGCAGATACAACTATGTCAAACAAACCATCCAAATCCTTCAACAATACCTTTGACACCTTCACAAACCTTTCAACCTGCTTGTACCATTCAATTGGTTTTTCTCTCAACTTTGGAAAATCATACGTAAATGACAAAATATCCTGTCTGCTCCATGGGACATGTACATATCCTCCTCCCGCAACTTCTCGCATTGGGTACATTTGGTCAGCTTTCCCTGTCTCTTTCATCACATATTCCGATGCTGATCTACTTGATCGTGTCTCTTCCTTTTTCTTGGCGCATCTAGTTCTCCATTTATCTAGGTCTCCCCATTTTTGTAAAACTATCATTAATTCCCTTACTTGTAATTTTCTTCCAGAGGCATTCATATTTTCTAAATCTTTTTCAGAAAATTCTGCTCTATAGGGTTTCTGCAACACCTTTGATCTCCCTATTTCTATTCCCATCTGTAGTGCTAAATTGGATAATTTTTCATGGAATAATCTTACATTTCTTATGATACTCCTGCACATAAATAATAATTCTTCATCATCATAGGTATTTAAGCGATCTAGTCCTATATTTCCTGCTATTATTTCTTCTAATTCGACTTTCAATTTATGAATGTCTATTATTTTTGGAGGTGTGCACTGTTTATCTGATTCTTGTGTCCACCTTTCTAAATCTTCAGGGGTGACTATTGTGGCATTTTTCGCTCCTGATGAAGTTACTAGACTTATATCTTTTGAACACCCAGGTGTAGTTCTCTTGGGAGTAATATTGACAGAACCTCGAATGGGTAAATCCATCAATGATATTGTGGATTCGCTGTCACTAAAGTGATCTTCAACCATTACTACTGCTTCAGGTTTTGTAGCGTTTACAGGAGTAGGTGCAAGTATCGGTGGAGGACAGTTTCCCTGAGTACCATATAATGGAACTACTGGACCAATTGTTACAGGTATGGTCAATGAATCAGGATGTACTTTTATCTGTGTTATTTTCTGTATTAATTCTGCTCTGGTCTTCTCTAGGGCTTCCCTTTCTTTGTCATGAAGTATTCTACTAGGGGTGAATTCATGCATTACCTGTGGTACTAATGGAGTTTTTAACGGTGGTGCACTTGGGGTGCATCCACTTGTCCCTTCCTGATATGGTGGGGGTTCCTTAACATTTCTTCCATAAATTCGCCTTCAGAATCGTCACTTCTCATTAAATGTTTTGTCTTTTCTGTGCATTTACTTCCTAATTTTTCTTCTGCTGTTAACAATGGATATAGTCCTTCTGTAATCATTGCCCTTCTCCATTGTTTCATCTGACTGTCCCTAGACTCATGTTGGTTCCTGGGAAAGAATCCTCGATAACCCCTGTTACTTCTGAATCGGTCACACTCAAATGCTTCGGTTTCCCATTCCTCTAAAGCTTCATATTGAGTTAATCTAGGTCTGGGTTCTAAGTCATTCATCCTTAATCTCAAGTTTTGAAGAATTTGTCCATTGAACGTGCCATTCTCGGGAAATGCTAGTATTCCATCATTTTTGGTCTATTCTATCCAATTCTCTATCCATACACAAGTATGATAACCTCTCTCCATCATCATAAATGAAGCGGGCGTTTTAGCTGGTGGAATGATAATTACTTCTCTAGTTTTGATTGGTTTGTCCTTTTTAAAATAGTTCTTAATCTTTTGCAGAAAGGAAATTTTTCTCTTCTCTCCGTACATTCTATCTAATCTTCGGTGTATAAAATTGTATTCTGCAAAACCTAGGAATCTCCTATCCGGACGAGTTCCTGTTAAAGTCGGATCGCGTTTTAACATGCAATCTCTATCCACTAAGAATTTATCTTATAGAATATCAACCAATCAAGTGTCTGCTAGCTTTTATTCCCGAGCCAATCCTTGCGCGGCCTTTTGGTGATGTTTGTCTGTCAACCCCTCCTTTACAATCTGCTCTTCACTGTCCCTCGCTGTTTCAACCAATCCCAGCGCGGTACCTGTGACGTCAGTACTGCTCCTGACTACTGACCCCTCCTTTACAAGAGTCGTTCCACACCCGCTGATTCAACCAATCCCAGCGCGGCGTTTTGTGACGTCAGCTCCCTCTCCGGCAACTGACCCTCCCTTTACAAATTCGTACGCAAACTTATTTCTCTACAATTCTTAATTCAATTTCAGTAACAACATAAAACATTCGCTATCGTGCCAGTTTCTCTAAATTCGAAAAAGATAGTTTCTCTCACACTTAGTAAAACCTTTCCGTTTACTAAACATACACTACGAGTAAAACCCTTCCGTTTACTCTTCACACAAGCTCCGGAAGTACCTGTTACTTCTTCAATGTTACCCTTTCTAGGTGATATAACATCAAATTTTCACCAGCGTACTCTTTTGCTATTACTCACACGCATAGATTCCCTAACCAGTACTGATAGTCCTGCTTAACTTTTCAGTACTATTTCTGCCTGACAGATAACCTCACTGCAGTATGGCTTCCACTTACCAACCGCTATTCAAATTTCCCCGGGTTTTCTGGACAACATAAAACAAACTTTGAATACACGGTTGTTAGTTCATAAAAATAAAATTCTCATTACCCAATTAACAAAGAGTAACCATCCTCTGATTACCAGAAAACTGATCCAGCGCGATATTAGCGATATTAGCTTTCAGTTCACCAAAACCCAGGCCCAAGTTTACGAACTAATAAAAGTCAAAGAAGAAAACATTAAAATCACAAATAAAATGTTTCACTGTATGCCCACTCTTTCTACTCTATTCCCATTTAATTATAAATTCTATCCCGCATTAGTAGCGTTAGAGAAACAACAGTTTAATAATGACATGAGAGCAAGCTGAAGCATGTGAAAACATCAAGCAGCCATTTTAATGCACACTGCGCAGAAGCAGAAATTTCCCACCAAGCAAAGAAAGACGTCACACCATGTGATATGGATGAGACATGCGCAGTAAGGTTCCTGCGCTTTAGCGGCCATTTTGGATTATGGACAAGCGTTATTCATTAATAAAACACATAGGCAAGCATCCTTACTATTCGTGTAGTGTATGCAAGGATTAGTAGAGACAATACAAATTTAATAAATTAATTCTGTGAGGAGATTGCATTCGAGCAAGTCTCATTTGTGAGTCCTTGCTCCATCACCGCGGTACTCGCCAGGGCTGCCCCCTCTCCCCTCTACTACTCATTCTCGCCATGGACCCTTTAATCCGGCACTTTCAAGAGAAACATCTACAGCGAGGTCTCCAATTTAACACTGGCCCTCTACTGGTTTCCCTCTACGCAGACGATACCATTCTTTATGTCCGGGAACCCCACATTAATCTCGACCCCCTCATTAGGGAAATAACCAGATTTGATCAACACTCTGGCCTGGGAATAAACTGGCATAAATCAGTCAATTTTACACTGACTCCGTGTACCCTACAATGGGAATGGGAATTCCCCCTTGAGTGGTGCACCGACTCAGTTAAATATTTGGGCGTCCATATCCACTTAAACAAAGAGCACATCATTCGTCTGAACTATGGTCAAGCAATCTCCGCTCTTGAAACCCAGGTGGAGAGGTGGCTGCGGTTGCCACTATCCATCGCTGGCAGAGTGGCTATTATCAAGATGGTAGTACTCCCCAAATTTTTATATCTTTTTAATAACATCCCTATACCTCTCCCGAACAGGTTTTTTTTAACAATACGCTCACATTTGATTAGGCTGATATGGGGAGGCAAGCAGCCCCGCGTATGTTGGAAAGTGCTGACACTTCCATATGAGAGAGGAGGATTTAACGTTCCTGACTTTCAATTGTACTACTTGGTTGCTCAATGCAGCTATGCCTATGCGTAGTTTCACCCAGATGTTCGGATCCCATTTCTCCGCCCCGAGGCTGACTTCGTGTTACCTAAGAAACTCTCCACAGTATTGCCTAAAGGTGTACCTAGAGACCCCGCTGACATTCAGACGGTTTCCACCACCAGCTGGGCATGGGAAAAATTATGGAGCGTTACTGGCACCACCATGCTATATTCATCGGCACTCCCCATCCCCAATTCCCCCTGGCTGCCGATCACTGGGGAAAAGCTGGTACAACGCACCTTGACCAAATTTAACGTCACCAAAATGGGAGACCTGTTTCCTAATGGACACGTCTTCTCCGTCACGGACGAAGACCGCTTCAACACAGCCACATTCATGGACCGCTTTGTGCTAGGGGGCATCCGCTCAGCGCTACGGGCTACCCTATCCAGTTTCCCTGTTGAACCAGACCCATTCTCTCCCCTATCCATGGTCATTGAGAACCAGAGCGGGACCCATCTAGTTTCTAAGCTATACAGGGAATGTTCAGACATTATCCCGGTCACTGACGACAAGATTCACAAAGCATGGGAGGACGACCTAGGGCGCGCTATCACAGACGAACAATGGCTTAAATGTTGTACAGTGACAAAGGACGTATCCCTCAATAGTCGCCACAAGCTGCTTCATTTTAAATTTCTGCGCAGAATGTATGTCACACCGGCTAAGTCGCATAGGCTAGATCCAGCCAGACCACACACTTGCCGTAAATGTAATGCTCCATACGCAGATTTCGTTCACCTTCCGTGGACTTGCCCTAAGATACACGCATTTTGGAAAGCGGTACACAAAACACTGGGAGATATGACAGAATTGACACTAACCCCAATGCCCGAGATCGCACTCCTCGGATATGTGGTAAACTTCCCTAAAGGAGTATCGGAGATTGGCCTCCCTCAGTTTACTGTTAGCCAAAAGGGAAATCGCTCTCCACTGGAGCCGTAGAACAGTTCCCACGCTACAACACTGGTTGGATAGCTTAACATACTGCAATACTCACAGCGAAGCTTATTCCACCACATTGCCGCACTCCTCACTCCCCAAAGATATCTGGGGACCACTTAGGGCCTATACCGAGTCCACACGTACACTAGCAGCCTCGCAACTTGAAATGAGCATAGTCCCCACCGGAGTGGGATGAGAGATATATGGCGCACATTAATCGGTCTTTGAATGTTACAATGCTCACTGTTAAAATAGAATGTCGTGCTGTGATATAAGCGTTATGCATTGGTATTATTGGACGGGAGGACGGGGACGATGCTGGGAACAACGTGATTTCTCTCCTTGGGGACTTTGGTATTCCACTGGAACTGCATATACTAATCATACGTTATTCTTTCTCGTATCATCAGACATTTGATATATTGCCTTTTATTTGATCGATGTTAAAAGGTGCTTTAGTTAATTGAGATACTGACAGTGAACTGCCATTTTTTTATTGATGTATCGGATTAAAATGATAAATAAACATTTAAAAAAAAAAAAAATTGAATCCGAAGGAAATACTTTTCATTGGACTGGCATTGTACTGTCCTTAGTGTAAGCAAATGTTGGCCAATGTCTACAGGCGATTTAGCTTTATGTGGTAAAAAAAAACATCCAGGACTACTTGCCAATGGACATTTTTTCTAACTGACAATGTGAAAAGTCTTCTCTGTATGTGAGGAATGAATATGGCCTTGCAGACTCAGGAAGTTGTTTACTACATAGTTGAACGAGGGCCCACTTATAACTGGATATTTTGCTAAATACCTGAATTGGAAGTTTGGGGTGCCTTCCTGCAATTTAAACCCATAGTCTGGTACTCACACAGCCTTTCCTGAAATGTTGAAGACTTTTACAGCACCAAGGAAGAAGTTACAGTTTTATTCTATCTGAAAAAGTTACCCCCAAGCCACAATTCAGCAGTTTGTCCAACTTGCAACTTTTGACTACAAATGAAACATAAAAAGGAAGTGCTGTGCCCTGAGGACCTGTCCTCGGCTTCAGATTCCAGCCTTGCCCACCAAAGAGTTCCACCCTCTAAGGATTATTTATGTCAGACGTTAAAACATTTGCCCATGGCAAACAGGGCCGGACTGGCTACCGGGCGTTTTGGTGTGCTGCCGAGCTGGGGGCTGATTTCACTGCGGTGGGGGCTGATTTCGTTGATGGGGACCTGCGTGCTTAAAAACATTCGTTTTGCTTTGTTTATTTCGAAGCTCACGCTACCGGGCATTTTGGTGTGCTGCCGAGCTGGGGGCTGATTTTGTTGATGGGGACCTGAATGTGCTTAAAAACATTTGTTTTGCTTTGTTTATTTCGAAGCTCACGCAGGTCCCCATCAATGAAATCAGCCCCCAGCTCGGCAGCACACCAAAACACCCGGTAGCCAGTCCGGCCCTGATGGCAAACCACTACACTTCTCTGGCCGTGATCAACTACAGGTTTGTCGGGTGCCTATACAACAGTCCTTCGTCTGTTTTTTCGGCGCAGCCCCTGCATCCTGCATCCAAGGAGAGGGCCTAGTCCGTTTTACCACAACCACACAGAGTGGTGTTGGTTTGTATTCCCATTGTTGTTTATGTAATTTTATTTTTGTTTGTGCAACAAAGCTTGAGCCCTATAACAAACTGTCTTCACCTTAATATCCATTTATTCATTACGTTTGGTTTGGGAAAATGAAAATATGTATTTCTTAACTGCAATATCGTTTTGGTGTTTTAGGACATGTTCCACATGATCTTTTCTCTGAGAAAAGCTTTGGTGCTTGAACCAAACTAGCAGGGGTTAACCAGAAAATCTTCAAAGAAATCTATGCAACTACTAGGATTCTTTCGGCTTTGTGGGAGCTCACGTGAGGACTAGGGCCTCTATTTCCTATTGCTTAGCAAACCGGTTATAGACAAGACCTGCTTTACAATTAGACTTCTATGCGCTTGTTCGTGAGACATATCTATAAACTCAAATTCAATAAAAGTCATCTATTGTCCCAGCAGTTTATGAAAATAATAAATGTAATTTACTAACACGTAATAAAACCTAAACTGCCATGTTTAAACACATCTATACAAAGTACTACACACTGCCTTTTTAATGTAATCATGCAAGTTTCGTTTCAGTCACCTTCATAATTGTATACACATGTTGGCGTTATTTTGGTACAAATATAACAGCATTGCCTGCACTTCTTTATCCAAGTGAGAAATCTAGAGAGACAGCACAACTGGGAAAACTGTTAGATGCTTTTAGAAGAGAGCAGAGACCTGAGCGAAGGCCATGTTCCTGATTATGAGCTTTTCTCGGTTTCTTATTTCTGCACCACTACTGTGAAAGGCATATAAAATATCTTTCCCTGCAGCATCACTAGGAGAAATGAACAAGGGCAATTATATCAGACAGAAGTCAGATGCTGCCCTGTGTGCAGAAGAAGAGCCATTGGTATTAGCTGTAGTTTTCAGAACTGCCATAATTGAAACAAAGACAGTGTAAAACCTTCAACTTCAGATACATTTCCTGCTCATAAAAGTGGGTAGAAATGAACACTTGGGGCCTGACGTCGAGATGACCCTCTCAGATGCAATGAATAGTGCATCCGATAAAAATCCGACACAGAGGTGTTTAGAATGTATTGGCTGCGATAATTATTGCATTGTTTGTGTTCTTGCAGAATAATATGCTGATTTTGGTTCGTACTGCTCCAAACACTTTATGTCAAGGTAAAGAACATATTGTTTTCCCCTGTTCATTTCCAGGTAGTTTGACCTGCCGAATTTTTATGTAGAGTGAGGTATTTAACGCAGCTGGTAAATCAGTAAATACCACCCAATACAGAATTCCGACCCCTGAGAAAGAAAGTGTTTGCTCACTCATTATCATGGCCTTGCAGCAATACCAAACTTAAGTCATCTTTGACAGACGTGGGTCCCGTGCTCGCTGTGCCACTGGATACAAGCTAGCTTGGCTGATGAGGGGTGTTACCTCGAAACTGGTCCCAGTGATCCAGCGGGTTACTAGCAACGAGCATTCATACACCAAATACTCACTTGGGCCCATACATTCATACTACGCTAGTATTTTCCGCTGGTGGGTCAGTTGTACTCTTTATCAAAATCCCTGCTACCAATTACTTTTCTGATTGAAGAGTAATGACTTACCAATGGACCCCCTGTTAATTGGGAAGTTTAAAATGAGTGACATTCATTACAATACATAATCCTGAAATAATCACTGAGTCAGGAAGTTTTAAAATCTTTATCTAAAGATTTAGCAGAGTAAAGTACAGAACCACATGATACTTAATCGTATATCAAGGATGAAGCATAATAAACAATTAGCATTCAATGACGGTCCCTCAGAAAGGAGAAGATAGAGACAGCAGCGCAACTAAGGGTTGCATTTATATTTACCTAAAAGTGCGAGTACCAAACCCCTTGGCCAAGGAGTTGGAAAGATAGGACCCAGGAAGGATGAAGAGAAAAAACCTCCTCCAGGTTCAGGACTGGACCGGTGACCTCTCTATCAACGACGCCTGCGTCGTTTCCCTCTCTGATACTCCGCTTCTCCTCGAATTCACCTGTGTCTTCCTTCTAATGGACTCCGCCGCCCCCACCTCAGGACCTCTCTGGACAGCGGTTCAGTCTGCAATCGATCAGCTTGTACGTCTGGAGCTTATGCCTAGCTAATTAGCTAATTCTATATCTATTATACCCTTCTACGCACATGTACCTCCCATTAATGTTGCAAAAATATGGGCCCATTACTTCTGATTGGACGGGGACAGGGGGTTGATCCTCACACTATATCAATGTAGTTCGATTTCTTTAAGCCCATTGTTTTAAAATACCGCCCATCACAATTAATACATTTGTTTTATTTCCACCCGTCTCACGACAATTTTTATACATTGTTCATATAAATTGTTGCTTTTTAGTAGGGACATCATGGGTACAGCAGTGTTAGCCATCAGGTCACGGCCTTGGACGACGTCCAGGTTGACTTCATCCTTTCTCTGGGCAGCCACGTCAGGACGCATGCGCAGAACCATTGTCACATCGAGTTTCAGTTCACCAACCCCAGGCCCAATTTACGAACTAATAAAAGTCAAAGAAGAAAATATTAAAATCACAAATAAATTGTTTCACTGTATACCCACTCTTTCTACTCTATTCCCATTTACTTATACATTCTATCCCGCATTAATAGCGTTAGAATACCACAGTTTAATTGTAACATGAGAGCAAGCTGTAGCGCGTGAAAACATAAAGCGGCCATTTTAATGCACACTGCGCAGAAGCAAGAATTTCCCACCAAGTAAAGAAAGACGTCACACCACGTGATATGGTTGACACATGCGCAATAAAGATTCCCGCGCTTTAGCGGCCATTTTAGAATAGACAAGCGTTATTTGTTAGTTTAAACACATAGGCAAGCTTCCTTTCTACTTATGTTCGTGTATGCAATTATTAGTATGAACAATACAAAGTTTAATAAATTAATACTGTGAGAAGATTGCCTCTGAGCAAGTCTCATTTGTGAGTCCTTGCTCCATCAATCCCCTCTCTGATGGCGTTTCTGAGCCATTAAATACTACCCACAACCAGATGCCAACTTTTAGCATAAAATAGTTTCATTTTCATTTTTACACTTTCTATTTTTCACATCCCCTTTCAGTTTCTTGTATAATTCACTTCTCAAATCTTCTAAGTTCAATTTCGTCAAACTTTCGCTTCTTTCCTTTTCCTGTCACATTATACGATTCATTCTTTCTACAACATTTGCACCATATTATTATTGACAGTACTATTATTGCTATCCCTGCTAAGGGTACTAATATTTGACCTATAAGTCCTTTTCCTACATTAGCAAACCAGGTACCAATTGACGCAATACTATTTGTCAATCTTTCCCATACACTATCAACTTCCAGTGGTTTTAGTTCTTTCTCAAGTTTAGTTATATTCTGTATATATGTTCCAATTTCTGCACTTTCATCAGGTATGTAAGTGCAACAGTGTTTCGTCTTCAATAATTTACAGACTCCACCCTCTTTTGCCAATATAATATCAAGAGCAAGTCGATTTTGCATAACCATAGATCTAATCGCAACCATCTCCGCATTAATCATTAGAAATCCTCCAGCAGTATCCGTTGATAAACGATCAACCACTGTAGATAATTTACATATTTTCCTTGAGTTCAGAATTATTCCCACTGAAGGTATCAATGCACCAAATATATCACCTACAATTTCTGAAAAACTAGCTCTCTTACTACGTGTTAATTCACCATCATTTTCATTGCTGCCAGTGTTTCTTTTTACGTGGTATATCTTTGGAAATACTATTCCAAAATAACAACTTCCATACCACCGTGCAGGAAGCCTAAAGTAAGCCTTATTCCCACACACATAATAGATTCCAGGAAAAACTGAATCTGTTCCTCCTTTGAGTCCCCAACCTCCAAGAATTAAGAAATTGTGTTCACACTCACTGGTACCGATGAAAACATTGTTATACTCAGTCTTTAACCTATGTAGACACATTTTCTCTGTCTTTACAAAATCCAGAGCCATAGCAGCTTGAGCCTTGCCAGGTGTGTAACTCCCTTCTTTCTCAGCCCAAGGTGGCAAATGAGCCTTATGCTCAGAAGCTTTCTTTTGGAAGTCTTGTCTTCTATCTTCTACTAAATTCAAAAATATCTTTTCTTCTTCATGTAGAGAACATGTTAGATTGCTGTCTATGTGCATGTGTTATGTCTATTGATTTCATTGTTAAGAAAAATTCTCCCATAAACTGTGCATCTTGACTACTAAGCACTGGATTCATATTCTTTCGAATCGGAACCTCAGAAAATATCACATCTATGTTTGAATAATAATACTGAAGTCTCCCTGTTCTATAAAATAAACTAGCCAATACACTACATGATATGCCATATGTCAATGGCAAGTGATGATATGTTAACCCTTCTGCTACTGATTCTAGGTAACTTCATACAGACATAACAATTACTAACTTCCATGGTATCTACATATTGAAACAATAATTTTGTAAAAACATTTAAACTAGTGTCGTTATCTGTTACTTCATGATGAAATTCTGGTTCATTTTCTGCCATTAGTTCTACTCTATTACTTTTCAAGTTCTCTGTCCTTTCCTTAGTTTCGTTGTTAATCTTTTTATCCATTATCATAAGGTAAGGAATTGCTACAATCACAACTAACCATACTATAAGCACCATTACCAGACTACATATGCATATTGCACAGCATCTTTTACAACATTTCTGTTTTGATCTCCCAGTAACTCTATCGTCAGACATTTTGACAAGGAAGATTTCTCTTCTTATCTTTATTCAAATCTCTTTACGTTATCAAGGTGGTCTTGTTTCTTTCTCATAAGTCAATTCTGCACTGGTTCCTTCGTCACCACTTTCACTTGACTCTGAGCTCTCGTAATCTTCAAGGATAATATAAGTCCAGTCAGGACCTTTAAATTTGTTGTTCACAAGTTTCAGTCTTTTACTTCTTCGTTTTCCAGTTTTACTTTCCTGTCCCGTTTGGCTTGTCACTTCGTTCACTTGTTCTGGATCTTCACTTCTGGTTGTTATGTGGTATTTTACACTTTTAATGACACTAGGCCAATGATCACCTTTTCTGGTTTTCTTTGTTTGCACTGTCTCTTTACTTTCTTCTTCAGAAATTCTTTTATTTTCAGGTTGTGGCACAGTTTGGTTTTCTTCAATTTCAGTTTCTCTTATTTGTTCTTTTTCAGGTCTTATTGGTTTCTCTTCAGCAGCTCCACTGTGAGTTTCTAATAACTGACCTTGTTCTTGATTTATGTCTTCATGTTCGTGATTCTCGTGATCTTCTTCTTCTGTGTATTTTTCTGGATCTAACTGATTCTGATCAGGGCTTATTGCACTTTGTACTTCTGCAGCCTGACTGCATTCTTCTAGACCTCTCTGTCCCTGCTCAAAATTTGTTGGTTTGTCGTTATTTCGAGCCCAGTTTCCTCTCCCTATCTGGTCCTGCTCAGGTTCTCTTATTGTGTCTTCTTCTTCTTCCTGAGCTGCTTCTTCTTCACCTATCTGATCTTCTTCAATTTCTTCTAAATTTGCTTGACTTCTTGTTCTGTGGTAAACTTCAGGAATTTCCACCACTGGTATCCAGTCCTGACTTGTGCTCGGTTGTTCTTCTTCAGCTTCCCTCGAATCTTGCTCCTGAGATTCTTCAGCTGGGCAACCTTCAGCTTCCTCAGTGGTCGATACTGTCTGAGGATTTTCTTCTTCAGGGTCTGGTACTTTTTTGGTGTGGCTTACATGAATTCAATTAGAAAATCCTGCACACTTTACTGCTGTATTTGTAACCAGTATGACCTGACAAGGTTTGTCCCACCTGGGTGATAGACACGTTTCTCTGGTGTGATTCTTCACTACCACCCAGTCACCGGGATTCAGATCATGTTCTTGTTCAGGCTGCCTGGAAACTGCGTCTTCTCCAACCTGGTGAGAGACAGAACGCACTAGGTCAGCCAATCCTTTGCAATAATCCAGAACCATATCATCAGATATATTCAGCAGTTTATTTGTAGGAACATGTGCTTGTCTCATTGCTCTTCCCATCATTATTTCGTGTGGACTCAATCCGGTATTTCTATCAGGGATGCTTCTGAGTCCCATTAAAACAAGTGGCAATGCATCCGGCCAATCTAACGATGTTGATGCACACATTTTTCCCAGTCTGGATTTTATTGTGCCATTCATTTGTTCAACCACTCCAGAAGCCTCTGGACGATATGCACAGTGCAATTTTTGCTCAATTTGGAATGCTTCACAGATTATCTTAATCACCTCACTGTTAAAGTGCTTTCCTCTATCTGATTCCAAAGTTACTGGGAAACCAAATCTAGGAATGAGTTCTCGTAGCAACAACTTTGCGACTGTAATACTGTCATTCCTTCTGGTAGGGTAAGCCTCCACCCACTTTGAAAACAGAGCACACTATGACAAGTACATATTTCAGCCCTCTACATGGTGGTAACTGAATGAAATCAAGTTGCAATCTTACAAATGGACCCTCCGCCTTTCCAATTTTTCCAAACCCAATTATTGTTTTTCTTCCTGGATTATGCATTTGGCAAGTTAAACATCTCTGGCAAAGACTCTCTGCTACGGCCCTAAACCTTGGATTGTACCAATTTTGTCTGAAGAGCCTAATCATTGCATCTCTCCCTACATGTGTGTCTCCATGATACATCCTGGCCATTTGTGAAAGCAGACAGTCGGGCATGACTGGTCTGGCCATCAGCATAAACCCATACATCGTCGTCTGCCCTTTGGGAACATCCCATTTTAATCCATGTATTCCTTTCACTCTCATCAGCATCATCTTGTAATCGTTTTACATCATTCCATGTTTCAGGAGGTGCATACAGCATAAGTTGGCAGCTGATTCCCATTCTTTCAACCCTTTTATTAACTGACAACCTGTTTTTGGCACAGTGTTGAGCCACCAAATCTGCATATCTGTTACCGACTACCACCCAGTCATCTCCTGACTGGTGTGCGGCACATTTCACCACAGCCAATTCTTTTGGTGATTGTATTGCTTCCAATAGTTCTTTTACGAACTGTCCATTTTTAATGGGGGATCCTGAAGAAGTCATGAAATCCCTCTGCATCCATAGTTGGCCAAAATCATGCACAACCCCGTAACCATATTGGCTATCTGTAAATATAGTTACTTTTTGATTCCTCCCAATTTTGCAAGCTTTTATTAACGAAATTAATTCAGCTACTTGTGCAAATTTTACTCCTGGTAAATAGGATGCTTCGACTATTCCAGTCAATTCACATACTGCATATGCTGCAGTTAGTTTACCATCTTCATGCCTTTGGCATGAACCATCAACAAACAACTCCCTGTTTGGTTTCCTGAGGGGCAGTTCCTGGATATCAGGACGTGGTTTTGTGCATAACTCTGTGACTTGTAAACAATCATGTTCCTCTTCGTCATCTTTAACTTCCTCATGATATGGGTCTGGTAGTAAGGTAGCAGGATTTACTATTGTGCACCTTACAATGGTCACATTTTCAGCACCCAGTATTATTCTTTCATATTTAATCAGCCGACTAGGAGTAAGATGCTGAGTTCGGGTTCTTGTCAACAGAATCACAACCGAATGTGGAACAAACACTTTTACAGGGTGTCCCATTACAATTGACTCACTTTGTTCAATGCTCAAACAGGTAGCAGCCACTGCTGTTAAGCAGCCTGGCAGCGCGGCTGCCACTGGGTCCAGTGTAGCAGAAAAATATGCTATAGGACGTCTGTCCAAACCATGTCTCTGGGTTAGGACTGAAAGTGCACAATTTTCTCTCTCATGACAGAATAATGCAAATTTTCTTTTATAATCAGGCATGCCTAGGGCAGGTGCTGCACACAAAGCATTTCTCAATTTTACAAAAGCTCCTACGCTCTCATCATCCCACTCAACTGGGTCTTTTGCCTTCTTTTTCGTCATTTGAATTAATGGCTTTGCTAATAGAGAAAATCCTAGTATCCATTGTCGACAATAACCTACTATTCCCAGGAACATTCTCACTTCTCATTGGGAGACAGGCATTTGCATTTTCTTTATTAATTTTACTCTTTCAGATGTTATTCTTCTTTTTCCCCTCTCAATCTGGTGTCCTAGATACTTAACTGCTGTTGTACAGAACTGCAACTTTTCAGGTGAAACTTTATGCCCTTCTTCAGCTAAATGATTTAATAATGCAATAGAGTCAACAACACAGTCCTCTCTGGTGTTAGATGCCACCAGTAAGTCGTCTATATACTGCACTAAGACTGAGCTTCCTGGCATCACTAGTTTCTCTAGGCACTTTTTCAATATCTGATTGAAGATGGAAGGACTTTCCGTGTACCCCTGAGGAACACGATTCCATACATAGACTTTGTTCTCAAATTTAAATGAAAAAAGATACTGGCTATCTGGGTGCAATGGTATTGAAAAGAATGCTTGGCATAAATCAATCACAGTAAACCATCCTGCACTCCAAGGAATCTGGTATAGAATTACTGCAGGATTTGGTACTATAGGACAACAGGGTTCCACAATCTTATTTATTTTGCGCAGGTCTTGAACAATCCTATACTTTCCACTAGGTTTCTTCAAACCCATTATTGGTGAATTACAAGGGCTACTCATTACTTCTTTTAGTATGTCTTGTTTTACCATTCGGTTGATTTCTTCAATAACTCCTGCTTTTACTTCTGCACTCATCTTGTACTGTCTAGTATTTGGGAAAATCGCACCTTCTTTTACCGTAATTTTAACTGGGTCTATTTTTGCCATAAGTCCTACTTCCTTTCCCGTGAAATCCCATACCATGGAATTCACTGTAGTTTTCAGTTCTTCTGGTAACTCGTCTTTTGTTATCAAAGGGAACATCTCATCTACTTCTGTACCTTGCTTTGCAATCATAAACTTATATACATGGTCTTCATCCGGGGTCTGAACTGCCACACCATCCAGTGTGCAGAAAATTGTGCAGTTCATTTTACACAACAAATCTCGGCCCAATAAATTTACTGGACTGGAATCACACACTACAAATTGATGCATTTCTCTAAAGTTTCCAATTTTTACTTCCATTGGTTCAGTAAGAGGTGTTCTAATCTTTCGATTAGCCACACCCACAACTTGGATAGCTTCTCCAGAGAGAGGGAGGTCTGGGATGTCTGCTGTTCTCACAGTAGACCTGGTAGCACCAGTGTCCAAAAGGAAAGTAATATCATTACCTTTCACATTCCCTTCGACATATGGACCTGACTGATCTACCGGTAAGGATGCGCCAAGTACGCACTCCTTCTCCCCCTCTCCTAGGCACCGTCATTGGCTATAGGAACAGAAGTCGTCCTGTAAAAGAAATTGTGAGGTTACATAATCATTCTTACCACTTCCTCCTTGATATCCGACGTCTGTACCGTGCGTTGCTCTGCTTACATTACCCTGTATAGGTGCAGGTGGCAACTGACTCTGAGGATTTACACCCTGCTGTGAGTCATTCTGCTTCTGTGGATTTAAATTTTGATTTGGGCCATTATTATTCCGAATCTTTTTACATTCATCCTTCCAATGCCCCAATTTTCTGCATCCATGACAAGGAAATTTCTTTTTAGCCTCTTCTCTGCTCATTCGTCCTCTCATTTTTCCACCATTCCCAGTGTCACCATCCGTTCCAGAATCTTTTCTCTGATTATCACTTGGATTATCCAAGTTAATTCCCTGTTTCTCGGCCATTTTTACCTGAGCCCACATTACTTTCTCCTGTAGTTTCTTGTGCCTATCCTCAATGTCATCCCCACAATATTTCGCATATTTCAAGATCTCGTCGATTGGTTTCCCTTGCCAGCACAACATGTGCTGCTTAATCATCTGACAAATCTCTGGCTTCAGACCGTAAACAAATCGATAGACAAACTGACTCATGTTTTTATCTCCAATATCCTCAAATCCACTATACTATTTGAATACCTGCAATAAACTTTCATAGTAGGCGTGTACTGATTCACTGGCTTCTTGGGTAGTTCTGTCTATTTTCACCCAATCTGTTTCTTTTGGTGGTATTTTCCCTTTCAGGTAAGTTATTACCTGCTGATACTTTTTCATTACATCATTTGACGGGGCACCTGTCTTTGGATCTCTAGGATACTCTTCACTGGGCCAATCAACTGTGATTTTACAATCTGTCCACAAATCGGCAGGTACCACTATGTCAAACAAACCATCCAAATCCTTCAACAATACCTTTGACACCTTCACAAACCTCTCAACCTGCTTGTACCATTCAATTGGCTTTTCTCTCAACTTTGGAAAATCATTCGTAAATGACAAAATATCCTGTCTGCTCCATGGGACATGTACATATCCCCCTCCTGGAACTTCTCGTATCGGGTACATTTGATCTGCTTTCCCTGTTTCCTTCATTAAATATTCAGAAGTTGTTCTACTGTATCGTGCCTCTTCCTTTTTCTTTGTCCATCTAACTTTCCATTTATCTAGGTCTCCCCATTTCTGTAAAACTGGCATTAATTCCTTTACTTGTAATTTCCTTCCAGAGGCATTCATGTTTTCTAAGTCTTTGTCAGAAAAATCTGCTCTATAGGGTTTCTGTAACACTTTTGATTTCCCTATTTCAATTCCCATCTGCAGAGCTAAATCTGATAATTTCTCATGAAATATCTTTACATTTCTTGTGATACTTCTGCACACAAATAATAATTCTTCTTCATCATAAGTATTTAGGCGATCTACCCCTACATTTCCTGCTATCATTTCTTCTAACTCAACCTTTAACTTATAAATGTCCATGATCTTTGGGGGTGAACTCTGTTTGTCTGATCCTTGTGCCCACCTTTCTAAGTCTTCTGGTGTAACTACTGTGGCACTTTTGGTTCCTGATGAGGTTACTATGTTTACATCTCTTGAGTAACCAGGTGTAGCTCTTCTGGGGGTACTATTTGCAGATTCTCGAATGGGCAAATCCATTAATGAAATCATAGATTCACAATCACTAAAGTGATCCTCAACCATTACTACTGCTTCAGGTTTAGGAACATTCATAGGTGTAGGCATAACTAGAGGTTTGGGGTAATTTACTTTGTCACCATATAAGGGAACCACTGGACCAATCGTTACAGGTATGGTTAGTGAATCAGGATGAATACTCAATTGTGTTACTTTCTGTATTAATTCTGCTCTGTTTTTATCTATGGCTTCCTTTTCTTTATCGTGAAGTACTCTACTAACTGGGGAATCATGCAATACTTGTGGTACCAATGGTGTCCTTAACAGTGGTGCACTTGGGGTGCATCCACTTGTCCCTTCCTGATATGGTGGTGGGTTCTTTAATATGTCTTCCATAAATTCATCTTCGGAATCTCCAAATCTAGTCAAGTGTTTTGTCTTTTCTGTGCATTTGCTCCCTAATGGCTCATCTGCCATGAAAATCTGGATACAGACCCTCGGTAAGCATCGCTCTTCTCCACTGTTTAATCTGACTGTCCTTGTGTCTCATTTTGGTGTCTAGGGAAAAATCCCCGATAACCCCTATTACTTCTGGATCGGTCACGTTCAAATGCCTCGGTTTCCCATTCCTCTAAGGCTTCGTATTGAGTTAATCTAGGTCTGAGTTCTAAGTCATTCATTCTTAATCTCAAATTTTGAAGAATTCTCCCATTGAAAGTACCATTCTCGGGAAATGCTAATATTCCATCATTTTTGGGATATTCTATCCAATTTTCTATCCATACGCAAGTATGATAACCTCTCTCCATCATCATGAATGAAGCAGGCGTTTTAGCTGGTGGAATGATAATTCCTTCCCTAGTTTTGATTGGTTTATCCTTTTTAAAATAATTCTTAATCTTTTGTAGAAATGACATTTTTCTCTTCTCTCCGTACATTTTGGGTAAATCTCGATGTATAAAATTATATTCGGCAAAACCTAGGAATCTCCTATCCGGACGAACTCCTATTAAAGTTGGATCACGATTTAACATACAATCTCCACTATCCACTAGGATTTCGACTTCTATAGTAACAACCAATCAAATTCTAGCTAACTTTTGTTTCTGAACCAATCCTAGCGCGGCCTTTTTGTGACGTTTGTCTGCCAACCCCTCCTTTACAATCTGCGTTTCTCTGTCCCTCGCTGTTTCGACCAATCCCAGCGCGGCACCTGTGACGTCAGTACTACTCCCGACTACTGACCCCTCCTTTACAAGTGTCTTTCCACGCCCGCTGTTTCAACCAATCCCAGCGCGGTACCTGTGACGTCAGTTCCCTCTCTGGCAACTGACCCTCCCTTTACAAAATCGAACGCAAAATTTTATTTTCTCTACGTTTCTTATTAAAATTCAGTAACAACATAAAACATTCGCTATCGTGCCAGTTTCTCTAAAATTGAAAAAGTAGTTTCGTTCACACTTAGTAAAACCTTTCCATTTACTAAACATACACTACGAGTAAAACCCTTCCGTTTACTCTTCACGTAAGCTTCAGAAATACCTGCTACTTCTTCAATGTTACCCTTTCTAGGTGATATAACATCACATTTTCACCAGCATATTTCTTTTGCTATTACTCACACGCATAGAGTCCCTAACAAGTACCGATAGCCCTGCTTAACTTTTCAGTACTATTTCTGCCTGACAGATAACCTCACTGCAGTATGGCTTCCACTTACCATCCGCTATTCAATTTTCCCCGGGGAATTCTGGACAACATAAAACAAACTTTAAACACACGGATGTTAGTTCATAAAAATAAAACTCTCATTACCCAATTAACAAAGTACAACCATCCTCTGATAACCAGAAAACTGATCCAGCGGGTTACTAGCAACGAGCATTCATACACCAAATACTCACTTGGGCCCATTCATTCATACTACGCTAGTATTTTCC
Source organism: Calotriton arnoldi (assembly GCA_963921515.1). Taxonomy (NCBI): domain Eukaryota; kingdom Metazoa; phylum Chordata; class Amphibia; order Caudata; family Salamandridae; genus Calotriton; species Calotriton arnoldi. The sequence continues at coordinate 443,223 of CAWUFW010008588.1, read as the reverse complement.
GCTGGTGGGTCAGTTGTACTCTTTATCAAAATCCCTGCTACCAATTACTTTTCTGATTGAAGAGTAATGACTTACCAATGGACCCCCCTGTTAATTGGGAAGTTTAAAATGAGTGACATTCATCTGTTAATTGGGAAGTTTAAAATGAGTGACATTCATTAAAATACATAATCCTGAAATAATCACTGAGTCAGGAAGTTTTAAAATGTTTATCTAAAGATTTAGCAGAGTAAAGTACAGAACCACATGATACTTAATCGTATATCAAGGATGAAGCATAATAATCAATTAGCATTCAATGACGGTCCCTCAGAAAGGAGAAGATAGAGACAGCAGCGCAACTAAGGGTTGCATTTATATTTACCTAAAAGTGCGAGTACCAAACCCCTTGGCCAAGGAGTTGGAAAGATAGGACCCAGGAAGGATGAAGAGAAAAGGCCTCCTCCAGGTTCAGGACTGGACCGGTGACCTCTCGATCAACGACGCCTGCGTCGTTCCCCTCTCTGATACTCCGCTTCTCCTGAATTCTCCCGTGTCTTCCTTCCAATGGACTCCGTCGCCCCCACCTCAGGACCTCTCTGGACAGCGGTTCAGTCTGCAATCGATCAGCTTGTCACGTGCTGGAGCTCTATGCCTCAGCTCTAATTAGCTAATTCTATATCTATTATACCCTTCTACGCCCATGTACCTCCCATTAATGTTGCAAAAATATGGGCCCACTACTTCTGATTGGACGGGGACAGGGGTTGATCCTCACACCATATCAATTTAGTTCGATTTCTTTAAGCCCATTGTTTTAAAATACCGCCCATCACAATTAATACATTTGCTTTATTTCCCACCCTTCTCACGACAATTTTTATACATTGTTCATATAAATTGTTGCTTTTCAGTAGGGACATCATGGGTACAGCAGTGTTGGCCATCAGGTCACGGCCTTGGATGACGTCCAGGTTGACTTCATCCTTTCTCTGGGCAGCCTTTAGGACGCATGCGCAGAACCATTGTCTCTCGAGTTTCAGTTCACCAACCCCAGGCCCAATTTACGAACTAATAAAAGTCAAAGAAGAAAATATTAAAATCACAAATAAATTGTTTCACTGTATACCCACTCTTTCTACTCTATTCCCATTTACTTATAAATTCTATCCCGCATTAATAGCGTTAGAATACCACAGTTTAATTGTAACATGAGAGCAAGCTGTAGCACGTGAAAACATAAAGTGGCCATTTTAATGCACACTGCGCAGAAGCAAGAATTTCCCACCAAGTAAAGAAAGACGTCACACCACGTGATATGGTTGACACATGCGCAATAAAGATTCCCGCGCTTTAGCGGCCATTTTAGAATAGACAAGCGTTATTTGTTAGTTTAAACACATAGGCAAGCTTCCTTTCTACTTATGTTCGTGTATGCAATTATTAGTATGAACAATACAAAGTTTAATAAATTAATACTGTGAGAAGATTGCCTCCGAGCAAGTCTCATTTGTGAGTCCTTGCTCCATCACCAGGATGCTTGTTTCCGGTCCAGGGAGGACCCGGTTTGGCAGTTCAGGCTGGTTCTGTTCCTATAAGAAGCAGGGTCAAGACTGATTTGCATATGGCTGGGTCCAAACTGAGGAGTAGTAGTGAGCAAAAGAATGATGGATTTAACCCAGATCTCTTGACTGGGAGTGAATGTTTGATCCATTCAGCATTCCGTCCATCATTTGTTGCCACCGCAATTTTCGCCCTAAGTGGGATGGGTATGCCCAGACGTGGATCCCTTGCTTGCTGTGCCACTGGATTCAAACTAGCCTAGCTGATGAGGGGGTGTTACCCTGAAATGGGTCACACAATGCTTGTTTCTGGTCCAGGGAAGATCCAGCTTGGCAGTTCTGGCTGGACTGTTCCCATGAGGAGCAGGGACAAGACTGATTTGTATATGGCTGGGTCCAAACTGGGGTGGCGTAGTGAGCAAAAGAATGATGGATTTAACCCAGATCTTTTGACTGGGGGTGAATGTTTGATTCATTCAGCATTCCATCCATCATTTGTTGCAGCAGCACATTTTGCCTTAAGTGGGATGGGTGTGCCTAGACATGGGTCCCTTGCTCGCTGTGCCACTGGATTCAAGCTAGCCTGGCTGATGACGGGTGTCACCCTGAAACCAGTCCCAGGATGCTTGTTTCTGGTCCAGGGAGGACCTGGCTTGGCAGTTCGGGCTGGACTGTTCCCATGAGGAGCAGGGTCAAGACTGATTTGCATATGGCTGGGTCCAAAATGGGGTGATATAGTAAGCAAAAGAACAATGGACTTAACCCAGATCTCTTGACTGGGGGTGAATGTTTGATTCATTCAGCATTCCGTCCATCATTTGCTGCTGCAGCACATTATAATTTTAGTAGGCACTCATTGGGAAAGTCAGTATGGTTTACTGTTTTGTCTGCAGTGACACTTTAATATACACATAGGGGGAAATCTGCCTTAGACGGCAGTATTGCTTCCCTTAGACCTAAAATGTCTCATCAAGTATGACACTGGGGTGGAAAGTGAGTGTACAGTTCATATACACCGGTATCAATATTATATATGTACACTTTACGAGTTATCTAGAATTTTCATATTTCCCTGGTTCAGCTCAGGATCACAACCCAGGCCTTCTATAACCCTACTGGGCCAAGTTAATTACATTTTTCCCCAGCAAAGGGAACAAAGGCTTCCCCACTCAAAAAGAATAATTAACAGTGCTTCCCTCAGTTCCTGAGGAGGAAGGAGTGGGGAAAAAAATCTGCATCTGTTAATTAGCTGTCACACTGTACCAGGCCCACTAAACAAAGGAGGAAACCCAGACAACAGGAGCCAACATAGGAGAGGGTTACTTTTTGAAGTTTTGGTGGGAAAGGCCTTGGCAGTGATGTCAGTGAGGTGCGACACTGAGGCTCCTAGAGGAGATGTAACCAGCGACTTCTGGATGGTGCCATCGTGGACTGTTCCAAAATGCTGTGCAGGAGGGTTGGAATGGGGTGGAGAGATAATGTGGCACCGTAAGATTGGGCAGGGATGCCTGGCTTCTAGAACCTTCCACCCCCATTTAAAAAGTCTTGCACATGAGAGAAAAATGCTTTTTACTCTGCTTTTTACAGGAACTGTGACAGCTGCAAAAGCTATGGACAAACCCCCTGATTCCCTAAGGGACTAAGGAATCCACCGTGAGTTGACCCCAGGTTCAGGAATTCTTTCTCAGGGCCAGTGAGGTTGGCCCCCTACACCTCCTGACGATTAATTGGGGGAAGAGCTGGACTTTTGCACCCAGGGATGAGGAGAGGAACACCAGAGAACAAAGACCAGGATAAAAGCGGGCAAAGGGAGGCAGAGAACCAGCTCTCTGAAAGAATTTGCCCTTTCTAGGCCAGGAAGCCTACTGAAACTACTCTTAGTGGGTGGTCAGAGCTCGTCACTAGGAGAAGAATGAGCCCAGAATATTTCAAATGTGCCCAAAAGGGCCCAAGTTATGGCTTTTTAAAGGATTTTCTTTGGCCCCCTTGCAAGGAAACAGAGCATGGGGGACTTGGCTGCAAAGTCTGAACTTACCCCCGGGGTGGGCAAGTGCCCAGGGGTCAACGCAAGTTTTATAAATAAATTAATGAGCTGGTTGCGCGTAGGCCCCCCATCCCAGAGCACCACTACACACCCCCACCAAACCAGAGTAAAGAAGCCTGTGACCCCATCTCCCAGCTCCCAACACAAAGAAGAATCTTGGGGGAGGGCCGCTGTACCCCTCCCTCCCCAGTGAGGGAAGGGGCCCAGGACCTCTTCTCTGGGCCCAATGTAAACCGAGATCTGGAAAGCACCCTGAGCTCCCCACAACAGAGGCAGGCAAGCCCCCACTCCTAGTGTCCGTGTCTGGCTAGCCACCACGAACTGCAGTACCTTACCCGCACAGAGGAGGCAGGAAGTAGACTGCTGTCTCCCGCCCTGCAAGGACTGTGCCCGTTGAGCAGGGACTTTCTGGCCACACGCAGGTGTGCTCCCGGCGCAGACCCAAAAGAATGAAGGTCAGGTAGGACCAGAAACCCCCATGGATAAAAAAACGAAAGAAACCTCGCAGTGCGAAGCTACGGGGCAACAAAGGAATGTGGGCCCAAGGCACTCCCCTCATCTTCTCTGCTGTCTCGAGGGAGTGCCCCAAAATGCTCTGCGGGGTTTATTTCATTTCAGAATGGAGTCTTTACTTTCTGTAGTGGTCTAAAAATGAGGAGTGGCACCACCACAGATGTTGTGGTTAACTGCAGGAGGCACAGCAGCACCCCCAATATTTTTTTTAAAAAACATGACCTCAAGTTTTCAGGTTCCACAAAACTGGTACCTCCCTTACTTTTGGATTGAATTTTAAAGCACTCTCAAGGCTGGAGCTTTTGCTCTTCAGCTAGGAGCGCAGCACCCTTTAGGAGATAAATCTATGGCTACATTTTATGTGGCCTAAAGGTGCATACAAAAAGACACAGATATATGTAATGTTTATTTTCAATGTTTTATCAACCATTTATGCTCACAGTAATTTTGATCAATTTGAACATGCTTTATTGACAACATTTAATTGACATTAAAGATTTTATTTATACCTGATTATTGGCTATAGTTAAAGGGTGACGATGGTTAACGTGATTTGTTTGCTTTATATTGTGGTACACCTTTGATAAAGCTAATTGGCCTGTTTTGTTTGAAGTGACACCCCCTCATATTGTGATGCATATATATATAGATGGGGGTACAGTGATTTTGAAGGGTCATGATCCTTTACGGGTCAAAGGTGATTTCATAACATAATCTAAGTTATTTCTATCTGTCTTATGTATATATCTGTAAATTATTACACAGTGTTTAACAATGTACTCTGTAAATTAAGTGTACTTTTTCATTTCTAAAAAAAAGCACTGACATAAACATAATTTATTAAGTGTTATTATTGCCTGCCAGCAAATTGTGATTACTAACCCACACCACCTCCCCTGATTAGGTCTTGGACTATTTTGCTTTGCTACCCTGAGAAAGTCAAGCGCTTCATTGTGGTGCTTGGTTCCCAGTAAGAGGAGGATGTGGACTTATTACTTGCGCGGGCCTCACATCCTGCACATTTAATCACCCTATTTCCTATAACATTCCACTAAATTCCTGAAGTATAGCCTTTTCTTCAAACAGCACCATTTCTGTGTTTACCCCAATGACTTGAAGAAAATTTGTCAATAATACAACTGACCATTTGTTCCAAGCTACTCTGCAGATTGATGTATTGAACACATTCCCTGCTGATCTCAATCAGTAATGTGTCAGCTGCATAAGACTGAAACTGAGAACAACCACACCTTGGCCATTAGTTTAATATAGACATTGAGAAATACCTGCAACAAAGAAGGGTCCCTGGAAGCCCCATACTAAATCTTTAGGGGCCATGCAATACTATCCAAATGGGCTGCCCAAGTGTGATCTAATAGGAAATATTGAAATCAGGACAATTCAGAGATACATTACACCTGTCATCTCTATTTGGCATAGCAAGAATAACCGACCCATTTATGAACTGTGTCAATGCGTGTTGACAGGCCTAAAACCTACACTATCCCTGCCATCAAATAGGCAGTTTTTCCTCCATAGAAATGACTGATTGAGTCCCGTAACCAGGCCAGAACCCAGACAAAGTAAAATCAAAAAGGAAAAATGCCCTGCTACTTCAGCTGTTTTTGCAATTCATTGGATAATGTTACTTTTAAAATCTTGCTGAGTATGATAATGTTTGCTATTGATCTGTTGGTCAAGGTGGCGTTTGGAGTTAGCCATATGTATATTTCAACAATGAATGATGAGCTGGACATTGCTCTCTTTAAAGTTGCAGGTCCCAATTTTATTGACAAAATTAAAATATGCCTAATGATTGCCCTAGCATGGTTTTGTTGGCCGTAAAGACTCAACTTGGTAGAGAAGCATAGTGTTTGTCAGAAGGTTCAGGCCCTTATTTATGAAGCTCTTGCGCCGCCGTTGCATCACTTTTTTGTGACGCTGCGGCAGCATAATCAATGCACCACACTGCGCCCTATTTACAAAGTGATGCATCTAGGCAGATGCGTCACTTTGTAAAGGCCTTCACTATATTACCTGCATCACATATAATCCATGCAGGGTGGACGTTCCCCCAAATGCCTCGCAGAAGTGGCGCAGTGAAAGTTATGAGATTTGACTACGCCACTTCTACGACTTGACTGCATCAAAATACTTATGCCTGCTTCAATCAGTCGTAAGGATCGACGCAGGTCTTTTGACATGGGACTTGCCTATGGGTTATGACACAATGCTTGAGTTGCATCAGTTTTCAAACACACTCCAGCAATGCATCATCAGAATTCCTGACGTATCTGTAAATACGGCGCATCCATGGTGTCGTAAGGATGGCGCTATGAAAAGTGACGCATCGCTGTTTTTGCTCAGCGATGCTTCACTTTTCATAAATGAAGCCCTCAGTCATTTCCTACAGTCAAATGATTTCCTCGAACCCCACAATAGGGAAATTAAAATGCTGAGGGGACACACCCATTTCCAGAGGATGAAGAAGGCACAGGGTCACCTACCAGTGGGTTCAATATGATAACGTTTCTTATTTTCTGGCACATTTTAAGGGGCATTACCATTAGCAGACTCCTGATTCCTTTATCCCGTTTGCAACTTTTACCTCAAAAACCTGTCAATATTATCACACATATACTGTGTCTGAAATTGTGCAATTGCCCTAGAACTGTAGCATTCAATTAAGTTGCCATGTATAACAGCATTGCTCTCATGTTGTTGCAGATTCAATGGCGGGGCCTCGTTTTTTATTATTTTCTCTTCATTTATGACTTTATGATATATCATGACCATATTTTACAGTTTGCCTTCTCTTGCCTTCTCTTACTGGCACTTTGTTTTTGTCAGTTGACTGTTACGTCCTATTAAATTATTAAGAACACACGGTGTCGCGACCTGGCTCAAAAATGTATAAAAGGGCAATACCACATGCCATCTTTGGGACCAGTAAGGTAGGTAACACAGCAAGAAAGCAAAGGAAATAAACACAATTCCTATGATCATGCTGAAGGTATTTTTTCTTTCTTTGGGGACAAAGAGATTCCTGTTTCCACTGTGAAGAGTCAAACTCAAGTAGTAAGGGCTAGGACTTTGATTAGGAAACCGGCTGATGTGTTAAAGAACTGACAGGTGGATCATTTGGAAAGAATCCTTTAAGTAGTACAACAAACCAGGTGCACCACAGATGATAGAAAGCATCATTTATTTAAATGTATTAATATTTTAAAAAGGGAAGTAATGCATTATACTTCTCTTATCACTGCACTCCATTCACAACTACTATGGCTGAAAGTCAATAATGCAGCAGTAACTAACAGGTGGGTACCTTCATAAAATGAGCATGGCTGCTATTAGCAGAAAAACAGACAAGAAAGTAAAACAATTCCAAATTATTTTACCTTATCTTCATTATGCACAATAATCTTCAAACCGAAACAGAGGATTACGATTGAAACCCTACTGTTCTCATATTTTTGAGGCACTCATTTAAGTGTCACCAATTAGCAGTGTGTAACAAAATGTGAAAAAGTACAGCTTCATTTAAAAGGTTCTGAATATGGCATTCACATAGACTTAAATTTGAAAAAGGATTGGAATAAACTTCTTTGATGGGATCAAGAAAAACACGGGATAAAATAGAATAGCATGGTTATAAAAAAGTTACAAAGACCAGTTGACTAAGAAGCAAATAACAATAGTAGGTTGAGGGATATGGGTTGGCAGATTTTGTCATTAGGGGTAAGTGCAGCTTCCACCATGGTGAATATCATCCCAGTTTCCCTCCTTTACATACCACTTTCACATGATCGCTGACACAAGGGTGGCAAAATAATCTTCGTTCTTTTAGAGACTATAGAGATGTCAAAAGGACGTCACCTACCTGGTAACAACATTGTTGATGTAACGCATATAATGTCACTATCTCTTTGAAATGTCAATAAAAATATATTAAAAAAAACATTTTCGATGTGGAGCTTGCGATGCAAAGTACTGCGCCAAGATGTATCATGCAGTGAAGACAGTGACCATCGATGAGAGCTTGTGATGCAAGGTCCAGCGTTGTCTTTGAGGAAGCCACTGGGGCTTGTGAAGACTTGCGTCGTGCATTCTGGGCCGGTGCTAGTGAAGCTGCCGGGGTCTGGGAGGACTTACGATGAGATGTGCCACACTGTGTCAAGCTGGGCCAGTTGACAGTGTTGAGATGTGTCATGCTGGGTTAGGCTGGCAGGGCTGCCAAGGAGATGTGCGGAGTTGCAGGGTGCTGGACTAGTTGTCAGCATTGAGATGCATTGTGCTGGATCAAATTTGTGGAACTGTCGAGGAGATGCATGGTCCTGAATCGAAGATGCATGGTGTAGTGAAGCCCATTGTGTCCCCGTGGCCAGAGAGCAGGAGGTCAGCCGACTGACCCTTGGAGATCTTGGAGGCCTGGGACACACAGGTAGGATGGTTTGAGCAGGGCAGAATCTTGGTGCAGCAACATCAGTTCTTGGGCAGCAAAGCAGGGCAGACAACACAGCTGAGAGTCCACAGGTTCAAAAGTGTTCTGAAGTGTTTTGGTCTGAGGTTCAATATATATAGCTGGTGCATACTTTGAAGAGGTCTCTGGAATGTCCTGCCTCCCTGCCCTGACACCAGATTAACTGGAGTCACATTAGACTGTTGTCAAACGCCTTTGTGAGTGTGCTCAGGCAAGCCATTGTGATATGCAAGTGTGGCAGGTGACAGCTCCTCCCCCTAGTAAACTGAGAGTGTCCAATACTGCCAAAACCTACCTTCCCTTTGTCTCACTGTCTGGGAGCAATACACAAAGACCAACTGCCAGCTACACCTAGTCATGTGACCCAGGAACAGGCTGCAAGCACCAAACGGTTGGGACAGGAAAATACCAACTCTCTAAAAGAGACATTTTCAGAATTGTGATAAAAAATCCAACTTGACCATTAGTACAATTCTATGGATCTCAAACTTGACCTGTCTATACCCAATTGAGAGTTATCATTATTAAATGTAATAAGGTAACACAATGTTATCCTTCAGGAGAGTTGGACCTTTCAGTAGTAAAAAATGAATTTAAGAGTGTATCACTATCAGGACATGTAAAACTTAATAGTAAATGTCCATTTTTTAACCACTGCACCCTGCCCTCTGGGCTGTTCCGGGCCTACTTTAGGGGTGACATATGTATTAAAAAAAAAGTTTTGGACCTACGAAAAGGTTTATTTTGGCAGGTCGAAAAGGCAAATTTAAATGCATACAAAGGCTGCAATGGCAGGCCTGAGACATGCATAAAGGTGTAATTAATTGGGTGGTACAGTCAGTGCAGCAGGCCCCCTGGTAGCATTTAATTTACAGGCTCTTGGCACAGGTAGTAACATTTACTTGGGGCTTACAAGTAAATTAAATGTGCCAATTGGGTATAGCCAATTTTTACTCGTTTAGAGGAGAGAACACAAGCTCTTTAGCACTGGTTAGCAGTTGTACAGTGCACAGTCCTGAGGGCAGCAAAAACGAGATCAGCAAATAATGGAGGAAGAAGGCAAAACGTTTGAGTATCACCCTGCAGAAAGGGCCAAGTCCAACAAGTCATTCAAGGGGCTAGTCAGTAAATTATATCACAAAAGTTCTCAAACTAGCAAACATTGGGGCATATTAGCAAGACCCACGTTAAAATTATCGCCGTTTTAGCGGCAAGAAACTGCCGCTAAAACGGCGATAATGGGCTTGCTAATATGCGTTATGGAATTCCAATAGAAGCCCATGTTAGATGTCCTGCACATCTAACATGGGCTTCTATTGGAATTCTATAACGCATATTAGCAAGCCCATTATCGCCGTTTTAGCGGCAGTTTCCTGCCGCTAAAACGGAGATAATTTTAACGTGGGTCTTGCTAATATGCCCCCCTGTTTTTTCTCTACACTGGGTGGCCTCTTTAAAGTGAAGGCATTGCTTTAGATCCAATTGGAATGTGTTTTTAAAAACTTACACATCCTGATGTAAATCAGGTAAAACATGGCCACAGCTCTACTACGGAAATCGAATCAACTAATCAAAGATTGTTAAGTAGTTTTAATTTAGACATACTGGGGCAGATTTACAAGCCCCTTGCGCCACTTTTGCGTCATTTTTAACATGGGAAAAGTGACGCAAAAGTGGCGTAAGGGACTTGTAAATATGCCCCACTGTTTTCAGGTACTTATCATTTTGTTTGTACTTTGGCATTTGAATAGCACTTTCTTTGCCCGTTCATGCGGGGAAGAATTTTAATGAAAGTGAAAAGAAATGGTTCAGAAAAGTACATTGACAGGTATGTGAGGCTTTCTATGACCATGCTGTGAAAAGGTTTTTGGCGCATATTCACCTGCATGTTACTTTCCGTGTTTATTTTTTAACCTAGCCGATATTTAATTGTTGCTAAACATTACCCTTATATTTAGTGTTCAAATAAGTGTATACCCCAAATTAATAAAAGTAAGCGACCATGCTATAAATACGAATGACATTTCTGCACACTCAGCGATGTTACCTTTGAATTTGAAATGGGAATTTTTTGTCAACAGTTTGAAACTATATTACATAATATGTTTCACTCGTGCGGGATTAAGAGCACATAAATTGCAGAAGAAATGAAGTAAACAGACCGTGTAGGTTTTTTCTCGTGTTTACTTGATAGAAAATGAGGCAAACAGAACTTTGTCCACCTTTCAAACTTGAAAGTAGAGGTGTATGCTGCAGCCAATCGAGTTGTTCCCGAATTTTATGACGTAAGAAACAAAACGTCTGGAGATATTTTAGCTACACTTTCATTTTCTATTTCGCACAGATATTTTACAAACCAAATATTTATCATATAAAATTTTAGATAACTTTGCACAATGATGACATTTTTTCCCTGCTTCAAAGACCTTGATGTAATATGGACTGTAAAAATTAGTTGATGTCATTGCATAAGCGAAGTAAATGGTGGAACTTGAAATTGCTTTGTTTATTTTTTATTTTCCCCAGGCCAGCGTTACTTACATAGATTTGTAACATGAAGCAAGTGGCACGCTGCTATGCAGATGCTATGATGATTTATCGGGGATTCCGTGTTTCACAAACCTAATGCAAAATGTTTTAATCCCTGAAAAATATAACACCCACACAAGAGTAGGTAGTATTAAAAACAAAATTCAGTAATTCGATTGCCTAGTCTGAATGTACATAGGAACTCTATTTGATGATTATAAAACGGTGTTCACATTCAAACCATGGGCTAGCAGGTGTCTTTCAAAAACTAATTAATATAAAGGGCATTTGCCAAGTGTGATTCATCCAAACAGATGAGGATAAGGGTAGACTATTCCAACTGCTAATCTATGAGCAGATTATTCCAGAAAAAGGCTCTATGCTATTTTAGAAGCAACAAAATTAGCCAGGGGCGATGTAATTTTTTTGTGCCTTTTGCTGCCAATGTGTATACTGCTTATTGATTGCAGAGCAAAATGGAACTAAGGAATTCACCATCCAATGGTAGAGCTATAACAAGATGGAGCTTTGTTAGTTTGTGTATTAATTGTTTGAAGGATTCATGTGGTATTGTTTTAAATTATTTTCATGCTGATAAGCACAAAATCAAATTTGTCAAAACATGTTCAGCCTCCAGCTGCAAAGGTTTTACCAGATAATTCCCACATATACCTCTGTAAGAGTTGTAATAATTTTTGTTTATCATTGGTTGGCCATTTTGCGGCCAAAATTATTTTCTCGAGGTTTTACAATCCTACTTTTGCTTTATAGAATCAGACTACTATATACATTCACAATTCTAAATAATGTGAAATTTAGTTTGACCCTACTGTTCATTTTGACATTACTGAAATCTATGCCACGAATTTAATTTCATTTCTTAAAAAGTGATTTCATCCGTACCACATGCAAGTCATACATAAAAAACACTCTGCATTGGACTTCAAAGGGAATATTCAGTCCATTGAAATACAATTACAGTTCTAGCTGTAATTAAGTCCCTTACATATATCGTGGTGATTATAGGACGTGGCTACATAGCAATAGTCATCTGTTTCGGTAATGTAGCAGGGAATTGCCCTTTGTGAGAATATATGTATTGGTGTTTGAAAAATATTGTTAAACCACCTTGCAAGATGTAATTATTTATAAAGACCCAAGACCCAGCAACTGGGCATATACATGAAGAATGGGGAATCTGTCTCATTTATGCCCTCTAGATTTTTTACTTTTGGACCCCGTGTTTTTTGATCGCCCTGTTTGTGGATCTCCGCTGTCAGTCTCACTGTAAGCTTTAGTAAAACAGATTTGAACGCTAAGCCCCAGTACCTGCTTTTGTCTTTTAAAATAAGGGGGCATATTAGCAAGAAGCTCGTTAAAATTATCGCCGTTTTAGCGGCAGGAAACTGCCGCTAAAGCGGCGATAATGGGCTTAATAATATGCGTTATAGAATTCCAATAGAAGCCCAGGTTAGATGTCCTGCACATCTAACATGTAAAACGAAGTAAATGTCCATCAAAAGACTACGGGAAAAACCCCACCACTGGCACTTAGGGAATGCCCAAATACAAAATACAACAAATTACAAACACCTAGGGGTAATTTATGACAATAGAGGCCAGTTTACAAGTCAGCTAGAGACGATAAAAAGGAAAGGAGCAACCCTTGCGATAACTCTGAGGCAAATAAAATCCCAGCTTATGGGCCCCAGGCTCTCTCCACTCTTTCAGATTGCGCAAGCCAAAATCCTGCCCACAATTACATAGGGCAGCGAAGCATTAAAAGGAAGAGACACATATACCCTGGACAACACCCTAATCAGGGCCTACAGAATTATGTTTAACATACCCCCATATGCATCCGCTGCCCAGATCCGGCTAGAATTTGGCCTCATCAAACAACAGCTAGCAAGGCAGGGGGCGTATATAACTTGCTGGCATAAGATCAAGAACGCTACCGTAAACAGTTTAAACCATCTACTTTGGCAAGAGCTTCAACAGGGAACAGTGGCTCTGGCAAGTAAACATCTTTATCAGTGCCTACAAAACACCGGTCTCAGCCAGGCTTGGGAAGTTCTGACCACAGATGCCAGCATGAAGAAACTTGTGCGGAAGACAATAAGGAGTATGTCATTAGTAGAAGATAAAGCTACCTTCGCGCAGAGAAAACACTTGGATGACAATTAACGGTTATGCATCACTCAGTCCACAACCATACTTCAGTGCACGGTACTCCAGGACTATCAAGGAGAATTTCCTGAAACATCGATTAGGAAAATTGCCAGCCAGCCAGCACTTACCACCATGGCTGCGGGGGCAAACGTCTCCAGATTGCCGTTTCTGCAACAAATGAGTCGAGGACATGGCTCACCTGATATGCACAAGCCCCAGTCTAACAAGAGAAAGATCGTGCCTGCTCAAGTATCACTTCAGCCAGTGAGGGGTCCCAACATGGAGGCAAGCTGTGATAGCCTGTTTTGAAATCAGACGATCCACAGATGAACTGTAAGCTAGTAAAATTCTTGGCACGGATAGATGAGAAGATGGAAAACGTTGGTAATGCCACAGGAAAATGTTAGAGCATTCTTGCAAAGCGGTAAAAGCACACATGACTAATGAACTGATGTGAATTTTCACGCAAGCAGGTTGAAGAACTAACAGGCAAATGCTTTTAGAGTGCAAAACTAAAAGACTTGTGGACATTAGACCTAATCGGCCCTCGCTACTCGCATGACAATTTTTTAATCACTAAATGCTCTTATCTGGTTTTAATTATTTGTTTTAGTTACTCACAAGCATTATTTGCACTCCTTTTTTTTATCTTTAATTTTGTATCAGTTTTAATTAACTTTATACAATAAAGCCTTACTAACTTACTAGTCTTATGGTTCTGGCGTTCATGGACCTTGGTTTCTAGGTTCTGTGTCTGTTTTGCAGCACGGTAGAAGAAAAACATTTACTTCTCAGTATTGGCCATTGAAATCTTTTATCAGTAACAAAAGATCATGGCTAATATTGCCTTTAAAATGTTGTACTATCCTAAATATTTTAATATTGATTGCACTGTATTTTTACTCTATTTGTTTGTCCTAATTATAGTGGTGATTCCCTGACCAAGCCAAGAGGAATGACGTTTATTAATTGGGCCCACTATTTAATGTTAGGAACACAGTGGGATAATTATGGTTTTCACGCACAGGGCTTGCTGATTTTCAGACCTTTAGAGGTACCTCCAGCACAAGTGGTACATGGTACTCTTAAGGGGTGTTACCTAATTGTGGGACTTTTCATCAGTGTTCCCCACGTTGGTTGTAAGGCTCCAACTGTGATTATGTCTATATTTGTACATTTGTGTGCATTAAATAGCAGTGTGTATAGTAAAGTACTTTTCCTTTTATAAGAAAGAAAACTGATTGGACAATGATTTATTAAGAGGTGTGTGTTGCTTTGTTGAATCTCGAACCCCCAGAACCTTCTCTAAGTAAGTCTAGGACTGTTCTGTCTCACGTTTGTGAGATTCTGGTGCTATAATTGGGTAATCTGATTCCCAATTAAGGACTGAAGAGTACAGGGCCCTAGGACACCGGTGGCAAAAATCCCCAGTTGTTACAAATGGGGCCCAGTACCTCCCTCCTTCATTGGGACCCTCCAACCTGAAAAGCTGACAATAGGTCTCTTAAGTGGACACATTTTTATTGATGCACTTGTCTTTATGAATAAATGAATGCTTCCTATATTTAAATGGGTGAAAATCTGGTTCTTATCTTTGGGAGTGATCCTACACCTCACTTACTCTTACCCTGCACACGGGCTTCTCCACTGGAATAAGATCTAATTCCAACCCAAAAAGGAAAAAAAATGCTAGAAATCTTGTTTGTTACCAACACATACTTTGTTTCCCTGATAGACCTTTTGGTGAAAATCACTAAACACCAACATTCCATGCTAAGGGGATTTCTCCCACTTATACATGCCAGCCATGTCATTGAACACTGAGGAGCCTTAGGGACACATTTTCCACATAACAAAACTAAAGTGTAACAGGGATTCTACACATACACAGAACTGTGCGCAGGAATACGGGACCTCGGTGTATAGGGGCTAAGCCTTCCTACCGCCTCAGTACCCACAACCCCAGGACCGACTAGCTATAGTGTCTCACTCGCTCTCCTCAACAATCACGAAGATGCAAATGATTAGATACCCCAGAACACAACACTCCCGACTCTCTCAGGAATCGAGGTAACAAGACGTACCCTTTTGCTCACCCACTCGTACTTGTCCATAATTAGAATTGACAGAGACAGTGATATCGTTTAAAATGTTTATTTTAACTATCGTGCTCTATAAGGCAGTGTACGAGCCCCTACCCGCAGCAAAACGCATAAACCTAAAACAGTTAGCATTGTAGCAAGTCCATATATTATAAAGGGAGATGTCATCTTATAAAGACAGTGGATAAAGGACTATAAGGTCTAACCACCCTCCCCTTGGCAAGAAGAAGTATTATTATATAAAAGAAGATCTCTGGGCTTTTTCAGCAGACCCCATGCTTAGTGCCTAGATGGTATATCTACTTCATAGGAACCGCTTGGCTCTTCTCCCTGGAAAGGTCCCTCTCCAAGTGTGTGTTGAACCAACATGCATCCCCATAATATCAAAGCACGAGTTTTTCAGCAGCCGCAGCTGTGTTAGCATGTTTTGTCTAGTTGCTAGGGACTGACCAGAACAGAATGACAAGGGGCATTGTTCATGGACCTTGCTCACGGTGTTCAGACTAAACTCCAGGAACAGACCGAGAACGCACAAAGCAGACGGTTCTCATGTGAAAGGCATAAACAGAGTCCTGCAAAATAAAGTCATGCAGTAACATGCGCAAAAGCACATTGTGGCATTCGAGCTCATGCTAACTTAGCGATTTGGACAATGACCCTATCGGCCATATGACACCCTCCCCTTGGCCAGGTCGTAGCATATAGATAAAAGACTTAAACAGAGTTCAAGGATAAGCAGAGTCTAGTAGCGCTTGAGAAAAAAGAGAGAAAAATTCAATTTGGCAAAGTTAGAGAGAAAAAAAAAAGAAAAAGTTTTTAGTTGAAAATGTTACTACTGCGGATTTGGAAAATCCATAAAATTTCATGAACTTAAGAATGCAATTCGTTCCAAAAGGTCATCCCTATCATTCATAGCAAAAAGGTATGCCAACCAGTCAAGTAGCTCGAAGGAAAACACGTGTTCTTTATAATACGATGCCTCCAAGAACATATCCAGGCAACTTGCGTGATATTCGATGAAACTCCGTTGCAAGAGGCACTGTGCAGCCTCACAGGTATTCCACTCAGCCAACACTCCAAGTGTAGCTGCACGCATCAAACGGTCATCCCCAGAACAGGCCTGGTCATGGGTCAGTAATGGACCCACCAACAGATCATAATCCGGGTCTGCGTATAACGTATTGGAGAGGCACAAATCTAAGGCCCAATAGAAAGGGCACCGCCGGCAGTAGAACACAGGTTGCACACAAGTAAAGTAGGCAAAGCGAAAAGTTAGTCCATAACTTACACCAAGCGTCGCTAATGACAAGCATCCAAAAAGTTGTTGCATTCGGTCACGGTACAGTTGCAATTGGACAGGTCTGTGCAGTACCACAAGATGGGCAGCCATTGCGTAACAGGAGCAGAAGTATCAGCACGCCAGCCCCCAGTGCTAGTATTAAGGCAAACTCTCCGGATCCCACAAGTTTGAAAAAATTAGCAAGGCCTTCTGTGTCAGATGCATTAAATATTTGATGTATTAGTTCCCCAAAATGGAGTGGGAGATTCGAATTCAAGAGTGACTGAATCTCACTAGACATTCTCCCCACCTGCAATTCGAAGGACTCTCGAGCCGAAGTGAGAGCCACCTCCTGTTGAAGCAATAGTGCATTGAGTCTGCTTAGTTTACTAAAATCTGTTTTCAAAGTCGGTATGGAAGGCCAAAGAGAACTATCTACAATCCCATGCGGGGGTGGAAAAAGCACATTGCTACAACAAGTAACACGTTGTGAAACCGTTACTATATACAGGATGCCTGCCCGTAAGCCACAACAGTCGTGGTTATTCAAAATAAGATAACTGCCATTCGAAAGCAATGTGAGCGTGGGAATTATTGCCGGTACAGGCGTACCTTTCAAAAAACAAGCCAGATTAGCAGTGGACACGTTGCAAGCGCCATGCAATTTAACTTGTTTGCAAACTAGGGAATGTCCCACAGCGGAATGGCACTCCTCCCCTGTCAGGAAAACGTCCTTATCCTCCCGTTGACATCTGTAGGTGAAAGGCAAGGACCATAATTCATGAAGGAACGCACTACCCAGGAGTTCAAAGCGGCCTATGGGTAAGTGTTTCATGCAAGATTTAAATTGAAACAGCGAGAATGGCAGAGAAATAACGCCAAGAATTAACCATACCACTGAATTAGTCTCCACTACGGAAAATGGTAAATGTTCTAATTGTTCAATGTGCAACAATGTGTATGTAGCATCTTTCATGGACATAAACCTTTGTTCATCAGTCAAGTTAAATGGCATAAACAGTGCAGAAGCGTGCAAATAATCCCATGGTACTTTACCCATTTTGAGAGTTTGCAACGTCCATGCAAATTGCATCACAGATCGTAATTGATTTTGAACACTGTACAACACAGATACATCACTTTGAACAATATCAATGACAGACGAAACAATATTATCTAACGTGTAAATATGGGAAGACAATGTATTTATGCTATTGTTGACAACTGCAAGAACTTTTTCTAAATTAGCTTTGTCAATTTGGCGCAGACGGAACGCTGCTTCCATCTGCGATAGTTTCCATAATTCATTATAAGCCTCATAGATAAATCTTTTTGATCTTGGCAATTTAGAACTCAAGATAAAATCAGCCAAATTAATGTCACCCGACAAGAGAGACAGGTGTTGTTTTACTGATGACATTGTACAGTGTTCCAACCAATGATGACACAATTTCCCTACCGAGAACGTGGTGACCGATTGTGAATGCGGGAAGCGCGGATCAGGCCTAGTTTGGGTGAAACCGGTCACTGCATTATGAAAACACAGTTGACAGGCATTGGCATTGGTTTGCCACAACAACCATCCAGAGGGGTCAACATCAGAGATATTTAAACTGCCGTTCCCAAACAGTGCTTGTAGTTCGTCGATTGTATGGTTGGTGTGTTTACACCAATTATCATACTCAGCCAATGAGGGAATGGATGGAATATTCAAATTTTTGGCTGTAGCCAAGCCAAAACAAGTAGTTTGGTGCACTGTGTCATTTAAAAACAATATTTGATTTGGAATAAGACACGCACGATGCAAAGCTTCAGTTCCCTGGACCTGCCAAGCTCTGGTACCCCAAATCGATTTCAAATCAATGGTATCTTTCCAGTGTTCGTGACCCTGTAAGGCCAATTCAGTTCTAAATGAATTTGAATAAATTAACTTTGTGTGCGTTAACATAAATTTAGATTGAGATGGCAATTTAAATTTGAAGAAATAGGACCCTGGATTGGACATGTTGTAATCAGTAAAATAGGTGAACTTATTCCGAAGTGTTTTGGAACTTCCCTTTAGGGGAGTTGGACAATGTTCCCACTGCGTAAAATTAAAAACAGGTCTTAACGTTGTTGTATTCCTCTTAGGGTGTCCGTACATGGGTTTTCCTGTATCATGTCCTTATATAGGAACAATTCGCCCTGCCCTTATATAGGCATAAACTCCCAGTCCTTAATTAGGCATTAAACCGTGCACTCCAAATACAGGCATGGTCTCCGACATCCGTCCACCCTAACGTCACAACGAGTTCTTGAAGAACAGACCCTTAGGCTTCGGGAGTTTCCCTAGCACAGCACTATTGATTTCTTCAAGGACTCATCTATTATGCATGAACCGTTATACCTTGAGGGTTCATTCATGACGTCTCCCGCTGTCCGATTTACGTCAATGCTAACATTCTGAGGTACCTCTCAGGTATAAACATACCTTCCCAAGCCCTTGTAAATCAGAGGAGACCTCGACTTCAGAGGAGCCCGTTTCCCGGCCTGACGCACTGAGAAGACGATGTCATCCCTGCACGCAGAGAGTCCAGCTCCCAGTGATCTGACTTCCCTCGCGGGGTGTTGGAGTTCGAGTCTGGCAAGAGATTCCCACCTCTCTCATTCTTAAGGTATGGAGCTGACTAGAAACCTAGAGGGACTCTTGGCATACTAGGCATACTTGGCTT
The DNA here is from genome assembly GCA_963921515.1 of Calotriton arnoldi. Taxonomy (NCBI): domain Eukaryota; kingdom Metazoa; phylum Chordata; class Amphibia; order Caudata; family Salamandridae; genus Calotriton; species Calotriton arnoldi. The sequence continues at coordinate 423,849 of CAWUFW010008588.1, read as the reverse complement.
AACATACTCTTAGTATACCATAGTAAGGAATACTCCACCTACTTCATTCTTCTCCCTACACCTAGGTTAGGTTAGGTACATTGGGGTAGAACTAGCTTAGAAACGCATCGTATGAGTACTCGCATTTTTAGTCTATGTTATTTATGTAAATGAATATCTACTAAAGATCATGCTAGCGCAGTATTATTTATTTCTACTGCTTACGCTGTACATTATTTATCTTGCATATTGTCTTGTGATCATAACAGCACATATTACTTACACAAGAAACAAGACTGTTCAATAAATCTTTTATTGAAACGCCCGTTTATTCATCCTGTGTAACTTTGAGGAAAACTAAGCATGCATGATTGAGCTGAGTGTTTCTGAGTATCTATTGTTTCCACGACTCTGGGACACGTTCTGATTCTCAAGGGAAACAAAGTAGTCATGTTTTGCGGCTGCCAGAAACTACTCCCTTCTTGTTTATCAAGGAGTTTCTAGTGGCCTCTGAGCTAGCTGGCACAAGTAATTAAGTTTAATATACTCGATAGGGACATATCGACCTCAGTCCTATCTCAAACCTATAGGGTATATTATTCCAATGCGCAGAGCCTATTAGGGAAATAGGAGCTACACTACATGGCGCCCAACGGTTTGGTAAGGCGGTAATTTAACGTTAGATACTGAGTAACTTAGCCGTACTTTTTCTCTCAGAGACCCCTACCCATATACTCCAAAAGACGTCTGGAGTGGGCAGGGTTAAGTATCCGCCACGGCTACATTTGGTTTGCTCAACGTTGAAGGATACAGTGTTCCAAAACATTGTGCACCTTATCTTTGTTTCCTTGAAACTTGTTCTACATTTTTCAAAAAACAAAATGCCTGACTCCGACAACGATGAAGTTGCGGGTCACCCAGCTTTAAGAGCTTTTAACATTACAGGTTTAGATGGAACCGAGGAGGGTGTTATAGACATCCCTCCAAACTTAAGAAGAGCCATCACTCTAAAACTCATAAAACACGGCCTACCACCAAGAGGCGGTAGAGCAGTTTTCGTGATAGAGGCACACAAATCATTTCAGACAGAGGTATTCTATTCATGGGTAATATTTCCTGAATCCAATCCAGTTGCAAAACTGTTTCACTTCTACAAAGAAGATGATCCACCAGAGGAATATATTCCTTTCGAGGATATTGAAATTCCACTAACATACCAGGAGCATCAGCTCTGGTTTAAAGGCGCCCTAAAACATCACAGACACATTACCAGGCTCGGTCCACTAGGTAGACCAGGAGCAACATGGCTGATTCTAGCCGGCTACACACCTCATCCTGAACTGGCTATAATGTCAGATGAGGAGTTACTTACTCAAATAACAGAGTTAATAAAAATCTACAGACAATTGGTCCAATATGTCATGCAGACTTTCACAGTCCAACCACCATTAACCATTCCAAATCAGACCCCTCAACTGGGGACTGCACTAAAAATTACACCACAGACTCTATACGCAGTCATGGGTAAAATGCCCACAAAACGTGAGCAAATTCCATTCTGGATAGCTCAAAAGATTACTCAAATCGAAGCAGTATTTCCAAATACTAGCCCGTATGAGAAACACAGAATGCTAACAATCAGTTTACCAATGGGGATCACACCACAACTGGAAGACTGCACCACTTGGGGCTCAGTCTTTGCTGCCATCTATACTAAAACACATGGCATTCCGTCAATTGCGGTAATACCAGATGTCCTGAAACAAATTCAAAACGAATACAGGGCAGAGCCTGCTCTGAATTTAGGTATGAAATTACTGAAAAATTTCGACCAGGTCTCAACAATAATATTATCTAATATTAAAGGGGAGGCAGCAGCAGTGGCAATCTGCCAACGATTAAGGGAATTTGATGTCACAGAACAACAAACTGAACTACCCAGAATAATTGAACAAGCTTATGCAGAATTAGGCAGAGATAGTTTGGGTGGAAGACCAGTGAGGCCAAAACTATCTGAAAGTCCTGAGAAGGACTCTATTAAACAAACTCCTACATCTTCTAAAAAGAAGTGGGAAACTACTAAACAAAATTCAAACGAGAAACGTTCTCAATCCCGAGGTAGGTCTCCTCAAAAGGAGCCCTCTGAAAGGAGGTATAACCTCAGGAATAGGGATAATTTGAGAAAACCTGACAGGTATCAAGATACTGATACACGTTCCTCTCGTACCTTTCAGATCTCGTCACAGACTTCGGAAAGAAGAGGACGGTCAGAAAATAGAGAAGAACGCGTGAAATCCAAGGAAGATAAACACGCTCCGAAAAATAAAACAAAACCTCAATTCTCCAAAAAGAAAGTAGCAGGTCTGAAGATCAGACATGCCGAGAATACTGAGAACACAACTCAAGAACTGAGAAGGGGCTCAGACAATGCTGGACAGTGCAGCAGAAGTCACAATAGCTCGCCAAAACCTGAAGGAACTTCTGGAGATAGTGGACTTGAATGAGTACATTACAGTAGAGACTGCAGACACCAGGGTTAGTACTCCACAAAGGCTATATGAAATAACACTCCGAATGGAGGGAGACATACCAAGACAGGTGAAAGCACTCTTTTGGGAAAAACTTTCAAAGGGCTATGACATACTTCTAGCAGAAAAAGACTGGCCACCACAATTTGTCAGGGAGTGCCCACATGGCGAGGACATTATTATGCCTGCCTTCTCCAACCATATTCCAATTCACCTAAAATATACATATGCAAGGAAATGGGCAGTAGCCCAGGCCCCAGCATTATATAAAAATCATGTAGGATGGGATGAGGACTCACCTCACCATAAAATACATCTGAAACATGAACCAACTGCACAAAGGCAGTACCCGATAAAGCAAGAAGCTAAAAAACAGGTCAGGGAGATCTTAGAACAACTTGAATACCAAGGGGTGATTGAAACATGCACCTCCTCAATGAAAAATCCTTTGTTTCCTGTCTCCAAACCAGACAACACCTATCATCTAGTTTTGGATTACAGACACTTAAACACTTGTTCTAAAACATTTGCAGTGCAAAATGCACATAGCACAGCATTAATGAATAACATTGTGTGTAAAAAATATAAAACCACATTAGACATCTCAAATGGTTTCTTTTGTCAAAACATAGCACCTGAAAGCAGGTACTTAACAGCTTTCTCCATAATGGGGACCCAGCGTCAATTTTGTCGACTCCCACAAGGGTTCAAGAACAGCCCAGGGTTATTCTCAGCGAGGGTAACGGAGTTACTACAAATTTACGATAATGAGGCATTGTCATATGTCGATGACATCTATCTGACAGACGATGACCTGGAAAAACACTTGAACAGGGTGAATACCATTTTATTGGGCTTCGCCTCTGAAGGCTACAAATTCAACTTCAAAAAGTCCAGAATTGCCCATCTCAATGTCCTATTTCTAGGATATGAGCTTTCAAGTGAAGGCAAGAGCTTGGCAGCTAACTTTCTAGAGAAATGTGCGCTGCTCCAACCTCCAAAAACGCTAAAAAACTTACAATCCATCCTGGGTTTCCTAAATTTTGGAAGAACATACATTCTAAATTACGCAGAAAGGGTTAAACCTCTCTACGCATTAATCAAACCTGATTTTTCAATCAAGAATTGGACACAAGAACACACAGAAATCTTGCGTTCACTACAGGCTAACATATTAGCAACAAATCACTTACAAACACGCGTAAGTCAACGCAACCTGGTGATCCGAATAATTTCGGGTCAATGCGGATTCACCTACTTAACATTTAATGAGGGTGAAAAAATACCAATCGCATACAAATCTCATTTGTATACACAAGCGGAAATGCGTTTCACTTCAACTGAAAGAATTCTAACAGCAGTTCAAACCGCTGTAGCAAAAGAAAGAGCCCTAGCCCAAGGGAAACGCATTATTGTTGTAACCCCAGTACCAGCTTTAGAAGCGGTCACAAAAGCAAGCATTCCAAATGCTAAAGCATTACATCGAAGATGGATACAATGGGTTAATTCTCTTGCTGCAACAGATGTTGAATATGTTTTTGATCCTGATTTAAAAACACAAGCGTTCCTGCAATATGAACAAGAATGTCCTCTGCCCACTGAAATTCTGCCTCTCGATCAGTACAAATTCATAATTTACACTGACGGATCCGCACAGCCCGCAATAGGGGGTAAGCAAGCTTACAGTGCAGCGTGTGCAATCGTTAAAGGTCGCATGCGAGATCGCATCTTCAGACCTATGGTCACAAAAACTCAATCTCTAGGAGATTGTAAAGCTCAGCGAGCTGAACTACAAGCATTCAAACTGGCACTTGAAAGTACAGATCGAGAATTCCCCACACTAATAGTGTGCGATTCCTTTTACTGTGTTCAGTCGTATAATGAATATATACAAAACTGGCTTGAAAATGTGTTCAAAGATGCGAAAGGTGGCACAATAAAGCACAAAATGCTTTGGGAACAAGTAGTTCAGTTGAAAAACGAACTACCAAAGGCTCACGTGATCCACACACTGAGTCATCAACGTGATGGCGTTCACGTTGCAGGGAATTCATTGGCTGACGAAGCCGCAAAGGGGGCTGTTCAGACGGCTTCCGTAGCTGCGATCACTCGTTCAAAAACGAAAATAGACAGTGAGATAATGTTGGCTGTCAATGCTACAAACAAAGGCAGTGGTGCAGCGTTACCAAAAAAGTTTCCACTCAAGTACTCCTATGTAATTGATGCGAACAACGTTCCTTTTGCTCGAATCCCTGGAGTGGGGGATAGGGTAATTCCAAACATGGAACGTAGATTAGGACTAATCCTAGCAGCACACGAAGGGATAGCTTCTGCCCATGCAGGTGTTTCTGCAACAGTATCTTTACTAAAGCAAAGATATTGGTGGCCTGGCATTCGGAAACAAACCAAGAACTATGTTTTAGAATGTGATATTTGCCAACAGATGAAAGTCTCAACAGTAAAACGTCCTGCGCAGACACCCCTGTTAATTTCAGACAAATCATTAGCTTGTGTTCACCTGGACCACTGCGGTCCCTTGCAAAGGGACGGTAACTATAAATATATCATGGTTGCAGTGGATTCATGCTCTAGGTTCCTATGGATATGGCCTCAGCGCTCGGCTGACGCTCGAACTGTTATAAAAGATTTGCGAGTCTTTATCGGCACATACGCAATAGGCACGCTACATTCTGACCAGGGCCCTGCGTTTAGCTCTCGGGCTTACAAAGAAGCCATGGCCAATCTGGGCGTTGCATTGCGATACTCCTCTCCATCCCATCCTGAGGGAAATTCGGTTGTGGAAAGGAAAAACCGGGACATAAAGCAGTCTATAACAGCTAGGGTATTAGGTTCGGGTGATGGGTGGGTCAAACATCTTTATGGGGTCCAACGCTCATTAAACAACCTGCCAAGAAGTTCTCTAGGGGGGTCACTCCATATGAGGTCCTATTTGGGACAAGAATGTGGGTACCAGACCTCAATCACGTAGGCACAGTGGTGGAAAATAAACCGTTTGATATCAAAGATCGTTTGGCTGTTTTACAGGAACTCAATGAACTAAGATCGAAACAAAGCAATGTATTCCTGCAGCCAACCACCACTGGGGGAAAACCGGCGGTCCCAGCAAGGACTGTCTGGATTCCAAAAGTTGGGGATCTAGTCAGAGAAAAGATTGCGGATAAGAAGGAATTTGGACCTTCTTATAGACAACCAGTACCTGTCCTAGCAGTTCAAGGAACAAGAACAGTACTTCTGCCGCCCCTTGCTGGAAAAAAAGAGAAAAGATTTGTGTCCATCGACCTCATCAAACCACAGTATGTGGCCAATACTAAATAGTAGGCCTCGTGGACTCCGACCTAGTAGCAGAAGCACCCCTCTCGCTACTATCCAAGAGGTTCAGACTGAAAGACTGATAACCATCGAGAATTCAGCAGTAACAGATGAAGGACTAAGCAACAATGCAATGGAACTCATCCCTCTTGACAATCAAGTAACAGTTCGTCCAAATACACCTGTCTACACCAATGTAGCAAGTGATCAACGGGTTCCAGCGATTTCTACAAATCCTGATGCAATTTCAACAATTGACAGAACTGCTTCTGGCTATTTCATTAACTTTGATAGGTTCTCAGAAGATCCGAGTGAACCTGAAACGACGCCAGCATCATTAACATTCAAGCAGCAAGTACAAGACTTTCTTCACTTTCTGAAAAAGACTTATTTGGTTTCCCCATGGATTGAACTCTGGATTATTTCTGGAATATTTGTTTTCCTGCTTTGGCTAGCTTTGGTTATGACTATGAGCGTGCTTATAAATGGCAGATACATCCATGTGAACACTGAAGGAAAAGATGTGAACGTACTTTTGAAACCTCATAAATCTTCCCATCGTGAAGCAAGAGACTTATCAACAGTGAACATCACAGCCGTTCCTATACAGGATGGTATAGTGTGGGACAAAACAGATTTTGATATTTTTGGCCCGACGGAACAATTGAACATTCCACATTTGTTTAAAATTTCACTAAGTGATCTCATTTCGTCCAATACCTATTCTGATGATTGGGACTTTGAGACTGTTAACGACATAATGTTTGACCTAGAAAAATCTGCTGCATTTTCTAAAAATGAATATTTAGATGGTTCATCAGACTATGAACAGCTGTATTGCTATAACCATTATGGTCATCATTATTTGCATAAATCTGCAAACCCTAGAAATGTGTTTATGTTTAACCAATGGGAGCATTGTCCTACACCACCAAAAGGTAGTTCAAAAACATTTGCTAACAAGTTTCCATATTTTTCAGGTTACAATACATCTGATCCAGAAACGTTTTACTATAAAAATGTAAACAAAACAGGACTGAAAATTATGTTAACTAATACAAAACAGATTTACTCTGCAGCATTTATTGCCCAACTGTCTAGACAGGGTTTCGACTTATGGAAAGACACAATCGACACAAAAACTGTCTGGGGTACTAAAGATTGGCAAGTGCAGGGGATAGAAGCTTTATTTTAGAGCCTGTATCATCCCTCAACAAATAATGTTTTTGAATGAAACTGTCCAACAAACATCTTGTCTTGGACTAGCCAAGATCAAAGAGATGAAAACACCTTCTGTACCAACACCTGCAAGTGATAACAATACACAGGCAGCGGTTACAGTTGACAAAATACTACAACTCAACAGATCTAATCCTGATTGGAGAAAATGGTTGATATGGCCCACAGACACGAACAACTGTCAGGAAAGATTCCTGAATAAAACTCAGGGCTTTACAATTCATAGGCCAGACCCAAGATACGTCCAAAGACAGCATCCGGGGGTAGTAACAACATACAGTGTAGGAAAATTATGCCTCGATTGGCTGCAGAAATCTACACTCCAGGATGGGAAACAGCACTTATCCTTACTTAAAGAAGACGCAGACCTTAGGGAATTCTTGCTTGGACCAAGAAAACCGTGTCAAAAACGTTTCATATATGCCGGCATTTATGCCGCCTATAAGGAAGCATGGAAAGTGTCACAGATGGAGGCCGCAGAACGAATACGTGAACTTGATCGTATTAATTTTGAAAAAACACTTACTATGGTCGACAATGGTTTAACAACTTTGTCCTCCAGAATATATTCATTGGACAACATTGTATCCTCTGCTATCGACATACTAGAACAAGATTTAGCCATGTTACAGCAAGGCCAATCACAATTACGTTCTATTATGTTATTAAGCTGGACGCTGCAATCCTTGCGCGCGGGCTATGTGCCTTGGCGTTTTATCAATACGTCAGCTCTGTTTGCAGAATACAATCTAACTGATAAACAGATCGAACTGGCACAAAGAGGAGCAAAGTATACAGTGCTGAGCATTGAAAAACTTGAAAAGCTACCATTCACAGTGGCAGAAAAACCAGCTAGAGAATGGCTCATTTATGGCAAAATCACACTACCTATGACTACTTTTCAGTTTCAGTATTGCCTCAAACAAATGCAAGCAGGCAAATATGAAAGGTTGGGTAAGGAATACATTAAGACATCTTGGAATTTACAGTATACATATAGATGTTGGAGTGGGGATCGTGAAGTGTTTTTGAGCGGTACACACTGTAAAAGTGCACTGAGCGGTTCACTTATATGTCAGGACATTTCTTTACACGGGGCTTGCAATGGTTCTGTGGCAAATTTGTCTTGCCATCAGCAGGGTACACCAGCTGCTGTGATTAATCCAACATTTGGACAACTTTCTAATGGGAGTTACCTCATGTTGAATGATCAGAGTTGCTGCGGCATGTTGCCAGGCATCCCATATATAGTAACGGTCAACTCCAGGGTCACTTGCTGTATGCAAGTATTGTTTGCCCCAATAGACACAGTCAGGGAGTCGCCTTTGTGGCCTTCGCTGAACATCTCTTTTATAAGATTTGATACTTTAAGCAGAATGAAAGCCATGCTTTTGCAACAAACCGTGCCTTTGACCTCGGCCAAAGAAACCTATGATCTACAAGTCGCAAGGACTTCGGATGAGATACAGACTTTAATACGTACAAACTGCCCTATACATTTCGTGGAAATGATAGGACGTATCTTTAACATGTCTGATACAAGCGGAATTGTACATGTATTTAAGAGCATCTGTTCCGGTCTGTTATCACCTTTCCAGGCAATACTCGGAATCATCCCGAACTTTGCACATTCGGTGTTTGGTGGCATACCATTAATTCTAGCACTTGTTGCCGGAATTCTATTTCTCTTCCTGCTATTACGCTATGGCCAGCCTATTTGCAGACATCACTCCGAGCGAAGTGGAGAAAGCTCTCCTTGAACGAAAGTGCCGTGAGCGAATAGTACAGCTTTTGGGCATGACTCGTCTACGGGAACTTAATACCACGTGGTTCCTGTCATTCAGACCAATCTGGCAAGATTGCATCTTACCTGTCCTACGATGCCTGCTATGCGGTGAAGAATGCGTGTTAGACACCTGTCTAACATTTCCATCAGCAACGCCAACGGATATCGATACTCTGCTGGACCCGATAACGGCTCATGCTATGTGTTGTCCCCAGAGGCTACCAATCCTGATGACGGCATTCATTGAGATCTCACAGATGCTTCCAGCTGCTGCTGAGGTACGAGATGGATCTACAGGCGCACAGGTAACAACGGACGCGAACATTGCTGCGGCATCCTATGCTGAAAGCGATGCATCACATCTCTGTGCAATTAATCTACTACACTAGGTGTTCCAAATGTCACCAACTTCAGTGGGCGATATTTTACAGAAATAGATGATCTCATGTTTACACCAGACCCGTACACTGACTCTGATTCAACACACAGTGTACCAGAGACGCAGTCAAATTTGGCCTACATATTTCAAAAACTTGGAACTCTTCCCAAATTGAACTTTTTTCCGTTTTTCAAACTGAATAGCAATTCAATCTGCTTGAAGTAGAACTAGTCTTATAGTACGGACTTCGCAGTACTTCCTCAATCAATCAATCAATCAATCAATCAATCAATCAATCAATCAGGGGTTTGTTAAAGCGCGACTACTCACCCGTAAGGGTCTCAAGGCGCTGGGGGGGGGTGCAGGTTCCATCCATCAAGGAGGGGGTCTGTCGAAAAGCCAGGTTTTGAGGTTTCTTGCGAAGATGGGGAGCGATGTTGTCTGTCTGAGGTGGAGCGGAAGGGCGTTCCATGCTTTGGCCGCGAGGAAGGAGAAGGAGCGGCCTCCCGATCTGGTCTTTCTGGTGCGGGGGACCACAGTGTAGGAGAGCTGGGCTGATCGTAGGGTCCTTTGGGGTGCGTGGAATTGAGTCGGCTGTTCAGGTATGCTGGTCCGGTGCCGTGGAGGGCCTTGTGTGCGTGGGTGAGCATCTTGAAGGTGATTCTCGCCTCGACAGGGAGCCAGTGGAGTGTGCGCAGACACTTTTTCATCTTATTTGTCTAAAAAGTTCATTAATTTTCATGACAAGAAATGACTTTGATTTTTGAACAACTTATCGATCATTTTCTGTCACATGTAAATATTACTGCTTATTTCATTTAAATTGCATTTTATTTCCAAATATATGCCTGAAATGAAAAGCTATGCTTAAAATGTACAGTACCTCCTGCATTTTAATAGGTTTTTTAAATGCTTTTTAATGCTTTTAAGAAATATTTTTAGCAATATGCGGTACTCCATTTTATGTTTAGCATTTTAAATGTTTAGTATTTTTTTATTATCGTACACACGAAAGTGGAGTGGGTGTTGTATTCCTCTTAGGGTGTCCGTACATGGGTTTTCCTGTATCATGTCCTTATATAGGCACAATTCGCCCTGCCCTTATATAGGCATAAACTCCCAGTCCTTATTTAGACATTAAACCGTGCACTCCAAATACAGGCATGGTCTCCGACATCCGTCCACCCTAACGTCACAATGAGTTCTTGAAGAACAGACCCTTAGGCTTCGAGAGTTTCCCTAGCACAGGACTATTGATTTCTTCAAGGACTCATCTATTATGCATGGACCGTTATACCTTGAGGGTTCATTCATGACGTCTTCCGCTGTCCGATTCACGTCAATGCTAACATTCTGAGGTACCTCTCAGGTATAAATATACCTTCCCTAGCCCTTGTAAATCAGAGGAGACCTCGACTTCAGAGGAGCCCGTTTCCCGGCCTGACGCACTGAGAAGACGCTGTCATCCCTGCACGCAGAGAGTCCAGCTCCCAGTGATCTGACTTCCCTCGCGGGGTGTTGGAGTTCGAGTCTGGCAAGAGATTCCCACCTCTCTCATTCTTAAGGTATGGAGCTGACTAGAAACCTAGAGGGACTCTTGGAATACTAGGCATACTTGGCTTAACATACTCTTAGTATACCATAGTAAGGAATACTCCACCTACTTCATACCTCTCCCTACACCTAGGTTAGGTTAGGTACATTGGGGTAGAACTAGCTTAGAAACGCATCGTATGAGTACTCGCATTTTTAGTCTATGTTATTTATGTAAATGAATATCTACTAAAGATCATGCTAGCACAGTATTATTTATTTCTACTGCTTACGCTGTACATTATTTATCTTGCATATTGTCTTGTGATCATAACAGCACATATTACTTACACGAGAAACAAGACTGTTCAATAAATCTTTTATTGAAACACCCGTCTATTCTTCCTGTGTAACTTTGAGGAAAACTAAGCATGCACGATTGAGCTGAGTGAAACGGTTATCTATTGTTTCCACGACTCTGGGACACGTTCTGATTCTAAAGGGAAACAAAGTTGTCATGTTTTGCGGCTGCCAGAAACTACTCCCTTCTTGTTTATCAAGCAGTTTCTAGTGGCCTCTGAGCTAGCTGGCACAAGTAATTAAGTTTAGTATACTCGATAGGGACGTATCGACCTCAGTCCTATGTCAAACCTATAGGGTATATTATTCCAATGCGCAGAGCCTATTAGGGAAATAGGAGCTACACTACAACATGTTTGTTTTATGCAAAAAATGATGACCATAATGTTGGTAACAGAATAACTCAGCATAATTGGCAGAATCTTCAGCATCAAAAGCAGCATAATACTTTAAATCAGAAAACAACAAATGTACTGCTTGTACATCCCAATCATCAGAATGTATGTCCTGTGTTACCACATCTCCTAAGGAAACGCGAAACACGTATGGTATGTTGAGGACTTCCGTCGGACCATGGATTTCGAATGCCACTTTATCCCAAACGATGCCATCAGCAACAGGGAAAGCCGAAATGTTCACAAGGGCTTGATCACATTTCATGATATGGGACGATGTATGGGGAGCCAGAATTCCATCAACCAACTTCGCAGCAGAGCGTTCTGGCAAGTAATGACCATTGATTAGCAAGAAGAACACTGTCACAAACCCAATCGACATGAAGAGGACAATTAGTATAAGCACTAGCCAGATGTAGGTCCAGGGTGGGACCAGGTAAGTCTTTTTGAACTAGGAAATGAAAATACTGGTTTGCGTTGGTGGAGTTGTCACAGTTGATGACGAAGAGGAGAAGTCAAAGAGAAGCTCGTACGGTCCCCAAAATAACCGCTTGCTCCCACGTTCATTAACGGAGGCAGTGCAGCATCAGCTTGATGATGTAAAGGGCTGTCCGGTGCTTCAATATGGCACTCATCCGCAGGATAAGCATACTCGACGTCAGCGTTGTAGGAGGAGAAGGGCACAGCAGGCAGAAAGTCAATAGAAGTCTCCATCTCACCCTCCACAACATGTGCAGTAGTCGAAGAGGACGAAACCATCGGATTCAGGGAGATAGCGTTGCTCGAAACACTGGGAGTCACACTATTCAGAATCGGCCAGATGGTATAATTTGACATTGTCAATTGAAATATATCTGTTTTCTTTGCGACCAGGCAAAGGTGGTAGTATCACTGTACGAGTACCCTTCAATCCAAGAACTGGGACCGGTGCACGATAAGAGGGACCAAATTCTTTTATGTTCTCCAACCTTTTGCGTACAAGATCTCCAATCTTAAGGAGCCAGCCGGCGACCGGAGTAAGCATTGCCATTTCGTTGGACGAGGGTAAATGTTCTGTAGCGAAGCCGTCACAGGTCTTTTGTAGGTCCTGTAACAAAGTAGAATGGTTATCTACGTCAAATGTTGTGGCTGCTGCCACAACGTCTACACCATCAAGGTCTGGCACAAATATTTTAATGCCAAAGAGCATTTCATATGGGGTCCACACACCCAGAGATCTTCTCGGGAGATTATTAAGTGCACGTTGAACTCCATACAAATGGGCCAGCCAGTTCCTGCCAGTATCCATGGGCCCGATTCACAGAACTAACTTAAGACAAAATCCTAAACTTACTACCATTTTGGTATTCACAGAAGGCACTTACTCATTGTGGTTTTCACAGAAGGCACTTACTTACTCATTTTGAGTAACTTACTCATTTTGTGTAACTTACTCATTTTGTGTAACTTACCCATTTTGTATTCACAGAAGGCACTTACTCATTAATGAGTAAGTGCCTTCTGTGAATACCAAAATGAGTAACTTACTCATTTTGAGTAACTTACTCATTTTGTGTAACTTACTCATTTTGGTATTCACAGAAGGCACTTACTCTTCAATGAGTAAGTGCCTTCTGTGAATACCAAAATGAGTAACTTACTCATTTTGAGTAACTTACTCATTTTGGTATTCACAGAAGGCACTTACTCATCAATGAGTAAGTGCCTTCTGTGAATACCAAAATGAGTAATTATTATTATTATTATACTCATTTGTTAAGCGCAACGAATCATCCCCAGGGGGATCTCTCGGCGCCGGAGAAGAAAATACCAATGAGCAGAAAATCCTAGAACAACCAGGTCTTGAGCAATTTCTTAAATCTGGACAGATCGGCACAGGCCCGGATCTCCTCGGGAAGACTGTTCCAGAGGCTGGGGGCTAAATAAGGCTCGACCACCAATTTTAGCCTTGTTTATTCTCCGCGTGCAGAGCAGATTGCGATTGCTAGATCTTAACTGACGCACCGGTCGATACAGGGCTAGTTTCTTTTTAAAGTAGGCTGGGCCTTTTCCCTGTAGAGACTTGAAGACCATACACAGCATCTTGAAAATGGCTCGTTTCCTAATCGGAAGCCAATGTAGTTGGCGCAGGAGAGGTAAAGAAGGGGTGCGCGCCGGTTTGTTAAGGGCGAGGTGGGCTGCTGTGTTTTGCACCACCTGAAGTTTTGATAATAGGTCTTCCCTTATTCCAACGAGCAGAGAGTTGCCATAATCCAGTCGACTGACCAAGAGCGACTGAATGAGGGTTTCTCTTGCCGGCAGTGGGATCCAAGGGAAGATCTTTCTAAGCATCCGCATGGTTCCGAAACAGGTGCCTGACAAGTAAGTTACACAAAATGAGTAAGTTACTCAAAATGAGTAAGTAAGTGCCTTCTGTGAATACCAAAATGAGTAAGTGCCTTCTGTGAATACCAAAATGGTAGTAAGTTTAGGATTTTGTCTTAAGTTAGTTCTGTGAATCGGGCCCTAAGACTCTAGCTGTCAAGATTGCTTTAAGTCATGGTTCATTCGCTCCACTATAGAATTGCCCTCAGGCCTGTATGGAGATGAAAACTGCACCAGCGCCCCCAAAGACTTCATCGCGTCCTTGTGCGCCTTAGAGGCGAACGCTGGACCTTGGTCAGAATGGAAGGTGCCACAGGCAAACGTCCCGACAAAGACATGCAAATCTATAATGACATTTAGAGCGTCAGCACTGCATTGTGGCCAAACCCATAGGAATCTAGGGCACGAATCAACTGCAACAAAAATATATTTATATGCAGTATCAGAGGGAAACGGACAGCAGTGATCAAGATATGCACAGCCAAATGGCTGATTTGATATATATAGCTGTGTTTGCAGTGGACGCGAAACCGTAGATGGCTTGATTTGTTGACAAATGTCACAAGAAAGCACATAATTACGGGTTTGTCTATATAAACCACACCACCAATAATGTTGCTGCAAAATAGAAGCAGTCGCAGACACTCCGGCATGTGCAGAAGCCATGCCCTCATGTGCGGCTATGATCAAAGGAGGCCTGCGGTCCATGTTGGGAATCAGCCGATCCCCAACTGACGGTATTGTAGCATAAGGAACTTGTTCGGATGACAAATGATAAGAACACTTAGAAGGGAAGCCCTGCGCAAAATTAGTTCCATCCTTCATAGCAGCTAAAGCTGCCAGTATCTCATTATCTGTTTTAGTCATGGACCTTGTAACTGCTGCAATGGAACACATGGCTACTGCAGATTTGGCTGCTTCGTCAGCCAAGGAATTGCCAACAGCATGCAATCCCACACGCTGATGCCCAAGAGTATGTATAACTTGTGTGAGTGGCAGATGTTCTTTAAGTTCCGCCACTCGAACCCAAAGTGTTTTATTCTTATTTTGCTGCCTTTAGAGTCTCGATAATCATTCTGAGACCAAAAGAATAAGTTGTCATTAAAAGACTGGACACAGTAGTAAGAGTCGCACACAATAAGAGTGTTCATATTAGGATCAGCAAACTCTAGAGCTAAAACAAGAGCACGCAGCTCTGCCAATTGCGGCGTACAGTCCCCCAGTGACTGTGTATGCACTATGGAAGACTTAAATTCACCATTTACGATTGAACCAGCCACAATAGCGCAAGCTGCTGAATAAGCATGTTTGGACCCGTTGGCCGGTTGAGCCGAGCCGTCGGTATAAATGATCCAAAGGAAGTAAGGACAACGGAGGAGGATGAACATGTTCATACTGTAAAAACTCCTGTGACTGCAGAGCGGGATCAAAGATAAACGTGACAACAGCAGATGTCAAAGATGCAGCCCATTGTATCCAATGGGGATGTAAAGCCTTAGAATTCGGTACACTCGCCTTAGTGACTGCTTCTAAAGCAGGTATAGGCGAAACAATAAGAATGTGTTTCCCCTGCGCTAGAGATCGTTTTTTCAGAATCGCCATTTGGACCGTAGTCAAAAAAATTTAAACATTGGAAAACCGCATTTTTGCCGATGTGTACAAATGTGATTTGTATGCAATTGGTACTGTGTCTTCTTCATTAAACGTTAAGTAAGTGAAACCTACCGTCCTCGACACAATTCGTATGACCAGGCTCGTAGAATTATCACGTGTTAACAAGAA
Source organism: Calotriton arnoldi (assembly GCA_963921515.1). Taxonomy (NCBI): domain Eukaryota; kingdom Metazoa; phylum Chordata; class Amphibia; order Caudata; family Salamandridae; genus Calotriton; species Calotriton arnoldi. Next base: position 408,174 of record CAWUFW010008588.1, on the reverse strand, counting down.
GTTAGTCGCAAACAGATCAGACTGCAAAGATTGAAGAATTGAGGTATGTTCCGGAAGCCAGCTGGCAGAAGAATATGTGGGTTGTATCAATGCGTAAAGCGGTTTGATATGCTGGGCATAATCCAGAATGTATGTCCTCCCGAAATTCAAAAATCCCAACAACGATTGAAGTTTTTTCAGAGTAGATGGAGGCTGCAATTGTGCACATTTCTCCAGAAAGTGGGGGGCCAACCCCCTACCTTCATTATTGAGCTTGTAGCCAAAGAAAAGCACCGCTAAACAAGCATTGTGTGATTTAGCAAAATTAGATTTATAACCAAAGTCGGCAAACAACAGAATGATCCGATCCACGCGGACTAAATGCGGAATCAGCTCGTAATCCGCCAGATAAATGTCATCGACATATGAGAATGCATCAGGGGCAACGCTGTGTAACAAAGACACAACACGTGCAGCAAATGCCCCGGGGCTGTTCTTATAGCCCATAGGCAAACGCGTAAATCTTTTTTGGTTGCCGACCGCGCTAAATGCGGTCAAATCACAGCTTTCTTGAGCCAAATTGTGACTATAAAAACCATTGGATATATCCAGTGTTGTTTTGTATTTTTTGCTAACAATGTTATTCACTAACGCAGAGCTGTGTGTGTTCTGTACTGCAAACGTACAAACATGACTATTTAAATTTAGATAATCTAACACTATGCGATATGATCCATCCGGTTTCGATATCGGAAAAAGAGGATTATTCATGGGTGATACACAGGGTTCAATGGCACCTGGATATTCCAATTGTGACAAAATATCCCAGACAAAAGCTTTAGCCTCTCGTCTGATTGGATATTGTGGTTGGGGCTGCGGCGTAGATCGCAAAGGAATCTCATGTGCCGGGGAATCTCTATCTCAGCCCACTTGATTACGTTACACCACCAGAGGTAGGGCCAATGCCCATTCTGATGCGTACGCCTGTTTAGCTTCCTCAGGGACGTAACGTGAAAAACTCGGAAGTATCACGTCCTACCCTCGAGAAGAAGCCAGAACAAATGGCAGAGGCCAATCTGCCTCTGCCAATAAAATGTCATACGAGGAGGTGAGATTTTCCCAGAAAACCGCAGTAATTCTACGCTGTATATCACCTTCAATCTGGAGGACTATTTCATATAGTCTATCAGGGGGTGCAATTTGTGTATCTGCTGTTTCCACTATAATAAATGTATCAGTTGCTCTCGCCTCCAGACACTATGGTAACTTCTGCCGCGCTGTCGAGGAGTGTCACTGCCCATGTCCAATCTAGGAGTAGTGTTCTCACCGTCTGAGGCATACTTTGCAGTTAAAGCAGCAACTTTCTTTTTTTGATACGGGGGTCAAAAATGAGGCAGTCCCTCTTGTTTGGCCTTTACATCAAACTGGCGAGGTTGATCCCTTCCATGCTGTAATCCTGGCGCTCTCCACCACCGACTTGAGAGTCCGATGTATCCTGTAAAGAACGAGGAGAGCGCTGATCAGGGACTTGAAATCTGTCTGGTGTCTTAATTTTTGCGCAGTCGCGCAAATCATAAGTACGCTCAGAAGAATCAGGTGTCGATGAACCAGCACGCAAACCTTGCTTCTGGTTTTGCTGCCTCTGTTTTTTACTCCAGTTCTTTTTAGGAAAGAACGGGCGCCCATCTTTCTCAGTTTGGGCTTTTTGTTGAGGTTGAGCTTGAGTAAAAGGCCTAATTCCCAGACTATTGCACCCCAAGGTTTTGTAAGCTTTAGCAATAATCTTTGGCAATTTGTGCTGTTTGCCTGCATCAGCAACAGCCTCCAAGCGCTGAGCCACTTGTAAGCTTACAGATACACCCTTCACATTAGCAAGGATCATATCGCAAACAATGTCGAATACTCCCACCAGTCTCATTCCCAACTCCAGCGCCGCTTCGGCCCGTGTTCATCCTGAACACGTTTTATCACGGAAGGGAGAATGGTCATTGAAGGGGTGCAAAAACACATTAAATATACCGCTGCAAACACTCTACCCCAAGTGTTACAATCACGCAACTAGGGAACAAGGCCTTTTGGCAAGCTCATGGTTGAGATCCTGTGTTTCTCAACAGGAGTGGTATTTGGAAAAACAGCTTTGAGTTGCCCAAATTTTTCATCAAGCCAATAAGGAAGTTCGTCCTTATTTTGCGGACGTATGCCCATCACTTAATTAATCATGAGGGGACTTATAACTAAACCACCGTGTCCCGGCGGTTGTGCCACAACTCCAGGTGGTGCCACCTGTATGTTGCGTGACATGAACTGTATAACAGTCCTATGTACACGTATTAACGATGTATGTAATACGCGTAGCTCCACGACAGGAACATTAAGGAATTTGGATGTGGGGTATACCCAGCCAAAACGGGCCATGTGGCCCCGTCAATTGATAAGGGGCCTAAACGGACCGCTGTCAAAGGGTGAGGAAGGGCGCCATTAAACCATATGGTATGTTGATAAGGTCGATAGTTCTGTGGAAGTGCAGTGGCAGTATATTCGTGAAAGAAATTATCAGTTCCATCCACTGCCAGAAAGGTGACCCAAGAATAGAATACCTCGAAGCGATGAGCTGCATCCGCCTCAACAACAAAAATAAGAGCAGCACCCACAAAATACGGACTCCATGGTGAGTCAAATAAGCGGTGACTGGAGCATGGTTCGTCGCCGCCATAATGAAAAGTATATTAAAACAACCTACTTGCTGGCAGCGCAACACTGGGCAAGAGAAAGAGAAAGACCTTTTAGAATTCAAGCTTGAAAAACCTATTTCAAATATAGAAGTTTACACCGGCACATCCGTCTTCGGAAACAGATGTGAGGGGATTGTGGACAAGCACAGGCACTACCCAGGAGTCTCGCAGATAAGTACCTGACCAAACGTTGGTGGCGCCACGTTTCAAGGATTCTGCACATACACAGAACTATGTTGTTTGGTCTTGTTAGATTTAGATAAAGATTACTTATTTTTCTAAACTGGTGTGGTGTCCATTTGTAGTGTTTTTACTGTATTAATGTATGTGTTCACAAATGCTTTACACACTGCCTCTGAGATAAGCCTGTCTGCTCGTGCCAAGCTACCAAGGGGGTGAGCAGGAGTTATTTCAAGAGTATATCCCCCTTACCCTGACTAGAAGCAAGGGTCCCTATTTGGACAAAGGTATCTACCTCTGCCAACTAGAGACCCCCATTTCTAACACCACCCTTGCACCATATTGCAAGGATGTGTGCATGATATCAAGTAGAGACTTTTTACCAGAAGGGCACCCTTCCAGTACAAAATACTATGCTTGGATATAGCTTGAAACATTTCTAATTTTGTATGTGTACTGGACACAACAGCACAGATGCAATGTTAAAAATGTTTTGAGAAAACAAAATCATTCTGAAATGTTATACTTTTCTTGTGAAAGCATACATTTTGTGGGCAAAGCCTGGTTTATCTTTTTTTTTTTAGTAGATAGGGATTTTAATCAAAATCTACAGGCTGTTGCATGGGAATGCCCATGTACCACCCAAGATTTGCATTGGAAAACAATTCAATTCAAGGCTTTGCACCAGCTGGTGTCACTTTTTGTGACACTTCACCGGTGCAAAGTCTTGATGATTGTAGCCTTCAGTTTTCTCAAGACTAAATGAACTTTTAGGGTCCTCAATATTATCAGCACTGGACTACTGCAACATAATTTATACAGGCTTACAAAAATTCTATCTTTATAAAAAATTTAAAAAACAGAATCAGGAGGCCAGGATGTGCTCGAATCTAAAAATTCACCATTCTTTAGTGCCCTCCACTAGCTACTGGAAAGGTTCAATTTCGAGCTATTGTGCATCCTGCTAAAGGTATTCCACAGAAAAGTTCCTTTTCTATATGCAACATCTGCTCTAGAACTACCGGCCTATGAGGAATCTGTGGTCAACAAATGATGACCAACTTAAGCAAAGTAAACCCAGAAAAATTTAGCACGAGGGAATATTCCTCAAAGTTATGAACCTTCAAACAAACTAGACTTACTCTTGAAAAATATTTTCAGTTCAGAAAAAGAAATAAAGACTTATCTTTTTAGAAATAACAGTAACACATTAGTGAGTAAATAGTAATATTCCTCTCTGTAGGGCACAAGGCCTCACACATCAACAGGTTATCACTAAAACCTACTATCTCTCTAATATTGCTTCCAAGAAAACTCTGACTCAGAAGACTCTATGAACTATTATATTGGCCTAGCATTGTTGGGTACAACTGCGACTTAGACAGAATCCTTAGCCAAGTGCTCTGAAGTGACTGCAAAGACAGAAGAGAGCACAATAGTCCCTAATAACAACATGGCTCTGTAACTCTAAGATGGCCAATAGCCACCACTCTGGGTCTGTGTTATCAGAGTGTAGTCCTCTTTCTTTGTTAATCCTTTATCATGGCCACCACTATTTAACCACTTGACTGTGATGTAATGGCCGAGATGCCTCTTTCACACATTGCTGGTTTCTCCTCTAGGAGGAGGGTCCACCGTGACCACCTGCCTCCCAGCACTATGGGGCACTGCAGCTTTATTTTGTTTCACTCTACTTCTCCCCCGCTCGGCAGCTAGTTCAGGTATGTTCCCTCTATTCACACCTGCACCCCCATGCTTTACATTGGTCTTTAACTGAGATTCTTTTACCATCAGCCCATATTCATCCTGCCCTTCTTGGATCAGCACTTCAACCAAGCTAAAACACTCTACTGATTGAGGTATTCAATTGTCTAATGCTTTTGAGAGTCCCCCTCCCTGACAGTAATCTAACATGCATGTCCATTACTTCTTCCCCTTTCTTGGCGTCCTCTGCATGTATATGCTGATTTTGTTACATGATCTCAAGTAAGTGGTTGTATATTATGACGGTTAATCATATATATTGTGCCTGTGTATATATTATTTTATTCATACTCCTTTTTTCGGTTACCCCTCCCCTCATTTTCCCCTCTCGATTACATATAGCGGGGCAGATTTACGTTGAACTAACGCAGCGGGGTACAGCAAGTCATTTTGCTGCGCCGCGCTGCGTTAGTTTTGAAGCACAGGGATGCAACATATTTACAAGAATATGTCGAATCCTTGTGCTTCCCCCTGCGCTGACGCACAAACTGCAGCCATGCGCCGGCGCAGGCACCCTTGCACCATGGTGCAAGGATGCCTGCGTCGTGGGGAGATTGTTTTTGTGCAGGAAGGGGAAACTTCCTGCACAAAAACAATCACTACAACCATTTTCCTCTTTCAATGCGTGCTGCAGAATGCAGCACGCATTGAAAGAGGAAAAAACGAGGAGAAATGAAAACATTTTTCCTCGGTGCGCCTCGCTACGCCACCTCTAGGGTGGCATAGCTTTCAAACGCATCTCCAGAGTTACGATTTCTCGTAATTTTGGAGATGTGTCTTGTTCCATGAGTGTTGCGTGGGAACACCCACAGCAACACCCATGGAATGCCCCTTCACCGCAAAGTGCTGCGTGTGACGGGCCGTATTTACAAGGAGAGGAAAAGTCACGCAGGGTGGCTTTTCCTCTCCTTGTAAATATGGAGCAGCCCCCTGCGCCACCAGTACGTCACGAAAAGTGACGTACTGGTGGCGCAGGGGGCTCGTAAATCTGCCCCAGCGTCTTCTCGGTCTCATATATATTAGGAGTCCTGATGATTATCCCATCATCAATAGGGATCGAAATGCTTTCAACTAATTAGGTGAACCCAATTAAATTTGTATCCTATCTTGTTCTCTGGGTCGTCTGTTGAGAAAACTTTGTGATACACAACAATTTATCTATATCACATTAGTGTGTCAATCTTCTGAGCACCGAGCACAGACAATTTTGCACCTCACTGTATATTTTGTTCTATTTTTGGGTGAAAAGTTGTAAATATGCACGATTATTTAATCATCAAAAATAATGGCTATTTGATTTCTAAGGCATTTTGTTATTAGGAACCATTGTTATCTCTTCTTTAATTGGCACCCCAGGTCCCAAGTGATCATGGGGTTTTCCTTGTTTTTCAGCAAACCAAAATGTCCACAAAATACTTTAGACAAATACATGTATAAATGCATAAATAAACAATACCACTCGAATAGCAGGACACATTTGGCATTATCTATTTGAAAGGCATCCCAAACCACAAAGCAGACCCAAACATTGCAGAAGTAAACTCAATTATTGCTGATGATTACTGTGAATTAATATTTTTGGCTTTTCTGAACTGTTTCTGTATTTGAAAACATTGTTTTTCGTTGCATCGCCTATCGTTTGTTGTCATGAGACATTTCGTTCAATAATTAAATAGTTTTTTCGTTGTGGGAGTACAGCAGTGTTTATTTTTATTTTTCTAATTCTGTGGACTGAACATTGCCATTCACGACTCGTGGTGCTGGCGTTTTCTTGCGAAGGAAACCAACCGATTTTCGTGCCTGTGCATTCATTTCTTTGACAGAGGCCCCGGATCTTCAAAATGTTTGGTTTGCTGCATCTCATAAGAAACGTATTCCCTCAGAATATTCCATTGGAATATATAGAATTTCCCTGTTTGGTTTTAGTAAGACTTTTAACTTTAATGAGATATGAGTAGTCAATGTTGGCTATGCATGGAGCAGTGCTTGGAGCAGACAAGGGAACACATAAGGAACTTTAGATTGAGTATGATGGCTGACAGTCCAGTTTCATTTTAATTTCTCTTAGCTTCTAACTTTGCTGAAGGAATATAATCCTGTGGAGAAGATAATGGATCTAATTAAGGAATCAATTCGTTATTTAGTAAAAATGCTAATAAAATCAATGCCAATAGAAACAATGTGATTAGAAACAATGGGAATAGAAAAGGCACAATGATGGTAGTGCCAGGTCATAGAAAGGAGTTCAGATTCAGCAGGGAGACGGGGGTACTGTTATGCTAAACATGTGTAGGATAGCAAACGTTGTGACCTTTCCAAACGATGTGCCTTTAGTAGCATGCTTGTTTTTGGTGTCTACTGAAGCATTCAAGGCTTAGTAGGACTTCTGGCACACACAGATCTTAGCATTTTCAAAACGCGCCAGAAGTGAGTGAAATGTATGACCTCTCTGATTTTGCTGTGGGGGAGGCTAGAGCCAAAAGAAGATTATCTCGACTATGATTAAATGTGTGATGCATTGTGGAACATAACCAATAGTGGCCACTCGTACTGTGAAGTGGTTGGACGGGGGTAGGGGGAACTCACAAAAAGACAGAATTATAAATACATAAAATCGCACTTACCTGCTCCGACGGCCGCCGTCTTCCTCCCGGTCCTCGCCTCCTTCTAGGAACTGCTGCACACTGCACAGGTTCCCAGCTGCCAATCCCAGCGCTGCTGTCATGCTGAAAATACTATTCCCAACATGAGAGACATGCTGGGATTGGTCTGAGGGCCCTGGTTCGGGGCTCAGACACATACTGGGAACCTGTGTTGCCTCTCCACCCAGCTATGCAACGCAGCTCAGGTTGGAGAAAGGCTAAGAGCACATGACGGTTTGGCCAGCCAAACCGTCATGCGCAATTAGCAGCACCCACCACTCCCCCTCCTCCTTGGTGCTGCAGCGTCACTATGGATGTCCCTACCACCCTTGGCTCGGCTGGTAGCCTGCAGGACGAAAAATAAAATAATATTAAAATTATTTTATTATTATTTTATTGATGTCCTTTCCCTTTGCTGGTTTTCAGCAGGGGGGTGATGCTCCTCTGCCATAAAGGAGGAGCCGCCCCTGAACATAACAGCTAAGCCAGAACAATTGCTATTATCTGGTTGTACATCTATGAAGCCAGTGTTTGAATGTTCTCAATAAGAGATCTGCATGATAAAGAAATATTTAACCCTGGCATCTGTCATTCAAGGTCATCTAAGTGCGACCTGTGCCTCAATACCGTAAATACTAGATTTAACTTCCTTTGGCTGGGGAGTCTGGAAAATATTATGCTCACTGTATCAAAGACCCGCAATTGGAAAACTTGCATCGGCCTTGATATGGATCCATATCTAATTTCGTTTTAAGAGCAAAGGATAGATGGCACAATAGCACAATATGATGAGCATAATTTTGGTTCTTGAAGAAAGGTTTTCCATTTCTTACATTATTGAAAAAGTGTTATCATACTTCTCAGCAGAAGATACAGTACCAAAACTAAGGGGTAGGTTATCGGATCGTTTGAATTAAATTTTCAGTGCCATCGCAAATGGTATGCAGCTAAAACGACATTGCTACCTCCCCACTGGTCAGAGAAATTGTTGTGCCGTTGGCTGTCGAGAAGCGGGCAAGTGGAAGCCTCTACAAATGAATTGAAGTGAAATATGAGAGTCATACCATGAAAGAAGAGGTGAGACAGCACAATGAGGAACCCAAAACATCTCAGGTGAGGGAAAAGGAAATGGACTGCACCATTATTATGGGGTATAGAGCCAATCTAATCTTATTTTCAGGGTCTCTGCCCTCTTCCATGCCTGTTGACCGATCCTAACTTCCCCTCTAATAGTCTACCATTCATTACCATCCAGTAGAAGAGGACAGAAAAAAGTCCAGCAGCAAACTGGTACAATAATGAAATGCAGAAGGGGGGGTGGGGAAGAAGCCTTACAGAAGTAGAAACACACCAACGGAAAGAAGTCACTGGTTTAGTGTGTTTACTTGCTGGTGCATTCACCTATTTCCATTGCAGAAGTACGCTGCAATTAAAGGGCTATGGATGATGTTAACACTCATCCATAAGAATCTCAGCATGCCCAGTGTTTATCAAATATTTGTGAAAAAGGGGTAAACTACACACTACTAATAGAAAGAGAAATCTGGAAGTCGTATTGTGATTGATATCTAAAAGTGGTACCCCTCAGGAAAAAACAACTCAAGAATCAGAAAGCGACGATGTCCAAAATTAACACAGTAACGTAGGAGATCAACCAGGCACCCCATTAGGCTTCTAAGAGAGAGAGCGGAATTGGGCTACCTCTGGTGCAGTTTTTTGGGCGTTCTGGGAACTAGAAGGCTTTGGAGCTTATCATGGACTCTCTCTTAGAAGCCTAAGCCTGGACATGCTGAGATCCTTACGGATGAGTCGCATGGTGACGAAGTCTTGGAATTACCTACATTACATAGTTTGCGTTTCTACTTACCTGCCTTGAAAAAGTCAAGACTGACGAAACACATGTTGGCTGAACTTTTTCTGGAGACTGTGTTTTTTCGCGAAATAAACCAAATTCAAACAAAAAGAGGACTGTTCTCATTGTGGAAACGGACCCATATTTGGACTTAACAATGTCATTGGAGCGAAAAGGAGAAATGTGTTTTCCTATAAACGAAGTACAGAATTCGTGTTTTTGAAATGTACTGACACATGGAGGATTGAAAATCTATCAACTGGATATAATGTATTGTGTTCTATGAACCGTTATCCACGACTGTGTTGGGTAGTGTGACTTGTAAGGAGAGTGCTTTTCTCGAGTTCCTTTGTATTGTATACATAGATAACTGTTCGACATTGCAGAAACCTGGCAATAATCAATTGTGTTATCAACAATACACAACGTAACGTCTGAATCAAGGTCCCTCTTGCTAGAGAATTCCATGAATAGCATCCACAATAGGTTCACACAGTTCCCCCCTATATACATTTTACTTTCCCCATATTTTAGTCCACTTCCCACATAAACCACTCTTTTAGCCTACATACACCAAGCCATGTCTCTCTTCCAGTCTCTCAAACTCGGGCTGAGGTCTGACCTCCACATATGTGCTATGTTCTGCCTGTCCACCATTAATCCCAGTGTAAACCAAAGCCGGTCCATGTGGGTTAAGTCGGTCTCAGCCCACACATTTAGAAGGCACCATTTGGCGGATAAACTCAAATTCCCCTCACAGACACAATTAAGACAGGCAAGTACCACCCCCACCCCAGTAGCGCAGGAGCGCTGGTCAGCTTCATATCATGTGGAAAAACATTCCCTCCAGTCTGCACTTCCTCTGGCATTATGCGCTATTTAATTTACCCATTTTAACCAGTGTAGTACATGCATAGTAACTGCCGTGGAGGATTTTTATTTGCACTAATTAAAATCATGAGCGTATGGCCACCTCTCTTGGGGAAACCAGTGCCTCTGACCATTCGTCACCTTCCAAGTCCTCTAAGTGTCACTCCCAACTCAATCTCAACTTGGTCAAGGGGTCTTGAGTGTTATTTAACAATTTGCTGTAAGTAAGCGAGATCTCACTTTTCAGCATTTACTCATCTAGTAATCTATCTTCTAGCGGAGAGGATTCAGGAAAATCATCACCATTTGGAATCACTTTTTGTACATAGTGGCAAATTTGCAAGTAACAATAGGTTTCAGTGGGTGACAGTTGGTAATCTTTCTGGAGTACCGAACACAGAAGTATATTGCCCTGCTTCCACAAATTTCCCACTCTGGACAGACCAGTTAAATCCCACATATCAAAACCGTGCTGTGTAGCTACATTGTAAATGGTTGTTAAGCTCTTACTATCAATGTTAAAGTGAAGTAAAATAATTTATTGAAAGGCAATGTTAATTAGCACAGAAGAGAACACCTAACAGGAATTCAACTGAATCTAAGCAGTTTCTTAATTTGGGATAATTTGCAGGAGTAGTCTGCTGCCCATTCTTTTACCTGTTTCTCAGTGATATTGGAAAATAGACATCCACCCACAAATTTAACACTCTGGGTTAAGAGGCATGAGATCTTCATACTCTATAGAACTGTGGTGGAAGAACAGTGAAAAATCTCATTCAGTATTGTGCTGATCACTAAAACTTGCAATGAAATAGATATACTAAACCAACATCTATATACTTCTACCTTGAAATATGATAGAGTATAAACATGAGTAAATTAAACATTATGTAATATTAGGAAAAATTAGTACATTAATATTCCACAAGACTTTTCATTTCAGACACCTTCTAACATCACCCTCCTCCTCCAGCTTCTCTTGTGCCTTATACCACATGCCTCACGGCCGAGCTGATCACTGGTCCCCCACTTAGCGGTTGTTGCAGCAAATTACTTTTTCTTGTAGGAGTCGGATGATTCTTTTTTATGAGTTTTGGGACACCAGCTTAGGCCCATTGATGCCTTCCATAATGTAAATGTCTCATAAACTGCTGCACCAATTGAAAACCAAGCCACAAGGCATTTCATGCAGCCTTTATTACTGAATTAGTCAGCAAAAATTTAGAAAAGCGTTTTTGACCTCACCTTAACACTTTTACTGCGGACAGATTGAGTTAAACGAGCCAAAAATACTGATTGGGGTAGTTACATGTCCTACTCCATGTAGATTTGGTCAATAGCAGCAAATTAACATAATAACAATAGGCCCTTTTTAATGGTTTGCTATAAATCTTTTCAGAAATGTGATTATAAAAAGGCAATAATCAACTTTTAGTGGTTGATGGCATCAAAAGTTATTGACAGTTGATTTCAAGAACTCATAAAGCTCATAAAATCTGATTTGAAAATCATTTTCAAACTCCCAAAAAAAACTAATTAGCAGAAACAGCTGTTCTTAGGTCGAGCATTCGAGACCTATTGTAATTTCTTATGTTCGGTTAAAGCCATCCCCCAGCTTTTGATCGGTTTGTTTCAGTGTCCTTCATAAATCCTTGCTTGCCAGTGGTCAGTCATGACTCTTTGTCCCTCCTTTCTCTATTCCGTTCCTCCCATGCAGCAGGGACTAAGTACTGTCTCATCACACTACAGTTCTTTGTGTGTTCTCTGGGGGACTACTTTTTTCTTGGTTTCCTGCTCTGTTTCTGTTTGCCAGTGTGTAGTTTCGGCACCATAGCTGATTACATTTAAATATAGTTTTCCTCTCTCCCACCTCCTCCTAATTCCACAGTTGTATTGGGGGTAGTCTTTCGCCATGCCTCCTTCTTCGTTGGTTATATTTTTTAGGCTTTTAGCAATTTTCGATGTCGACCGTCATTTGGGCTTTTTTAGTAGGATGTTAGTTGGTTTTAGGCTTTGTTTTAAGGAGGATTGGGCTTGTTCCTCTTGTGAAAGCTGCTGCACTGGGCACCTGGTGATCTGTAACTTTTAATTACTTAAAAATAAACTTTAACTTTTAATTTCTTCCTGCGGCGCCCTCTTTCACTCTTAAATATTCAGCGCGAGGGCAGCCTTCATTTTAAAATACTGTCTGACGCATGCCTTCACTTCTACATTTAAGCACGACGTTCGCCTTCACTTAGCCCATATTCACTTTTATATGTAAGCGTCACAGCCGCCTTCACTTTTAAATACTAAGAGCGATGCCCGCCTTCACTTTTAAAATCTAAAAGCGCCTGAGGCATTCTGCGTTTTAACTCACATTCCATTCAAAGATGGCCATGAGCTTTGCTGCCTCTTAATCACGCCCCCGTCGTTTGCAGCTCCCCATCTGTATGTGCTTCCCCCCTCGTTTTTGCGCATGCTTATTATCAAACGCCTCATGGGAATGGCTGGACCACCCCCCTGGAGATGCTTGGATCCGGGTGATAGTTTGCCGGCTCGCGCACGCTGACCCCGGGGTTTTTGCGCGTTGTTCGGAGCTTTGTGGCGCCTGTGATAGCTAGCGCTGCTCCTCTTCAGTACGCTGCCTCCTCGTAGCCCCGGATATCGCTCTCCCCGGTAGGTGAAGCCAGGGCCCGGGGCATTGACTGTGCGTCCTACCAGGAGAGCGGGGTGGTGGGGCGACGGCTCAGAGTCTCCCATGTCTATCTGGGAGGGCGGAGGCGGCAAAGCTTCACGCGCCCCGCCCTTTTACGGGCCCTAACAGGCACTTACTTCTCTGCAGCACGCTCGGCTGCTTCACCTGGTTGTAATAAGTGTAATCATATATGAAGATGTTTCCTTTTGTTAATTAATTATCCTTATGCACCATACATTAAAGATTAGCAACATGCACAATCCAAAAAAGTAAAAAGTGATTGTGCGTGAGTGTTTTCCATCCTTATTTATGCAGAATATTTAGAAATGTAGTCTGCAATGGTGCTAACACCAGGCATGTGAAGATAAAGATGTTCTTGTTTTGGTACTTGCTCTGTCTCTCACGCTGAGTTTTTGAAAGTGTGCTTAATGCTGTGCAACTTAAAAAGACCATTGTGTACTTTGCTTAAAAGAATTCACGCGCACTCATGGCAGTCTTTGAGGTTTGAAGCAGAATGTTTAACATGCAGTCTGCTGAATGTCAGCAGAGTGGCGTTGTGGAATGTTCGGAATGTTAATGAGGCTGATGTCACTCCGTCCGCCTTCAGCACCACGCTGCGGGAGGCAACAAAAGTTGTGAAAGAATGCGTGCCCGCTCAGTGCCCGGCCAAAGGACACATAGGCGAATGTCGCCACCAAGGTACCACATCAGCATGCCTTGAAGGTGACCGAGTGCATTACTTTTTTGACACAATGACGCCAGTTGCTTTTGAATCTTTCATACTCTTTCCCTAACAAAGACATCACAGCAGAAAGTAGTCTGAAAATTTTCAAATAAAGCAGTTGAATCCTACTGCTTTTTTGAGATTAGATGAAAAACGAAACAGCACAAAATAACTTGGTTACTCTGCGATAAGCTACTTATATTTTTGCAAACTATTGTCTGACAAATGCAATCTTATCTGCGTGCAAGTAAGTGTAACGTTTCAGCTACAATGTATTCATAATATCATGGCTGACAAATTACATGTACAATATTATGATTAGAAGCTAACTGTTTTAGGGTATTCATTATTTATACATTTCCATTTGTACTTACCCATATATTTTTTGGGGTCCGAACGAAGCTCTGCAGTGTAGTGCTGCTCACAACCACGGCTGAGCCACCGCTATGGGGGCTATTGTGTAAATGCTGGCTGCCAGTGAATATTAATTAATTTCCAAGCTCCACCGGCCAAAGGGAGAGAGTCAGGCCCTCCTCCCATCTGGCTATTGCAGGTCAGGCGTTTTTTTTGTTGTTTTATTAGCGCGAACCGGACCAGAAGGTCACCAGTTCCGTTACACAGGGACACACTCATTATTTGGTAGGCACGGGGAGATTAAGTGCTTTGCCCAGAATCAACCATGTGCTTGATGCATTGTGGGCCTTGTAGTTTGGCCTTTTAACAGTTTCATCATGGGCTCAAAAAGAAATGTGTCTTCCTTAAATTTCTTAGCATCCAGGATAATGTGCTGCATAGCTAAAAAGCCTATAAGGTACCAAAGGCAAGACTGATTGCCTTGCAAATGCTTGTTCTCTTACGCGTGTGATCTTGAACTTAAAAGATCAGCATGAAAAAAGCTACGATGAACTAATTATCTGTTAGAGATATACATTCTTCTCTGTTTCCCACTGCATGGTGCAAGTGATTCTTAAACTGTTATCAAACTTCAGCATGAAAAATAAACATATCGGCTCAAAGGATGAATGTGTCAGCCACAGGGGAGATCATTTCACATCCCATATCCATGGTAATTGTATATTTCACCTGAATATCGACTCCAGAATATAGTGCTCGATATTTTGGGACATGATATTTTGGCAGCACAATCTTCTATAGCCAATAGTTTGAGATACAAACCGAGAAGAGGACTTAAAATGTGTATGCCACAACTCCGAATTCTAGAAGTCCAAACCAGTTCATGAAATTTATATATGAATGAAGATACTTTTATATAGCGCATGGCTACCCGGAGGCATCCCAGCGCTCACAGCGGCAGGAACAGCGTAGCAACCGGATTAAGGAAATAGCCAGGTCTTTAACAATTTACGGAAGACAAGGTAGTTGGGTTCTTTCCGTAGGTCAAGGGGAAGAGAGTTCAACAGCTTCGATGCGTTATAGGAGAACATACGGCCTCCGCTTCTGGCTTTCCTGATTTTTGGAACAGTGGCTAGATGTAAGTGGTCAGATCGAAGGCGTCTGTTGGCACGATAGGGGCGGATAATGGAATGATTGATGGCAGGACTTTTCCCGGCCAGTGACTTGTGTACTATGCACATCGCCTTGAATTCAACTCTCTCCTTGATTGGGAGCCAATGCAGAGATTTTAAGGCTGGTTTTGCTGATTGGAATTTTGGAATGTTCAGAAGAATTCTGTCTGCCCAATTCTGTACCATCTGCAGTTTGGACAGGGTTGCACAGGGAGCACCTAAATAAAGGACATTACCATAGTCAAGACGCGACAGAATGAGGGCCTGAACCATTAGTTTCCTGGCCTGAAAAGGAAGGAGAGGGAGGACCTTCCGAAGCATCCTCAGGATGCAATAGCATGAGGCCGCCACCTTGCGTGCCTGAGCCTTGAAAGTCAGGTCCTGGTCTAGCCAGATACCTAGGCTCTTTATCTGGGGCTTGGGAGTGGGGACCTGACCCAATGTATTTGGCCATATAGTGTTAAAATCAATGGGGGACCGGTTCTCCAAGATCATCAGCTCGGTTTTTTCCCCATTTAATTTAAAAAAGGACTCATCCATCCATTTATCGGTTTCTTCCCAGCACTGTCGAATATTGGGGGATGCAATGTCGGCATTGTTGAGTCCTACCACCAGTTGGGTGTCATCTGCATAGGTCACTATGTGTACCCCAAAAGGCACCACCAGCTTAGCTAAAGGGCTCATATACACGTTGAATAATGTGGGGCTCAGGGATGACCCCTGGGGAACCCCACAGCGAAGAGGCAACTGTTTTGAGGCCACATCAGCGTCAAAGACCTGAAAGAATCTGTCACTCAGAAAGGATCGCAGCCAGGCCAGCGCAACCCCGTATAGGAATACAACTTCAAAAACTGGGGGTTTGTTTCTTAAATTTAAAAAATGATTTTGAAGTTCCGGAAGATCTCACCCAGTACACAGTGCTTATTTGCATTTTCCTTATCTGACACCACCAGAACTTTCCTTCTGGTCTAGAACAGGTGTTAGACCTGTGAGCCTTTAGGTGGTTTTCCTTCAAACTTTTTGCCTACTTGCCTTCCATTTTTACTGGATTCAGTTGTTGCTGACCTTGGGACTCTGTGCACTTTACTACTGCTAACCAGTGATAAAGTGCTGGTGCTCTCTCCCCTAAACATGGTTTGATTGGCATATATCTAATTGGCATATTTAATTTACTTATAAGTTCCTTGCAGAGTGGTATACCATATACCCAGGGCCTGTAAATTAAATGCTACCAGTGAGCCTGCAGCAGGTACTGTGCCACCCAATTAGGTAGCCCTCCAAAACATGTCCCAGGCCTGCCATTGCAGCCTGATTGCAGTGTCACACTGCCATGTCACCTTGGCATTTAAACCCCCTTGTCAAACCTTAAACTCACCTTTTATTGCATATATGTCACCCCTAATGTAGGCCCTAGGTACCCCATAGGGCAGGATGCTTTGTAATTAAAAGGTTGGACATGTACTTTTAAGTGTTACATGTCCTGATAGTGAAAAACACCTACATTCATTTTACTCTACTGTGAAGACTATCCCTCCCATAGGGAAACTTTGGGGATTCCTTATTACATTTAATAGGCTGGAATTCCAAATCAGGAGCAGGAAGATATTTCATGTTTAGTACCATAAAAATGTAATGATAAAACTTCATTTATG
This sequence comes from Calotriton arnoldi, assembly GCA_963921515.1. Lineage (NCBI taxonomy): Eukaryota > Metazoa > Chordata > Amphibia > Caudata > Salamandridae > Calotriton > Calotriton arnoldi. The sequence continues at coordinate 391,576 of CAWUFW010008588.1, read as the reverse complement.
GTAACGTCAGATTTTTCATTACAATTTTGAAAATGCCACTTTTAGAAAGTTGCAATAATAAACTAGGACACAAGTCATAGACAGATCGCGCACTACCTAAGAACCCAAGAATGAGTGTATTAACTCAATGTTAGTCAAAACTTGTAGCATCATGTAAGATTATTAAAGACAATTGATCAAATACACAACAAATTCAAACAAAATAATCAGAAAAAATGATGATTGAATCCAACATGATATCTTCAATCCAGTTTAATCAAGAAGTACCGTCTTCATCGGTTACTTATATGAATTCATAAATCATATATTGCATTCAGACGTGGATATTCAATCCCAATGCATTTCGGGTGTACATACACCCTTCGTCAGGGGAAATCTACAAAAAATGATCAGTAAATCTGATTACATAAGAATGAATAACGTAAATTAACAATATATCTTTCGCAACATCCGGGAAGGTTACAGCAAATACAAGTATAATAAATGTATCAGCTAGAACAGCAACTAGAATAACAAATGCATTACATATTCGGTCAGATGATGATTACACCATGTCTCAATTTCATTTAGGGAACGATATGTGAACAACAGTGTAAATGTGAGTAGTTCAAAGAGATCCCGCATCCAACCAGGCAACTGTGACTGATAAAAAACTGTAATGTGCAAAGAAGAAATCGCCCGTGAAAAGTGAAAACACGAGAACACGTGCTCAAAATTAAAACCAAGCAGCAAACCCAACATCTCCTACTATATTATGGTACTGGGACCTGTGGCTCATGGCAAAGCATCTTAAATCCTTTTAGAAAGTTGGCATTTTCCTGCTTTAAGCCTTTTGTGACTGTAACCTGTCTTGGGTCACATGACTGGATGTAGCTGACAGTTAGACTTTGTGAGTTCCTCCCAGACAGTCACAAAATAGAGGAATTAGGTGTTCTCCAATAGGCCATCTGCTGGCACTTGGTGGGCGGGGGGCGGAGGTAAGCGCAGCCCTACTTACACCTGAATAGCCTGTGCTCTGCCTTCACACAAAGCGAGTAACACCTCTATATTACCACTGCCGCCAGCTTGGAGCCAGGGTGGGGGGATCAAGAAATTCCATACACTTCAAAGAACCTTTCAAGAAGCTTCACCCACCTTCCAGAAGAAGGGCACCACGGTATAAAAATAGTTCTTTCAGACCCACTTTCAGTTCACTGGTGGACCTGCGGAAGTACTCTCAGAGGACTGCCTACTGCTGTGACCTGTTGTGCACTCTGCCAGACTGCAGCTGTACCTGGAAGGACTACTTTGCTGCCTGGAGCCTGCTTTGAACCCTAAGAGGCCAGCCCTACTGTTGAGCCTTGTATCTTCACCTGAACCCAGGAGTACCAGAGGTAACTCCAAGCTCTAGTTTGCTGACCTCCTGTTCAGAGACACAGGGACATAAAAGGATCCCACCATTGTGAACCCTCACCTGAGTCCTGAACCCTAAGAGGTGTCCCACCAGTCCTGGACCCTTAGTTGTCATGCTAAAAGTGCCCAGCGGGCCAATTTCTAAAACTGAGGGCTTAGACAAAATGTGGCCAAAAAGAGATCTGAGAACCAGGAGACAAGGGCCAACCTGCTCGCCTACGTACCCGAGGTGCATTGCCAATCAAATAGAATTTGTGGCTTCTTCCACTAGGTTCTTCTCTGCAGCAACAAATGGGTCTCAGTGGTCCTTCGCTAAAAGTGGATCCAGCCTCGTGAAACTGTCTTCGGCTATAACCCTCAGTTTTGTCCCGCTGGCGTTTTTCGACTTCCATTTCGGCAACTAAGTCTGAATGTAGAAATCTTCACTGCGGCTTTGACCCAAGGCCATTCAATGACAAAACTCCCTCCTTGGACACCTCCTGCAGCCTTGCCCCACTGAACTTTCCTTTCTCAGACATTATTCTTCAAGAATTTTTCTAAGTCTGGAGGTAAGGGCTGACAGGGCCTAATCCACTTCTTGTATCCGAACCATGCTCTACCGCGGTCTGCATTAGCTTTCGACTTTGACCTAGTCTCGAGCAAGTAGATGTCCACAGTTGGCACTTTGATCTTTCTTTTAAGCGCTAGACTTCACTTAAAACTTTAAAAAGTCTTAACTCCGGTTCTACTGATTGAATTTCTGTTGTTTTGGGGTCAAAAAACATATGAAAATTGACTTTATTATTCTAAATTGGTTTGGGATTTTTGATGTGTTGTGTTCTCACTTTATTACTGTTTGTGTGCTCCAAAAAGACTTTACACCTTGCCTCTAAGTTAAGCCTGACTGTTTTTGTGCCAAGCTACCCAGGGTGGAGCACAGGTTTATTTAGTCACTTTTTGTGGTTCACCCTGCAAGGTATTGTGGCCTATGCTTGTCCAGGGTCCACAAATCAGTCAACCAACAACCCAGTTTCCCACAACAGGAAAAATAAATGTTGTGGGGACCACCCTAAAAGGGTGGGCTTTCTGTTGTACATTGACCAAGAGCCCAGTGGTGGATGGGCCAATAGACAAAGTTCTCCAGTGGTGTAGTTAGAAGGGGCTCTAATACATGATGTCTGGTGCTCACCCCAGCCCCATCTAAATGAGGTGAATTGATTACTGGTTTGGTGGGACAGAAGCACTCTCAATTTGTGAATATTAAACAAGACCATAAAGCTAATAATTTAACTATATGATTCCCTAAAGGGCACACTATTCATTCTTGGACCATTGTGCTTGGTGTCAGTTTACAGTTTTTTCAGAAAAGATATTTGTAGGTACTGCGTCTATTAAGGGAAGCAGGGGCACCACAAAATCAAGGAACTGCTTTCCTGATTTAAATGATGATTGGTCATGCAGTTATACCAAAAAGGAAAAAAGTCACACTAAGGGGCCGATTCCGATTCGTGTCGGTAATTTCTCCGACCGAGCCGGCCTCGGAGAGATTTCCGACCGAATCGGACCCGTGCAGTCCGACCGAACGAGTCCGATGCATTCGTATGCCACCGGACACGAGTCGGTCGGACTCCCATTGAACTCAATGGGAGCCGGTCGTACAACGCGTACGCGGGCTCCCATTGCCTCAATGGGTGCGAGGCGGACAAGGGCGCCCCCTACAGCGAGTACGCCGCGAAGCGCTCCGCGGCGTACACGCACAGGTAGGGGGACCCATAGGTCCCCCTGTGTGCGCCTCGCACGGGTACGCGTACAGGGGGTCCGACACGGACCCCCAAAGTACGGCTCCGACAGCGAGTTCGAGTCGGACGGCGCAAGTCGGTCGGAGCGGTCGAGGTGCGCATCGTACTTACCCGGCCGGAAAACGTCTCCATTGCGCGGTGCGAATCGGGTCCGAGCGAGTCGGTCGGAGCAGTACGATCCGGGAACCAGTCGGTCGGAGCGGTCGGGTCGCCCGGACGAGTCGGTCGGCGAATACGCATCGTACTCGCTCGCCCGGACGCGCGTACGACTCGGTCGGAAAATAGGGCTCCGGATCGGATCCGGTAAAACCGAATCCGATTCGGAGCACTACCGGCCGAGATCGGAATCGGCCCCTAAATGTGGGGTTAGGAATACCTCTGACAGTTCTTTGTCTGTCCTGACAGGGACTAATAGAGATTAGCATGCTACCTCTGTAAAGGGAGATTTGAAAAAGAAATAAAGTTGATATACATTTTTTCACAACTTGATATTTTATAGGGGAATTACTGGTTCTCTCTAGGAGTATGTGAAGTTGCTAACATGTTTTTGTAAAACTTTGGGATTTTTTTCAAATACTATTCTTACTACACGGATGAAGTTTACCATGCACATTTTTATGTGAAAGCACAAACATGGTAAAACTGAAGAACTTTGTATGGTAAGCATCAGACAGACTCCACTCAAATTTTTCACAAGCCTAGTTTTTATTAGTATTGATGGTAGGTCACATATATATGGAGCTGCATACTTTTTCTCTCTAACAAAAACCATAATCTGTCTTTAGTTAAGGAGTGGTTAACGGCAGGATTGACCACAATTTGCCACAACATCAGCAGAAAATCTATCCTGTTAATGTTAAAGGGCAAGAGGAAACCACAGGGGGTGGTATAAAACAAAAAAATGGGTTGCCATGCTTCTGAAAACTGCACCATTGAGGAAATAGACAATCTCATAGTAGAGGTGGAACCCATTTTTAGTAAAGGGAAAACAATGGATTGCCTTATTCCAGGACAAAAAGTAGCAAACATTTATAAAAAGGGACACAAATCTGTGACCCTATGTAAACAAGCTCAGTTGCATTCAGTGAATCAGGCTACGAAAGGTGCATAAAGTATCTTGGCTACTATTAGAAGAAAGGAGGAGGTGCAGCAGGCTTTTGCAATGCCTGCGGAAGAACAAGGTGTTTCTGTCCCCAATGATGGGAGTGGAACTAGTTGTATTATAAACCACGAGATAGCCTGTATGAACCTCTTTAGCCCTGGTCTCACATGGAACTGCAAGAGACTATCTAAACAGGGAGAATCCAAAAGGCCCAGCTGTACATGCTACATATGGCAAGTCCATGGCTTGCAACTGTAATAAAGATACTAACATTGTCCAAAAGACTATTGTTCAATTGAGAGGAGAAATTGGTTAATCATGTACTCAGGTTACTTTATTGTTAAACAGAATTGATTGTCCAGGGCCGCTCCAACTAGAGGAAGGAGGAGAGAGGCGTAAGGATAGAGACTGCTCTAATATGACCAACAGAGGCTGGGAGGAGAGAACTGTCGCTCACTGCAAAATGATCTAGGCAAACTCCCTACCATGATCACCCAAACACAAACACAGAGTCACAGTTTGTTGTTCAGAGCCCACCAGGAAAGGGAAATAACACAAATACCCAATTCTCTCTAAAGACCTGTAATATACAATTGGGAGGCTTTCAAAATTGGTTCTCTAGATGGCAGGGATTTGCACCCTGTCCAAGTAGGGACACCAATTCTAGTCAGAATAAGCTAGATACACACTTTAAATTAACCCTCTGGCAGCTTGGCACAGAACAGGCAGACTTAACTTAAGAGGCAATGTGTAAAATATTTGTGCATCACACACATATGCAGTAACACAATAAATACACTACAAAAAGATGCCACACAGGTTTGGAAACATAGAGAATATTTATATGAGTAAAACAAGACTAAAATTACAAAGATCTAATCACTAGAAGTCAAGATATGAATTTTTGAATAATAAATGGAAAAATAGTGCTTAGAAGACACTAGCGGTCAAAAGGTTACTTGAAGTCACAAGGGACCAATGCAAATTCAAAGTTTAGGCCAACCGCAATGGAGGGCAGGCCGGCTACAGGACCCAGAGAGATCCTGCTGAAGAAATACCTTGGCTGGAGCAAGTGTTGATGTAGAGAGCCTACTGTGTCATGGTTGAGCTGTGCAAAGGGGGTCCCGCATCGTTGTCGAGCTCCTTTGAAGTGAATGCAATGCATCATTGTCGAGCCACGAAGAACGTCATCATTGAGGTGTGCAGGCTGTGGATCCACTGTGGTCAAGCAGCCTCTGCATCGGTGTTGAAGGACGATGTTGTGACATTTCTAAAGCAGTCGAAGCAATGCATCAGTTTTTATAGAAATCCCCTGCAGAACCCACTTCTGAGGCCCAGGGCTGGAGGGGGCACCTCAGGCAAGGGTAAGACTCACCGATGGCAGAGCCCAGAAGGATTGTAAGAAGTCTTTTGTGTCTCTGAGACTTCAGTAAACATGAAGCAAGCCAGCAAGCCCTTGGAGTCACTCTGGGTTCAAGTGAGATAGGTTCAGTCCTTGTTCTCACCAGGGCAGAGATCCGCAGTCAGCATGGCAGCTCAGCAAAGCAGCAAAGCAGTGCCTCAGAACAGTCAGTCAAGGATAAAGTGGTAATTCTTACAGCACAGCAGTCTTTATTCCAGCAGAGTTCCGCCCAGGTCCAGTAGTGTACTCATTTGGTAGGATCAGAGTCCCAGTACTTATACCCAAAAGTGCCTTTGATGTAGGTGATGACTTCTAAGGAGCTCTCTGAAGTGCACAAAGATCCCTTTCAACCCAGCCCTGTCTGCCAGACTAACTGTGGGTGGTGAATCAGTGTTTTGTGTATGTACAGGGCACTAACTATTGAAGTGTGTCAGCCCCTCCTATCCCTCACTGCCCAGGAACACCCATCAGAATGCAGATGAATGCAGATGAGTTCTCAGAATGCAGATAAGACTCATTTTCCTGTGTTTGTGGCCATCTAGAGGGAATGCCCAAAGTGTAGCTGTCACCTAGCCAAGACGTGTATTGCAGACAGGCTGCAGGCACGTGGAGCAAAGTTTAGAGTAGCAAAATGTCCACTTCTAAAAGTGGCATTTCTAAAATAGTAATATGAAATCCAACGTTACCCCTAAAGATGTTTTATCATTACCATTCCAAAGTTTTGAAACCTGATTTAGCTACTCCTTCCTAATCAGGAAATACAGCTGAAAAGTGTTTTAAGGAATTCCCAATGCTAGCAAATGAGATAAGTAGGCCTCACAGTAGTGAAAAACGAATTTAGCTGTTTGTCAGTACCGGGCTATGTAAAACTTAAAAGTACATGTCCTACCTTTATGTTACACAGCACCCTGAGCATATGGCTACCTAGGAGGAGGTTAAAGCTTGGAAAGTGGTTTTAAATGTGTTAGTTGATATGGCCTTTGCTTTGAAGAGGTAGATTTTCATTTTTATTATAAATAGAATGAAGACTCTTGGCAAAATGGTGTTGTACAGGATGAGACAAAACCAGAAGAAAAGATTAATGAATAGAAGTAACGTTATACAGTTTTTAGTGGAGAATGGATACATACTTCTACTACAGAGCCTTTCTTTAATGAAGAAAGCTATCTCCAGGCTAACGCATTAGTTCATGCTATTGATGAAAGAGGATGATGTTATGAATTGAAGAATGGCACTCCAATAGCGAATAAGGGGATGGTACATACAAATGTAGAACAAGCTATTGCAGAAGAGGTACAGGGAAGGCATAGTCAGGCCCTGTATACAAATGGAATTGTAGTAGTGTTTGTAGTATTCAACAGCAATCCATTGATATATTAAGAAAATGTATACATAACTTTGCAAGGTGAAGTTTTAAAAACAAAATAAGTACTTTAGAAGGATTGGATCCTTGCAAGGTTAGAAAGCATACAAATCTGGAGGGGCACTCATTAGCTTGTTTATCAAAGAAAGTGTGCCAAAGCACCTTTCATCATTTCAGGATGTAAGTGGACCCCACTCAACAATGCGAACTTTAGTTAGGAGGCTGTACTATGTGAAAACTCCTGCTTTATGTTTAGGAGAAATGAATAGAGCACTTTTGTATAGTACTGTGGCAGAGGTAGAAAAGGTATGTGATGATGTGCAGTTTTGTTTCTTTGGTCCAGAATAGGGCTCTACGGAAATTGAAGAGTTGATAACAGGAGGAGTTGCAGAACAGGACACAGGTATTATAGTTGTTAGTTTTGAAGAAGAGATTACAAAATTTAACACAGTGTGCTCTGAAAAACCAGAGTATGTTTGTATATGCTGCCAACACACTCACTACAAGATTCAAACACAGAGTTAATGATAACTGCAAAAGGTTTGCTGTGTACTTATTTGTAGAGAAACGCTTTGACTTGTCCACATAGCAAGATATATGTAAGCACTGTTACAACAAATTAGAGGATAACAAAATGCCTGCTAGAGCTGTGGATAACAAGTTAGTACTGATTACCATTCCAGAAACACTTCAAGGTTTAAATGTTTATAAGTCAATTCTTATCCAAAGGATACATCCATTTCGGGCTATAGTCCATATGGAGCCGAAGACAAGCAAATTACCACCAACAGATCTGCAGAAAGGTCTAAAAGGTGGAGTTGTGTACTGTATTAGTAGTGTTTTCTCAAAATGTTCAGCAGGATGCTCAATCATTGTTAATGGTAATCTTGGGACTAATAGAGGACGAGGATGTGAGTATCAATGAATTATTTGGTTTAACTTATAAATGGAAGTATAACTGTGAACATTGTGAATTCATCTCTAGCACTGAAATCAATTCAGAACGATTCCTCTACATAACATTACCAGATTGTAAAGCTGTGGCCTTTGAAAATGTAACCAAAAATGCCCATCAAGATATGACCTGTCCAAACTGCAGATCAGAACTTAGGTCTACGTTGTTACTACTAAGGTATGGTAAATATGTCATAGTGATGCTACAACGATGCAGAGTGGATGGTACTAAATTAAAAACTGAAATTACAAACTTTGTAGCTGGACAAATTTTCATTTAAAAATAGAACTTTCACAACTATAGCAATTATATTTCATGAAGGAGTTAATATAAGCTCTACACACTACACAATATATTTAAGATGTCAAAGAGGATGGACAGAGTGTACTGACATAGAGATGACACTCAAATAAGACTACCTAAAAAGTTTCCAAACTCATATCTGTTATTTCTAGAACCAGAATTCTAGGGACAATCTAGAATAGCAACATGTGGTATTGTGTTGACATGTATATGAATTATGTGTTTCTGAGACATTATTCAGCCTATTAGGGGTATTGTCTACAGCAAGCTGTTAGAAATGAAAGACTCTTTTTAACTGCAGGAAAGGAATTTATAAAACATTACAGGACTACATGATGTTACTACAGATAAAATCTAAATGGAGGTACCATAATACCAGGAGCTTTTAGTTGCATCTAAGAAGTCTCTTCACCACTATAATGTTCAAAATGAAATCCTAATAAATTTTTCTTTGTTTATATTTTTTCACAGTGGTTGAACTGCTGCAATAAAAAAGGGAAAAAATTAACAAGTATAGTTTTTCACATTCTGCAAAATTACATCCAGAGACTGCTCACCAGCTGTTACAATGGTGTTACAGTCAATCAGAAGGTAGCAAAATGCTTTAGTTCTGGTGACATTTCGCTGCATCTTCTCTCCACTTCAGCTGGAACTTTGTTACCAGGAGCAGGGGCTGGAGGTCTGGAGGCTGATGATACCTCTCCTTTTTTTTCTCTGTGTAATTTTAAGTTGCTTCTTGTGGTATGTTTTCAAGTGGTACAACATGCTTGTTGTACCACATGAATATTTTTTTTCTGTGCACCGAGATAATGTCTCCGAATAAATGCAGCACCTCACAAATTTAGTTGTAGTCTTCGATTCACCAGACAGAATAGTGAAAACATCCGAAGCTATGCTATGTTTCTTCATTGGTGGTTCTTCATCAGTAGACTGTTCCTCTGGTTCTTAGATGCCATTTTATTTTTGGAAAAATAGCCCCAAAAAGTTAAAAACCAGCACAATTTTCAAAATCAGTTTGGGACAGCTCCTATAATAAGCTAACCAGTACTTCATAAAGGACACTGTATAAACCAATGAATTTCTTTATTTGGTTGTCATGTGCTATTCGCGAGTACTGATATGGAAGGTTATTTTTTGAAACTGTTGTTTTGACAAATGCGTTGTGAAAATAAAATTAAACAAATATGTTACTGAACAGCTAGACTCAAACTTTATGTAAAATATATCTATGTATGTGTTTTACACTTTGTCATTTGTATTCACGACTACCGACGTCATCGCGACCTCCGGTGTCGCCGTGAACAAGGAAAATGCATTTTTGATGTTGTTTTTTCGACAAATGAATACAAAGGAAAAAGTTAAATTAATATCTTACTAAACAGCTAGACTGAAAATGTAAGTAAAATATGTCTATATATATGTTTTACACTTTGTCAAAAACACGCAGTATTCGTGGTGTGTCCACGATGATTGCAAAGTCATCGCGAAAACCAAAAATATCTTGAAATACGATGACAAATGTACTTTTTAAAGAAATTGATGACAAATACAACAATAAGTGGTGCACCATGCAGATGTAGTGTTCAATATGCAATTATAAAAAAAATACAAAAGTTATACAAGTTTACATAAAAAAAAACAAAGGTGATATAGACATTAAAGTTAATTAATAAAATCTGATAAACCTTAGAAAATCACTAAAAAAATAAATGTTATAGAGACATTATAGTTAGGAATGAGAATTTAAAAAAACGTACAAATTTACTGAAGAAAACAAAGGTTACAGAGATGCTATAGTTAGGAAATAGAATTTTAAAAATCTTGCAAATTTAGTGAAAAAACTAAGGGGCCGATTCACAGAACTAATCTGAGATAAAATCCTAAACTTACTACTTTTGGTATTCACAGAAGGCATTTAGTAGTAGTAAAGTTAGGACTCCTAACTTTACTACTACTAAACTGAGACAAAATCCTAACTTTATGACTTTCGGTATTCACAAAAGGCATTTAGTAGTAGTAAAGTCCTAACTTTACTACTACTAAATGCTTTTTGTGAATACCGAAAGTTACAGGGACTTTTGTTTTACAGAGTTTTATATAGCCCAAACTTGACCCGATGATATCAGGTATCTGAACACTTTATAAGAGCACCAGTTTTGTTACAGATGGGTACATTTCTTTTTTTTGTTAGGCACGTGGAGATTACGTGATTTGCCTAGAATCACAGGATGTTGTGTGCCCCTGACGAGACTCAAACTCGCGTCCCCAGCTTCGAGGTCGACCGCTCTAGCCATAAGGCTACATCCTCTCCCCTTTTATTATAGTTATGAAATAGAATGAAAAAAACCTTATATAGTCCCTGAAAAAAACAAAGGTTACAGGGATGTCATAGTTATGAAATAACATTTTAAAAACTTAGAAATTCACGTTATAGTTAGGAAATAGAATTAAAAAAATCTTAGAAATTCAATGAAAAAAACTAAGGTTACAGGAACGTTATAGTTAGGCTGACATTTCACTCATACAAAACCAGAGAAATTCAGCAGTTATAGTTACCTGAGCTAACTATAACTCACGCCCCGCAATGCACTGCTTATGACCTCAAATACACAAGGCCAACCATGCCACTACAGAATAAATTCAGCTCCAATAAATCTGCAATGCATTCACCTCCTTGCTTTTATCTCCGTCAAGGACATCAAATAGTTTTTCATTGTGAAATTGTAGAGAAAACACAGGAAAATAGTTGCTTACTACTAACGTGAAAGGGGTGGGGCTAAATGGGAGGAGCTTGTCGGTGATTTGGCACCTTCGCTTACTAAGCAGCAATTAAAAGTGAGACCCGTGGTTCCACTCTCACACCAGCAGCCGACAACTACCAGCCCACCCATCACCCATAGATGAACAATGCATTCACCTCCATCAAGAATTTCAGATTGTTTTACAACCTGCCATTGTAAAGAAAACACACTCTCCATCGTTAAAAGGGGAGGAAAGCCACGCACAGCCAGGCCTTGTGTCAAACACCCCACAGGGAACCAAACCCATGCTGTGCATGTTCTTTGGCTGTGCACAGCAGGGTGTGGGCAACAGGGCCTAGCCTTTGGCCAGGCCCTGTGGCCAATGCACCCAGAGGCAGCCAACCCTCCTGCAGGCAGTCAACCCCATGCTGCACACAGCCTTTTCTCATGCATGGTATAGGTTTGCCTGCAGGGCCTGGGGTTGGTTGCAGGGGCTGCATCCAACTCCCCGCAGGCACTTAAACCCACGTGCGCCCTTTAATGATTTCAATCCAGAGGGATGGGATCCTCTGTGCTACAATTGGCTCGGGCAGGTTGCCCCCTTCCCTACATTAATATATGTGGGCCTGGGGATGGGGTCCCGGGACCAAAATGGGCAGGGGATTATACTCCCACTCCCCTTCCCATGAATAAAAACCAAAGGACGATATAGTTATGCTGAGTTTTCACTTGTACAAAACCAGTGAAATTCCTCAGTTATAGCTACCTGAGTTAACTATAACTTACACCCCCACACTGCACTTTTTATGACCTCACATATTACATCACTCATGACATGGTCAGTGACCTCACTGATGGCACCCACTTTTTAGTGTTAGGGACCGCGATGGGAGCCTCAAGGCCCTTGCGGTCCCTGCCGGCTCCCCTCCTCCTGCAAGTCATTGCATATACATAGGGAGCTGCTAATATGCAGCTCCTTGTGTGAAAAAGCAATTGTGCTCTGCTTTGAGCAAGCAAGAGCAAAATTCTCTCACTTGCTCAAAGTGGAGCACAGTTTGCAATGGCTTGGTGGGAGCGGTACAGCTCCTGCCACGCCACAGCAAACAGCTATGTCTTTAGGGTGGGCACTCGGGGACATAGCAGGAGCTGGCCTTGGGGGTGGTGGTCACCAGGGCCATGTATGGCTCCAGGAGGGGGGCCACAGAGCCCCCGCCTTCCTTTTTTTTTGTCCTCATTTGTCAAATCATTGTGTAATTGGAGATAAAGGAGGGTTCCGACTTTCTCGCATACATGCAGTGTGGGGAGATACCCGATCACTCCGATAAGGAGGAGATGGTTTACATCTCGGGTTCCCCAGGCCTTATCGTCCTTCCTTTTACTCCAAATATACAGGCACTTACAGATTTGCCTCACCAAGAATGCCAATCCGTCTCGGTCACTCCAGTGTAACCTCAAACAACCTGTATTTCTGATTATTAATCATTGGACTGATTATAAGCCATAATAGAATGCAACAGAAAAAAAAATAAAAAAGGAAAGGAAATATCTTATTTAGGGATATACTATCTTGAACCAGTTATCCCACAAACTCCAAAATGTTGTTCTTTTCGTGTTCTGGGTTGCCCTGTCCATTTTGGCTATTCTTTGTATCGAGTTTACCCACTCACATTCAAGAGGAGGAGTGGGTAAAATCCATTTAATGCACAGCTCTCTACGTGCCAAAAGAACTAGGGTAAAGATAAGCGCTTTGTATGGTTTGGATAGAATGCTGGTAGACTCCTCAACCGGGATTACCCCAAAAATAACCAATGCAAGGCTCACCTTAACTTCTTGGCCCACAATACCCGCCAGCGTTGCGCCCACTTTCTGCCAGAAGGTTTGGATGTAAGGACACCGCCAAAACATATGTGCTTCATCTGCATTTATCTCTCCGCACTTTGGACACTTCCTCACAGCTTGCGAGCCCATTTTTGCCAATCTTCGGGGCGTCCAATATGCCTTGTGGATGGTAAAGAGGTGTTTTTTTCTTAGAGGTGCAGATTTCACGCAATACCATAAGAAAGATAAAGATACTTGCCATAATGCATTAAGATCGTACTCCGGCAGTTCCTTCCTCCAAGTCACTTTAAGCCAAGCATGTGGGTCTTCTAGAGGCTGTATTAACATCCAGTACCATACTGAGACCTCCTTTGTACCGGAGGGCGCAGGGCAATTTTAGATTCGCAAAACTTATTTCCCTTTTCCCCTTTTCTTAACGTTTTAACCCAGCTTAGTAGTTGGTAGTACTTGAATTTGGAGACAGAGCCTTCTGAGGTCTCCTGCATTTTTTGCCAGGAAATTAGTTCCACTCCCTCCAACAGCTGGCCCCATCTAAGAATTCCTTTTTCTTTTATAAGAGCTGCAAGAGAGTCTTGTAAGCAAGCTGGTGTTCCAGGTGATCTCCAGATAGGGGCATAGTGGCTGTAATACGGAATCTGTAATATTACCCTGATTTGGTACCATACTTTACATGCCCCCTGAAGAATCTTTAGTCTCACTTTTTAAAAAAAATTTGGGGTCTCCAAATTTAAAGAGAAAGAAACTAGATAGGTCCGGAGGGCCAAACGTAAGTGCTCGAAAGAGTGGTGAAAGGTCAGGGGTGTCCTTCAGCAGTTGCCTGAAAATGTTTAGGTGAAAAGCTCTCTGATATTGGAGGAGGTCTGGGCTTGATATACCACCATTTTCCTTTTTTTCCCTAAATTTCTTCCAGGCAATTCTAGGTCTTTTATTCCCCCATATGAAACTAGAAAAAAGTCCTTGTACTTTCTTTATCCATTCCTTCTTGAATTCTAAGGGAATTGAATTGAATAAGAAGGTGTATTTAGGTAAGATGGACATTTTTAAAAGGTTAGACTTGCCTAAAAGGATAAAGGTAAGGAGTCCCACAGCTGTAATTGTTTCTTGACTTTGGAAGTAACCAAATCAAAGTTCACTTTTGCTAATGACTCCAGATTCTGGACCACTTCAATCCCTAAGTATCTGATATTTTGTCTAACTAGATCACTCTGGTAATTTGTATTCCATTGCATGATCTCGGTTTTCAATGGGTTAACAGCATAACCAGATAGCTTACCAAAACTCTCTAATGTTTCCCATATAGCTGATAGTGACAAGTGTAAGTGGCCCGTAAAAATCATCAAATCATCGGCATAAAGCCCAATTTTCTTTTCCCACCCGTTGCATGAGAATGGTAAAATATTCCTGCATGCTCTTAATTTGATAGCCAACGGCTCAATATAGAAATTAAATAACAAGGGAGAAAGAGGGCATCCCTGTCTAGAGCCCCTTCCGATTTTGACTTGTTTGGATAGATTCCCGTTTACTAGCACTTGGGCCGATGGATTTTTATCAAGGGCCTTAATTGCTGACACAAAAGTTTGCCCCAGATTAAAACGTTGAATCACCTCCTGAAGAAAGGGCCAACTGACCCTATCAAACGCTTTAGCAGCGTCACATGTCATCACCGTCAGGGGTCTACCGTATTCTGTTGCCAGGTCTATTGTGCCTATTAACTCGTGAGTCAAATCGTGTAGATGCCTCCCCTTCATGAAGCCCTTCTGATCACTATGAATTAGTGGGCCTACCATCCGGTCTAACCTTTTAGTGAGTATCTGCGTGTATAACTTATAATCACTATTAACAAGGGAAATCGGCCTATACGATTCACAGGCCCTTGGGTTCTTATTGGGCTTAAGGAGAATAATTATAGTAGCTAGGTCCCAAGAAGGAGGAAGCTCCTGTTTTAAAATATAAGCTGAGTTAAAAAGTTTAAGCAAAATAGGGGCCAACTCTTCTTTCAAAAGGGAATAGATTTCTTTAGGGAGAGCGTCCGGCCCTGCAGCCTTACCCTTTTTTAAGCTATTTATTGTGCTATAAACTTCTGCTAATGTACAGGGGGCAGATAATTCATCTCTAGTTTCATCATTGAGGAGCGGGAGATCTAAATCGCGGAAAAATGCTGTTATATGATCCTTGTTCGGATCTATATCTTCTGTGTATAATTCCTGAAAAAATTGAACAAATGCGTGTTCGATCGCCCCATCCTCAGAGATGATATTACCAGTGGATTGGCATCTTAGTTCCTTGATAAAGTTTCTAGCCTGGTTAGCTTTGACCTTCCAAGCCAAGAGTTTGCCACATCCTTCCCCGTATTCATAATTGGCAAGTTTACTAGCTTCCCATTTTTGTTTTACCCTAACTTCCAGGTAGTCAGCTAGATTGGCCTTTGCCAACTCAGCTTCTAGGCGTGATTTACTAGATATGTTTGAGGCACGCCCTATGTTACCTTGTATTATTTTAATTGGTTCTTCTAGAGATTTGATCTCCTTCTTAACCTTTTTACTTTGTGATGCACTTAAGCTGGCTAAAATGCCTCTAAGATAAGCTTTGTATGTGTCCCATACCTTGTTTAAGGGAGCAGAGTCAAGATTGAAGAAAAAGAACTCATTCGTTAATTTTTTCAGGTTATCAGTTACTGAAGCATCTAAAAGTAAGGATCGATTCAAAGTCCAGCGCCATTCCGATGCCTTATCTTTGAACAGAAGTTGAAGAGAAACTGGTGAATGATCGGATAGATGTTCCAGAATGTGAGTGACACTCTTAGTATGATTACTGATAGCAGACGCAACAAGAAAAAAATCGATCCTGGATCAGTGGCCGTGTTTTTTGCTATGGAAAGTAAATTTTCCCGACTCTGCCCCCCTCTTCAAGCCCTTAAGCGTCCAAATATCGACAAGGCCTATATCCTGGATTATGTGTTTCAGGGCTTTTCTCATTTTAGGTACAGCTAGGGCAGCCCTCTTAGAAGTTGTGCCCTGGGCTAGGTCAAGAACAACGTTAAAATCACCCCCCATGATGATAGGTTCATTTAACTCGACTAAATGCAAAAATAAAGTGCGTAGGAGGGTGGGGTCGTCCAGATTTGGACCATAATAACCAACAAAGGCTAGCCATATGCCCTGGATCTTTGCCTTAGCAATTACCCATCTACCTAATGGATCTACCAGGGTTTCACCTATGATGCTTTGAGAAGGTTTTTTGAATAGAATGGCCACCCCTTTTACTGTGGCAGATTGCTCAATCCATGGTTGACTTTTTAAGATTTCCAACCATTCTTCTTTTAAAAGATGGGATTCCTGAATAAGAATAACCTCTGAATCGCTCAACTTCAAATACTCCAATATCCTCCTCCTTGTTGGGACCACCCTCAGCCCGTTAACATTCCACGATAAAAATTTTAGAGGTCTAGGATTATCTGGACCTGCCATGGAAGGGAATGGTATACCAAAGAAAACCTGGGTGACTCAACCGCTTATAAGGAAAAGGCATCCACAACACACAAAAAAAATAACTGAAGATGACATAAGAGAACCTTTTTTTTTAAATTTTCTCCCACATGCTCCCCCACCCATTGTGACTCTATTTTTTGTATTTTCCTAAACTTGCATTTTTTACCAGTGACCCTCCCCGGGGAACCCTCCCTACCAGCAAGAGGTATACTATGGGCACCTCATATGAACTCTCCTACATCCTGGTGGTCGAATTTAAATGACTATTATACCGCTTGTGCCTTAATCTGCTCTATAAAAACTTTCATCTTACTAAGGTCCCTGAAGTTGTGCATCTTATTGTTCCTCATAACCCTCAAAGATGCTGGGAAACGTATGCTTGCAGTGGCGCCTAAGTCTCTTATTTCCTGAATGTATCTACCGAGCTCGCACTGCCTATCCAGAGTGGTGCGGGAAATATCAGACCTTATACGAAAAGACCAGTCGTTTTTCTTGTATGATCCAGCCTTTAATGCTCCAGAAAGGATACTTTCTTTTAACGAGTAGGTTTTAAAGTTCACTAGAATCCTTCTTGCTGTTTTCCTGCCTGGACGGGGCACAAAAGGATCTCAATGGACTCTTTGAACATCCTCTTCTAGTGTGGTTTGATCGCCTTCCTTGATTAAGGGCCTGTCCTGGGGAGGTGTTGGTCCCTGGGGTCAAGATTGGCCCAGGAGGGGGGCAACATTGGGGGTCTGTAAGGCCTCACATATATGGGTGGGACCAGGACATCTACAAGTGAGGACGGGCCCAGGGGGATGGGGTTCCCAGGGCCAACATCGGCCTGGGAGGTGGGCCATTTGCCCCCCCCTCCCTTTTACCTAAAAAAAAGTTTTTAATGAAAAGGCCGGGCACTGGGGAATGGGGCCGCTATGGCTGAAATCGGCCTGGGGAGGGGGGTCCCCTCCCCAATTAAAAGAAGGCCGGGCACTGTAGGATGGGGTCCGCTCCTGTAAAAAAAAAAAACATGCAGGACTGGCAAGTTGACAGTGGCACCACCCCCTTTCTCCACTACTTTGCAAATGCGCCTTCTTGCGCACTGCTGGTTGGGGGATGAGGTCCCCTTGGATTCTGAGGGTCCTTGGGGGAATGAACCCCTTCTGTTACCTCCAGTAAATCCCAGACAGTGGGATTGTTGAGAGGTCCTTGGAGGCCAAGCCCCCTTTCTTCACCACTCTGCAAACGCACCTACTGGCGCACTGCTGGTTGGAGAATGAACTCTCCTTGAATGCTGGAGCTAACAAGACCTCCTGTTACCTCCAGTAAGTTCCACACAGTGGGTTTGCTGAGAGGTCTTTAGAGGCCATTCCCCCTTTTCCCACCAATCTGCAAACGTGCCTTCTGGCTAACCCTGGGCGGTAAAATCCGCTCCGCTCGCAGAGTTTGCGGATTTTTGGCAACTCCGCATTCCGAGTAGAACGCATAGTTATCGAAAACTCCGCGATCCGCGGCGGAGCGGAGTTTTTTTCTTGTTCGCGCTTTCAAAATCCGTTTTCACGTGCGTGGTAGCGACTTACCGGGATCCCTGCGTTCGCCGCTGAGATTTCCTATCTGTGCGCATGCGCCACGAGATTTTGTAGCTGGCCGCACGGTTCCGCGAGAGTGTGCGATCGCGAACACGTCATTCGGACGTGCCATCTGACTTCCGGCGGAAGTTCAGTGAAGCTCGCAATGCCGAACACGCAAAATTTGCAATCTGGAGAAGAATATCTCTCGAGCAGCATAAAACCTTCTCAGAAATGATGATTTGGATGAAAAAAACTCCTCAGATTGACATTTGGCTGTACTTTTTTGTGCAAGGAGTCCTTTTTCTTTTTTTACTTTTTTTTTTTAAGAGGAAGGAAGTGCCCCAGAGTCTCCAACTTCCTTTCCTGTCCAGCAGGCTCCTCCCAGTGCTTTGTCCATGTCCTGTTCACTTTTCATTTGGATTTGGAGCTGGAAGGATCACTCTTTGTGTCTGCTGCATCATATATCATTGAATTTGAGGACTTTTGGATTTGAGATTTTACACGTAAATTGGAGAATTGGTGTTGTTTGTTTGATTGGGGCATTGCAAGTTGCAACTACTTTTTTTGTACTTTTCATCATTTTTTAAAAATTTATTGTGGGAAGCCAGCAGGCCCAGAGCTACTCATGGGTGCATGAAACTAGGCCTGGGCGGTAAATTCCATTCCGCTCGCGGAATTTGGGTAATTTTGCATTCCGCGGAGACCGCGGAATTGCCAAAAATTCCGCGATCCATGACTTCGCGGAATTTTTTGCTTGTTCGCGCTTTCAAAATGCGTGTTCGCGAGATATTTCTCCCCGAGCCCGCAAACAGCGTTCGCGAACAGGAAAAAAGCATCGCAAACTTTTGCGTGCTCGCGGAGTTTTTTACCGTTTCGCGGAGCTTTGCGTAGCGCGACTATGAAATTCCGCCCACCCCTACATCAAACAACTGTATCTGTGGTGGCTGTTGAATTTAAACATCATTTAGGGCATGGATGGCATTGGATTGAATTGCAAAATGTGTTTTTTGGGGGTATTTCACTTTTTTGGTGTGTGTTAAATATATGCCTTTGTTGGATGTGTGTGTGTGGTGTGGTTGTTGTGAAACATGCAAACCTTGGTTAGCCCTGTGGATTTTCGTTTTTGCATTTTTGCAATAAAGCTACTTAATGGCGGCCGCTGCGGGGGAGCGCGTGTGACTACCTAGACCTCGGTCCAGGCCAGCACTCTCCCCAGCAGCTCCGCGTGCAAGCGCCGCATCCTGAGCCCTCCTTCTGCCTCCAGGGTTCGCGCCGGCAGCCCCTGCTCACTGCTGCTCCGGTATTATTTCTTGCGTGCACACGTGACCTCATTAGCGTTTTCCGAGTCCCTAGAAGTACTGTATTCTGTACTTGATTCTTGTGTTATGTTTTATTTTCTCCGTTAGCTTTAAGTTCTGCCTTTGTTTCCCGCAACTGCTGCCCCGCGGCCCCTCCCACCATCACAGCCCCCGCTCCTGCCTCCCTACCTACAGTCCCGCCCCCCTCTCCTACTTAATGGTGGCTGCTGCGGGGGAGCGTGTGTGACTACCTAGACCTCGGTCCAGGCCAGCACTCTCCCCAGCAGCTCCGCGTGCAAGCGCTGCATCCTGAGCCCTCCTTCTGCCTCCAGGGTTCACGCTGGCAGCCCCTGCTCACTGCTGCTCCGGTATTATTTCTCGTGTGCCCACGTGCACATGTGACCTCCTTAGCGTTTTCCGAGTCCCTAGAATTGCTGTATTCTGTACTTGATTCTTATGTTGTGTTTTATTTTCTCCATTAGCTTCAAGTTCTGCCTTTGTTTCCCCTTCGCTGCTGCCCCACGGCCCCTCCCACCATCACAGCCCCCGCTCCTGCCTCCCTACCTACAGTCCTGCCCCCCTCCCCTACTTAATGGCGGCCGCTGCGGGGGAGCGCGTGTGACTACCTAGACCTCGGTCCAGGCCAGCACTCACCCCAGCAGCTCCGCGTGCAAGCGCCGCATCCTGAGCCCTCCTTTTGCCTCCAGGGTTCGCGCCGGCAGCCCCTGCTCACTGCTGCTCCGGTATTATTTTTTGTGTGCCCACGTGACCTCCTTAGCGTTTTCCGAGTCCCTAGAATTACTGTATTCTGTACTTGATTCTTGTCTTGTGCTTTATTTTCTCCATTAGCTTTAAGTTCTGCCTTTGTTTCCCGCTGCTGCTGCCACGCGGCCCATCCCACCGTCACAGCCCCTGCTCCCGTCTCCCTACCTACAGTCCTGCCCCCCTCCCCAACTTAATGGCAGCCGCTACAGGGGAGCGCGTGTGACTACCTAGATCTCGGTCCAGTCCAGCACTCTCCCCAGCAGCTCCGCGTGCAAGTGCCGCATCCTGAGCCCTCCTTCTGCCTCCAGGGTTCGCGCCGGCAGCCCCTGCTCACTGCTGCTCCGGTATTATTTCTCGTGTGCCCACGTGCCCATGTGACCTCCTTAGCGTTTTCCGAGTCCCTAGAATTGCTGTATTCTGTACTTGATTCTTGTGTTGTGTTTTATTTTCACCCCTCTCCCCTACTTAATGGCGGCCGCTGCGCGCCTAAGGCAAGCCTGTCTGCGCCCGTCTGCATCCCGATCGCGTCCCGACCGCGGCCAGCGCCAGGAACCCTGGTCCTCCTAGGCCCCACCGATACGATTCCACCACCCTCCACGCACTCAATCCCAGAAGACACACCGACTGCGAAAGATCCTCACCGAACACCACCCATGGACAGTTCTCGTGCAGACACTGCCGTAGATCCTTCACCATCGAGAAAGCCCCCACAACCACCGAAGACTCGCCGGACGCACGCACCGCCGAAACCCTGACATGCATCCTCCTCAACGTACGCTCCCTGCACCGACACGCCGTAGAGATCTGGGACCTGATCAACACCCTCTCACCCGATGTCGCCTTCTTCACGGAAACCTGGACCAACGCCACCTCCGGCCATGACATCGCCACTTCCATCCCTGACGGCTACAAGATCCAGAGAAAGGACCGCCCCCACCGCCCAGGAGGACTCGCCATCGCACACAAGACCCCTCTCTGACTCTCCACCTCCAGCACGAGTGACCCCCACTCCAACACTGAACACCTCCACTTCCAGATGCAGACCAGCCCCAGGACCACACTACGCGGCACCCTCATCTACAGACCGCCGGGACCACGCACCCAGTCCACAACTACCATCGCCGAGCTCACCGTACCCCACGCCATCACCTCCACGGACTACATTCTGCTTGGGGACCTGAATTTCCACCTCGACAACTGCAACGACCCCGACTCCACCACTCTCCTCGACAACCTAGCCAACCTCGGACTGAAGCAGCTGGTCAACACTCCCACTCACAGAGCCGGACACACCCTCGACCCCATCTTCGCAGGAGGGACACACATCCGCTTCAGCCACACCACCCAGCCCCTCTGGACGGACCACCACTGCGTCCATTTCACCTTCAACACCACCACCGCACCCAAGCCCGCCCCGCGTCCGCCACGAAGGAACTGGAGCAAGGTCACAGAGGAACTCCTTAACAGCACACTCCTCCAAGACCCCCCCAGCGCCACGACCAACACCAACTCCGCAGCCAAAGAACTTCACTGCTGGATCTCCTGCTGCGCCGACAAGCTCGCACCCCTCCGCCACCCCGGAAAACAACGCCCGCTGAAGGCCACCTTCACTACAGAACTGCAAGAAGCCAGGCACTCCTGCAGACGCCTAGAGAAATCCTGGCAAAGCCAGAAAACCACAGAAGCACGGAACAACCACAGGAGCACCCTGAAGGAATATCACCAGCGCATAAGAGACACCAAACGGACCTTCATAAGAGACAAAGTCCAGACCAATGCGACCAACACCAAGGAACTGTTCAACGTTATACAGCAGTTCACCAAACTGCCCAGCAAAGCCACGGACGTCACACCCTCCCAAGAACTCTGCGACAAGCTCAGCTCCTACTTCCATCTGAAGATCAAGGATCTACGACAACTTCAGCGAACAGACGTCGGACACCACCCCACCCCCCACCGCCACCGATAAGCCAACCATCATGACCTGGAATCCCACCACCGTCGAGCTCATCACCGCTACCATGATGAAAACCCACTCAGGAGCCCCAACAGACCCCTGCCCACCGCACATATTCCACAGGGCACCCGCCGCCATCGCACCCGAACTAGGACGGACCATCAACGCCTCCTTCGGATCCAGCATCTTCCCAGACGTCTGGAAGCAGGCGGCGGTCAAACCCCTCCTCAAGAAAGCAACGGCCGTCCCAACGGACCTGAAAACTACCGGCCCATCTCTCTCCTCCCCTTCGCGGCCAAAGTCACCGAGAGACTCGTAAACACCCAGCTGACCGCTTTCATCGAAGAGAACTCCATCCTAGACGCCTCCCAGTCTGGATTCCGCAGCAACCACAGCACCGAGACCGCCCTCCTCGCCGCCACTGACGACATCTGCACATAACTCGATCAGGGACACACGGCGGCCCTCATCCTTCTAGACCTCTCTGCAGCCTTTGACACCGTCTCACACCGCACGCTCGCAGTCAGAATTCACGATGCGGGGATACAAGGAGCCGCCCTCGACTGGATCCAATCCTTTCTCTCCGGCAGAACCCAGAGGATCAGACTCCCTCCCTTCCTCTCCGAACCCACCGATATCAACTGCGGAGTACCCCAAGGATCATCGCTCAGCCCCACGCTCTTCAACATTTACATGGCCCCCCTCATCGCCATCGTCAGACAGCATGGGCTCAGCATAGTATCCTACACCGACGACACCCAGCTCATCCTCTCAATCACAAAGAATCCCGAAGAGACCAGACTCTGCTTCCATGAAGGAATGAAAGACGTCGCAGCTTGGATGAAAGATAGCTGCCTGAAGCTCAACTCAGAAAAAACCGAGGTCCTCATCTTTGAACCCTCCACCTCCGCCTGGGACAACACCTGGTGGCCCTCTGCCCTCGGGAATCCACCCACCCCTACAGACCACGCACGAATCCTCAGCGTCATCCTTGACTCCTCCCTCACCATGAACCGCCAGATCAACGCCGTCGCCTCCACCAGTTTCAACTGCCTGCGCATCCTCCGCAAGACCTTCAAATGGATCCCCCCGATTGCCGAAGGACCGTCACCCATGCGCTCATAACCAGCAGACTGGACTACGGCAACGCCCTATACGCCGGAATCAACAAAACTCTTCTACACAAACTTCAAACCATCCAGAACGCCGCAGCCAGACTCATCCTCGGGACACCGCATCACGAACACATGACCCAACACCTACGAGACCTTCACTGGCTCCCCGTCGAGAAGAGAATCTCCTTCAAGCTCCTCACCCACACCTACAAATCCCTCTACAACATCGGACCCAAATACCTCAACGAGAGAGTATCCTTCCACGTACCCAAGAGGAACCTCCGCTCCAACGACCTCGCCCTGGCAGAAGTCCCCCGCATCCGCAGAAACAGAGCAGGCGGGAGAGCCTTCTCCTACATCGCAGCCAAGACCTGGAACGAGCTCCCTGTGAACATCAGATGCTCCCCGACCCTGCACACGTTCAGGAAGGACCTCAAGACCTGGCTCTTCGACTGATCCGGAGCTGCTCCCACCCACCCCCAGCGCCTTGAGACCCTCACGGGTGAGTAGTGCGCTCTATAAACCTCCTGATTGATTGATTAATTGTTTAGCATGCCTGCTTTGCCTGGCCATTATAGGCCTGCTTGAGTTCATTGTTTTCCAGGCCTCCTGCTTGTTGTGACTGTGAGTGACCATGTGGCTGGTGGCCATTTTGTGGGGGTAGTTTAGTAGTGTGCTGCTTTTGCCATATAGGCCTGCATGTCTTTCCTTTGTTCCTCTTGGCCTAGGCTTCATGTTGTGGGTGGCCTGGCCATGTGGCTGGCGGCCATTTTGTGGAGCCAGCCAGTGTGCTTTTGCCATAGGACTGCATTGTCTGTCTTCCCTTTCTTGTTGTGGGTGGCCTGGCCATGTGGCTGGCGGCCATTTTGTGGAGCCAGCCAGTGTGCTTTTGCCATAGGCCTGCAAGCTTGTGGCCTAGTCTGCCAATAGCCCTTTCAGCCAGTAGGCCCAGAGCTACTCATGGGTTCATGAAACAAGTGTTTCTGTGGTGTCTGTTGAATTTAAACATCACTTAGGGCATGGATGGCATTGTATTGAATTGCAAAATGTGTTTTTTTGGGGTATTTCACTTTTTTGGTGTGTGTTAAATAAATGCCTTTGTTGGATGTGTGTGTGTGGTGTGGTTGTTGTGTAACTTGCAAACCTTGTTTAGCCCTGTGGATTTTCGTTTTTGCATTTTTGAATTAAAGCTGTGTTGTTTAGCATGCCTCCTTTGCCTGGCCACTATAGGCCTGCTTGAGGTCATTGTTTTCCAGGCCTCCTGCTTGTTGTGACTGTGAGTGACCATGTGGCTGGCGGCCATTTTGTGGTGGTAGTTTAGTAGTGTGCTGCTTTTGCCATTTAGGTCTGCATGTCTTTCCTTTGTTCCTCTTGGCTTACTGCTTCCATCCCCTTTGCCAGCTGCAGCTCCCTGAATGACGTGATGCGTAAATTAATGCCAAACAGGTTCCACTTCCATTACATTTGTATTTTTGTTTTTGTTCTTCTTCTTTCCTATCCTTCCTGAGTGTACACAGTATACCATGAAAGCCCTTGTTGCCAAAGTCTCACAAATGGCTACACTGCTGTTTTTAAATAACTGAGTCAATAAAATGTAATAATATAACACTAACAAGTGTGACCACCACACACTAAGTTATATATTATATTTGTTTGTTTGTACTAGCAGTAATTGAACCACAACAACAAATGCAACATTTCACTGATGTTCTTCTGGCTTCTTTGCTTTTAAGTGCACAGAAGACTGAGGAGGAGGTGTCATCATCACCCGTTGTACTGCCAGACAGAAGTCCTGCTGCGCACAACGTCACGTGACGTGTGACCACAAACATCTCTGCAACTTGTGCAACTGCATCCTGCTGACATCGGAAGAAGAAGATGGCCCCAACGAAAGGTACCAGGTCCTCCAGTACCAAGAAAGTTGCAAGTGAGAAGAAGGAACAGAAGAAGGAAGTGGCACTTACCAAGATTGGTGTGCCACCCAAGATGTTTTTTGGGAAACAAAAAATTACGCCTGCATCATCGGTGTCCGGGGACCAAGCTGGGAGCAGCACCTCCGCAACAGTGGGCCCACCCCACCAACCTAGGCCCAAGCCCATGAGTGTCGCAGAGGTAGGCAGTCTACTTGCACAAACGCCAACGAGCAGTGATGTTGAAATTGACTTATCGTTATCGCAAAGTAGTACCCAATCAACGCAGGCGGAAACTCAGCAGATAAGTGGGCAACAACAGCCGGAACAACAGCCGCAACAACAGCTGCAACAACAGCCGCAACCACCGCCCACAATAGTAGTAGTTCCTCTCGAAGTAGGGGCAGTTCAGGAAATAAAGCTTCCTGCAGAGGAAGAAGACGAGCAAGCCACTGTTTCAGAAGATCCATTGTCTTCCAGATCCCCAGCAAGGAAAAGGAGGGTTAGTCCATCAACTTCTTCTTCAAGCCCCCTTCTGATGATCTAGATACACTTGGAACCCACCAGCTCAGTCTGAGAGTGAGGCACGCCACGCGACAAGGCTAGGGAAAAGGAAGGTTCAAGAAAGCCTTAGAGTTATGGAGGTAGATGTAGAAGAGGAGGATGATGACGAGCCAGTCATCATGAACATTACTCCCGCCCCAGTGGAGATGGAGACCGACATTATTACCCCATCCCAAATTGCTGTGAGGGATGTGGCACGGATACCACCAACTTGTTCAGAGAGGGAAACGGAGAACCTCCATTCCTGTCACACAGCGCACAGCAAAAAGTCCCTAAGGTTTCACTTAACATAAACAATTTACATCTTTTATCTTGAACAATCAAAAACGTTATACACAAATGTGAACGAAACGAATTCTTCATTCAGTGTTTATATGTTTTTCAACACAGATTTGTGAACACATAGACTTTCAACTCAAAAGTGATAATAATGTCCAGAGTTCAAAGTTAAACACATGTAGTGCATGAGACTATATACACAAAACATCAATTTAAACAGCTTATGAAAAGAAAACCCAATGCATTTCGGGTAGTACCCTTCATCAGGGGAAAATTAATAATTTCATTCAGATATATAGTGATCTGTAGCCTCCTACCGGAACAGTAAAAAAAAAGAGAGAGAACAACAAATAAATGTTTGGTCAGAAGTACAATGTTTTAAGAACGTCATACGGTATCTGTGCTTGAGACCACTATGCACCTTTATGGTTGTGTGAGAAAACATATGACCAAAATACTCAATCGTGCTGTGGATGTGCAAATTTCACTCTACATGCATCTCGGTGATCTCCCCAAAAAATATAATAATTCACCCTTAACTGCTCGAAAAACGCGGTGTGTGATTAATGCCTGTCTGGCAACCCATGAAGTGTTCGTGTGGTCATGCAGGAGAAGTGAAATGTAACCTCAGGTCATGCTGAAAAATAATTACCTCCAGGCTTCTAAAAGTGAGTCAGGAAGGGTTATAAAGAACTTCCGGCTTCGAAAAGTAATGTGTCTGTACAGAAATGAGAAAACGTGAGCCTGAACTACGTTCGCGCTGATGGCTGCATCTAACGTCTCCAATTACCGGAAAGTAAATCTTACCTATTGCAGTTGGGAAATAACCTAATCTGAAAAAATAAAAGTCCTCCATTACCCTCTATTTTATGTGAAAATGATTGCGTATGGTCTGCCCGTTATCAACCGACTAGTGATAAGTCTTACCTTGGGAATTAGTGAGAAGGTTTAAGTATGTTATCTGAAATAGAAAAGCCTTCAGTTAAACTCCCGTTATTAACTGTTATTAACTGAACCTCCCATTACTGTGGCGTTCTAAGTGACCAAACTCACCCGCGTCTGATATGAGACGTAATTCCTTGCCATCTGCCTACGTGAGGACGTGAGTCGTAACTGTACGTCAGTTAATTTAAAGGGAAACCCTCTGCGCTGGTCTAAGTTAACGTTGCTCCATGATCACGTGAGACTGTGCGTCTACGTACGTAAGTCTAAATTCAAAGCGACTCCAATTTTATGGGGAACGGTGAATATAAAGTGACACGAGCAAAACAAACAAACGTGTCATGTGACTGAATAGTGATCAATAAAGTCCATTGCAACCCCAAAAGTTAAGCAATAAAGGAAGTACAATTCGAAAAGTTAAAAAGTACTGTGTGTGAAAAAAAATACCATGTGTGAAACAAAGTAACAATGTTGCAACATTGTATGATTTTAGAAAAGTTTGTGTGAGTTACAGGAAATATTCCTAAAAGAGTGAAATAAACAAATACCATGTGGGTGCAAGCACAGATGTACACTCATGATGTCATAATATGAGAACAGTACCAGTACATAATAGTTGAATAATTACAGAAAATATAACATTTCATAATGGTCATTAAGACCTTTTGGGATAAGAGTTCCAAGATACTTTATCCAAAAGGATACCACCAACACAGGTAACACCAACATGACCTCCAGCTTCCATATTTGCATTTGCAAAGGCCCGGCAGGGACCTACATCCACCACAACCACCACCTCAGTAGGTAGTGGTACTGTAACTGCACAGAGTCAAATTCCAGGCACACCCTCCAGTTCATCCGGCATTGCAAGTTGCACCTCCAGCAGCGCAAGAAAGTTCACCTCCCCAGTTTGGGACTTCTTTTCGGTCAGCAGTAAGGAGGAGAATGTTGCTATATGCTCAATTTGTCGACAAGGTGTTAGTCGGGGTAAGCTTGGTACAAACTATGGTACCGGAGGCCAAACAACCCATCTGAAAAAACACCACATGATCCAGTGGGAGGCGCACCTTAGCGCCCAAAAAAGTAAAACTGCACCCAATGCTGTTGGTGGGGATGAGAAGTAGAAGAAGATATGATCGCGGTGGAAGGTGAACAAGAGGGAGACATTTTCTCTGGTACACAAAGTAGCCCTGTCCCCAGCAGTGCAGTGGTACCGCCCACATCCTCAGCAACATCTCAGTGGCACCGCAGTAAGAGTCAGGCTGAGACACCAAGGCAACAGAGTACTGCAATGAAAAAAAGTGCGTCGTTGAGCCTAACAACATCTGGGTTCAAGAAGTCACCTGCATCAGCTGCACCAGAAAGGAAATAAATCCAGCCTACCATTGTCAGCATGCTTAGGTCGGAGGGGCAGTACGAACGCAACCACCCAATGGCACGTTTGTACAATGCGAAGCTGGCAAAAATGTTAGCGCTGGACCTTCTCCCTTTTTCTTTTGTGGAAGGGGTGGGTATTCTGGAATTTGTGACAGCCATCTGCCCAAAATGGAAGGTTCCCAGCCGGTCCTATTTCATCAGAGTTGCTGTTCCAGCACTACATCACGATGTGCTGGAATTGCTTGGACAAGCTTTGCAGCAGAGTGCTGTTCACAATATCCACCTGACAACAGACATGTGGACCAGTTGCCAAGCCACTGATTACATGTGCATCATTTCACACTGGATCTCTTTTGTGGGGGTTAGAGACAAGTTATCTGCAGCAGGTGTTGTTGACACTGCTGAGATTTTTAATGCTATTCGTAAACATGCAACTGTAGCCATGTTCGCCATGGAGAAATCTCATACTGCTGCAAACATTTTGGAAGAGTTTAACAGCAAGGTCTTTGAATGGCTGCACCCAAGAGGGCTTAACATTGGTTTTGTTGCCACGGACAATGGCAGTAATATAGTTAAGGCCATGCGCACTGGTGGCTATTTCAGGGTCCTGTGTTTGGCACACTGCATTAACATCATTGTTCAAGACTTTCTGAAAAAGGAAGACCGAGTCAGCAACTTACTGAACACCTGAAGAAGAATATGCACACATTTCAGCCATTCTTTTAAAGCCCGGAAGCAGCTGAGGATCATTCAACGGCAGCATAGAATGCCAGTCAAAGCACTCATCCAGGAGGTGCCAACACGTTGGAACTCAACTTATTACATGCTTGATCGTCTGTTTGAGCAGTACAGACCAATCAATAAATATGTCATGCAAAGACTAGGGGATCCTACTGTGAAAGGCATGACCGTAGAGATGGACCAATGGGGCCTAGTTAAATGCCTGACAGAGATGCTACTTCCTTTTGATCTCTTCACACGTGAAGTCAGCAAGGAGGACTGTACTATGGGCCAAGCTAACCCATTGTTGCACATGCTAGAGCAACAGCTGAAGGCGGTGTCTGAAACGTACACAGGTGTGGAGGAAAAAAAAGAAGCATATGAGTTGGTGGAGAGCTTATCATTGCGCTTAGCTGAAAATACAAGGGTGCAAACTAGCATTGTGTCAGACAAACATTACATTAGTGCCACAAATCTGGATCCACGGTACAAATCGGCACTGAAAACTAAGACATTGATTGCTTTTTCAGAAGTGGATGTTGCCCAGTACAAAACTTGGATAGCTGAGGCAGCCAGTAAATTGGAAAAGGAACGACTGGTAATTAAAGGCCCGCTACTCCAACCCACAACAAGTACTGCAGCAGGGCATCCGTCATCAAGTTCAACTTCAGAGCCTGAGGGCAGTGCGTTTGGCTCACAGCAGTCACCAACACTATCAATAACAGCAAGAACCGGATCATCAGCCCCAGTAAAATCGGCACAGGATTGGTATCTACAACAAGGGCTTGTTAGGTCCAGTGCTAATGCAAAGGCAAAAGAGGCCCAGCAAAGTGGAGCACCCCTGAGCATTGAGCAGATGGTCCAGGCCTATCTGGATGACCCAACAGAGGTCTACATTGTTCAAAACCCATTGCTGTATTGGTATGGGAAAGGGGGCCAATGGCCAGTGCTCAGCAGGCTGGCAATAAACTATCTGGCTTGCCCTATCGCAAGTGTCTCTTCTGAGTGTGTTTTCAGTGCTGCTGGTGCCATTGTAACAGTGAAAAGGACCAGTCTCTCGCCCAAAAACGTGGAGAGATTAACCATGATCAAAATGAATCAGCACTTTATACCACCGAATTACAAAATACGTGAATCACAGCAGGAAGATGAGGACAGCGACTTAGGTGATGGAAGTAGTGTGTAAGATGATTACCTACTTCTGGTTGAACCACCAGAGTTTGAGGAAGAGCTATACTTCCCTGACAACTAGGCTTTGAACTTGTTACTTTCTTTCTTCCTTATTTACTTTTATTATTTGTGTGTGTCTCTGTCTTTCTTGTTTGAATCACAACAAATCCATCACCACCGTCTTCTCTTTTTATTGCCATATTGGAGTTGCAGCTGTGTGCATTTAAGTCCACTCCTCCGAGTCCTGCTCCATCCTCCTCCTGACTCGCCCTAAATCGATTTCCCTCAAGCCAGATGATTGGATGGAGAATAGTACAAGAAATGTTGCCTCGTCAAGTCCCTCCAAAAAAAGTGGAACATGATGACTATAGCTATCCTCCTTTCCGAGCCGAGAGAGACTGCCCCTTAACTTAAGATGAGTAGGAACAGGTAATGAATGGCATGCATTGGACGCTGACTCTAAGTGATTGGTGTTTGTGTTGTTTGTTGTGCATGAAGTGAAGTCAAAGTGTACTAGTATTCAATCTACACACTAAAAGTGACTCAAGTCAATGTTTCCCTTCTTGTTGTTTAATAATTGCATTTTTGAATATGGAATCTGGACTCACTCGGTACACTGCAGACTGAGTTGGAGTTGGACAACACCATGATGATGACCACAGTGACATAGTATCTTCACAGTCAGTCAGTAGGATCGTAGATGATTGATGGAATAACATCAGAGGCAGAGGAAGTGGGAGGATAGATACCACAAATGTTATGTACTATGCTTGCTAGTGCTACTGTGCCACTATGTTTAGAATTAATTAATTAAAAGAAGTTAGTGGGTGTTCATCCAATGAAGCACAGATGAAAGGCATTTTTTGATGGTCTCTGTCGCAAACTCCTCACCCTTTCCACAAGTAAACAGCAACTGAGTGTCATCAGCATATGAGATAACCTTAGCCCCTAAGGCCTCTGCTAGCTGGGCTAAGGGAGAGAGATACACATTAAATAATGTGGGGCTAAAGGCTGAGCCCTGTGGAACCTAATTACAGTCATTTAAGCAAGACCCCGTAGTTTCCAGCATGACAATACATTGAATATCAAAAGAAAGAAGAGAAAGTCTTTCCTTAAAAGTCTTAAAAAGATTAAGTGAATTTTGCACTTTTGGCTAAGCAGTTCAGCTTGCTAACAAAGAGGAAACCTTGGTTGTATACTGTAGCCATCAGAACAGTGCTTGAGCCTAGAGATGGCAGCCATCAGTATCAGGACCACACTGACGAAAATCCTATTAATATATTAGGACCTTGGTCTTGTCTGAGTTGTGCTTCAGTAAGTTTCCTCTAATCTGAGACAGAAAGACACAAGCAAAGTTAAGTTTGTGTGGCCTAAACTTCTCAGAATAATCTGTAAATTGCCAGGCTATCATCTGAGTAGTTTATCACCTCCACATCGACTTACCTTATAAACTTTTGCAGCAGGGCAACATATATGTTAAACAGCATGGCTCTTAAAGACGAATCCTAAGGAATTCCACATTGAAGCCTGTGACATTTTAAGGTGTAAGGGGGAATGGGGACACATAGGGCCCATTTGTATAGAAATGTTCTAATCCAACCAAGAACTGTGTTCCCAACAACAGCCTCTAGGAGACAGGCTTGGAGATTAGAAAGGAACAAAGTCCGAAAAGCTAGGGACAAATCTAAGAGGATGACAGTGGCAACACATTTCCGATCCTGACTCAAATGCAGCTGATAAATAACTGCTAAAAGTACAGCTTTCATACCTTAATGAAAAGTAAATCCTGCGTGTGCTTTTTAAAGGATAGAATTATTTTTTCTAAAGGTGGACAGTTGTTTATTTACCTCTGTCTCGGCCACTATGGATATAACAAAGAATAGTGAAATGGAATGAGTGGTTACTAAAGAGAAATTGTATTACTGGACAGATGGAATATTTTGTCAGGACATAGAGCTAGAGGAAATGAAGACTTAGTGGACAGAAAAATCGCTGTTGTGTCCATTACTGTAAGCGGACCAAAATTCAGAAACCCTGTTTTGATTCACAGGTCAGAGGGCTGTGAGATGTCAGTGAGGGGTGTTATATTCACCATATGCAGCGTGTTGTGTAATTGTTATTCTATGTCCTTTTCCTTTCTTCCCCTGTCTATCTTCTTCCCCCATCCTCTCCTCCTTGGCATACACCTTTGGCACTCTGTGTGCTGTTTGCCATGGTTAGTTGATAGTTGCCGGGATATCATGCTTTTACTTACTTTGTGAACTTCATTACTACAAGGTGCTACAACAAAATTGTCATAAATAGCTTTAATCTTTGGGAAAAATATAAGGACAAATATTAACGCAGTTCAAAGGAAAGTTAAAAACGGGTAGAACAGGAAAGGGGAATCTATAATTTCTTTACTATCGTAAATACTTAATAACAGCTATTGATAGAGTAAATGATACAAGCAGCATAATATTGTGAGTGGGTGTTTTTCATTAGCTATTTTATCCACCGAGTTTATCACAGCTAATAATGAAGTCTTATCATAAAAAAATTGTGGAAGTAAATTAACACTGTTTTGCAAACTCAGTAGTGTCTAGGATTCATATTTGCGATACTCCTCATAAGTTATCTTTGAGAGCACAATCGTTGTCAGCTTTGAAATCAACCAAGGTGACCTAAGATGACTTTAATATACATACAGTTGAGCAACTAATTAATTCACTCTGGTCAACAGTTGAAAAGACTGATTAATTATATTACATCCTTTGCAACATCCTCCTTGTAGGTAAGTAATTCTTCTGCAAACGTAACAACAAAGTTAAGTTCTTTTTGTCTGCAACCCCATCAGAGGTCAACTACAACCGATGTAGGCAATTTCAGACGCCTCAGTTGGGGGAATATTTTTGGCAATGATTACTAAAAATGTAAATGTTGAAGATGAAAACATCATGCTGTGCTTAATATTGGTATAATACTGTATACGTTGGGGGAATATTTTTGGCAATGAGTACTAAAAATGTAAATGTTGAAGATGAAAACATCATGCTGTGCTTAATATTGGTATAATAATGTATGCGTTCTCCCTGCTTTTGGACAGAAAGATCAGTGGTGATATGAGATATTTACCTAATATTACGCAATTTGGTTATGAGATGAAGCAGTCATTAGATATCATGTCTCATTAACCACTAGAATATTCCTCATAGCTTTCCCTTCCTTGGTAAGAAACTGGGGGGCATATTTACGAGGAAGTGGCGGAGCACTGCGTTAGCCTCCTTAGCTTAACGCTGTGTTCCGCCACTTCTGAAATGCAGGGCTGCACTGTATTTACAAGGATACGGAGCAGCCCTGTGTTTCCCCCAGTGATGGCGTTAAATTAGCCAATTAGACAATGAAGCACACATTGAAACAGCAAAAATGAAGAATTTTTTTAAAAAATGCCTCGTTGTGCCAGGGTAAGTCCAGATTTTCCCTGGTCTTAATTTTGGCGCTGCCCCATATTTACGCCACCCTTGTAAATATAGGGCAGCCACAAAATCAATGGGTGTTGCGGTGGAACACCCACCACAACACCTCTTTCACGCTAAGTATAGCGTGAAAGGGTGCCTTATTCACAAGGTAGCTTTCAGCCATGTTAAGTAGCTTAACACTGCCTTGTAAATAAGGCGAAGCCCTTATCGCAACCACAATGTCAGAAAAAGTGACGTTGTGGTGGCGATAGGGTCTTGTAAATATGCCCCCGGGTTTGAATGATGTCAACTATTCAATATTTTTGGCAGGTCTGGACTGATTTGATTAATTCACTCCCTTTCTACATAAGGTTCTTTGAGGGCCCTACATGTTGAACTCATGTCCTCTGAAAGGAGAGTACCTTTACAAACCTTTACAAACAGCAGCAATTGCTAGCATGGTTTGCAGTTACCCTAGTTACCCTAATCATCTAGCCCTGAGATGCAGGTATACATTCTCATATTTGGCTTCCAGTCTGTCAGTGGCACTCAGTCGTGGACACTTAGAACATGCAAAATCCATTCTTGCAAGAAGATACATTGTGAATCCTGCTGCACACTTAAGGTTGGGTCCTATTGGGCCCTTAGTGGGTGATCTTACATACCAGCAATTGAAACAAACACCAAGTTTGCAAAGTCATTTGTGGTCACTCCGCACACATCGTTGCAGTCCCACTAGCTCCTCTCTCACCTGAAACTAGACTAGATACTCCTACCAGCAAACATACAGTTAGCCTGGGAACCAAACCCCCTGTGCACCAAAAAACCTCCACTATTTCCTGTAGCCAGCTTCAAGACTCCCATTGAACATAAGCAAGTAGGCACCATCCCACCTTGTGCATATCAAAGCATTAGTACCTGGTGTACTCTTGTTAGTGCACAACAGAGAAGGACTGCAATGGAAACATCTATTTTTCTTTTTTTTGGAAAGTAGAGTGGCTCTAATTCCAAGAGTTTTTGTACAAGAGTTTCCAAAATTAAAGACTCACTGCATCAGGGTTACTCCAGTATGTCCACTGAGAATCATTCAAAGCAACAGAACAATAAGAAGTTTAATGTGCATTCTATGACTCATTTTCATGATTGCATACCTAGATAATTTCACCTTATTGATCCTAAGTATTTCAATGATGACCATCTGTTACCTTGACACAAAAGTAATAACCTATTGACTTAAATAGTTGGCTCAACATACTGCATTGTATATAGTTCATATTCTCTTGGTAAAGCTGTAATGCACAATAGTGGATCTTTTCTCTATTGTTTTTAGATGTTCAAGTTGAACCTCACTAATATGACTCAATGAAGCAGAAATGCATCTGAGGGAGATGGTTATCCAGTGTGAACCTGGCAAGGGCAAGAAATGTCAGTGATCTCTATGAAGACTCATTTTCACAAGCTGTCCATTGGCATTAGCACAATTTCTGATGCTTCTACATGCTATATGAAACCTCTTGTTTGATTGAATTGCCTTTGGGTCTCTGCATATCGTTGCACATGAGGTAGCATTTGTGAAAAACTGGATGCTTAGTTAGAGTGGATGTTGGTCCAACTCAAGTAATAAGGTCACTATTCTTCTTAGGTCCAGTGAAGTGTTGGTTTGGTAATTTAAATCTGAGCTCAACCCTTGGTAGCTATGACAGAGCAAACAGGCTTAACTTAAGAAAATGTGCAAAGCATTTAGAAATATCCAAACAATTTAAACGTCGAAAACACAACACAATACAAATCTCACTCCACTTTATAAAAATAGAGAATAGTTTAATGAAACAATTAAACCAAATATCACAAATCAAATATGGGGAACTAGTAAATGTTTTTTTTAATGTTTTTCAATAAAAATAACACCAAAAAGTGTTAAGTTTGGCTGGTACCTAGGAACGATTTACGGCCCACTGTGATGGAGCACGGGTCAGACACAGAAACAAGGTTCGAACTGGTTGGACATTGTTCCTTCAGACGTAATCTCTGAAATGGAAGTAAAAAATCCTCAGCATGTCAAGGAAGGATGCTGTGGCTGAGAAGGGTTCCATGAGTCTGTATAGCCATTGAACGAGGACCCATTGAAGCCATTGACTTTTGGCAAGAAAGCTCCACGTGGGAGAAATTCTAAAATTCACACCCAGGGAAGGTCCCTCGCTGGCCAGATACTTCTGGCACCTTGGACTGGTGAAGAGTTCAACATTCAGACTTAGTCACTTTTTTGATTTTGCATTCCTCCAGCTGTTGCTGAAAAGGACTCCACTAAGCCATAAACCTCTCTGCAATGTCCCACTAAAATGGATTTACTGCTGCAGAAAAGCTCAGAGCGGTAGAAACCTGAATCTTTGGCCCAGCAGCAACACTCCTTAGTCAGGTTGACTTACATGTTTTTCCCGGTCCCCGGAGGTCTTTGGAAGCAAAAGTCCCCAGTTATTCAGGGTGTTAAGAGGAGTACACTCTGACTCAACCAAGAGTCCTAGGATCTTAGGAACAGCACATGAGGTTAAAGACTCACTCCAGCGGAGAACTTCAGCAGAGTCAAGAGCAGGTGCAGTTGGACCTTGTCAGCTTGGCTCTTCAGGAGAAGGAGCTTCCTGCTTCTAAATGTAACCCTATAGCTTTATAGGAGGTCAGCTAACTGACCCTTGGAGATCACGTCTTCATTCAGTGTACAAGTGTGAGCAGGACCAGCCCTTCACGGTTCCTTACAATGCTCAGCAGCAGGTGCAGTCCTTCTGTCCTTCAAAGGTCCAGTAGTGATCTGAAGAAGGTACCAAGAGGTGCCAGATATATGCCTGGCCCTAGCTAGTGGGTGGGGTAAGACTCCTGACCAAGAGGGAAAATGTTGCCAGGGGTAACCCTAGCTGCTTGTGCAGGGGTTTCTAAATGCCCTACTGCAAACAATCCCAGAGTGAGCCTCTCTGTCTAAATCCAAGATGGTGAAACCATTTTCCCCTTGTGCAGCGCCTGTGTGCCAACCCCAAAGGCATGGCCAAGGAAATGAGTAACCCCTCCTTTGTGGTCACCTCAAATCAATTCTGGGGGCAGCTTTTCTTCCACTGGTATTGGTGCCTGCATAAATGGGGGAACAAAGAAGAGCCCTGTCCAGTTGTCAGCTAAAATTTGCCTTGGACAGGGTAGGCTTCTTTGACGTTAATCAAATTCCTGGCCACAGAGCATATGTTCACACCTCGCCACTGGAGTTCTTCAGCAGCCAAGTAACAGTTGGTGCTCGTGCAAATGAGCTTCCAGAGTCTTTAAGCAGGGAAAATGTAGCTTTTTAAAAGTACCTTTTCTTTAATAGTAATGGAAAAAATCGATTTTATCAATAAGATGAATTTTGAATAGCTATTAAAAAGAGACTTTAAATAATATTTTATCTACTTCCTAACCAAAATGAACATTGTTAAATACTTTGGGAGAGGGTGTGGTTTTGTAGCTAGAGCTGCCTACTTTGGAACTGGGGAACCAGGTTCCAGTCTCAGCATCAGCTCTTCATTCTGTGATTCTGGGCAAATCACTTAATGTCCCAGTGACTAAAAAAATGTATGTGACCTTGTGTTATTTAACTGGTGTTCATGTAAAGCGCTCTAATACCTTCGGGTCAAATTTGTGCCATGTAAAAGTGGAAAATAAAATATAAAAAATAATGCACTTGCTACAATGAAAATAGTTTTTGGGGCCTTTTTGCTGTAAAGATATGTGTACCAATACATTTCACCATGTCCTACTTTGAAATACCATGCACCCTGCCTCAGAGCTCATAGGGCATACATAGAGGTGACTTGTTAATAAGGAAAGATAAGGGTTAGACCTGTCAAAAGGGTGTATTTTGACAGGTAGAACTGTTGTTTAGCCAGGCTACAATGCTAGGCCTGCAGTCCTGTATGCACAGTATTTGTAGTGGGTGGCACAGTGGGTGGGGTGCTACAGTCCACAAGTGGCATTTAACTTATAGGCCTTAGGTATACTTTGTGCCATATACTAGGGACTTATAGGTAAGTTAAACATGGCAAATAGCAGTATAACCACTCAAGACATGTTTTTAATGATCAGAGCACCTGCACTGGGCGTGGTTAGCAGAGTACCAGTGCACAAAATTAAAAAAAGCAGCATAGGTCCACAAAAAATGGGGGTGATAATGCATAAGGGGCATTTCCCACAGTACTCAATAATGCACATGAGTATACATGTTATAGTTCCATAAGTTAGGAAACGTGCTATCAAGCCCTTTCCTCGCATTTGTATTCTGATAGGACATTTTTTAGTGACATTTTTATTTTGTTTTTGTATTTTAATTTTTTAAGTCATGACCCCCAACAATGATATTCACAACCACAAACCTCCATGTAGTGCTATTTCATTTAGAGTGCAATAATTTTGGAAGACAGAATTCATTCTGATTGCAACGCCCTTAGCGTGCTGCAATGCTGAATAAAATAAGGACATTTTGGTCTTTTTTTTTTAACTGTCTAATGCTGAAATTGAAAGGGCCATTGATTATAGATGCTGATAGATTTATTCAGATCGTGCACTTTCGACCTCTACAGCTTTAGATAGGTTACAGCATTACACTGTAAAACGCTTTCACACCTGTAATCTGCTACTTTAGCTTAGAATGTACAGATTCCAAAGAAACAGTTTAAAATTAAAAGGAGTAATTTGTTTCATAGGAGCACCAAAAATGTCCAAGGAGAGGCAGTGTTTGTAACTTTATAAGTGAACATAAGGATTTATGCTAACTCAAGGGAATATTAACCTTGGATTTTCATCAGTCAATATTTACTTTCCTTGTCAGTCTTGATGTTCACCTTAACAAACGTCAATATCTGCTTGCTGTGCTAGTCGGCATGCATCCCTGTAGTCAACAGAGGGGCCTAGGACTGAATTGTAATATCCACCTCTGACCAGAAAAGCTAATAAATCGTGTGCAATGCTGCTGCAGAATGTGGGGATATTAAGAAGAAATTCACTCTCGCTGCACGCATTACTTTTGAAGGTGTACTTTAGGTAACATTGTGGCTATATATTGCTATGCCTATTATTTAAAAAAATGGTGTACATGAATTTTCTATACTGCAACATATGTGCATAATTGTTGCACAATTGTCTTGGCAATTGTGCCATTTTGGTTTAAAACAACGACACGTGGGATTGTGTAAATTCATGTTGTAGACAATGGTATTTCAGTGCGTATTCTAGATTTTCGAAATTAAAAGGTCTGTGAAGATTGAGAGAGAGAAACGCATTTATGTTACATACGCAGATGCATCGTCCATGTGTGTGGAACGTTCCCAAAGTATGCATACTTTTAGCACACGTAGCTTTTCTGCCAAGCAGTACAGAAACGCGTGCTCACAGGATAAAGCCAATTGTCTCTTCCATTAATATGCAACAAAAGAAGAAGCATTTTTAGTTTTCCAGCGAGAGTAGCTCGAATGTGTAAAATGCCTCCAAATCAAACCGTTTTTATTGAATGGTAATGGAGAACTAAGTATCACTGGCAGTGAAGTTCAGCGGGGATGTAAAAGAGGTAAAACCTTAAACATTCAATATGTCTGAAGGAGGCAATGGTATATTACCAGGTCACAAGTAGAGGATACATGCGGGTAGACCAGTAGCGGCTGCTACCAGACCCGGGTGGTGTGGCCTATGCCAGGGCAGGGGCGGGGGGTAAAAACACTTATCTGTGACGGACGGCCGCCTCCTCTACTCCGTCCTCTTTTTCCTGACTCCAGTCCCGCAGCAGGATGCAGGAAGCAGCAGGAAGCACCTGGCTCCAAACCTCCCACTAGCCAATCACAGCGCTGCAATGCAGAGTTGTGATTGGTCGGAGCGCCGTGCGAATGGGGCAAGCTGCATGGAGAAGATGCGAAGTGTGCATGAATGTTGGGCCCGCCCGGGAGGGTCGGCCAACAGTCATGTGCACTTAGGAGTGGGAAAACCACTCCTCCCCTGCTCCTCTGTCTTCGGAGCAGCCGCGCCCCAAAAGCAAAGCTGCAGCAGAAGGAAACATACAATGATAATAACATGAGTTATCATTTTATGTTTCCTTTACTTCACTGCTGCAAAGCAGTAGGGCAACACTCCTCTTGCCTTAGTGGAGGAGCCACCACTGGGTTAGACGGCGTCTCTACTCTACCCACTCTTTCTAAAGGGTGAATGCCGTCTACCCTGACAAGATTTTAGACTCCAGAGAAATATGGTAAACTTGCCATGGTGTAATTTTCAGACACCAAAACACATTCAGCAGCGCCTGCAGCTTGTCTGCATTCCGATGGAGAACAGCAATGTGCAGGGGGAGGGGGCTTATCAGATTCCAGCTGGGCCCATAACAAAGGCCGAAGTTAAATGGCCATCAGGCCTCATTTTGTTGCAGTATCCTGGTTGAGAGCTTCACACTTAAATTCAATAGAGGGGAACAAAGGTGCAAAGCTTAATAATTCACAGGTACTTTAAAGAGGCATTCTTTTGATTTTTTTCAGTCCCTGTATACAAGAGATATACATGCACTGTAAAAAAGTCAGATGTGTTGGTCTGCCCCAGACAGAAATATTTTAAATACCACAATATTATTGTATTTCTTTTATAATGCTACTCATCCCAATGCAGGGTGTCAGAGCGCTTCACATCACAGGCACACATTATACATTAACAATAAATCATATGTGTGTAAATTAATGTGTAGGCTATGATACATAAAACAGTAATAATTGTAAGGTGTAGTACCACATGTCCTTTATAGTTCAATGTGCTTAGAGGAATTGCAATTTATGAACTGCAAAAAATAAAAGGATCTCTGTGTTAAAAGCAGTAACCCAGTTACCCATTTTCATAAAAATAAAAATCTGTCAGCTGCGTGTTACATAATATGCTTTGCAGGAGACATATTGACCCTCTATTCTACCTTGATTCAAAACTGGAACTTGACAAAACACAGATCTCTGCAGCACATATGTTAATCTACAAAGATAGCTTACCAATATTATTCCCTGAGATTTAGTTTGCACACAAAAGTCTCTGCAGCAGGTGCCTTAACCCCATTAAATATTTTAAAATGCAGACTTTGCAACTAATAAAATTGAACAGATTTACTGCCACCAGTAGAGGGCCAGATTTTGTGTTGGCATTGCGTCACTTTTTTGGCTAAACCCTGATGCAAAATCTCATTTTTTAAATATTATAATGCACTCAAATGTACTCTTGATAGACCTGCTAAGATATGTGTGGGATCTTAAGATCCGATGTTACTTGTTGTGACGATCATGGGTTGTGCTGCCACTACCTGTGATGCCACGTGCAATGTCAAGCGCCATGATGTCACTTGCATACTGTCTCACTTGGCTAGTCCCCAGATTTCTGTTTTTTAGGACTTGTGCTCTTTAGATTAAGTGTGCAATATTTTTGTGGCATGAGGAGGAACCACAGCTTCACTATTGTCATGAAAGCCAGGAGGATGCTAGCAAGGGAAGGTGAAGTAACCATTTATATTTTGATTAGGATTATTTTGAAGAACTAGCGGCTTAGGGACATGATGGAGTGGTGGTAAGATAGACCCTAAAAGAATTTATCAATCTGAGGATTAAGCACTAATGTTTCTTCTTCTTGCAATAACTCAATTTTTCTCCCAGATATTACCCAAATTACACATGCAGACTCTACATAATACAGACTCCACCTGGCAATGTAATATTCATAACAGTTTTAGTATTAGTAATATTCATACTCTCAAAAATAACAAAAATGAACATGATGATGTTAATACTAATACTCATATTAACATCTGTCTATATAGCGATACATACCCTTGAATTTCTAACCCTTTTAGCATTAAGTACTTCTAAAACTGGACTGGTGGGTTGCAGAGATAAAATAGTTGCTTTGGTGATGTAATCATTTTATTTGTCCTCATTCACCACAACCACTTCTGACTGTTCACCTTAGATATCCTTTTGCCTCCCTTCAGTCTTATATTTGGAGAGTGATAGGCTTCTCACCTGAGGAGGAAGGTCTCCACTTTTATGGATCAGGTTCTGCCTCTATGTGTCTGAGTTTCAAGTCAGGTGTGATCATAGGACGGCAAGGAGAATGATTTCTTTTCTGGTGCACCTATATTCCTCCTACTTGTTCACCCTATTTTTCTCCCCCAATCCATGTTATCAGTGGAGCCCATATCCTGGCTCTTCTTATGCAGGTAGTGTTTGTGTCCATTTTACAAACGTGCATAGCAGCACTCAGCCATTCAGCTTTAGTTGGACTTTACTAAGGTAGCCACTGCCTACACATTTCTTGTCTCCCCAGTAAAATTAGATAGAACAGTAGCTAGCGATGATCATTACAAAGTTTCCCAGGCCCTGACATGTATCCACAGACAATCATCTCAAGGCGTACCTTGATGTTGATGCGACATATGTCACTCAGGATCTTACCCGTCTCGATCCAGAAATGCAGGACACATGGGCATGTCACAAACATAGGGATGTCATCAACATCTCGCAGTCCACATTTCGTGCAGGATACTGAGTCCATCCCTCTCAGTTTGGCAATTCTTCTTGGTGACCAGAATGCCGTGTGGATGGACAAATGATGGTTCCTTCTCAAAAAGGTAGTTTTTACTGTGCTGTCGAGAGTGCACATGGATATTTGACATAGATCTTTTATCCGCAGCCTTGGCAAGTATTCTCCCCGCAGTCTCTCAGGCATGTTGAAGTCTCCATCCATAAGATCGCGCAGTAGCCAATACCATAATGACAATTCTTTCTTCTGCTGGGGACCTTCTACCAGGTATTCTTCCAGCACATTTGTGCCACTGTTATTTCTCCCAAGGTCCGTGCCCAACTACTCAGCTGATAGTAATTAAATTTGGATACTCTAGTATGCCCAATTTCCTGGGTGTGGTGGCCAGCTTATCTTCCAAACACTTGGGGGCACTCGGGGAGTCACACACTGGAGCACATGTGCTGTAATATAAGAGGTTTGTCGCTCACCTAATCGGTGCCCTGAGCAGGGCCATCGCCTCTAGGACTTTTAGCCTCACCTTTTTGTAAAACTTCATATTCCTAAATTTACACATGAACTTGGACTCTCCAGCTCTTACCTCTTTCAGCATTACTTTGAGCATGGTGCTGATCCCTGAATTTTCTGAAATTGTCAATAAGCACCTAGTGTTTCTAAGCTGGAAGGCCAATGCATAAAGCTGGAAGTCTGGCAGCAAAATACCCCCGTTATCTAATTTTCTGTGCAATTTCTTACAGGAAATTCTTATACTCTTGGAGGCCCATATAAAATAGCTTACTTTCCCTTGTAGTTTCTCTAGCCAGTCTTTCTTGAAGTATAGGGGAACGACATTAAAAAGGAATGTAAATTATGGCAAGATCGACATTTTTAATAGATTTACCCGTCCTTATATTGATAATCTTAAACAAACAATGCACCGAAGCACACATAATACTGTTACTCTTATCCAAACAAAATAGTCTCTTTGATCAGCAATAGTTTCTTTACAGTCGTCGATTGAAGTTCAACAAATGATGGTATGCAAGGTCTTTTTTATTCCGACAATAAACACAAGAGCAGCAGCCGACACGTGTGTCGTCCTCCTGGACTTTTTCAAGGCTGCAAAATCCTATACAATAATCATTTGTTTCTTTATATATATAAAAATCAAGTTAGAAAATCGTGCCAAAACCATGTGGGCGATTCTTTCCTAGGTGACCGTAAAGATCATCACAATCAATACAGAAGATAGAGGATGCACCCCCAGTGAAGTATTACACCTTACCAAGTTACATAGAAAGACAGAATAGTGAGGAAAAGAACACCTCAATGTGTGTTCAGACTCAACCTCATGCAGATTCACCACATGTAATGGTATAGCACTACTGAATTTCTGACAGCAAAGGAAAAGGCACCCAATTCTAATGTGAACAAAATTGTGCTTAAGTACTACTTGTGTACCTATCCGAAGACAGGTTGTATCCAAAAAGTAAATCTAACCTGATAAAAGTAACACAAAAAAATTGTCACTGAAGTGCTACAGGTCAGCAAGGAATTAGTCTCTCTTAAGCCACTTGTTTCAAGCTGTCTCGTCACTGCATAGAGTGGAGGGGTGTAAGGACTACCAATATCACTATATTTACACTTAACTCCCTAAACAAAAGCCATTGATCGAAAATCAATCCCGGGCATTCAACACTTACCGCCCAAAGACGGTTCACTAATTATTACATAGAATGTATGTAACATACTCCAGTAAAAAACGATCCAATCCAATCATTTGTTGCCTCACCAAGTAAATATTGATCTGTTTGTAGGTCGCTGGACCATGATAAGTCTGCTGCAAATGTAAAGAATGTATCTTACCAATTTATATCCTCACAATCGTTAATATAACAATTTAGAAGAAACAAAAATATGACCATTATTTCTTACTGTCTAACTACTCCGTACTAGAACCTCACAGACGCCAAACACCTTGTGTACTTTTCCAAAATCCCCGTCATCTTTGTCGGTGAAAAAATAGTCACAAACGTTGAAGACGTACTAATGAATGTGCCGTCCAGGGAAAAAAGAATTTGAACGGCGGCCATATTATCCTGGTTCAAAACTTCGCTCGAAACACAAATGGGACTGTTAAGTTACCGCACCAGAGCGTGCAAGACCACTTTAGAAAAAGTGTATTATATATGCACTCTACAGTTGACAGGAAAAACCGGGACAGCAATGGAAGATCAGGAAAGTGCAGCAGGGCCTGCAGAGGGGAAGTGGCAAAATACACTTCAGTGAAGCTGTGAAGGAAGATAGGTGGACAGAGGGGGAGACAGAGTGCTAATCAGTGACAGAGAGGCAGAGCAAAGAGACATATGCAACCTGAGGAGCATGGTTGGAGCAATGAGAGATCCACATAAAACTGGCAGAGAGCACCCATGTGAAAAGGAAAAAGCATCTGTGAGCCCATAAAAATTAAAGTTAAAGTGAATAAAGGGGGAAAATATATGAGCAAC
Source organism: Calotriton arnoldi (assembly GCA_963921515.1). Taxonomy (NCBI): domain Eukaryota; kingdom Metazoa; phylum Chordata; class Amphibia; order Caudata; family Salamandridae; genus Calotriton; species Calotriton arnoldi. Next base: position 347,087 of record CAWUFW010008588.1, on the reverse strand, counting down.
AACCTCTCTCAGCCAATACTTCCAACATGGCCAAGCCCAGACAACCAATCTTCCCTACAGAAAGGCCCAAGGTGGAGACTAAAAGGGGTTTTCCCTACAAACAACAGCACCTGAAAAAAACTCCCTCACTCCGGTCATATTTTAAGGTTCATACTAAAACAACAATGTCTGGTGACCCAGAAGCTATACCTGGCATAATTAAAGCAAGGGCGGTAAAGAAACAGAAGCAACAAGCAAGGGCACTCCTTACATAGAGGGGGGCACAGAAAAGTTCCTCAGTACAGGAGGCAGATGGACACTCTTGGGCTCAAACAGATACTAGTGCTTAGCTGAGTTGGGGGATGATGGGATAGAAACATTGACAAGAACCGAGGAGGAGGATGGGATAAGCAAAATCTCTACACTAAGGAGCGTCGCCCACTACATAGGTAAAGGAGCACTTAGACAACATACTTTTTACACTAGATGCATGGGGAACCACACCCCAATTGCCCTTTAATGTCACCTTATCCCCTACGAGTGCTGTCAAATGAATACTGCAGTCCCTTTCAGAAGAGGTTACAAATAATTTCTCTTGCTCTCAGGACCACCAATTAGGGCCTGATAATGAGTTTGGCGATCCGATGGACCGCCAATCCCCAGTGCGACAACTGCCGCACCGATAGTCTGACTGCTGTATTATGACTTTGGAGGTAAGACCGCCATAAGGTTGCCCCAACCGCGTTGATGCAGCGGTCTGAGGTCGCAATATGCTGGCAGTGCCGCTGTGGCACCGCCAAGTATCTTACGAGTTTCCAGACCTCCACACTTTTCATGGCGGTGAGCCCGCCATGAAAAGTGTGGTGGTGTGGAAACTAAAGGGGCTCTACAGGACCCCCTGTTGCCTCAGGGTCATGGGGATGCATGCAAGAGGGCACATGGTGTGCCCCCCTTTATGCATGCACCCCCAGTTTGTGCATGGCAAGGACTTAACAGTCCATGCCTTGCAGGAACTTGCTTTAGCATTCCCATTGCGGTGCATTTCTAAGGCTCGCCACCTGGAACCGCCAAAGCACCGCCCACCAGACCAGGAGAAACCCCTAATGTGGCGGATGGTCGGCAGATGAGTTTGGCAGTGTGGTAGCGTGGGGCTGGTGTGGCAGCCCACTCCCACACTGCCACACTCGTAATCAGGCGCTTAGTCTTTTAAGTGATCCACTTTTCAGGGTTTCTGGAGCAGCTCCTCTGGGTCACACCTCAGAGGATCACCACCTTGAAGTGGTCAAGTGGATTGCTTGTTTGCATGTCTCAGTGATCTGGCCCAAGTTGGAAAGGCCAAACGGTAGAAGACAAGCAAAGTGAAACCCATTGGTTCTCCAGGATTGGGGTTGGTCATAAGGCAAGCAACTTTCCCCCATTAAAAATATTTGCTATGGAAACATCAGTAAGAACCACTACATATTCTGGGCACGAGTCTCTGCATTAGACATGCATGATTGACATTAGTTGAAGCCACAAGGAAACAACTAACATGATTAAGGAAGTTCTGAGTGCCAAGTGCAAGACCAGATTCGGATTATGGAATGTACGGACTATGTATGACTCATAAAACCAGGCTCAAGTAACATCTGCATCTACAACCTACACATCCTGGAGGTCAGAAAAAGTAGCAAAATGAAAATCACCACAAGAAAAAGATGGTAATGTACTCATGAAGGGACGATGACCAACATCACGAAGGATTAGCCATAATCCTAGGAAAGGGAGAGAAATGCCTAATTGAGTGGAAGTTAGATAACAACAGACACATAGCAGCCAGGTTAGAAGGCAGGCACATCAACACCACTGCTATCCAGTTGTATGCTCCAACAAATGACACAGAGGAAATAGTCAAGGGCATTTTCCACCAACAGATGAAAACTGATCTTGAAGCTGTGTGGAACTACGATCTGATGATTGTGATGGGGGACTTAAATGCTAAAGTTAGAAATCACAACATGAACCATTACTGAGCCATGGGAAAGAAAGGTTGTAGAACAGTGGATGAGAATGGAGACAGACTGTTAGAATATCTTGGTGCTCACCCAATGGTAAAAATAGAAACCAGATTGACCACCTGATGATAAGTGGCACCTGGAGATGATCACTGCAAGATGTCAGAGTGAGGAGGGGAGCAGACATCAGTAGTGATCACAATCTAGTGACCGCTCTTGAAAAGCTGAAACTCAGAAAAAATGAAAAAAAGAAAAAAACAGAGCGCAGAATGTCAGTATGAGAGCACTTCAATGTGGAAACATTGCAGGACCCCCATGAACACATTTGTCTAAAAAATCCAAAAACAGGTTCTAACTCCTGGCAGACACAGAACCTCAGTCTGAGGGGGAAGGTCTTAAAGGTCACAAGGATAGTCAGTAGTACATTGTGGGCATTATAGAACATTCCTATCATGGCTAATCAAGGCGGACTACTCACAAAGTAAGAGCAGGAAGCACACTGGGCAGAGCACTTCAAAGATGTTTTTAACAAACTAGTACCAACAAGTGAATGGGGCATCCAAGAATCAGTGACAGGCTTGAATGTGAACGCAGCAGCACCACAGAAAGAAGAAATTGTCACTGCCATCTAAACTCGCAATCACAGAAAAGCTTCCAACCAGGACAACCTGAATGCAGAAATGTTCAAGGCAGACCCTGAAACATCAGCCAAGATCCACCAATCACTTTTAACATCAATGTGGGAGAGAAAGAAAGTGCTAGACAACTGGAACCAAAATATAATTATCAAGATTCCAAAGAAGGGAGCAATAACAAACTGTAACAATTGTTGTGGAATCCCTCTTCTGTCACTCCCAAGTAACATTTTGGCAAAAATCGTTATACTGCACATTTCTGCTGGTGTGGACAAACAGTAAGAAAAGTACAGGCTGGTTTCCACATGGGCAGACAGTGTATTGATCAGATCCTTGCTGTACACAAGATGATAGAGCAATGCATGGAGTGGCAGAGACAACTATGCATCAACTTAGTTAATTTTGAGAAAGCCATTGACTATATCCACAGTAAATGTGTCTGCCATATACTGAGAACCTATGACATACCGAAGCAGGCAGTAATTCTCATGAAGAGCTTCATAATAATTTCACCTGCAAGGTTAGAGATAGTGAGTATAGCTTCAAAGATAAGACTGGTGTGAGACAGGGATTAGTGCTGTGGGATTAGTGATGTCAGTATTGCAAATCAACCTAGTCATCGAGTAGGTGGCATGACACACAACAGAAGTCTAAGCCGAGGGAATCAGATGGACCTTACCATATACACTGGTGGGCTATGACTATGCAGATGACCTAGCTTTGCTCTCACACACACCAACATATGCAGAAAAAGATGTCTCGCTTCAATATCTATGCACAGCAATTAGGCCTAAAGATCAACATGAAGAAATCAGAAGTCATGCCACTCAACATCCCAAATCTTTCACCAGTCAAGGTGAATGGAGAGGACCTAGCCATGACTGTAGAGTTTACCTACCTCGCAATACTATTAGACAAAATGAAGGGGCAGGCAAAGATATCAAGAGCAGCCTGAACAAGTCTACGAATGCCTTCAGGATGATGAACAATGTGTAGAGGTAATCTCAGTACAGCACCAACACCAAGCTGAGGCTTTACCAGAACTGTGATGTGTCCACATTCTTGTATGGATCAGAATGCTGGTGGATGATGAAAGCAGCATCACCAAATGGTCAGCCTTCCACATCAGTAACCTGAGAAGAATCCTCCGCATTTTCTGGCCACGAATCCTCAACAACCAGGAATGCTCCCCAGACACAAGCAAGAGAGCATGGACACGACCATTATGAGAAACATATGGAGAGATATAAAGGACACACCATCAGAAGAAAACAAGACTACATCGCAATAACAGCTCTCAACTGGACCCCAGAAGAAAAACTGAAGGGCAGCAGGCCAAAGAGAACACCTGGTGACAAACTGTGGAAGCAGAAATTAAGACCCTGTACCACTGCTGGGGCACTGTACATAACCTCACCCAAGAAAGGCAGAATTGGAGGTCTTTTTTTGTTGCCCTACATGCCAGTCAGCATAACAAGCAGTACGTAAGTTCTCTGGGTAAATCTAAGGCTCCTGTAATCTTAGGGTAGCACTTATGGGGCAGGAATCAGTCCAGCAGAGGTCATCAGCAAGCACCAATACAAGCACAGATGCTCCTGGTCACCTCGTTGCTCCAGGGAACAGGCTTCTTGAAGCTTGTTGTCTGCCTGTAGCCACACAGGAGATCAGCCTGCTCACCCTTTTAGTCTACTTTTTTGTCCTCGGTGCAAAGGGAGCAGATTCATTCCTTCATGGCTCCTCTCTGGCCACAGACAGCAGGTCCAGGCCTCGTCTGTTTCTCTGCAGGTCTAGAAAGTGTTCTTCTAGTGTGCCTTGGGTTGCCCCATGTATGCTTAGTACATCTAGTGGGTTGGGTTGAAGCCTGGGCACTCCTTTACCAATGCACTAATTATTCCCTGGGGCAACCCTACCCACTTTTTCAGTAGTTCCTGTTTGTCTTATTGCAAACAGGCACAGGCACAGATTGCCATATGTCTGGGCATTTCCAAAATGGTGAATGTCTTCATCCAAAAGAAATTTGGGATTTGAGGGTTCTGGGTGTGTAGAGGAGTGCTCTACTGTAATCACTAGTGTCCTCACACATTTAACACTACATTTTGAAGGAGGCACTGTATTCAAACTAAACCCAGAGACAGAAGTCCTGTAGGACAAAATCAGGGTTCTTCAGCTACCAGTGAGGGGATACACAAAATTGGTCCTGGCATCCAGCTCTCTCCCTTTCAAGTACACCAAAGTGTTAAATGTGGCTCAACAAACCTGTTAAGCAGGATTTGAAATGGTAGTGTCAACAGAATGCACTTCTGTTAAGCTCAGAGGAGAAATCTCTGCCCATTCAGGTCAGCCTATTGTGTTCTCCTGGGAGGAATTTCACACCTCCTCCTGTGCAAAGCACAGGCTTGGAGTTGCTGAGGAGTTAATGCAAATAAGCTTTCAGGAACATCAGGAAGGGAAACTGTAACTTTGTAAACGCTACTTTTCTTTAATATTTTTAAATATGCGACTTCATCATTGGATTTTTAATAACTATTAGAAATAGTTGTTGAATTATTTTTCCAGCTGTTCCATTCCTAAGATACAGTATTCGCATTTTTATCTGTACTCTGATTTTCTAAATAGGACAGCTAGGCCTGCCACACTGAAAATAGTTGTTAGAGCCTTGCCACTGAAGAAACATGGTACAATTAATTTTCTATCTGACCCACTTTTAATTGCAATACACCCTGCCATGTGGGGTACATGGCCTCCATATGGGTCCCTTACTCATATTCAAAATGGCGGTCTTTACTTGTTAAATAAGGTTATTATGACAGGTCGCATTACCGGCTTTAAACTACAGCAGTCAGGCTACACAAGGTAGTCCTGTAGCCATGCTTGCTCTTCCACAGTACAGAATGGCACTATACATGCTACAGTCCACAAGTGGCATTGAACTTCCAGGCCATGAGTGAACTTTCTACACCATGTACTAGGGACACTTTTTTCCTGGTTAGTAGAGGAAAAGTGAACAAAGGTCTAAAACCAGCACAAATCGTGTGTAGCAGCAACAGGTGAAAAATCTGAGGTGGCCATGCAGAACAAGGTGGATATCTTACACAGGCTGCCCCCAGCCAAGAGCTAGGGTAGACTAAACAATCCATTCTAGACTTCCCTGTACTTTCCTGCCAACATCTGCCCTAACCCCTAACCCTGTCCACAGGGAACCCTTCTCTGCGGACCTCAGCAGAGATAGCACTAACCCTAGCTTTTCCCACAAATGTATCCCAGTGAGAAAATTGTACACCATGGCAGAAAAGGTCATATGGCCTTGCCTCCCTACTAAGTTAGACCTCTGTTCCCAGGTGGGGACCAGCTGTGCCCATAAGAGAAGCATCCAAAAGAAGCCACTGACAACTGTCAGCATCAGGAACAAGGCCCCTGAATATCCATTGCCAGGTAAATGCTCCAATCTGGGGCCTTGGGTAGGCATCCCTAGCAGCTATGAGGCTGACAGGGAGTCCCTCACTTGCTCCTGAGGTTTCCCAGAGTAGGTGGCTACAACTTCAAGTTTTTTAGACCTTCCTTTCAAGTTGTGGATAACCTGAGACTGGCCTTTCAGTTCAGAGTCTGTACCCTAAAGCTGAATAATGGATGGCATCTATCTCCTACCCCTTACTCTCAGTCTGGCCCTCTGGACAGTGCCATAGAAATCTGAATATTGGGGGCACCCTGAGCAGCCACCCTTCACGGCTCTTTTCTCAATGTTGGGAGCTTATTGCCAAGAATCCAGCCAATGGGCATATTATCCTCCTCTGGGAAGTCCCTCTTCTCATTTTAAGGATACAAAGTCCATAGGTCGGACAGCTTCCTACCCCTGGGCCTGTGTTACCCTACACACCTGCCCTGGCAGATATTGTTCTTAGGAAACAAGCCTTGCTACCACAATAGTCTTACTGGCACAGGTAGCCTTCAGAGCAGTGACAGGGAACCCATTCACTGTGACCTCCTGTGATGTCTACAGCCCTTCTGGAACACCAGTTTACCTTCTGGGTCTACTTTCCAGCTAAAATATACTAGGGCAAGCTCTACCCTCTCCGCCTGGGAATAATCAAACCGTAGGGCTACATAAGTCCCACATGTGAGTGGTTTCTGTGTACATACAGAGTCCCGCCTCTTATGTCCTGTCTGTAGACAGTCATAATTTAGGGCCTAATGTTTGGAAGTGGTCAGGGAATCTTGCCCCTCAAAACTCTTTTGAGGCATCCTTTGGAGAACTTCACTGTATTATCCTGGCCATTCCATTCCCTCTATGGACAAGAACCTGACACAAGCTTCTTGGATTCACTCTCAGGTAACTTCCTTGACAATATGGTGGTGGGCCTGAGGTCAGCTTCTTTCGCAAGCTCTCTTGGCACAGGAAGCTAGGCATCTATCAGGTGCTGGCATAATTCTGTAATGCAATTATTCCAAATATACCCCTTCATAATTTTACAGCCCATCATAATCCTTTACATTAATGCCTTTCACTCAACCATCCAACGCCTTACTTGACTGGTCCACAAAATCACCCAAGACTGTTTCTGGCTACCCTTGACCTTCAAGCAATACTTCTCTGGATTAGAATGAATTTGCGTGTGAGGGCCGACTTAATGGGGGCATACTTAACTTGGTGAGCTACATCTAGGGACAACAGTATATTCCTCCCAACAAAGGGAATGTGCTTCCAAAGGCTAACCCCCCAGTCCTCCTTTAGGAATCCATGCATTTGCAAGGCCATCTCATAAGCTGCAAACCTCTTATCAATGCCATCTTCACCACATAGATAGGCACCAGGTTTTTTGTGATGTGGACTCTGATAACCTCTCCTATGTACTTTTGAATTGTTGTCACCATCATCACTGGACTCGGACCTCAAGTCCGTCTTACTTTAGCTCCTCTCATGGATCAGCAGGGCAGCCTTCTCTTCTAAGACCAAGTTCAACTTTTTCTCGCGAGGGTTGCAACTGTCTTTTTGTCGTCAGTAGCCAGAGCTACAGCTGCATTTTTCTCCTTAACAACCAAGGCCAAACTTTTCTCCTCAAGGGCAAGGATAGCCAGCTGCATTTCCAAGGCCCTCTACTCCTGCCTGTTCTCCGACTCTGATGGGGATGAACCATGAGAGGACATTGTGCACCGTGCCCAGGACAATGCAAGTGTTGTTTCTCCTTGAGGAGAAGAGTCCCCTGGCAATGGGGCTTCCTGAATGTCACCCTCATTTTTTTCTTTTTCAACTTTATCCTCATTTTCATCTAAGGTGGACTGTAGCTGATGAACCTCCTCTAAGGCTCTCAGGGAAATGAGAGGATGTAGCCTTACGGTTAGAGAAGTCGACCTTGAAGCTGGAGACCCAGGTTCGAGTCTCGGCAAGGAAGGTCAACATCCTGTGATTCTGGGAAAATCACTTAATCTCCCCGTGCCTAACAAAAATGAATGTGTCCATCTGTAACAAAACTGGTGCTCATATAAAGCGCTCTGATACCTGATCTCTCGGGTCTAGTTCACGCTATATAAAACTCTTTAAAAAAAAATTGGTAATCCTGTTTTGTGAACTGCTTGTTTAGCTTCAGTCCTCATTGCTTTCACCTACTCCTCAGCTCTGCCATGCGAAGTCTCTCCACATTAGTCAAAACCACTTACAAGTTCACAAAAACATAAGGTGCAAAAATTGTGTGTACGGTTCAATTTATTACAAGAAAATCAAAAATGACCAAATTAAAGAACAATACCCAAATAAATTCCTCAACATATTTTTGTGCCTGTCAATGTAGAAAGGGATATTTAATTTCCACTGAAATTACTTGAGTGCTACTGCAATGCACAAGTCCTGGATCCCTCTGCTTAAAATTAATGTGAGAAATTGGATTATTCAAAACAAGTATTCTTTATTTGATCGTTAAAAACAATCATAAAATAGCAAAAATAAATGATCAGTACATGCTGATCAAAATACAGACAATAAAATTAGATCTAATCAGTTATGTAGCCACTTGAGATAAAAACAACAAAACAACATCAAAAGAGCAAGCTAGTTAAGAAATGGACAAAAGATTTGAGAAATGTTTAAACATGCTTGCAAACTTCAGCTGAAGGAAGCATACGTAAGAACAACAGTGTCAGTCAGCATTGAGTAAACCCCCGGTTCTTTAATATAGGTAAAACATGTCTCTTAGAAAAGCAGATATCATTTTTACAAAAAACAAAGTGAAGTAAGGTCTGCAGTCAGTTCTCATCACACGGGTGCAGACAAATTGATTGCTGAACAAATTTACCCAAAGGAAACCCCAGTTGAGATCTGATGACCTCAAAATCTAAACTTTGTCAATAGAGAACCCTCCCCGGTATGGGTAACAAATTCCAAATATGGCTCGAAATCTGGGGTGGTCTGTAGTGATAAATAATCATTCACTGTAGATTTAGTCAGTTCCATCTCCCCCTGCTCAACTCGTCTAAACATTAAAAAGTTAGAACCAAGAACTTATCATGAGCTGTCTGATACTCGGGGTTAAAGTCTTTCAAGGCTAGTCAGGGAGGACTTTGCATACTGAAGCCAAGGAATAATATGGCCATGATCACATGAAAGACAGTCAATAATGATATCCTTAATTAGTTTAGAGGGCTCACTGCGCCAAATGGAAAGCCATAATAATAATAGGAATCCTCGTCATAACCTAAACTCAGTTCTTCAGGAACCACAAAATTGGGACATCTCTGAGGAAGACCCAGAATTCAGTGGCAGGCATGATTTTCCTCTATCTGTAAGGAGCTAGTCTCCAATAACCCCAGGATCCTGCCCCAAAGTCATGATTGGGAGGCACTTACAATTATGAATTTCTAGAAGCATCATAATTGGTGTCCCCCCTCCAAGATTTGACACAAGAGAAAAAAGTGAGCCTCAAGCACCTGCAAGATTGGGTTTCCTTGCAATCAGGAAGGAGCCCCAAGTACAATTGGAGTAAAATGTATTGCTGTTGGACTTTGCCCTTTCTGCAGGGTCATCCCCAGACCTTTTGCCTTCACCCTCCAGTTTCAAAGCCATTTTTTTGGTTTTTAGTACTAACCAGTGCTAAAGTGCATGTGCTCTCTCCTTTAAACTTGGTAAAATTGGCTTACACCCAATTGGCATATTTAATTTACTTGTAAATCCCTTGTAAAGTGGTACTACATGTGCCTAGGGCCTGTAAATTATATGTTACTTGTGGGCCTGCAGCACTGATTGTGCCACCCACTTGAGAAGCCCTTTAAACATGTCTTAAACCTGCTGTTGCAGCCTATGTGTACAGTTTTTAAAATGCAATTACGACATGTAAGTCACCCCTATGGTAGGCCCTGAACAGGCCAGAGGGCATGTTGCATTGCATTTAAAAAGTGGACATATACTTTTATGTTTTACATGTCCTGGCAGTGAAAAACTCAAATTAGATTTTTACCACTGCAAGGCCTACCTCTCCCATAGGATAAGACTGGGTTACCTTATTACATTTAATAAGTGATTACTTTCAATTGGGAGCAGGTAGACAAGTCAGGTCCAGTTTGCTGTCTATAGAATTGGATTTAAAAAGCCCCCAAGTCTGATTTTTAATCACAAATACCACTTTTAGAAAGTTGCCATTTTCCTGTCCTAAACATTTAGGGGCCGATTCCGATCTCGGCCGGTAGGGCACCGAATCGGATTCGGCTTAACCGGATCCGATTCGGAGCCCTATTTCCCGACCGATTCGTATGTGCGTCCGGGCGAGCGAGTACGATGCGTGCGCTCGCGAAATCTCCAACCGACTCGTTCGCAGGACCCGACCGCTCCGACCGACTCGCACGGGGACGATGCGCACCGCGCAATGGAGACGTTCCCCGGCCGGGTAAGTAAGATGCGCACCTCGACCGCTCCGACCGACTCGCGCAGTCCGGCTCCAAGGAGCTGTCGGAGCCACACTTTGGGGGTCCGTGTCGGACCCCCCTGGATGCGTAGGCGCGCGAGTCGCACACAGGGGGGACCCATGGGTCCCCCCTACACGTGCATGTACGGCGCGTCCCACATCGACGCGAACACGCTGTAGGGGGCGCCCTTGTTCGCGTCGTGCCCATTGAGTCAATGGGAGCCCGTGTACGCGTCGTATGACCGGCTCCCATTGACTTCAATGGGAGTCCGACCGAATCGAGTCCGATAGCATACGTGCGCATCGTACTCGTTCGGTCGGACTGCTAGAGTCCGATTCGGTCGGAAATCTCTCCGGGTCCGGCTCGGTCGGGGAGATTTCCGGCCTGAATCGGAATCGGCCCCTTGGTGTCTGCTTCCTGTATCCTGGGTCACATGACTAGGTGTAGTTTGCAGGTGGTCTTTGTGCATTGCTCCCAGACAGTGAGACAAAGGGAAGATAGGTGTTGGCAGGATGGACCACTCTGAGTTAAGGAGGGGGAAGAGCTGTCTCCTACCACACTTGCACGTCACAGAGGCCCTTCCAGAGTAACTCCCTCAAAAGCTTTGTAACTAGTCTTTTGTAACACCAGACAATCTGGGGCCAGGACAGGGAAGAAGGGGATGCCTGACACCTGAGGGGGGTGGAAACCTCAGGAAGCTTCCTTTAGTTCACAGTGGGCTCCAGGTATAAATATTGGATTTCAGGCTTCAACTTTTCAGATCACTTCTGGACCAGTGGACTCTACCAGGAAGAAGGACTGCTCAGCAGTGCTGTTAGCCCTGCTGACCTGCTTTGTTGCCCAAGGACTGCTTTGATGCCCAAGGACTGCTGTGGCTTTACCAGTATACTTCTTCTGAGAGCTGCCATGCTGAAACCAGCCTGCCTGTGTGTCTCAGGACTCCAAGATCTCCAATGATCCATTATGTGACCTCCTATTCTCAAAACACAGGGACACAACAGGCTTCTCTGCATCAGTCGTGCAACTTTAACACAGTACTGCACATCGCCTTGACAGCTTTGCAAGCTTTATCCAGTGCCACGCATCTCAATGCCGATAACCAGCCCAGCGATCCGCAGCTCTGACGCAGGACCATGCATCACCTTTGCAACCCGATCCAGCCTTCCCAGCGTAGCGCAACACATCTCGGCACAGACAACCGGCCCAGCTAAACACAGCATGGTGCACCTCGATAAAAGTCCTTACAAGCCCCTGCGGCTTCACCATCACCCACCCAGTGTGACGCACTGCAACGTTAGCACCGTCGCATTGCTGCATAAGCCTTAGCAAGCCCCAGCGGCTACCTCAACAACAATGCAGGACATCACATTGTAAGTGCCTGTCGACAGCACATGACAGGACCTTGCATTGCAAGCTGTAGGTCAACTATTCCTCAACATCGGACAGCGCAACTCAGCTCAAGGAATTTGCACCGCGCTGCAACCAGGATTTAAGGTACTCTTGTTCAGCAGATCTAACTGGGTCCCTGCAGCTGGCACCTGCTCCACGTCAGTTGGCCTGAACTTGTGACTTTTTCCCAGTCTGGCACGACCAGATAACCACAATTGGCACTTTATGCTTTTTGGTGCTATATTCACTGAAATCTTCAAAACGGTATATCTTCAGTTCTACGGATTGGATTATTGTCATTTTGGTCTTGATTTATTTATTAAAATGTACTCTATGCTTCTAATTTATGGAATTCTTATTGTATTGTATTTTCGTCTTATAACTGTTTGAAAGTGCTGCATATATACTTTATAGATTGCCTCTAAGTTAAACCTGGCTGCTCTATGCCAAGCTGCCATAGGGTTGAGCATAGAATAATTTGGGGTTTACTTATGACTTCACCCAGACAAATATTTTGGTTGCTGCTTTAGAAGGGTTTCACACCCCTCAGCCAATAACCCAATTTCTTACCCAACCCTAAATTGGAAAAACTGGGAACCTTGTCAATTTTTCCCCCTAAAAAAAGCAGGATGAGAACTTCAATTATTTTGGGCCACTGGCCATGGCAAAAGTTAGTCTCCATCTTAAGGTCCTCCATGAATCCCATAAATGACCTCAAACGCTTTTTGAGACCATTAGGGGTCCTTTTCATGATAATGATGTTGTCCACATACTTATTTAATTTTTATTTATGTTATTGTTTTATGTGTATAGATGTATTTGTAATTTATAATATTTTTTAATAATTATTCAAACTGATTATTAAGTAAGTATATATATTATATATTATATGTATATGTTTAATTAATGTTTTATTTAATTATATATGTTACTTATTAATTTTAAAAATTATAAAATATTTTTAACTATGTTTATTTTAATTATAAGTATTATTTAGTTTATTTTACATATTTTTAACAAAAAAAAACGATATTTTTGATAACGATATTTTTGACATCGATATTTTATTTTCGATCTTTTTGTACTTACCATGTTGTAGATAGGATTTCGATATTATTGACATCGATATTTTTGTTGCGATATTTTTGTAGGTCGATTTTTTGACCTTCGATATTTTGTCAGTGATCCGTCCACATATAAGAGGACAAAAGAGGACTGGCACCAGCCTTGAGTTGGTCACTGGCATGTCCTTCCCCTCAGCCACCAATGCCCTCTCCAATCCATTGATATATAGCAAATATAAAATTGGAGATAAAACACAACCCTGCCGGACCCACCGGGTCAAGCCAAAGGAGGACTGCTTTCTCCATTACGACCAAAATGTACAGAGGCTGTGGGAGAAAAAGGTAGAGCATGCATGAAGTTCACCAGTACAAAATCATTTACCATATTATCCAGAATTCCATGCAATTTAGACGGGACTATTCTATCAAAGTCACACGAAAGGTCCATTGGCTCCATATAAAAAGTATTTCACTTGTCCACTGTATAATTCAAAATCAATAGATAAAGATTCAAACACTGTTCAATGGTTCCCAAACCTTCCGTAAAACCACATTGTGCCTCAGAGACGATATTGTGCTTGGCATACCAATGCTGTAGCGTCTCCAGGACTAATCTGCTCACGATTTTAACAGTTGAGTCTCAGAGATAGATTGGACGATAGCAGCATGGATTGCTACTAATATCCTTTTTAAATACCAGTAAAATGGTTGCAGACCTCCAAGACAGAGGAATCCCTGAGATACAGCCAACATTAACAACATTGGTTAGAAGAGGTGCCCAAAAATCGAAGTTAACTTTAAACAAATCTAGCGGGACTCCATCCAACCCCATTGACTTATTACTGGGGCTCGTTTAAATGGCAGATGTAACTTCTGAAAGGTCAAAGACAAATTTTTTTTTAACTCTTTTAATTAAAACATTGCTCATCATACATTTCATAAAGGAGATGAACACATTTGTCAACAAAATGAGGGTTTCACTGAAATGCCGTACAGTTTGAATATCGGTCACCAAGTTTAGATACATAAACATCGCTTTGTCAGCCAGTTTTCCCACATATGATAATCAGAACTATGACACAATAAAGTTGTGATGCCCTGTATGCAGCATCAAAACAGTAATAAAGTCAAAACAAAAGGTCAAGGGGGCTAAAATGGGAACATCTGCTAAGAATGTCACATGTGGGCAAGCGGAAGGGATAGATTAACAAAGGGGGCAGCTACAGACTGTGTGCTGGCCTCCAAAATGGGATTCTCATGATTTGCATGTTCCAAACCTATACGAGGGACTTCACAATTTTGTCAGTAAGTATGTATGCACCCTGATAAAGCAGTAACTTGAACGTTGTTGGGGGGAGAGGGCTCCCAGGCAAGTTGAAGAATAGATCTAAACATTCTGTGCAGTCAAGGGTACTTCTTGTACGTCTACCCTGACACCATCAGGAGAAGACTCCACATGTTTGCTACCCAGACTACCAAATTGCCGGTCAATGACCCCGAAGCGTTCGCACAGAGGTTGTAAGCTCTCCTCCAAAAGGATTTAAACATATCTGACAGTGCATTTAAACGGTGATGGCGGCAGTATGACCTCTTCTGGGGGATGCAAAGGCTCCCTCGGTTTTCTAGACTGTACATTCCCTGTCTTTCTTAGTCACTTCAGGGCAGGCCCAGAGCTAAAGGCAGGCATCATTGGTGAGAAGTGAGAGATGGCAGGTGACTTAGGGGGTGCAGAGTTATGTATCTGTGCTTGTATAGAAATGGTATTTCGTGCACTTGAGGCTACATATGGAGCCAGGTTGGTTATAGATGATTCATTTGACAGGGATACCTTCAAGCAATTTCTATTTCGTGGAGATAACACCTACAGCACAGTTTAGGAAACCCTCAAATGTTGTAGGTCTTATCTCTTTTAGGAGCCCCCCAGGAAGCTTCTACTTGCCATGAATATTACTTGTTATTAGACAATTCGAGGAGGGGAGGCCCAGCCAAGCCTCTGATGGCTGCAGACAGGCCCGAAGATGTGCAGCAATATGAAGGCCCAATGCAGTACTGGTCCCGCCGCCCTTTAGTTGTCTGTAGTATGGAGCTTTAAGTCCCAGGTAGTCCCCCGTGACAGCAGGCAGGGTGAGTTCACGCCGCGAAGATGCGCAGCAGTATGAGGGCCCCGTGCAATGCTGGCTCCACCTCTCTTCAGTCTGCTGCAGTATGGGGCTTGCAGTCCAAGGTAGGCCCGTGAAAGCAGGCTGGATTATTAATTGGGTGGGTGACTGCCCACCTCTCAGATAACTCTTGTCAGGGTGAACCCTTAAAGTCACTAAAATAACCTGAGCTCAAGCCCCTGGTAGCTATTTCACTGAATAGACAGGCTTAACTTAGGACAACGTGTAAAGAATTTATGCAGTATCAAAACAGTAATAAAGTCAAAACAAAAAGCAATAAAAATCCAAAACTGAATTAGAAAAATAGAGTAATATTAAAAAAAACAATTTGACACCAAACAGACAAAATCCAATAAGGGGAATTGGAGATATGAGTTTTTTGGGTAGAAATAGCACCAAACGTCAATACACGCCAATGATAGTCAATGGTCATGGTAGACTAGAATCTAAGTGCGAAAGGGAGAGAACAGGATTCCAGGACAGTTCTTGTGTATCCCCTGTCTGACTGCTGACTGATTTTGTCCTACCAGACTTCAGTCTCTGGGTTTATTGTGGGCACAGTTTCTGCTTCAAAATGGATTTTAATGTTAAGTGTGGGAGGACACTGGTATTATGGATTGTTGAGTGATAAATGAAAGAAAGAGTCAAGAGGTGCATGAATAGCCTGGCGTTCCTATGCATGCATTTACTTAACCCTCTGGGCACTCTGTTACTCATCATCCTAGCACTCTTGCATCCACTCATCTAATCATTAACTAAGTAAAAAAGTATTTTGTGTTGCCACTGCTTATTTTAACATTGCAAGGCATTTGCTGGCCCATGCATCAAGCAAAATACCCCTCGCTAAATTTGCGAATCGTTAAAATAGGCCGTTAGCGAGCGCAAAACAACATATTCCAATGCATTAGCAAATAAAGAATCGCAAAGGAATGCATCAAAATTCCCAAATACCGAATTTCATCTAAATCGCTAATTAGCATGAGCAGAATAAGGGGAATCTCAACCAGGAGGTAAAGTTGATGAAACACAAATAAAAATAAAAAAAATAAAACTTCACAGGTGTAAACTATCTGAAACCTTTCAAAAATGCCATTGGAGACCCCGTAAGTTTTTCAAAATGGCAGCCCTCTACGTGCTTGCAAGGAGGATGAGAATAAATGCAGCAGCACAGCGCAGGAGGAGGATCCAGGAGAGGGTATTCAGAGTGCGCATTACATTGCTGGGCCAAAATGACGAGGAAGTATATGACAAGTACCGTCTGAATCGTGCCATGATAATGCGCCTAATTGCTGACCTGGAACCACTACTGCAGCACCAGACCCGTAGGACAAATGCCATTCCTGCGCACGTCCAGGTCCTATGCAGCCTGCACCTACTGGCGTCTGGAAGTTTCCAGGGGGTCGTAGCGGTAGCCGGAGGCGTCTCACAAAGCACACTTTCACGCTTCTTCCGTAAATTCATTGATGCCATGCTGACAATGATACATACCCACATCACCTTCCCCACAACCCCACAACAGTTGAACCAGACCAAACTGGAGTTCTACCAGGTGGCACAATTCCCCCATGTCATAGGATGCATTGACTGCATGCATGTCCCCATCTGTCCCCCCTCAGCCAACGAGTACATATTCCGTAACAGGAAGTCCTATCACTCGATCAACGTCCAGGTCGTGTGCAATGCCAAGCACATAATCACGGACATAGTGGCACAATTTCCAGGGAGCACACATGACTCATATATATTCCGGCACATTGGCATCCACAGGCGTCTGCTCAACGGTGAATTTGGAGAGAGACACCTACTTGGTACCTACATATACCTATTTGTTACATCATTATCCCATATGTAATTGCATTACTGCAGCTAACCCTTTGCTTCCCACCCTGTAGGTGACAGCGCATACGCCTTGCAGGAATATATCCTGACCCCCTACCTCAACCCAGCAACACCACAGGAACAGCGCTACAACGCGGCACATATTAGCACAAGAAATGTGGTCGAGAGAACATTCGGGATCCTGAAAAGTCGCTTCCGGATCCTACATAAGACTGGTGGTGCATCGCAATACAACCCCGAGACCTGCTGCAGGATTGTAGCAGTATGTGCCATGCTCCACAACATTGCAACCAGAAGGGGGATTCCCATTGAGATGGACGGAAATGACAACGATCGGGATGACCAACCACCCGCACAACACCGACAGTCACACGTGCCAAACACAGCTGAAGGTCAGAGGAGGTGGACATACATCACACAACATCACTTCTGAGCCTGGTAAGAATGAGCCATCACACAATATCTTTGAATGCTAATGTTTTATTCACATAAGCACAGGTCAAAGTAAATATTCATGTTTAGGAAACATGACGGTGATTGCATTGGTTGATAAAATGAAATCTAATCGTTAACAGCACGGGAGTGCAATCACAATATTAAAGTGTAACATGGTTACACCACCATGGACAAAGAGGCAGAAATGCATGTCTAGTGCCTCTTGCCACGTACCCCCAGCCTCCTGTCGCATGGCTCCTCGACATCACCCTGATGTGTGCCTGTGGCTGTTGAGCTGCGCGAACTGCGCCTCCTGCTAGTGGTCTCCAGCACGGACACGCTACTCATACTCGATGCCTCCTCACTACCCTCCTCCCCATCCAAGTTGCTGGCACTCACTGTCCCAGACTGTAGATGTTCCACAGCAGTGGTCACTTGGCCTAAGGCCTTAGCAACATCCCCGCAGAAATGTCCTAGGTCAATCTGCAGTGACACGGAGCGGCGTGACAAGACAGCAGTGCTGTTGCAGAGCTTGGTGATTGCCCTAGTATTCGCAGAAAGACGAAGCAAGCCCTGCCGATGCCTCCTGCGCTTAGTGCATTGTCCTGCTATAACGGCACGGGTGAGCTCCTGTAGGCTCTTGTTTATTTCCTGATTCCCCTCTGCAACAACTGTCGTTAGGTGACGCACACAGTCTGACATCGTGCTCATGTTTTTGGCCAGCTTGGAGATCTGCAGGTTGATTGTGCCCATATGTCTCCCCTGCAGGCGCTGAACACGTAGCATCTGCGACTCAACCCCAGCATAGACATTCGGAGCCTGTCCTGAATCTGACGCAATACTGCTCCTGGACCTGCGCCGTTGTCTGACTCGGCCACGTGCTGGTGTCGGAGCTGCTGAAGGGAAACGTGTCTGGCTGGGGACTGTTGTGGGTGCTGGGGTCGGCTCAGTTTCCATTTCCTGCAGTGCGGGTACATGTGGCCTGCGTTTTGGTGGTGGTGGTGGTGGTGTGGATTGAGGGTCCAGCGGAGTCTCTCCATCCGTCTCTGCCGGTGTCTCCGAAATCATGAGGCGCTCACTGTCATCTGAGTCCACCGGAGATGCATCTGTGTGTGGAACAGTGCATTGTTATTTTAGTTTGTTCCTCTATCTGTTTATCATTTAGCCTATTTTACACATTATAAATCACAGATTTAAACACACTGTCAGACATGTACTGCTGGTGTCTTTTCTTGCGCATTGGCGATTATCCATACACACTTGGCTAACATGACTACAACTCCCATGATGCTATTCGTTTGTGAGGGTATATGTGTAATGGACTTCTTCCTGCACACTGTGATTTGCCTGGGGGCATGTGCATGGGTATACAATACGCAGCGTATTAGCGCAGGCATGCTTCTTACCTTGTTGTGTGGTTGCTGTGCCGGAAGTGTCCATTTGGGTGACTCCCACAACTGCCTCAGGCTCAATCGTCCCCTCAACGAGATCCTCCAGGGCTGTGTTGGCAGGTACTTTGGATGGTCCCCCTCCTGTGCCAGCTGCTTCCTTCACCCTTTCTGCTATGCGCTCCTTGGCACGTTTCCTGAGGTCGTACCACCTTTTCTTCAGTTCGTCAATGCTGCAGTGTGTGACTCCCACAGCATTTACCTTCTCCTTAATGTGCAGCCATATTTTGCGCTTCTCAGCTTCTGGCACCTTCAGGGACAACTTGCCAAACAGTTTGTCATGGCTGCTGCTCACCCCCTCTATCAGGTGTTCCAGTTCCCTCTCTGAGAACTTTCTCTTCCTCTTCCTGGGCGTGGCAGTTGTCTTTGCAGCATTTTTGTCCATCCTGGCTAGGTGTAGTGTAGCTGGATTGTGAGGGTGAAGTCTCTCAGCTCGTCTTCAGTCCTCTGCCTCCTCTTCTGAGCTCCTCAGGGCACTGAATGAAGCATGGACTGGATGACTTCCTGGTTGTGATGTCATCAGCCTGCTTTTGGCACCACCCGTTTTTAGCGAAATCGCTATTACCGAATTCGCTAATACCGATTTCGGTATTAGCTAATTTGTCTTTTTGCGATTCGCAATCGTGTATTCGGTCTTTTTTAGCGATTTGTTGCGAATCACTAATTATTACCGAATCTGTACATGCATCCCGATAGGCGAATCATTATTTGCGATTCCTTATTTTTCGCTAATAAGGAATCGCTTTGCCGAATTTTGATGCATGTGCCCCTTGGTGTTTTCGGGCAGATTTTTGTTAGAGTATTTCAGATTTTACGGGATTTCATGACTCTTCAAATCAACTGTGTCATTGGCACTCAAATTGTCTTCCTCTCTCTGCTTGCATCTGACTAGTATCCTTAGGAAGTACAATGCCAGTTCTGTACATTCTGATGTTACAGAATGTGCTTCGGGGTGTTACTCTACAGAGTAGTGGGCATTTGTCCTATCTACACAATGTAAGCCATTGGAAACATACAGTCAGTAGTAATATTGGCCAACTTGCAATTTTAAAATTAGGAGGCAAATTTCAAATTCTAACCTCTTAAATATACTGGAAATTGTATAATTCTTTGCAAATCACGTGAATCGGAAGTACTTTGACTTCTTTAACTGCCCAAACTGAGAGAGTTCACCATTACACAGAACATCAGCACTAAAAGCTATGTGACAATTAGAATTATTCATTTAAACCTTGAACGTGATTCAGTGTTGTGTGATATAAGTCTCTTTACTTGCTCCAACCAAAATAAAAACTCGTTCTGTATTAGGAACTACTAGAGTTGGACCTTTTAAAGTGTCTTATATTTGTCATTCCTTGCTCAGTGGGTTGACTGCATGATGCACAGATTAAAAGGGTGTAATCTGCAGGTCACTGATTTGAAATACTCATTCTGCATTTTATACTTAAAGGCTTGATAAAACAAGCCTCCAAGGAGTAGTTTAGCTGGTGGAGTGAGAAAATGGAAGGGAGGGAGCAGATATATTTTTGTAAAGTAAGTGGAGTTAAATGCATTTTTCTCATGCATACAAATTGCTATTTATCTATTTGTCTCTCCCTATTACAATTGCTCATAAACATGCATCTAATTGTGTAGTGCATGTGTATGGCTGTACAACAATTACTTATCATTTTAGCAAACATGATGGATGTAAACAAAGTACCAACCATAAAATCTGTGGTGAGGGTAGACAGTGAAAAGCTGGACAGTGTGTATTGACAGGGTTGGCAGTCCTCTTCTACTGTAAAATCGTATAACTTTATCTGACAGCAAAAAAAGCGTCCTACTTTAATGCTAGGAATTTCTTAAAAATGATCACCCATACATAAAATTAACAATAACTAATGGAGAGAGTCTCCTCCGAATTGTTCATTCCAAATTACGACAAATTACAATGTGTGTAATTCAGAATTTGTACACATTTACCAAATCTTAGATTAAAATGAAAAGTTATAGAAAATATGCCTTTTCTGAATTGTAACCCTAGGTTTTTCACTTTTTTTCAGAAGCCTATTTTATTGGCTTTAATATGCTGTTCACTTTACCCCTGCTAACTAGGAGTAAAGTGCCTGTGCTCCCCCTTTAAACATACGTAAATTGGCTTATTTCTCTGTGACACATTTATGTTGCCTTTAAGTCTTCGGTATATGGTTTAGAAAGTGAAGCTAGGGCCTGGAAGTTAAATGCCACCTGTGGAGTGCAGCACCTATTGTGCTTTCCACAGTGTGGGTCTACAAAGCATAACTTCAGGCCTATCCTGTGTAGTCTGACTGCTCCAGTGTAAATCCTAAAGTGCGATCTCTCAAAATAACCATTAGCAAGAAGTAAAGAGCTGCCTTTTAAATATCAATAAGTCATTCCTCTGTAGGCTTTGTAGCCAACAAGGTAGGGTACATGGTATTTAAAAGTGGGACGTGTGAAAAATTAATGTCACCATGTCCCTACAGTGACAAGGTCCCAGAAGCTATTTTCACTGAGGCTGACCTGGCTGTCCTATACAGAAAACCAGAGTACAGATTATTGCTATATCAGGTTTGGGACTAGCTAGAAAAATAACTAGACCACTATTCTAATAGATTTTAAAAACCTAATTCAATGGGGAAGTCATTTTTTTAATGCGTATTAAGGAAAAGAAACTTTTTGCAAAGTTAAATTTCCCCTTCCTGAAGCTCCTAGATGCTAATTTGGGTTCTGCAATAGCGCAGCCTGCACTTTACCTTTAATGAGGTGTTAAAATTGCTTCCAGGAGCTACACAATTGACCATTTTGATTGATAAGTCGACCTGAATGAGCAGGGATGACTCCTCTGACTTTAGCTGGACATTCAGGGTTGGGGCTGCTGCCTATCCTGTTGATGCAATAGCATCAACGCCTGCTTGAAAGATCTTCTGGGACATTTAAAACTTTTGTGCCCTTCTAGGGGATCAAACAAAGCCAGAAACTATTCTTGTATGCCACTGTCTAGATGTTGAAGGACCCTGCGTTCACAATCAATCAATCAATCAATCAATTAATTAATCAATCAATCAGTATTTATATAGCGTGGCTTATCACCCGGGGGTATCCAGGCACTGAGGAATGGAGAGCCTTAGTCGAAGAGCCAGAGTCCCTTGCTGAAGTCGGCGAGTGAGGGAGAGGTTCAAAGATAGAGTGGGAGGATATTCTAGGATTTGGCAGTGAGTTAGAAGAAAGAATGGCCTCCACTGTGGCTCCGCTGGATGCAGGGGATGTGTGTGAGGGTGAGGGAGGCAGATAGGAGTTTTCTGGTTGGCTGGTGGAAGGTCAGGCAGTGGTTGATGTAAGAGGGCCTGGCGTTGTGGAGGGCTAGGCATGACTCAGCAGCTTGAACTAGCATCTCTTCTGGATGGGGAGCCAGGGGAGGCTTTTGAGGTGATGCTGGTCCATTTGAGGAGATATAGCATGAGTCTGGCTGTGGCGTTCTGCATGGTCTGAAGTAATTTGAGGAGCTGGGTGGGGGTTCCTGCATAGAGTGCATTTCCTAAGTCCAGTCTGCTGGTGACAAAGGCTTGAGTCACTGTTTTCCTGGTGCTGATGGGGATCCACCTGAAAATCTTACACGGCATGCGGAGGGTGTGGAATCAGGATGAGGCTATTGCATTGACCTGGTGCTTCATGGAGAGATCGTTGTCCAGGATGATGCTGAGGTTGTGGGCAGGGTTGGTGGGGTAGGTTAGGGTCCAAGTGCTGTGTGCCACCATATGTCACCCCATGGGGAGCTGTATTTTCTGAAGATGAGCACTTCCATATTGTACGTGTTCAGCTTCAGGCAGCTGCATCTCATCCAGCCGGCAACGATGGTCATGGCATTCTGGAAGTTGAATCTGGTGATGGCGGGTGTGAGGATAAGTTGGATGTCCTCAGTGTATGAGATGATGTTGAGCCCGTGGGTACGGGCAAAGTTAGCCAGTGGAGTCATGCAACTGTTGAAGAGGGTCGGGCTGAAGGAGGATCCTTGTGGGACTTCGCAGATGATGCTCTTGGGTTCAGAGGAGAACGGCAGAAGGCAGATTCTCTGTGTGTGCCCTGTTAGGAAGGAGGTTATCCATTTGAGGGCGTTTCTACTGATGTCAATGTGGTGAAGTCTTCTGATGAGGGTGTGGTGGGAGATGGTGTCAAAAGCCTCTGAGAGATCGAGGAAGATCAGGCCTGCTGTTTCACCAAGGTCAATGATGTATCTGATCTTGTCGGTTGCAGCTATGAGGGCTGTCCCGGTGCTCTAGTTGGACCGGAAGCCAGACTGGGTGGCATCGAGTGGGTTATTTCCTTCCAGGTGATCTGTGAGCTGGCAATTGATGGCTTTCTCTAGGGCCTTGGCCGGGAAGGGGTGCAGTGAGATGGGGTGGTAGTTCTTGAGCTCACTGGGGTCGGTGGAGTGTTTCTGTAGGAGGGGTTTTATCTCTGCATGTTTCCAGGCTTCAGAGAAGGTGGCAGTGGTGATGGATGAGTTGAGGATGTTGGTACGTGCACTGCTGATTTTCTTCTGTCCCAGATTGAAGGCGAGGTGGGGTGACTGGTGTGGTGTCCCATCAGTGTTGTGGCTTTGTCCTATGTCTGGATGTATCTCATTTCTTGTTGTGTGTCCAGAGCCCGCATCAGTAAGAAATTGGGTAATTGAATGTCAGGGTGGAGGCCACAATCAGGAAAGAACCATAATCCTTGTCAGGATGAAAGCAAAAATCACTAAATTCACCTGTGCTTAAACCTCTGGTAGCTTGTAACAAAAGCAGTAAGGTTTCACATAGAGGCAATGTGTAAAGCATGTATGCAGCACAAACAGTAATAAAATAAAAAAACAATACAAGCAAAATCCCACACCAATTTATTTGATACATAAAATTACTCCAAAATAAATTAAATCCAAACAGTAGAACTGGAGATATGAATGTCTAAAGTTTTTAGTGAAATCTAGCACTTAAAAGATCAAAGCGGCAGCCGTGAGTATCTGGCCACATGAGACCGGTTCAAAGGCAACAATTAATGCCTAATGGAGCACAGGTCAGATAAAAGGGGTGGATTGGGCCTGGTCTTGGCTTACCTTTGGAAAGTTCTTGAGAAGGTAGAGTCTCAGCAGGGCGAGGCAGCAGGCTGTATCCGAGGACACATCCACAGTAAGACACCGGACAAGGTCTCAGTGATGATAGTAGGAAAAAGCTCCAAGCATGGGAAGCTAGATTTCCAGGCCAAGGAGGTCGTCACCGCCGATGTGGTTCTGTTGTCATCGAGCCCGGTGAAGATTTTTACCTTCAACGTAGAAGTTTTTCAGGATCCCGGATTCACCCAGCATGACAAGGCAGTAGCCAAAAAGGGTTCCAATGAGGCCAGACATTGATGAGGAAGGTCCTGCTGAAGTAAATTTGCTGCTTCAGAGACGAACATAGCAGGAGCTTCCACAAAGTCAGGTCGACCAGTGATGCACCATTGTCCGATCGGCTGGAGGGTAGATTCTCGTCTTCTGTCAGTTCTCCAGGCAGTTTTCCGTGAAATAATTCTAAGTCTTGGCTTTAGGGGTTAGGCAGGAGCAATACCACCTATGCCACTTCCAAGGCTCCAGGATCTTGGAGGCATGACTTGGGGGTTAGTACCCCCTCCAGCAGAGGCAGGTAGCAGGGTTCAAGGCCTCTAGAGCTTGTTGTGTCTCTAAAGCTCACACAGGAGTCTAGCCGTCTAGCACTTTGACTCACTCTGGTGGCCCTGGGTTCAAGGAGCAGGTTCAGTACTCCTTCCTCAGGCAGCAGGGCAGTCCCAGCAGTGAAGTTCTTCATCTGAGTTTTCCACAGATCCAGACGTGATCTGAAGAGTGGTTCTAGGGTCCAATATTTATACCTGGTGCCAGCCTGTGTGAGTGAGGGGACACCATGGCCTATCCTCATATCTGGTTCTGGAAAACTCTTCCCTTTCCCTGGCAAGGCACCAAACTGCCTTGGGTGACAAAAGGCTGGTTTCACGCTTTTTTGCGAGAGCTGAAGGCAAAGCCTTTTGAAGTGTAAGTGATGTAGGGCACAGCTCTTTCTTCAGCCATCCCAGCAGAATGGCCCATTCTTCCCACACCTAGCGCCCTTTGTTTCACTGTCTGGGAGCAATACGCAAACCCCAAAAGCAGAGCCATTCACAGTAATGTGACCCAGGATACTGGCAGAAGGAACGAATGGTTAGGACAAGAAAATGCCAAATTTGTGAACGTGGCAATTTCAGAATTGTGACTTAAAATCAAACTTTACACTTAAAGTGGATTTTAAATTATAATTAATTTGAGTCTAAACAGCATATTTCTACCTGCTCCTATTCCAAAGTTAGCACTTATTAAATGTAACGAGATAACCCTGTGTTAAGCAATGTAAGAGAATAGCCTTACCATAATGAAAAACAAGTTAAGGAGTTTTTCACTACTAGGACATGTACAACTTAAATACACATGTACAACTTTTAAAATACCATGCACACTGCCTAGGAGTTGTTAGGCCCCAACGTAGGGGTGACTTATGAGCATTAAAATGGATGGATAAAGCCTGGAAAAATATCTTTTTATCAGGTCAAAATGGCCGTTTAAAACTGCACTACAAGCCCCAGTAGCTGGCCTGAGACAAGTCAAAGTGATACTTAAGTGGGTGGCACAATAAGTGCTGTAGGCCCACTAGTAGCATTTAATTTACACGCCCTTGGTACATGTTGTACAATTTACCAGGGACTTGCAAGTAAATTAAATGTGCCAATTGGGGGTAAGCAAATTTTACAATGTTTAAAGGAGAGATCAGAATCATGGTTTGATAGTGGAAAACTGCACAGAAATGGGTTCAGAAACAAGAGGGTGAAGGCAAAAAGTTAGGGAATGACCCTGCAAAGAACACCAAGTCCAACACTGACCATATCAAGATTATTCACAAATTAAAATAAATACATGCAATTTTGAATTTAGATTTTGAAAAATCGTTGCTACATAAAGTCGAATTTTAAAGCATGATTATACATTCAGTCACTGATTAAGATTATACCATCAGCCAAAGATTAACTTCATTTCACTATCTCATCATAACAACGGGGAAGAAATGTTGTCATTTAAGGCCTGTGTCTGATTTAATAATGACAAAACAATTGTACATGTAAGATTTCAGACGTGAAGAAATTGTACTGGAAGTTGTCATTTACATGCCTAATACATGCCTTAAATTGACATAGATCCAATGTGACTGAATATTAAGGCATCATTTCACAATCAGTTGATGTGGGGATTTAATCCTCTAACGACTTAACATGGAAGACTTTTAGTTTCCAAGAATATAATTGCTTGATCTATGTGGTCCCCTCAGGAGATGCAGAGACACTCAAGAAGGATGTTCCCCTTCTCAGTGGGAATTTATTGAATAGTGTCAGCACAGCTGTGCGTAGCTAATATCTATTGATACTCATTACATGCACATAGATAAGAAAAGCCAATGCCTTCTGATGTGATCATGCAGAGTTGCTTTCAAGCAATGAAAATACAGAGTGGGACATTCAGACGGCTCAATAGCATGAGGTTCTTTTTTATTTGCATAGACAGTAACGGACAATTGACATTTTTGAAAGGGTTGTGTAAACAAAGAATGCGAACACTTTTAAGGAGTTGTTTAATGGTGTTAGAGCTTTTTCAGAACTATTCCAATGGCTCCTTCCTTAAAAGATATATAGTGGCAAAAAGAAAACCTAGCCAGTAGGGAATTATAGTGAGGACCTAGTTTCCTTAGGAAAAGCATTTTTTGACTTGCCTATATCTTTGGCACCCTTTGACGAATCTTTACAAATTTTCCCAAAAACGTGCCCACCTGGGTCTAATAGTGCATGGAAAGTGTCAGGGTGATCCGTCAAGCAGGGCCCAATAAAAAGTGGGGGGAGTCAAAAAAGTGTGTTTCCCATATTAATTCCCATAGATTTTGATTTTGATTTGATTTGTAATTTGTAGAGCGTAACAATCACCCTAAGGCATCAAGGCGCTAGAGACCAGCCGTCCAAAAGCAGGCTGAAAAGGGAGAAGAAAATCCAGATAGATGCTAGACCGAGAAAAGCCGGGTCTTAAGAGCTTTTCTGAAAGGGAGCAGAAGAGGGATGGACCTGAGGGCAAGGGGGAGGGAGTTCCAAAGCTTGCTCGCTGCCACCGAGAATGCTCTGTCCCGCCACTTTCTCTTTTTGGTTCTTGGTACGACCAATTGCATTTGGAGCGAAGAACGCAAGGGTCTGTTAGGGGAATGCCAATTGAACATAGTCTTTAATCTTGATGGGTAGGAAGAATGCAGTGATTTGTGAACCATACAAAGTGCTTTGAAACTAATACGTTTTTCAATCGGGAGCCAGTGCAGGGATTCTAGTCCCTTCCTGGCGGATTGTTTCCTGGGAATGTCCAGAACGAGTCTTGCCAGTGCATTCTGTAGCACTTGGAGTTTATACTGCATACTCTTATTGGCAGCCAGGTATAATGCATTGCAGTTGTCGAGTCTGGACATTACAAAGGCCAGTGCTACCTGGATTCGAGCTGAGCGTGGGATAAGAGGATTTTTTTTTTATAACATCCTTATGATCCAGGAGCATGTTGAGATGGTACGGTTAATTTGGATATTAAAATTGAGTTCAATATCCATCAGAACTCCAAGGTTCTTAGCCTTCTTGCTCGGGGCAGGACAGCAACCTAAGGATTGAGGCCAGCAGTTACTATTCCACGTAGATGACTCTGATCCAAATATCATCACTTCAGTTTTCTCCCCATTGAGTTCCAAAAAGTTAGCAGACATCCATTCTGCCAATTTAGCCATGCAACCGAGAATATTTTCTGACGTTGAGCAAGGACCTTTGGGGAAAGTAACCATGATCTGTGTATCATCTGCATATGACACCACCTCTGGTCCAAATGAGTGGATCACAGTTGCTAGGGGTGCCACATACAGATTAAAAAGAGTAGGGCTCAGAGACGATCCCTGCGGAACTCCACAGGGTAGAACATAGGAGTCTGAGTAGAAAGATTGTAGTTTCACCCTTTGGGATCTCCCTGTTAGGAATGAGGACAGGAGGGCTAGTGCTTGCTGCGAGATACCAAGACTCCGGAGTCTGTCCTGCAGCAGAATAGGTGAAATGGTATCAAATGCTGCTGACAGATCTAAGAGAATCAGCACTACCCCCTGTCCTTCATCCACAGAACGCCTGATGTAATCAGTGGCCGATATTAGAGCCGTTTCCGTCCCATGATGCTTCCTGAATCCAAACTGAGAATAATTAAGCCATGATTGTTGTTCTGCCGTTTCCATCAGCTGCTTATTAAGATGCAGCTCCAGGATTTTAGCTGGAGCTGGAAGCAAAGAAATTGGACAGTAATTCTTACAATCCCCTGGATCTAAATTAGGTTTTTTTAGAAGTGGCCTAATGATGGCTAGTTTCCAGCTGTGTGGATAGATCCGGATAGAATGATATTATTCATGATTTTACAGAGTGGTTCTGCTATGGTGTTTGCAGCCATATGGAGAATTGCTGGTGGACATGCCTCCAAGGGTGAACCAGCATGCCTCTTCAAAAGATATTGTACAACAAGTAGGGGCGAGAGATCAGAGAATTTAGAAAGACCTCTATTCTCATTACAGGGCTCCAAAAGTGCCCCTTCAGTGAGACTGCTAGATGCCGGTGATATAGTGGACGCTCCAAGATGTGGATCACAACCGGTATATATATCCATAATTTTAGTTTGAAAGAAGCTGGCCAGTTGGTCGCAGAATACTTGTGAGGTTTCTGTTTCTGCTATAATTTGGGAGGATGAAAGCTGTTGTACCAGCTTAAATAACTCTTTTGTGGATGAAGAGTTTTCAATTTTGCAGGTGCAGTATTTGGATTTTTCTTCCACTAATGCACGTTTGTATTCCTTAATACTAGATTTGTATGACATTCTATCAAGTTCCTCTAAAGTTGATCTCCAGGCTCGCTCCAAGCGGCGGCAAGCTTGTTTTAATAGTCTGAGTCTGTCGTTATACCAGGGGGCCGAGGGACGACATTTTTTTGCAGCATATAATTTCAAAGGTGCCAGTATATTAGCTGTGGATTCTAACCGTGTCGCAAAGGCCTCCGCCCCAAGATTGGAATCCTCTGGAATTATGCAAGGAATATTATTTAGGGTGTTGGTTAAGGTGTCGGCTGAAATACCTTGCCAACTTCTAGTTTTGCCAGGCGGGTGAGGGGATCTATAATCCACAGCTATAGCTGGGGGAAGGAAATCAAACAATACTGCACTATGATCGGACCAACAAATGGGTATAGTATTTTGGAAGGTAATTCTTAAGTCATTAGAGAAGATTCCATCCAATATGTATCCTGCTCTGTGAGTTGGGGCTCTTACAAGTTGAAGTAAACCGATGCTAGAAAGCATCACTATAAGAGCACTTGAGTCTTGGTTGTCCCTCTCCTCCAGATGAAAGTTAAAATCCCCTAAGATAGTCAGAAGTTCTCTGCTATAACTGGCTCTAAGAGCTGCTTAAGTTCTTGAAGGAACGGCTGTCTGGGTCCTGGGGGTCTGTAGATCAATAGCCCTCCAAAAGTGCAAGTGGCTGAGAGAATACGTTTGAAATTAGTGGCCTCACACTAATTTCAGGGTATTCAGGCCTGCCTCAATGATGCATTTAAATTGAGATTTAAAAACAATCGCTAGCCCCCCGCCCATGCGTCCCACCCTATCTACCCTTTGGATAGAGTAATTATCCAGTATAGCATCAATTAGGTCGGGTCCTGAGGCTGCATTAGCCCAGGTTTCAGTAATAATGATCCATTCAGGTTCCAGGTCCTCTACTGATGTAGCAAACTCAACTCTGTGTTTTATGAGGGAGTGAGCGTTGAGCAGTAGCCCCTTAAATCGCTCTGTTTTACCTACGGTGTTAACCCATGCTTTTTTTAAATCTCCCTTTCTGTGAGCAATAGAAGTACTTGCACAGAGGGGCATGGAGTAGCAGGAGTGAAGTAAATGCTCCTGCCCACTCTCCAAAGGAAACATAACACATGCATCGTGATTATGACTCTCACCTTTCCTGATTTTTAATAGTGCTTCCGCAGTGTAGGAGATAGACTTAGGAACCTGTATACTAAAATGGCCAGCATGCCGTGCAACGGCCGCTGTCCGGACGTGGATGGGCGCAGACGGGCTTGCCTTTGGTGTGTCTTTGGCGTGCCAGCGGCGCACCCGTTGCGCACGTCCGCGTCCCCATGTGTGCTAAATAGTGGTCCTAGCAGAAACACTAGACCGCTACATGTGTCCTGGCCCCTCCTTCCGTGGAAACCGGAAGTGTACATTGCGATGCAAGAGAATGGTATCTGCCCCCCTCCGCATCAATCGAGCAAAGAAAGCTTGCGGCGGAACAAGGAGGCTTTAGACACACTACAGCCTGAACCACAGAACAAAATTACAAAAAAATTGGTCAGAAAGCTAGATTGTGGTCCATAAAGTGTGCTATTTGTGATTTGGTGTAAACCCATTCCTTAGTTTTTGGGATATTAAAGAAAATCCAAATTTGTAAATCTATGGTCGCGTAGACTTAGCGACAAATTGCAAATATGCACACCAACAGTAATGCTGTGATTGCCTGGTCGCAACCTGTGCAGAAAGTTGCAGCCGCCATTTTATATAAAGGGACACGGTCCAGGGGGGTCAAAATAAACACCGATAGTTATATAAGAGTCAGGGCAGAGTTACCCTGAGCCCATGGGTGGAATGCAGGGGTCTTAGATGGACCCCCTTATTTGAAGAAGACATCAAAAAGCAGTTTTTGCCACATGCAATATTTGTAAATTTGTGTGATGCTTAGCACAGCCCCCTCGTGTAACGCTGCAAAAAATATATTCAGATACTCACTCAGTAACTATTGTGTTCACTCAGTGACCCACTCACACTGTTACACCCACTCAGGAACCCACTCAGAGACTCACTCCCAGACTCATACAAAGATTTATGCACCCAGTCTCTGACTCATGCGCCTACTCATAGATCCACTCAGACTCATGCATCCACTCCCACAACTACTCAGATACCCTTGCACCCACTAAGAGAGCCACGCCCACACTCACAGACCTATATAGACACTCATGCACACACTCACAGACTGACTAGGAGCTCACGCACCGAATCAGACCCATTCAGACACTCACACATCCACTCACAGACCCACTCAGACACTCATGCACTCACGCACAGACATACTCAGACTCATGCACTGACTCACAGGGCCACTCAGACACTTACTCACTCACTCACAGACCACCTCATAGACTCATGCTCCCACATACAGTCCATGCAGACACTTAAACACACTCACAGACCCACTCAGACACTCATTCACCCACTCACAGACTCGTGCTCCCACTTACAGACCCATGCAGACACTCACACACACACACACACTCACAGACCCACTCAGACACTCATGCACCCACTCACAGACCCACTCAGAGATTCATGCATCTACTCACAGACCTACTCAGACACTCACTCAGTCACAGTCCCATTCATAGATTCATTCACCTGCTCACAGACCCACTAACAAAATCATGCTTCCACTTAGAAACCCATGCAGACACTCACACACACACACACTCACAGACCCACTCAGACACTCATGCACCCACTAACAGACCCACTCAGACACTCATGTTCCTATTCACAGGCACACTAGGGGGTATATTCACAAGAACGTGCGCTAAACATCTCCAAAAAATCTTAACCCAACTTCACACATCGCAGACTGTTGCGGGAAAATAACCCTGTGTTAACGTGGAATTCACAACACGGCGGTACCATGCGATAGTCTCCCAAAAACGCGGACAATGTCCGCCATACAACAACCGTGACGGTGATAAAAACCCAAACCCCAACGCAAAAAAACATGCGATGGGCCAAACCGCGATGAGGAAATCAGCGATAAGCAGCGCCAGGCCTTCAATACACACACAGCAGGCGGGAAAATCCCTACAAAAGTAGAAAAAACACACAAACACAATATAACCAACACCGAAGCACCATGGAGGCATCCGGAGCAGGCGCAGAGGACGAGCGGAACCCCACAAGCACCCCGGACGACCAGCCTGGGACCTCGGGGACAGGGAAGGGCAAGGACAAGAAGAAGAGGAAGACGAAGTTCAGTCCGCAGGAAAATAGGATCCTGGTCACGGAGGTGATGGAGCACCATCAAGAACTGTTCGTCACCTCCAACGTGTCATTGGGCACCAAAAATGGAATATGGCGGTCCATCGTGGACAAGGTGAATGCCGTCGGAGAGCACAAGAGGTCAATGGACAAGGTCAAGAGGCGATGGATTGACATCAAGCGCAAAACCAAGGAGAAACTCGCAGGCAACCAGAAGGCAGCAATGCAGACTGGAGGTGGAGCCCAGCGCCACAGCTGGAGCTGGATGACATGGAGGAGCTGGTGTCGACAGTCATCAGTGTGGAGACTGTGGCAGGAGTTGGGGGAGCGGACACTGCTCGACATGACACAACACAACAGCAACAGGGTGAGTAACCACCTGGTACTGGGGGGACGGGGGGAGATGGCCACAATGGCACACATGCACAATCAAGCAGAGCACAGTGCACACCCACAATGACTCTGGATCATGGCCCTGATCTACAGACTGACACAATGTACATTGCCATGCTGTCTGAATGTGAACATGTACCATGTGGCTACATACATGTGGGCACATTGTAATACAGCATCTCCCCTTCACATTGCAGGGGCACCGTCAACACCTCCTGCAGAGCAGTCCCAGCCACTCTTCACTGATGATGAGGAGGACACCCCCAGCATCAACACCCAAGCCCTCCAAGACATCATTGACATCATCCGCCAATCACCTCCAGGACCAGGGCAGCCCAGCTGCATCGAGGAGACCCCACCCACTCCACAAACCACCCAGCAGGAGGCACCCACAACCCCGGCTGTCTCCCAAGACCCCCCCGAACAACACATGGCCTTCCAACGCCGTGTGTTGGAGGGCCAGAGGGAGATGGCTGAGCAGGTGCAGGTGGGGTTCGACCTCATGGCTACCAAACTTGATGCCATCCATGGGTGTCTAAGTCCCATCAGGGACCACCTCCAGTCCCTAACGGACTGGAGAAGGACAGGCCGCTCCATGGTCTCCAACGAGCCCTGGCTGACATCGCTGGAGTCATGACTTGGAGACAAGAACACCTGTCCGCTCAGAGTGGCTCCAGCGATCTCAGCCGTGAGCTGGCACACATGCGGAGGCTAATGGAGGACATGGTGTGGATGGAGGCGGAAAGGATGGCAGCCACCGCTGCACATCAGCAAAATGTAGCTGGGATCTACCATGCCCTGCATATCCTCATCATGGCATTGCTGCCACAAGGCGTGGCGCAGATGAATGCTGCTGCTCCTACACCATCCACATCTCCGCCCCCTGGTGTGTCAGTGCCTCACAGTGCGGCAGGCATTTCCACTCCGGCACCTGATGTGTCACTGCCACACAGTGCGGCCAACAATCCACCTCCGGCCCCTGATGTGTCAGTGGCACACAGTGCCGCAGCCAGAACTGCACCACCCTCAGGTGGGGCAGAGCACACATCCGAGGACGTGGATGGGATTGAGATCAGAAGGAGGCACTAGCACAAGTGGCGAGGTGTGGTGCAGCGGCCAGGGCAGCTGACTTCGGAGCACAGGGCTCACGGTTCGATCCCCGGCGGCAGCTCAGCTCAGCACCATGTGACTCTGGGCAATAGCTCACTTAATTTCCACGACGGCCCCCAGCGCCTTGAGACCCGTAAGGGTGAGTAGTTCGCGCTTTACAAATACGGATTTAGATTTTTAGATTTTAGCATTCATGTCTGCCAGCTGGCCTGTTGCTGCTTGGTGCCGCACATGGCCCCATGACCTTCCACTGACCCCCGATACACTCTGCTGCACTTACCTTGGACCGCGACATGGACTGCCATATCCTGTTTGGTGACCAATGACACAGTGACCAGACTGCGGACTGTACCCTTCCTCTTCCGCTGTACTTGTCATTCCCCGATGGACTCTGGCTGGCCCTCCACGGGCCAATATTGTGAAGTGGGGTTGGCATGGCCCTGTACTGCTCCAGCTGCAAAACTCCACTGGATGTGCATTAAACATTCAGAAACGCACTGCTGTGTCATATCTTTCATCATTCATGTATGAATGTGTGGATGAATGTAGGGTCAGTGATTCCCCCTAACGTCAATGATGCTCATCTAGTGGGATTCCAGTCACAGTGTGCTACATTGCCGATTGCGTTCCGGGTGCCGTAGACACTACAACAGGGACACACGTATTAGTCACTTCCTTGCCGGACATGGACTGAACCACGCCCAGAGCCCCCGAGTCATTGTTGCAAGCCCTGCGCTCGTCCGGCGTACGCCAGGCCAGACCACTCCGCTTATGCTCTGATGGGGGGGCCACATAGCTACATGTCGCAGGTTTACACGCTAGTGGTCTGCAGGTCACTGGTCTAGTTGTCAGCATGTCACGGCCACTCCCTGAGGGCAGGTCTGCACACACACCACACCCATCCGGCACAGGCGTCACAGGCCATGTGACCCCGCCAATATAAGGGGCCGACAACATCACATTCCCCACTGCCGGTGGTGACTGGATGACGGACGTTCCACGATTCTCAATCATAAAGGGCCCATGAGTTGTTGCGCACAGGGTTATTGGCACCCAAAGCCATGCGGCCGTCACGGGCCTACCACCACATGGCGCTGCCTGGGGTTGCACAGGGTTAGTGGCACCCGAAGCCTTGCGGCCGTCACGGGCCCACCACCACGTGGCGCTGCCTGGGGTTGCACAGGGTTAGTGGAACCCGAAGCCTTGCGGCCGTCACAGGCCTACCACCACGTGGCGCTTACTGGGGTTGCACAGGGTTAGTGGCACCGAAATTGCTGAGCGGGTGTGCAGCCTGCAATGATGACGTGTGCACTGATGTGGTCTCTGCCATTGATGCCTCAGGACTCAGCGTCATGTGTGGGACCTGCTCGTCCGCGGTGCGGGTCTGCATGATGTATAGCATGCCATGGTGGCGGGACCGGGGCCTGGAGCTTGCACGGGCACGTGGTGTGCCCACTGGTGGACACACCGTTGGCGGCAGGTGAGCAGTGGGGCCTGGGTGCGCAAGTGCGGACAGCCAGCGCTGTCCGGCGGGAGGGGATAGGGTGCAGCTGCATGTGTGCGCAGGACAGACAGGCGTTGTTGCCGTGTGCAGTGAGATGGACTCTGCCATGATTGACTCTGGCCTTGATTACAGATTGCAGACCTGGTGGCTTTCAGTGTATACCAGCACGTGGTTGGAGACACACTGGTGGCAGCAGGTGAGCAGTGGTGCCTGGGTGCGCGGGGGCGGCAGTGTCACTCCCTCTCTCTCTCTCTCTCTCTCTCCCTTCCTTTCCTTCTCTCTCTCTCTCTCTCTCCCTTCCTTTCCTTCTCTCTCTCTCTCTCCCTTCCTTTCCTTCTCTCTCTCTCTCTCCCTTCATTTCCTTCTCTCTCTTTCTCTCTCTGCCTTTCTTGCCTTCTCTGTGTCTCGCTCCTTTGATGTGCGCATGACACACGTTCTGATTTGGTGCTTTTTTTCCCAGGCTGTGACATCAAGGTTGTCCCGGACAGACCCAACAGGAGTCTTCCGCATTGGTGTTTTGTGTTGTATTTCAATAAAGTTTTTGGTTGTTACTTCAATGATGAGTAACTGTTTCTCGTTCTTCTGACCACACATGTGTGTTTCTTTTTGTCATTGTGCGACATCATGTGCTTTTTGTGGCTCTTGTTTCGTGCACGGTATGTGTTTGTCCGGGGGGGGCCTGGGAGTGGTGGCGGTGGGTGTTGTGGCCCTCATGGGTCTCCGAGCTGCATGATCATTGTCTCCATGGCATCTGTGGGTCTTCAGATGTGGCTCTTGGCTGGGCTCCCTTTCATGCTGCAGGTAGTCGTCCTGCTTAACACCAGCAAAAGGCAGGTGTTAATTCCCTGCTGCTACTGCGGCTTATCGCCTGTTTTTGGTTCGCATCGCAGATCTGGCAGTTTGTTGTGAAAGTGGTGTTGTGGTGTTTTCGTGTGTTTTTGCACGGGAACGCCTACTCTGCATCTCATTAGGGTTAGTTCGTGGTGTCACCCGAGAGGGTAAAATTTGCAGCAGTTTTCGCGGGAATACTGGCGATGTCTGCAGTTTGCACCCGCTTGTGAATGGGGCGTTAAATCTATCCCCACTTTTGATGCGTTAAGGTGGCGATAACTCGGCGATAAGTCCTTGTGAATATGCCCCTAAGACCCTTACTCACTTAGTCACAGACCCATTCATAGACTCATGCACCTACTCACAGACCAACTCACAGACTCATGCACCCACTCACAGACCCACTCAGACACTCTCTCGTCCACTCACAGACCTACTCAGAGACTCATGCACCCACTCACAGATCTACAAAGACACTCATGCACCTACTTACAGACTCACTCAGAAACTCATGTTCCTATTCACAGATCTACAAGGAGACTCATGCACTCACTCACCGACCCACAGAGAGACTCATACACCCACTCACTGACCCACTCACACACTGATGCACTCAGTCACAGACCCACTCAGTCACTCACCTACTCAAAGACTTACCCATCCACTCACAGACCCTCCCAGAGACTCATGCATCCACACACAGTCCCACTCAGAGACTCATGCTCCCACTCACAGACCCACTCAGAGACGAATGCACCCACTCACATACCCACTCACAGACGTATGCAGCCACTCAGAGACACAATAACAGTCCACACTCACTCACAAACCTAGTCAGATGCTCACACACCCACTCACAGACCAACTCAGAGACTCACTCACCCACTCACAGACTCACACAGTCACACACCTACTCACAGAGACACTCTCACACCCACTCACAGACCTACTCAGAGACTCATGCACCAACTCACAGACCCACACAAACACTTATGTATCCACTCACAGATCTACTCAGAGACTCACACATCCACTCACAAATCCACTCAGAGACTTCCACTTCCACTTACAGACCCACTCAGAAAGTCACGCACTCACTCAGAAACCCACTCTGACCCTCACATACCCACTGAGAAACTCACAGACCCAGTCATACTCATGCACCCACTCACAGACCCACTCAGACACTGTTACACCCACTCACAGACCAATTCCAACACTAAAGCACCCAGTTAGAATCACAGAGTCACTTATATAGTTGTGTATTTTAAATATGCGGGTATCTATTGAACGTCTGCTTTTGTTTTGTGTATTCTTGTCGTATTCGCAAATTTGAAAAAAATATTTAAAAAGGTATTTAAAAAGAAAATGAACTAGTGTTTGTGTAATATGGTGGATCTGAAAAGAGTCTTTGTTGTTATTGTGTGTAGATGATAACTACACATAAAATAGGATGCAGACTTTCAAATTGTTGATGAACACCCTGTTGCCTTTCTCTGTGAAGTGAACTCCATCAGTTCTATAGACACCATCCATGTCAAAGTGAAAGGTGTTGTAGATAGAGCCAATGCTATGGTTTCTGAAGAATGCATAAATAGTTTTATTGACCTGTTTCCTGGTTTTGTCTCTCTGTGGACAGAACTCATTTGGCCACTTCCATTTCTGCATTTGGCATATATTGGAGAATACCAAGGCAGTCTGATGGAAAAGTACCATTAATGAGCAACAGTAGCCTTCATTAGGATTTCCAGTCCTACCCCAGTACGTGTGCCTAGATCATTGCCACCACAGTGCACAATCATGAGGTCAGGGTGTTTCCAATCTGCAACATTTTCAACCAAAGGTAGAATTGATGCCACTTTAATCTTCTCTGGCCAATTTAAGTAATGTCCACATTAGGCAAACCCACAATCTGCATCTAGCCATTTTGAAGGCAAGGAGGAGTAGTACACAGGAGAAGGCTGGAACAGAATTACACAATCTTCAAAATGAATGGCAGTTAAAATGGAGGTTAGGTCCTGGTTTTAAAAAAAACATATTTGATTGGATGGTGTAAATATGCTGGTAGATAAAATTAGGTAGTGTCTCTAGAGGATAAGTAAGTAGATCTGTGATTGTCTCTGGTAAAAATAAAAATGTAATGCAAATTTGCATCATATGCTTTCAATTATGAATAGTCAACCACACCTGCTGTTCATTTATATTGCTTCTAGAACGTGTTGTGAGCTTGTGACCTACTGGTTTAAGAGAGTTTTCCAAAGGAAGTTTGTGGTAAATGAAAGAATGTCCATTCCATGTTGTATGATAGTCATTCCAAGTATTTATTTAAGTATAGAAGACATGTAGAGGAGAACCCCACCAGGAGCAGCCTCCCTGCTGCTCAGCCCTACTCCAACTGACTCTCTGTCACACACCCAACATTCTATCATGCACTCTCTCTCCAACATTCCACACAGGCTGAACAGCAGGTATAACACATCCCCCTTCGTTGACAATAGTAAAAACAACAGCAATGAAATTTACATAAAATGAGATATATAGTACAAAGTCAATAATATAGTACAAAGCTAAAAGTAAGCAACACCAATGCGAACATTGAGAAGTAATATTACGTAGTAAGGCGCGACAGTAAACTCCCAAGAAGCAAGAATTTAAACAGTAGTAGCATAAAAGGACATCTTCGCCCAAACAGAAGTTTGGGTTGTGAGGTGTGGCTTAGGGTTTACCACACTGAAACATAGGAAATCACATAAACTCTGTATGAGCAACACCAATGCGAACATTGAGAAGTAATATTACGTAAGTAATTAACATCATGTATTAATATTTAGTACTAAACTGTAGAATAAGACAAAATGCGGGTCCGGACCGCAATGGGTGATAGTAACTTACCAATCCATAACCACGTAGGTGTGGGAAGCAACTTTAAAAATCATAACCACGTAAATGTGGGAAGCAAAAGCACTATGTAGTGTAATTCAACGGTAACCTCACCATGTAAACACGTAACTGCAATTGTAACCTGCGGGAAAACGTAGTAGTAAAAACAGCAAATGTCTACATTATGTAATAAGTATGAGTAAGTACTAGGCACATGTAAGCATCTCACGTAAAGGAAAAGGAAGAAGCAAGCAAGTAGAAAACGGGCAATCTGAATTATAGTAAAGCTTCAAAAAGCAAACTAGATAAGCCTTTCAACAGTAGAGTATCGTAAAACTTGAGGTAAGTAAACTTTCAGCAGTTCAGTATGGTGAGACATGTGGCAAGTAAAATTACAGGTAAATAATATTTAAATACATTTGTGAGTAAATAAAAGGATTCCCACGTGTGTGGAACAATTGCAAGTAACACCAAAATAACAGTAGTTAAGACGTAAACACCTGCACAAAACAAGCGAATGGTACAAACATCGCATATGGAGATATATGAAGTTGAACCTCAAGGAATAAGCAATGAAACATTAAAGCATTTGAGTACAAAAAAAACACTAGGAAAAAAAAAATGCACTGTCCCAAGAAAACAATAAGTTAAAATAAATAAAGTAGTCACCGTGGTCTAGAAACAGCTCAAACTTAGAAACATGTGCGTTGCAAAACACGGAAAAACAGTACCTTGTTGAAGATTAAACACTGAAGAGCAGCGCGCAGGAGCACAGGGCAGCAGAAACATAACTTCAGTAAAATTAAACAGGAGGCACAAATTACTAGTCCGCTGGAATCCAACGACGTTCCTTTGACATCTGAGGAAAGAAACTTTAAGAAGTAAGACATCTTGGTCGGCAAACAAAGTCCATGGTTGGCAGCCAGGGTAAAGAGGAACAACATCGGCTGCCGCCAACCACAAGATGGCGGCACGTTTTCAGACGTCCGGCCGGATGGCTCACGGCACGTCTGTGTAAACGGGTAACTGGCGCAGCATTAGGAGAGGAAGCGTCACGGAGATCCATGGAGCTCGCAGAGAGGAGGCTGACACAAAGTAAGGGTGCGCGCTGAGTGCGAGTGCATTGAGCACCGCTCGAGGCAATTTCAAAAGACAGGGAGCGGTTGAAATGGGATTAGTGCAGCAGCTGCCAGGGAGCATGTTACGATGGAGAATAAAAACTAAACAAGCTTTCCCCAAAAGTGCACAACACTTGCCAGAAAGCCAAATGCCCCAAAAAAAACGTTGACTAGTTCCCAGAATGCGCACAATGGTAAAAGTAAGGAGGTGGCAAACCTCCGTACCAGGCAGTTTCAATAGGAAAGTCCTCCACAATTTCATTAGTGGCACTACCATCGGGGACCTTACACCCATGTAGCACACCGA
Organism: Calotriton arnoldi; assembly: GCA_963921515.1. Taxonomy (NCBI): domain Eukaryota; kingdom Metazoa; phylum Chordata; class Amphibia; order Caudata; family Salamandridae; genus Calotriton; species Calotriton arnoldi. The sequence goes on along the minus strand of CAWUFW010008588.1, from coordinate 306,920 downwards.
GCAGGAAGCTCAAATGCCGACACACCTCCCAAGCACCCGACCGTCAGGCCGACAAAGAGAGGCTGTGGGCTGGTCACTAGCACTGGAGACACACTCCGAAGGCAGCATAGGAGACATGCAGCAAGAAATGCAGGGACTGGCAGAAAGGAGGCGAACAGTAGGCAGGAACTGACAGGAAACTGCACTTTATGGACAAACTCACCAAAAGTAGCAGGACGGGGAGGGCTGTCCCAAGGAGCAGGAAAGGCACACTTCCTCCAAAACAGGCAGGCGGTGATGTAGGTATAAGGGCACCAAAATGAAGCATTGGAAGCGCAGAAGTAGGCAGAAGGAAGTCCAATCCTTTTTAACAAAGTAGTAGAAGAATGCAGAGGACAGTTCATCATTTGTACACAAGTAGTAAATGAAAGCAGGCAGTAGTACATGCAGCTAGGCATTTAGGAAGCAGTACACACAGGCAGGATAAAGTTCATCCCTCGTAATAAAGCAGTAGGAGGAGGCAGGACACAGTACACCTTTTGTAGGCAAGTAGTAAGTGAAGGCAGGCAGGCAAGTACTTCTAGGAAACTGCATTATGGGGTAGGGAACTGTCCCAAAATCGCAGGAATTGGACGCTACTCCTTGGTACTGGGAAGGGAAGAAAGTAATGTAGAAAACTGGCACTTACTTGTAGGGCGACCTGTGGATTGGTCACTGGTGGGGTTCTTAGTGCCAGTTGAACAGGTACCTTGAATCTTTTCCTTGAGTTCATTTTTCTTCTTACTTCTTTTCATTTTGAAGTGGCACGCGTAGATTTTCTTTTTTTAAATCGTCGCCAAGTGTGGTAAATGAAAGAATGTCCATTCCATGTTGTATGATAGTCATTCCAAGTATTTATTTAAGTATAGAAGACATGTAGAGGAGAACCCCACCAGGAGCAGCCTCCCTGCTGCTCAGCCCTACTCCAACTGACTCTCTGTCACACACCCAACATTCTATCATGCACTCTCTCACCAACATTCCACACAGGCTGAACAGCAGGTATAACAAAGTTGCTTTGGAAACTCAGCTAAGAGACTGTGGGGGAAAGGGTATTAAACAGAGGCTAGTGTTTTAGTTGAAGTTAGAGTGGTTTAAAATCATTATTTATGAAGGAGGGTTTAATTTCCTAGTCAGGAGTTTCTTATGAAGTGTGGTTGTAAAGTATTAACAATACAAAACTAAATATGTTTTTGGACTCCCGTACGTATTCGGGAATTCATTGCAAAGTTAGATGGTGGGCCGCACTGAGGGTCGCGAAAAATTCACGAATTCGCTCAAAACCACTACCAGATTGGGCTTCTACACTGAAGTGCAAGAAAGCGCTAAGAAATACTGAACATTGAGAAGCGCACTAACAAAAGTAAAATATGAAAGGGAAGTTTTGATTTGCTAAGATTGACAGTATCACTCAGAGCAAAGTAGAAAAGGTTGCCATTATTGGTTGCTTTGCATGAGAGTGGTGTACAATTCTTCTGCTTAGTTCTCACATTTTCTCTGAGAGCACAGTCTAACTGACAATGTTAATTAACAGGTATGTGAATTAGAGTGTAGTTTAAAAAAAATGATTGAAAAGGTATGTGTGTATACGAGGTTGATGAAAGTGTGCATGATATGTACAAAAGTATTGTGACTGTATGACTGGATTTGTGAGTGGGTGTGTGAGTGTTTTTGTGGGTTTTAAATGTGTGTGTGAGTGACTGTGGGTGTGTGAGTGAGTATGTTAGTGTCTGTGTGCGTCTGAGAGTAGGTGTGTGAGTAGTCATTAATGCTGTGTTGCCCTGGAAGTGTACAGCGTGTGTGTGTAGTTTTACTTCATGGTCAAGTTGGCTTTGAAATCTCCTTCCTAATGTTTAAACTTCTGTTATACTATGTACTAGTTACTCCTTATGTAGGGTGCAGATATATCATAGTGGAGGGTGCTATGTGGTTAGGAGGTAAGAAATGCAGTTTGAAGTCAGTCACATGTGTACTTTGAGAACCCAATGCCAGGTAAATATATATATATATATATATATATATATATATATATATATATATATATATATATATATATATATATATATATATATATATATATATTTCATTTCATTTTCGTCTTTATTTCGATATTTTTCAATCATAAAAGACACATTAACATACATACAAAACATTGTAGCCGTATATATATTAAAATACCCATATAAGATAATCGTAAAATGATAAAATATATACAGTATACATATAAAAAGAATTCATATTTTCATAATTATAGCAGCTATTCAGTTTCGATTGTTTGTAATATATAAGTAGTTCAGATCAAAGCAGCTCATGTGTCCTTATGCACTTAACTGAACTATTGAACAGATTATAAAACAATGGAGTCATCGTTACAGGCAGATTGGTTCTTCAGGTTAATCCTTCGTATATTCCATATCCAGCTTAAATACTTTGCTAGTGCAATTACCACATCTTCATTCAGATTTGTCTTTAGAATTCGCAGAGCCGTTTTACTTAATCTAGTACCAAGATTACAACATACCGGTTTTAACCATTTTTTCCTAGGTTCTCTATACGCTTGGCATACAAATAAAATGTGCATGATAGACTCCTCCATCATCAAACAGGAGGGACATTTCATATCAGATGTATTCTGCCATTTTGATGTGAATGTTTTAATCGGGAGAGAACCTACCCTAAATTGGTGAAACAGTTTCCTGTCTTGTGGTTTTAGGACATAATTCCATATATATATCCACCTAAAGCCGCTCCTTCCGGACTGCTGGGACCCCTTGAGAGTGGCGCACACACCGGCGGAGCACACCGGTAGTCCAATTCTCTAAAATAACAAAGTCAGCGCGCTCTCAGTAACACACGACTCCGTAAGATTGCCAAACCACCGTTTAATCCACAACGCGTTTCGATTCCGTAGAACAAGGTTCTACGGAATCGAAACACGTTGTGGATTAAACGGTGGTTTGGCAATCTTACGGAGTCGTGTGTTACTGAGAGCGCGCTGACTTTGTTATTTTAGATGATATATATATATATATATATATATATATATATATATATATATATATATATATATATATATATATATATATATATATATGCAGAGTCAGTCACCTAGCCAGTGAGAGAGAGGCAGAGGCATGTAAATATTCAGTGAAATGCCCATTCAACACTTATGTATCCAGCAGTAACAGAGCCAGTTGCACACACAGTTATAAAACTCAAAACTCAGTAATAGAGGCAGTAAGTAATATATACAGCCACCTACATACATATATAGAGACCAATAGAGATACAAAGACAGCTACTGCTGATAGAAAGCAACTTTGTTACTTACACATCCAGTGACACAGCCAGATAGGGACTGACACACTTATTTAGAAGTGTACTGAAGTAGTGATACTCCTAGTCACTCATCCAGACTAGTAGTCCTTTAAACATGAGGTCTGCCTGCTACTGCAGATGCGGTGTGTGCAGTTTAACTGCCAGATCAAGTTGGCAATTAAAGGGGGGCGTGGCTTGATGCCGACGGCAGATGGCGGCTCCCGAGTGAAGCTCCTCGGGACGACGTGGACTTCATCTAGCCTAATGAGGTTTTAAAGAGTTTAATGGGTTGCGGCGAGCAGCAGAAGCTGGGCAGATACCTCGGGAACCCTCGGGGAGCATTTTGCAGACCGGAATTCGGCATATTTTTACTTTTCACTTCAGCCTTCGTGGATCACGGGAAGCGGCCGCCATTTTGTGCCGATTTTCCTCTGCCTGCCTCATGCGTGAGGAGAATTACTTGCCAATCTGCAACCAACAGGAAGGCTTTTAACAATCTGGTTCTTCTCTTAAACAATGAAAAGGCAGGTGCCAGTTACCCAATGTGCTTGTCTTTCCCCTTATTTTTTCTTCATGCTTTGAGATTTTATGTTTACGTATAACGCTTTTGGGCAACTTGACTAGAGCAGAGGCGTATCCACCATTTTGAGGGCTCTGCTTACTTTCTCTTCATCACGCATAGCGCGAGTGGCCACAATTTGCATATTCTACAGCATAATTGGATTTTAATTTGTGTTTATTTTTCTATACTGCTTTATATGGGACGATTGAAAAAACTGGAGCCCTCCACATCACGCTCCACACAGTCCTTCATCAAGAACTCAAAAATATTTTCTGAATTCTCCAAAATAGAGGACTCTATTGTTTCTTTCTCTAAAAGCTCCTCGCCTACAAGCTCTGTCCCCTCTGCCACGGGGAAAGCCACCACTAAACGCTTGAAAAAAGACCCACCTACCCCACCAAAGCCTGCTTCTCCTGTTTCTTTGGATATGTTGTTGGAAGAGATATGAGCACTCCTTCCATTCATGGAAGAAACAAACTCCAAACTACAGTTCCATACAGAGAATTGGTCTCAAATGAACGAACGACTCACAACAGTGGAACATAATGTCTCCTCCTTCGGTCTTACCATTGACAAAGTCATTATTCTCCATTCTCAGGTTTCTACGGTAACTAGACACAATATCGAATCAAAAATATAGAATGGACAGAATATCGAAGTTAAAATATAGAATGGACATAATATCGAATGGACATAATATAGTGGTTAATAATATCGAAATGCAGGTAAGTAATATCGACTGTCAAAATATCGAAGTACATAATATAGGCATTAAAATATATCGAATTTTTAATAATATCGATTTTTTTTGTGTGTTTTGTATGTTAGTATATGTGTTAAAATTGTATATTATTTTTGTAATGTATGTTTATTTTTTTTAAAGTAATTAACTTCATGTTATTTAATTTTTGCGTAATTTAATTCCATAGCGGGTTGTGGGTTTATAGGGGAATAGGGTGGGAAGTAATTTAATTATAGTAAATTAAATATGATTTATTAGGAATTATTAATTATTTTTAATATAATTTTGCGTTTTAGTTCTGTAGCGGGTTGTGGGTTTATAGGGGAATAGGGTGGGAAGTAATTTAATTGTAATTAAGTAAATATTTATTTTTATTTATTGGTATTGATAATTAATTTATTGTTAATTAATTATTTATTGGTAATTAATTTTTATTAATTGGTAATTAATTTTTATGAATTGATTAATTGATAATTATGTTAATTGTATTAATTTATTATTTGGAGCGGGTTGTGGGTTTATAGGGGAATAGGGTGGGAAGTAATTTAATTGTAATTAAGTAAATATTTATTTTTATTTATTAGTATTGATAATTAATTTATTGTTAATTAATTATTAATTGGTAATTAATTGTTATTAATTGGTAATTAATTTTTATTAATTGATTAATTGATAATTATGTTAATTGAATTAATTTATTTTTTGGAGCGGCTTGTGGGTTTATAGGGGAATAGTGTGGGAAGTAATTTAATTGTAATTAAGTAATTATTGAAATTATTGAAATTATTTTTGTGTATTGCTAATTAATGTATTGTTAATTAATTATTAATTGGTAATTTTTTATTACTTATTACATTTTTGGTTTTGACAATTAATTTGTTGTTAATTAATTATTAATAGGTAATTAATTTTTAATAAATAATATTTATTGGAATTTATAATTAATTAATTATTAAATATTTTGTAATTGTTAATTATTTTTAATTAATTTTTTATTGGTATTGATAATTAATTTATTTTTATTTAAAAATTAAATCATTACTTTCCCTACTGTTGCACTCACTGGAGTGAGAATAGTAATTTTTACCCCTACGCTATCCAACGCTTTCCCTATTGTTGCACTCACTGTAGTGGGAATAGTAATTTTAACCCCTACGCTATCCAACGCTTTCCCTACTGTTGCACTCTCTGGAGTGGGAATAGTAATTTTTACCCTCCCGCTATCCAACGCTTTCCCTACTGTTGCACTCTCTGGAGTGGGAATAGTCATTTTTACCCCTACGCTATCCAACACTTTCCTTACTGTTGCACTCTCTGGAGTGGGAATAGTAATTTTTACCCCTACGCTATCCAACGCTTTCCCTACTGTTGCACTCACTGGAGTGGGAATAGTAATTTTTACCCTCCTGCTATCCAACGCTTTCACTACTGTTGCACTCACTGGAGTGGGAATAGTAATTTTTACCCCTACGTTATCCAACGCTTTCCCTACTGTTGCACTCTCTGGAGTGGGAATAGTAATTTTTACCCCTACGCTATCCAACGCTTTCCCTACTGTTGCACTCACTGGAGTGGGAATAGTAATTTTTACCCTCCCGCTATCCAACGCTTTCCCTACTGTTGCACTCTCTCGAGTGGGAATAGTAATTTTTACCCCTACGCTATCCAACGCTTTCCTTACTGTTGCACTCTCTGGAGTGGGAATAGTAATTTTTACCCTCCCGCTATCCAACGCTTTCCCTACTGGTGCACTCACTGGAGTGGGAATAGTAATTTTTACCCTCCCGCTATCCAACGATTTCCCTACTGTTGCACTTTCTGGAGTGGGAATAGTAATTATTACCCCTACGCTATCCAACGCTTTCCTTACTGTTGCACTCTATGGAGTGGGAATAGTAATTTTTACCACTACGCTATCCAACGCTTTCCCTAGTGTTGCACTCACTGGAGTGGGAATAGTAATTTTTACCCTCCCACTATCCAACGCTTTCCCTACTGTTGCACTCACTGGAGTGGGAATAGTAAATTTTACCCTCCCACTATCCAACGCTGATGTAAATTTATTTTTAGAGATTACATATATTATTTATTAATTTTAATATTTTTAAATTAATTTTAAGTATGTTTATTTAATTATATTGATTATTTAATTAAGTTAATATTACTTTTAACATATTTTAAAAAATCGATATTTTTTACAAACTATGGTGTCCATTACGATACCGGGCGGTAAAAAATCCGCCATCAACCATAGCGGTAGAAATCCGCCCGCCCACACCGTCTGAATACCGACCGAGCAATTACAATGGCGCGAGCCGCAAACCGCCGGCGGCGGAAAATACACAAAAAATACCGCCCGCCCATGTCCGAATCCAAGTCCATCCGCCCGCCACGGACGGAAATACGCACGACAACCCAAAACCGTCCGCCCTGACGACCGAGATACCGGCCGTGAAATTAGGATCGCACCGACATGAGCGCGGTAAATCCACAAATACACCGCCCGCCAGCGTAAACAACAGTGACGGAAATGGACACGGCGGAAGCTCAGGCGGCCACGTCCCTGCACAGAAATCATCCGCGGACAAAAACAAACACACACAACATGGCCAACAAGTCCACACAGCAACCCACGCACAAATACCCAAACACAGTACAAATCCCGAAAACACATCCCCCTGGACAAACAAATAAACTACAAATCCCAGAACACCAGCCACAACACACCTGAAAACAACAGACCATCATGACACACCCACATAGGTAAGTACAAAAGCAGCTCCTTCACAGACCACAATCCCTTGCAACACTACAAACTGAGGACGAAAGCACAGAACACAGCGAGACAGAAAGGACAGCAGCACACCACAGACACGCACCCATCACACCCATCACCACCACCACCAAACACCTGACCCACAAACCCCTGCACATCACACACCACACACCGCACCAGCACCACCAACACCAAAACACACACCATGGCATCACACAGAATGCCCAAGTTCACTTCCACTGAGCTGACGGTCATGGTCGACGAGATCGTCAAGGTGCACCCACAAATCTATGGCAACCAGGTCCAACAGACACCACTATCCACCAGAAACCGGTTGTGGAGCAGGATCGTAGACCAGGTCAATGCAGTCGGGAACGTGCCACGCAACAGAGGCGAAATCAACAAAAGGTGGAACGACCTGAAAAGTGTGGTCAAGAAGAAGGAGGCCAAAAATCAGCAGCTGGCTGCCAGGACTGGCGGAGGTAATCCCGCGCTATTCAAGACCTTCAAGGCGTGGGAGGAGAAGGTGCGAGTCATCATACATCTGGAGATCCTCACCGGATTACCAGGGGGAGTCGAGGCTGGTAAGTACAAACAAACGTATACCAGCACACCGCTATGTACTCACATGCACTACCACTATGCCATAGCTCCGAGGGACAAACACCCCCATGTCCAGTACACAATACAAAAGACATCACTCACTCATGCAACAGACACTCACACACACAGCCCAAACCTACCAACTGACATAACCATGGGGGCATGTGTACAGTCAGCCAGCACCGCAACTCCCACCAGGTCCCCTCTTACTCCAGAAGCGCCAGAAGGAACACTCCCCACACCCATGTGTCAGCCATAGCTGCACTAACCGACAAGTAACAGGTAAGGAGCCGCAACACAAAGGCAGTGGGTCGGAGGGGGGACAGCTGAAGTACAACAGCCACCAGGCCCCCAGTCCCACAGTGCAGCAAGGTGGAGCACCCCCACACCCATGCGTCAGCCACTGCAGTGCACACCTGCATCCGACAGGTAGACATCTCACCCCACATGCAGGGGTTCCTGTGGGTGTCAGGCCATCACCACAACTCACAACACCGCCCCCACTCCCACAGACCAGCAACATGGAGCACCCCTCCCGCCCATAACCATGTGGCATCCATTGCATTGCGCACTCAAAAACAACCTGTAGGTGGGAGACAGTACAGGGCGGGGTGTCTGTAGGCATGAGGACAGTATTACGACTGACACATGTGACATGTCACGTAGCAGAGGAACACGCAGCACTGCTCTCTGTCACAATCATGTGACCAATGTGCACACGGACATGTATCACAGAGTCATACCCCACATGACCCATCACAGATACAGCAACACCTAAGGAGCCACGTCTGCATGCACAAGTCCCACTGGAGTACAGACCCACACGGCAGGCACTGTGCCACCCATCACACACATCAGCAACACCATCGAAGTCTTGTCCATGTAGTCCTCACTGCCTGTCACCCACACATCGTACAACAACACCCATGTAAGACAAACCTTACTAGAAGTAACAGCGTGGAACCACAATATTGCACACAAACACCACTGGACCCATGAAACACACAGGCACACAATGCACATTCAACATATCATCCATCTCATCTGTCAGCCCCAGTGTCATGGAAGGTATGTCATCCGAACAGCTGGCCCTCATACAGCAGTCATGCAGAGATACCTGCCCATGACAAATCATGTGCCTGCAGTGACTGAAGCGCACGTCACACTGTGAGTAACAACACACATAATATAGTCAACACCCCAAGAGCACTGCATTGATGCACATGTTCGAGGGCAGCACGCACACCAAGGATTTTGCCCATCTGCAATACGTCGTGTGGCACACAACAAGCACGAACTCACAACAATGCCACCAATGTAATGTCCACAAATGATGACAGTCAGCAGATATGCCGGGTATGTTAGACAGACACACACCTTTGTCTATGCACTGTCATGTTGCCAGAACACAAGTCACGTTCTGCACCCATGACTCACAGTATGTACCCCAAAACCATATTTCAACCCAAAAGCGTTGAGGGGGCTGTACCCCCTTTAGCCATCTGCGTTTTTAAGCGTTCCATTTGAACCCCAAAACCATAGTTCAACCCAAAAGCGTTGAGGGGGCTGTACCCCCTTTAGCCATCTGCGTTTCTAAGCGTTCCATTTGAACCCCAAAACCATAGTTCAACCCAAAAGCGTCGATGGGGCTGTACCCCCTTTAGCCATCTGGAGCCCGCATACACCCGAGCCACAAAATGTAGGAGCATAGCAACACACACCCATCAGCATTGCTAATCCGTCCCATGCCACATGTCCACATCACACAGTACCATTGCCTAGCCCACGCATACACACATCGTACATCCACACACACGCCCCTGGGAAACCTGTGCACGACAGTGCACGAACTGTGAATGTCAGACAACCAATACATACTTTGCTAGGTGCAACACAATGACCTATCACATTCTCCCCACAGGTGCCGAACAGCTGGATGCTGGAGAGGAGACAGCAGCCAGCACAGCCAGCCCGCAAGCCCCCGACCCGGACTCATGGATGTAGAAGACCTGGACACCTCTTCGGACGAGGACCACCCACCAGGCCCGTCTGGAGTGGCAGGGCCCAACCACTCCCCAGGGCCCCTCCTACCCACCAACACATCACCCAGGGCTGCTGACCAGTCACAGACCCCTGCTGCCATGGTCGTTGCGGCCACCACCACCGCCGCAACAACCACCACCACCACGCCATCCCTGGCCACAGCACCTGCGCAAGGGGTGGCACGCCCATCGTGCTCGACCCTGGGAGCCAGACAGAGGACCGTGGTGACCAATGTGGCGAGTGGGCCAGTCAGTGGCAGCAGTACCGGTGGGAGGAGCAGGGTCAGGCCAACGCCATCTGAGCCTGGGAGCCAAGCCCTGCCGCAAATCTCAAGAGTCCTTGGGGCCTATGAAGAGGCCCAAGGACAATGGGCCAGGTCGGCTGCCGACATGCGGGAGGTCCTTGGGGTGTTGAGGTCCATGGACGCCCATATGGGCCAATTCGTGACCCGTATGGACCGACTTGTGGACCTCATGGGCCAGCTGGTGGTGGGGGGGAGGGCCCAAGCAAGGCCAGCCACACCACCGCCGCCACCACGTGCTGTGGCGCAGGCTCGTGCAACATCTAGTTCCCCTGCGTCCACAGCTAGTGAGCAGTCCTCAGCCACCACCAGCAGCCCACCAACACAACCCCCCCCTACCAAACGTGAAAGGGGCCGTCCGAAGAGGAAACAGGTGTCCAGAGAGGACTTTGCACGCACCAACGCCAGTGAGTCAGCCAGCCACCCTGACCACCTACTGCACTGACTTGGACTACGATCCTATCCCACACTGCCATGTGAATGGTATGTGTCTGTTGGACTGTGGACATAGAACTTCATGGGTACACCTTGACCATCACGCAGCCATGGCCGTCAAATCATTGTCACAGCATGCACCACTTTTGTCATCACCTTGCACACAATCACATGTCACCGCTGTAAATAAATACACCTTGATCACAATCTGCATTATGTGTCCTGGGTTTATTCAACGATGTGCAATCGCCACCATGAGCAGAAATGCATTTACTGTGTGGTATGTCGATGGGACAGGAGAGGCTGTAGGGACCTAGTGGTGAAAAACAGAACAAGAGTACAGTCAATGAGTGTGTCACACACTCATCACACAGTACTTGTCACAAACTACAAGCAATGTACACACATCTCACACAGCAACAGGGCACAATGCAACAGCCACTGTCAGTGGCATACTAACCTGGACATGGACCATTGACACACAGCACTCAGTGAACAAAAGGCCTCCGTGACAGAGCACACATACACCTGCACAACTACAGCTACATCAGCCGTCGTACATGGACACTCACCGTCAAGTGAAGTAGCGGGCGATGAGCTGCTGACGCACATTCACAGCTCCCTCCTCCCCACTGTCCTCTTCACTCGACCTGTCCTGGTCTGCAGGCTGGGGCCCTGGTTGATCTCCGTCATCCACAATTAGGGGGATCTGCTTGCGAATAGCCAGATTGTGCAGCATGCAGCAAGCCACTACTATCTGGCACACCTTCTGTGGGGAGTACGCCAGTGCGCCCCCAACCACACGTCTGGTCCTCCCATGTGCCTCATTGTAGCGGACATCAGCTGGGGTACGAGGATGTCGTAATGGGCTGAGCAGCCAGGGCCCATTCGGGTAAGCAGAGTCACCTGGGTGTGAGGGACACAGAGAATCGTTGCAATTCCAACTGGACACAATACAGCATCGCACAGCCAGCACGCTACACTACTCCACATACTCACCAACAATCCAAGCACGGTCCCGTTGCAGATTGGTCATCAGACGTGGTAGGATGCTGTTGCGCATGATGTGCGCGTCATTTGCCGATCCTGGAAACTTCGCACACACGTGTGAAATGACCATGTCCGCAAGGCACACCACTTGCACATTTAGGGAGTGGGTGTGCTTCCTATTGCGGTAGAGGTGCTCAGTGGCCTGTGGTGCAACAAGGCCAACATGTGAGCAATCTATTGCACCAACAATGTGGGGGATCCGTCCAAGGGCATAGAAATCACCCTTCACTGCCGCCAATTCACGAGCCCTGGGGAATCGTATGTACCTGTTCCTGTACAGCATCATAGCTGACAGTACATCCCTCAGCACCATGCAGAACATGGGCTGGGACATCCCACCTCCACTGCCCACTGTGTGTTGGAATGACCCACTGGCGAAGAAATGCAGTGCAGCCATCACCTTAGCCGTGGGGGTAAATGCAGTAGGATACACCCTGCGAGGACGGAGGTGGGGTTCCAACAAGGCACATAGGCGATGCAGGGTGGGTCGGTCCAGACGGAACTTCCGGATCACCTCCACATCCTCCATGTTTGACAGCAATTGGTAGGGGTGATGCATGTTTGGCCTCCTCCTAGGAAAGATGGAAGTGGACACATGTCAAAGCAACACGCCACAGGGCATTTACACATACACAAATCAGAACTGACTGACCAAGCAATTGAATCACAGAACAGCTGACAAGTAGGGACAGCACAGCCACAATACACATACACAGGTCCCCTACCAATAGCAATGGGCAGTGACACACACCATTGCTATGAGCATGCACATGGGGAGTTAGGCCTTAACAACTTGTAAGGCATGCTGATGGAAACAGACTGCATATTCGGAAAGCTGCAACACCACAGCAACATGACTGGCTGCTGTGCATCACACTGCTTCCGAGGCTGGGTGTGTAGGGCACACACCAACAACGCTATGGACACAGGCTGAGCGGCCAAAACAAGTGGGACCTGTGGCACGAGGGGATATGAGACAGTCATTGATGTCCCTACTGCACCCTATGTACAGCACTGTACGGATCACACCTCCAGAAACATTGACAGGTGTACACATTGACAGCTCCATGCCAACACGGCTGTGTGATTGCAAATACACATCACAAGTGACACGTAACGTCGCACGTGCCAAGTGGCAGATGTACATAGTGAAAGATGGCATGTGTGTGCATATGCATATCCCATGCTCCCATGCCAATGTGTACATGATGATATGCCAACAGACATGTGGAGGCTGGCCACTGGCCATCCCTGCCTATGCACACAGCATGTTGTGGCCCCGTCCAGTGTGGACCTGCACCCACACACAAATCATGGCCACACCTGCAGATGCATTGCGCACATTAAACTGTGTGGTGCACATGGCATCAGCGGACTGTACCCGCCATGGGCCAGGCCCTTACGGCCAACTCCAATGACCCTCGCGGTTGCACCCTGCGTGTTCCACCATGGAGGTAAGCGTCCCGGGCCAGCTGGGAGCAGGCCATCGTCTGCAATTGAAGCTGGCAGACATGGTACACAAATTGCAGCAGCTTGGACCCACTGAAACTGCCCCAGGGGGCTATGTGAGTGTGTGAGTGAGACCGGCATTACCACAGCTACCTGGGACTGCAGCCTGGTACCCCTCAACAACACCTGCTGCTGCCACCTCTCCACCTACACGTGGATGACGCTGAGGATATGTCCAGGTCCACTCACCAGCGAGGAACTGGAGATCCTGGATTCCGAGCTCCACGCACACTGCACATGGCTATTCCTTGCGAAAGTTGTGTGTGAGAGACAACTGCAGTGTGTGTGGGAGTGCATGTGGGGGTCACACATGTCGTTGATCCGCAGCACTATGAGTCAGAGCCTGTGGTGTTCAAACATGCACTGCTCACCATGCTGACTGCAGGTGGCAGTGGTATGTGAGCTCTCGGGCGCTTTGACATGTCTGTCCCTCCCGAGTGGTGGTACATGGCAACTTCATGTCAGACATCCAGTGACACAGACAATTGGCAATGCAGGTCTCAGTGCACTTGTTGCTCGTGTGCATGTCAGGCTGGGGCCATGCTGCCCTTCTCAGTCCCAGCAGGCCTGGCCTGCACATTGACTGCACAATGCCAGTAGGTGACAACACAGAATGACTAGTGGGTTACATGTGTCACCTGTTCAGCACTCTCCGGATGAGCGCAAACTCAGCCCTGTACATTGGTCACACCATGCCTCGTGAAAGGGATGTGTGTGTGAGATAGTGCCACTGAATGTGACCACCGTTGCGGGGTGGGCCATGCGCAGGGCGAGTACGTTGGTTGTTGCGCAGTGTTGGTCACAGTGGGTACACCAACACAGATGTGTTGCCTTGTGAACTTTTGCTAGGTCCGCCTGACAATGGACAGTAGATGTGGGCAGACTACACATTGGTCGATGTGCTGTCTATATGCATGTGCCTTCACACCAGGCACAGCTGCCCCTGCACATGTGACCCCTGCTGCCCTCAGTGCTGGGTCTGTTGAGCTGATGCGCCATCTGTGCGTGGGGCAGACAGCTCTCCTCACTTCCGTCATTGCCCATGACATCACTTTGCCGCAGGTGACATGGATCATGGAGGGCCCACATGTACGCGTGGGTGGACTACACAAGACTGTCCAATGGTTATCACCCCCAGTCAGTGCTTCGAATGGGAAGGATGTGGTGCTGGTACTCATTTTAATGTGTAGAGTGGGCGGGGCTAGGTGCGGGGCTACATGCAAGACATGGGAAGTTCATCGGCTTATCTACTAGTTGCAATACACACGAGACACGTCTTTTCATGACCACATCAGGGTCATTCCTTGAACTGACTGGAAGTCAAACAGTCATATTTTACCCTGTCCTCATGGCCTCCCTCGCTCACCAATATATGCGTTAGCACCTGGGAAGCCAGCGCATGCACAAGCAGCTCCAAGCCCGCCCCAGAGAGGCCAAGGAGTGTATGTGTGGGTCCAGTTGAACAAGTGGTCTGTCTCGCGGCATAATAAGTGGCGGGACGCCGTCCACCTGCGTGGTGCCCCGACTCGACACCCGGGCAACATTGACAATGCATGACAGGCTCCGCAGTCCGGATACACCACCTGCAACACACAGAGGCTGTAGCTGCCCTAGCGGCCCAGGCTGCGTCCAACTGGAGCTCATGGACCCACACATTCACTCTTTGGCCTCTCGGGGCGAGCTTGGAGCTGCTTCTGCACGCGCTGGCTTCTCTGTTGCAATGGCATGTAACGTGTGTGGGGATATAGGCAATGAGTGAGATGGTGCGAGCCACCTTCCGTGATGTCACTCCTGCTCGTGATGTGTGCGTCCCCCACTACTTCCATTAGACTTGTGCCATACTACTAATTGAGGATGTGTTGCCTGCGTGATGTGTCCAGGAGGAGCGCGCCATGACATCTCACCCACCATGCTCCACTGCCATCCCGTGCCCTGGATTGCCTGTGCAGGTGGACAATGTTGGGGATACACCTGGTCGACAGGGGATGTGAGTGCCTTGGCAAGGGCCTGGCGGACGCACAGCAGTATCCAGCATGTTCACGGAGGGTGGGCTGACGTCTACACCTGATGCAGCATTGATCGTGTGCCCGCCTGTTGTGCACACACGAGTTCACATTCATCCCCAGACAGGTGGTCTTTACAAATTCCCAGGAGAGCAGCAATGTACTGTTCCGGAATCCTCCCAACACAGCGTGTTTCAACATTGCATGTGCGCACCTACCCGTCACACCTACCCACCTGAGCCAAGCGTAACTCCCGCTTCACATGACACATGTGTGTTATCCACAGTTGTGCTACTCTCTCAGGGCCGGACCTGCAACTGTCCCGTAGCACACACACAGCACCGATTCGTACTGGCATCCTGTTAGATTGGTAGGCACACTAACCCATCTCCTTCTGAGACAGTGGTGGCTGTGATGGATATTGTGACTGGGCACATTGCTTACTTTCAATGTGTGCATTTGGGAGGTGGTGGTGTGTGGTGTGTGATTGTGGTAGTGTTGGTGTGTATGTGTGTGTCGTGTCCATGTCGACTGCACACATATGTCACCCCGGGACATGGTGGATGTTTGTTACCGTGCTGAGGTCTTTGTATATGATGTGATGGGTGTGTTGTATGTTGCACAGTATGCGGTGTGTGGGTGTGTCCTTGCAGTTCAGGCTGACTCCTACTTGTTATGGTTCAGACGTTGTGTGTGTGCAGGGTGTGTGACTGTCAAGATTGTGTCTAGTCCAATTGTGCATGTCAGCATTTCAGCAGTTCTTGCTCACTGTGCAGTGCTGCCCACCCACTCTGATGTCGTGTGTGTGTTTTGTCAGGCATTGCTGTGGCATGCTTTAGCGTGGCTCCCACTTTTTGTTGCTGAGTGTGTGGTCAGACTGTGTGGGTCACTGTAAACATGTGTATGACTGTGCTTTGTAGTGAGCAGGTCGTCAGTGTTGATGTGATGATCTTTCGGGCGACTTCAGAGTGTGACAAGTCCTGCTCCACGAGCTGTGGTATTTCACTGTGGCCACTGTTGCGGCTACTCATTTGCATTGACATCCAATGACAGTGGACTACATGGTCATCTCACGACTGCCGTGTACTTCACACACTCTCATCCTCTCTCATTCGTACTTGTGAAATGAATCAGCAGAGACACATTTTTGCTTCAAGCCATGTATTGGGACTTATGTCCTCTGTGATGCAGTATAGTGGACACTACTGGCAGCGAAATGCATGTGGAGGATATACTCAGCATGATTACACATAGCATAGGGTGTAGGGGTACATGTCATTAGTTGTTGACTGTGGGATGTGTGCTTCAGAGTTACAACTGCTTAGCCGTTGCTGTGCTAATGTACATTTGCTAATTACTGTGGAGCTGCTAACTTTGACACAGACAGTATACATTTCGCCTACCAGACCGCTTGACATCATGGGCACAGTACATCTCAGTTCCATGTTACAGGTTTGCTGCTATGGTTACTCATACACACGTGTGTGGAGGTGACATCAGGGCATGGGCTTACGTGCATGCAACGGCGTCCCACTTTTTGTTGCAATGTGGTGGCTACTGGACATGACACAGTCACTGGGGTCATGTTGTTGGGGGATGCACTTGTTGTCCATGCAAAAGTCCTGGCACAGAAGTTCAGAGGGAGGTGAGGTGACAGCTCTCACATACTACAGCCGAACGATTACTGTCCACTGACCGGTGCATATGTTCATGGGCGCAGGTTACATATTATGGCATAGTTGTACGTGCAGTTATGTCCATGTGGTTGCCTTACACAAATCCCATGCCTCTGCCTCCCCCTGTTCATGCAGAGTTCCTGGATGTGATGAGGTACAGAGTGCATGTCCCGAAAATATCCGATGTCATGGCAGTGGAGTTGATGGTGTGGTGTTAGTTGCAGGTTGTGTGGTATAGTTGTTGTACTGGTAACTGCTCAGTCCGTGCGGATGCCAGGCATGGGTACGGTGTGGGACATCATTGTTCAATTGGGGGTGTTGCGTCGGGGCCCGACGAATTGACAGGTTGTCAGGAATGCGATACCTTCCAGCAGGGCTTCCATGGCATTGGTGGTAAACATGGATGACATCCAATGTAGCGGATGGTGGCTGTCAAGGTGTTGGTCGTAAGTTGTCCCTTGTAGGAGCATGATGGGACATGTTGGATGACATTCGATGAAACTGTGATCCAGAATCCGTCATGTGGAGGCACAGTGGTCCCATTGCAGTGTGGGTCCGATTGCAGCCACATACGCCATGCCCCCATAGGCTGAACAGACCCTGTCGTGGGCGTCCAGGGGGTTGAACAGTTGTACCAGGTCCGCCATTGGACATGCAGGGTTGGAGAGACATAAATCCACAGGATAGTGGAAAGGACACCTCCGACAGTAGAAGACGGGGATGCTATTGTTTTACCAGATAATCTCAATTGAATTGATCAACTGAAAACCACTAAAGGTACCTAAGGTACATATAATTTAAGCTTAGAATAACAGTAAGTTCTACTGAACTTAGAGTTGTGTGTTAAGGGATAGCACAACCCTTTCTACAACTCAAGAGAGTTTAGTAGGCCACACTAGAGTAGGTAGTGCATACACCACACCACACTAGTAATGTCTTTAAAAGCAGGATCCAAAGATGCCCTGCAGGAAGCCATTGAGCTTCCACCCTCCAAGTATGATACACTCCCATTCTTGGAATTGAGAGCTTTGTGTAACGTGAGGAAATTAAGGACAGGCCAAAGTCCCACCACCCAACACCTCCAGGAGTTGTTGGTGGCTTATGATCTTAGTAAGTCCTCAGAGACTGAAGGGGTAGGAGCAGAGGGTGGGCCAGCAGATGAGGAAGGGGCCAGGGGTACCACTACCCCCAGACCCCCTCTGAAACTGACCAGGAGGGTGACAATGACCCTGACCTGGAAAACCCAATCCCTTCTGGGGAAGATGAAGATGAGGATCTAGAGAACCACACCTTTGTCCCCCAGGAAGGATTATGAGTGTGCTCAGAAAGTCTAGGTCTCCTTCTCAGGAGTCTAACCACTCTGGCACCTCAATAGGGAGCTCTGTTTCTTCTCACAGGAGGGAATCCTCTCATGATAGAAGAAAGAGACTGGTCCAGTATGAGGAAACTCAACTAGAGATCAGGAAGAAGCAATTGGCTTTAGATAGAGAATCCCTAGATCTCCTTAGAGAGAGAAGAAAGTTGGGACTAGAGTCCCATGGTGGCAGCCATGTCCCTAGAAATAGGGAAAGGTCCTATGACCATAGGAACCTGAGCAAGATTGTCCCTCCCTACCAGAGTGGGGATGATATCCACAAATGGATAACTGCTTTAGAGAGGGCCTGTAAAGTACAGAAGGTCCCTCAGGAGCAGTGGGCAGCAATCTTGTGGCTCTCCTTTGCTGACAAAGGTAGAGACAAGCTCCTCACTGTTAGAGAGGAGGATGCTGACAATTACAAGGTCTTGAAGAGTGCTCTTATTGATGGGTTTGGCCTAACCACTGAACAGTACAGGTTGAAGTTCAGAGACACCCAAAAAGCACAGACTCAAGACTGGGTAGACTATGTGGATTGTTCTGCCAAGGCTCTGGAAGGCTGGTTGATGGGCAGTAAGGTGTGTGACTTCTCAGGATTGTATAATCTGATAATGAGGGAGCAGATTCTTAATAACTGTCAAAATCAGCTGTTGCATCAATACCTGGTTGACTCTGATCTGACCTCTCCCCAAGAATTGGGAAAGAAGGCAGACAAATGGGTCAGAACCAGGGTGAAGCAGAAGGTACAGAACCAAGGTGGGGAAACCAAGAAGCAAGATGCTAAGAACTCTGACAAGGGTGGGGAGAAGGGTAAAGATCAAAAGTCTTCATCAGGCCCCCAAAAATCTTCTTCTGGTGGGGATTCCCAGTCTACCAAGGGTAAAGGCCAAAGAAAACCATGGTGCAAGGTCTGTAAGCAAAAGACCCACTGGACCAGTGATTGCACCAAGTCCAAAGACACCAGTCCAGCACCCACCAATGCCCCTAAGGCACCTGTTCCCCCTAGTACAGTTGGTGGAAGTGCTCCAGCAAAGGGTTTAGTAGGGTTCACCCTGGGAACTGAGTTGGGCTCTGACCTAGTTAGAGAACTGACTCAGGCTGTGTTAGTCTGTGATGGAGGCATGGATGTGCCCTCCTCTATGAGTCCCAGTAATCTGGGCAAGTACAGACAACAGCCTTTAATCAATGGACGAGAGGCTTTGGCATTTAGGGACACAGGGGCAAGTGTCACAATGGTGACACAAGACCTTGTGCTACCTGGGCAAGTTATGCTTGGTGAAATGTACCAAGTGACCAATGCTAGCAATGTCAGAACAGACCATACTCTGGCAGTTGTTAACTTCTCCTGGGGAGGGGTAACTGGCCTTAAGAAGGTTGTGGTAAGTGCAAACCTACCAGTCGAATGCTTGCTTGGCAATGACTTAGAGACTTCTGCTTGGGCAGAAGTGGAGCTCAGGACCCATGCAGAAATGCTGGGGATCCCTGCAGATGTGTTTGCTGTGACCAGGTCACAAGCCAAAATGTCTAGCACTGAACAGGCCTTGGATTCTGGAAGAATGGACCAAGTGCCTTCCAAGAGGAGGAGTAGTAGGGTTAAGGCAGTGCCTTCCCCTTGGCTCAGGAGGAAGATCAGTCCCTTGAGGGGATGATCTCAGCCCTGAAGAAGGAACTGTCCCAGAGGAACTTGAACCTGACCAGGTTGAGTTCTTGGGGACAGGGGGACCTTCTAGGGCAGATCTGAGCCAGGAGCAGCAGAGCTGCCCCTCCCTTGAACCCCTCAGACAGCAAGCTGCTGCTGAGGCTGCTGGGAAAGCTAGTGGTCCCCATACAGTGTATTGGGATGATGGACTCCTGTACTCAGAGAGTAGAGACCCCAAGCCTGGTGCTACCAGGAGGTTGGTAATACCTTTGAAGTTCAGGGGCTTCCTATTGACCCTAGCCCATGATATTCCCTTAGCAGGACACCTGGGCCAGAACAAGACTTGGGACAGAATTGTCCCTCACTTTCACTGGCCCCACATGTCTGAAGACAGTAAGGAGTTTTGTCGCTCCTGTGTAACCTGCCAAGCCAGGGGCAAAGCAGGTGGCACTACAAAGGCCCCCTGATACCACTACCTGTGGTGGGGGTGCCCTTTGAGAGGGTAGGGATTGACATTGTTGGTCCCATGGATCCCCAAACAGCATCTGGACACAGATTTATACTGGTGGTAGTGGATCATGCCACCAGGTATCCAGAGGCTATACCCCTTAGGACCACTACAGCACCTGTGGTGGCAAGGGCCCTCCTGGGAATTTTCTCAAGAGTGGGCTTTCCTAAGGAGGTAGTATCAGACAGGGGTGCAAACTTCATGTCTGGGTACTTAAAAGCAATGTGGAAGGAGTGTGGAGTGACTTATTAGTTCACCACACCCTATCACCCACAATGCAATGGTTTAGTTGAGAGATTCAACAAAACCTTGAAGGGTATGATTAAAGGGCTCCCAGAAAAGCTTAGGCGTAGATGGGACATACTCTTGCCCTGCCTTTTATTCGCATATAGGGAGGTGCCTCAGAAGGGGGTTGGTTACAGCCCTTTTGAACTTCTGTTTGGCCACCCTGTGAGGGGTCCACTGTGCTTGGTGAAGGAAGGATGGGAGTTACCTCTCAAGCCCCCAAAGCAAGATATAGTGGACTATGTACTTGGTCTCCGCTCCAGGATGGCTGAGTACATGAAAAAGGCAACCAAAAACCTTGAGGCTAGCCAGGAACTTCAGAAGGCCTGGCATGACCAAAAGGCTGTTCTGACTGTTTACCAGCCAGGACAGAAGGTGTGGGTGTTGGAGCCAGTGGCCCCAGCAGCTCTCCAAGACAAATGGAGTGGACCCCACACTATTGTTGAGCAGAAGGGTGAGGTCACTTACTTAGTGGACCTGGGAACACCCAGGAGTCCCCAAAGGGGTCTCCATGTCAACATACTAAAGCCATATGTGGACAGGGCAGACATGGGCTTGCTCATGGCTACTTATGAAGGGCAGGAGGAAGAGAGTGACCCACTCCCTGACCTACTCTCACAGAACCCTGACGATGGGTCAGTTGATGGTGTAGCCTTGGCAGGCAGCCTCACTACCCAGCAACAAACTGATTGCAGGCAAGTCCTCAATCAGTTTAGACATATGTTTTCACTGACACCCAGTCAGACCACCTGGTGCTCTCATGAAGTGGACACTGGGGACAGTCTGCCTATTAAAAACAAGATTTATAGGCAACCTGACCATGTCAGGGACTGTATCAGGACTGAAGTCCAGAAAATGTTGGAATTGGGAGTAATTGAGCCCTCAGATAGCCCTTGGGCTAGTCCAGTAGTCCTAGTACCGAAACCTCACACCAGTGGTGGGAAAAGAGAGATGAGGTTTTGTGTAGACTACAGGGGTCTCAATGCAGTCACTAGGACTGATGCCCATCCAATACCCAGGGCAGATGAGCTCATAGATACTTTGGCCTCTGCCAAATATCTCAGCACATTTGACCTAACAGCTGGCTACTGGCAGATCAGACTAGCTGATATTGCAAAGCCCAAAACAGCATTTTCAACCCCTAGTGGGCATTATCAATTTGTGGTAATGCCCTTTGGTCTGAAAAATGCACCTGCCACTTTCCAGAGGTTGGTGAACACAGTTCTCACAGGACTGGAAGCCTATAGTGCAGCTTATCTAGATGATATTGCTGTCTTTAGCTCCACCTGGGAGGATCACCTGGTCCACCTCAAGAATGTTTTACAGGCCCTGCAAAAGGCAGGCCTGACTATCAAGGCCACTAAGTGCCAGATAGGGCAGAGTCAGGTTGTGTACCTGGGCCACCTTGTGGGTGGAGGCCAGGTTCAACCTTTGCAGAGCAAGATCCAGACCATCATGGACTGGACTGCTCCCACTACCCAGACTCAGGTGAGAGCCTTCTTAGGCCTGACTGGGTACTATAGGAGATTTGTCAAGGGGTATGGATCAATAGTGACACCCTTGAATGACTTAACTTCTAAGAAAATGCCCAAAAAGGTTCAGTGGACAGCTACTTGTCAAAAGGCATTTGATGACCTCAAGCAGGCCATGTGCACTGCTCCAATTCTGCAGAGTCCTGATTACTCCAAGAAGTTCATTGTTCAAACTGATGCATCTGAATTGGGGGTAGGGGCTGTACTGTCACAATTGAATGAAGAAGGTCAGGATCAGCCAGTAGCTTTTATTAGCAGAAGGCTGACCCCTAGAGAGAAACGTTGGTCAGCCATAGAGAGGAGGCCTTTGCTGTGGTCTGGGCTCTGAAGAAGTTGAGGCCATACTTGTTTGGTACACACTTCCTGGTTCAGACAGACCATAAGCCCCTCTTATGGCTAAAACAAATGAAGGGTGAAAACCCCAAACTGCTTAGGTAGTCCATTTCCCTACAGGGGATGGACTTTACAGTGGAACATAGGCCTGGGAGTAACCATGCGAATGCAGATGGACTCTCTAGGTATTTCCACTTAGAACATGAAGACTTAACTGGGCAAGGTTAGTTTAATGTCCCTACGTTTGGGGGGGTTGTGTAGGAGAGTAGGATCTGCTTCACATGGGTACCCCCACTTTTTGCTGATGCTTCACTGGTTTTCGACATTAGTCTGGCTGGGGCCCTGCTATTCAGAACCCCAGCCTAGCTGTTTCCTCTTTAAAAGGGTCTCCATGTGCCTTAGGCACATCACTGATTGGGATCTGGAGTGCCCTTGTAAGTCCCTAGTATATGGTATACTATGTACCAAGGGCATAGGTACCTCAGAGGCCTGCCAGGGGCTGCAGCATGTATTATGCCACCCCTGGAAGGCCATCCAAACTGACACCACAGGTCTGCTACTGCAGCCTGGGTAAGGTGGTGCATGCACCCCTTACTGTGGTATAGGTTACCTATATCACTAAATACATACACACATATAAACCTATAAGTCACTCCTAAGGCAGGCCTTATCAATCCTAAAGGCAGAGTGCATGGTTCCTATGTGAGAGGGTGCCCCTGCATGAGCAGGGCCCCTCTGCAGCGTTCGGAGACCATCTCTGATGCTGTTTGTAGTGCAGCCTGACCATATACTCTTAAACGCATTATATCCTCGCGGTAAAATGCTAACTATGGAATGGCTGCACCTAAACATGTCGTGTTTGGTGTCAAACATCTTGGAATACTACCCCCCGCCAATCCTGGTGGCGGGGGTAGCATTCCACCCTTCTAGAGGGAAAGGCATGTTAACTCTGGACGAGTCCGGTAACTTCTTTCCAGAGCCCTGGCATCACAAAATGGATGCTGCTGCCACAGACACGAGTCTGGCCTCCTGCTGCTGGACGAAACTCCGGCAGGGGAGGCCTGGACAATAGGTTTCCTGTCCCAGGGAGGTGTGACCACCTCCCCAGACAGGACAATGTGTATTGGGGCTGGGCGGGAGCACTTTCGGGTGCTTTGAAGTCCTGCACTGGGGGCACATTTGGTGTCCCTAGTGCATACCCCAGTTCAAACCGGATCAGGGCTTGCAGCCCCTGCTTTGGCGCGAACTGGACAAAGGGAAAGGGGTGTAGCCACCCCTCTGCCCTGACCCACCCATAGGTGGGGCCACAGAGTAGTCCATCCCCTATTTTTAGAATAAAGGTAGGAACCCAGTCCTTAGGACTTTAGATTATACCTGGACGAAACTCTGAAACTGAATCCTGGACCTTCGATGCTCTACTCACGATTAGAGGACTGAAGAATCTCCCTTGGGGTCAAGGAGTGACTCCCTGCTTGGCAGGCACCAAAGAAGCATCTGTCCGGTTCGCATCACTGAAGCTCCCGTCGGACGCCGAAGTCATCGCATCACCAGAGGTAGATTCTCAGACTTCCCGAGGCTACCCTGAGTCCCCAGCAAAGCTGAGGCCCGTGGCTATTGTGGGTGACTTGAGACCGTGACCCCTGGACACCGAGCACACTTGCAAGTGCACCATCTTCTGGGTCTCCCAAGAAGTCGTGCTTTGGGCTCCGAGTAGCCCTAGCCTCCAGCACCACCTGCACCGAAGATCACTGGCCCCCACTCCACGAGTGTCCTGTAAGCCAGCTCCACGTGCGGCGTCACGAGGCTCCTTCGCGGTTGCTAGCCCGTTGGCTAGTAGCCCTTAACGAAGGCCAATCTTTTCTTTACTTGGCAGTCTGGTTGCTCCAGGCCTGCCCTCACTTACCCTCACTGGGTGAGTTCCACAGACCTTGCTGGTCTGCACCATCGACGATCTACATCTTACTCAAGACTTGCCGTTGCCAAGGCTTGTTGGGTCCAATCTGGTCGCCGACACCTCTGCACTCGACAGACATCGAGCAACAGCCCGAATCCTGCTCCTGGTCACCGACAACGCCTCCCGGACCTCGTGGCTGAAGAGTCAAGACGACCGTCAACGAACCTGAAGCACTCGACATCGGTGGGCATCTGTCCATCGCCTTCCTGGTCACTGGCTAGTGACCCAGACTCTGTCCCCTCTGCTTTCAGGTTCTTCAGAACTCTGATCCACTCTTGGATCCACCCGGACACTTTTCTCCTGGTCGCCAGCAGCACTTTGCAGCAGATCGCCATACGAAACGATGACGAAACCCGACCCCGAAAGGCACCTATGCACCCGGCTTCCCTGGGTGAGGTAACACGAGTACTCCGGTGCTCCCGTGGGTAGAGACTCTTCAAAGTCCTAGATCTCAAAGGGTTTTGTCCTAGTCCTCTTTTAAGCGTCCCTTTCCTCTATTTTCCCGATCCCGACTTTCTCCATAGAAGTTAACGGCTTATCGCGGTTGTGTATGTACACTGCACGCGTCTCCCGTGGGTCCCCTGTGTCACTACCTTGGGTGGTTCCTTGTGGTCCAAGCACTTCTAGAGGCTCTAGGCCTAGTGTCTAGTTCAGTCGTGGTTCGCATACCACTTTATTGGTATATGGTTTGGTACGCCCCTAGGGCCCAAACGTGTATTTGTGCTATTACTGTGATTTAAGATCTTATAACCTATGTACTTCGAACTCTAGCCTCATAAAGAGACTAGAGGGGTGTGTTTAGTAATAAATACATATATTTTGAATATATACCTGGTGTGGTGCTCTTTCATTTGGTCACTCAAGAGATTATAGACTGGTAAAACAAGCTGCTTTACATTCCTTCAAGACTTAGCCTGAAGGCTGCTCTCCACAGCTACCACTAGGATAGCTTTCAATAAGGTTGTCTTTAACCTACCTACCATAAGAGTCGATTTGGACTGGTGCAAGGTGCCCACTATAATTAGTGGACAGCATATGCCAGGCCAACTTCTCACAGCCTGTGTTGGGCTTTTTTTGGAATAATGACTGTGTTGTCCTGCTTGAATAGTTGAGCTGTGGTTTCGGTGTGGGTATGGAAGGCCATTCAGTGCTATCTCCTCTCCCGTGTGTGGGCGGCACGCTGCGTTTCCGCTATACGTTGGGCCTTGTGTGTGGGTGTTGTAATTGGAGCCACCTATTGTCGGTCCCCCGGGATCTTTGATGTTACGTATTGCATGTCTTGGTATTGGGTGAAGGGTGGTATCGGTGTTTCTGTGTGGTACTGGCGTACCTTTTTCCGACGGGGTCCATATTCTGCTGGGTGATGTTGCCGCCGCTGTGTGCTTCACCATGTTTTGCACACAGGGGTGTGTCCTAACTTGGCGTGACATCACTGACATGTTCGGGTCAGTTGTGTGACGTCAGGTTGGCAACAGTGAATTGCCGGTTGGCGACATGACTGTGGCAGGACTGTCACATGACATGTGCGTTCTGGGTGGGGCTGGTGTGTGTGGTGTTTGGTTGTGACCCTGTGTTGTTTGTGTGCGGCGCATACATGGCGCTGCCGTTGGCTTATGCGTTGTGCGCATGTGTGGCTGCGTCGTCGCCGCTGCGCTGCGGGGACGTTAGTTCCTGGTCCCAGGTGGTGTGTCCCCGGTTGTTGCGAGTTGTTACAATTTGCCCGATGTGACATTTGTGGGTGCAGTGGTGGATGTGTCGCGTCCACGGCGGGGTGTCGGGGGGGCCATGTACAGTTTTACTGCACTTGCACTGTGTGAGGTGTTTGCGTGCCCTTGTTGTGTGTCTGCCTACCTGCGTCTCCGCGGTGCGTTGACTCCTAGGTTCTGCATCAGGTAGAGCATGGGGAGGGCCTGCAGTGCTGGATTCATGCTCGGGGGGTCCGCCTCTTTGGTATCCGTACTGTGCTGTCGGGTTTCTGCCTTGCTTTCACGTGCGGTGTCTCTTAGCCGGGGAGCTGTTTGGTTGTGGCATCGTAATTTGTACGCCGGGCGGTACGTGATTCCGTCGGGCGGTGTGTCTCCATTGTGCCGCGCCGCTACGTGAATGGGCGCACTTTGATGTCGGGCGGCGTCGCTGGCTTACGGGCGGTGTTTGGCTGACTTTTCACATCCTAATTGGGCGGGCGTGTGGGCTGCGGCGGGCGGACGGTAACTGGTGGTTTTTCCATCCGCCAGCACGGCGGTGGTGCTTCCGCCCGCCATCGTAATGGGCCCCTATATTTTAAACAATGATATTTTGTCTTCGATATTTTTGTACTTACCTGTTTGTAGATAGGGAGTCGATATTCTGATCTTCGATATTTTGGTGTCGATATTCTGTCCATTCTATATTTTTGTTGTCGATATTTAGTCAGTGATCCGTTTCTACACTTCAGAAGCAGGTTGAAGATCTTGAAAATCGAAACAGAAGAAACAATCTACGTATTTACGGACTACCGGAAAACTCAGAGGGTCCTGAACCCTTATCCTTCTTCAAATCATTCCTTCCCAAACTGCTGCAGTTACCAGAAGGAACATTACTTAATATTCAACGGGCTCACAGGCTTGGCCGTCAACAATCAGGTGCGTCTACTTCTCGGAGACCAAGAGGAGTCATCCTGTACTTCCTTGAATTTACAGAATTGCTCAAGGTTCTCTCAGCAGTCAAGTCAATCCAAAGAGTCACATGGTCTGGCTCCACTTTATTCTTTGCTCAAGATTATGCCAGAGTCACAGCAAATAGACGCAAGGAATTTCTCAACATGAGACCTGATCTACGTTCTCTAGGGGCTTGATACGGGCTTTTTCACCCATGTCTGTTTAAGGTCACCTACAAGAACAAGACTACAACATATGAGGATCCAATTAAATTGCGAAGTTTCATCAATTCATGTAAACCCGAAATTATGGACTTTTCTGGAGCATCGTCATCTTAGAATGTTTGGATGTTATTTAACTTTCTACAGTGGTTTCTACTTTCCTTTCTTGTTGAAGAATTCTGATTCATGGTTTAATAATTCATCATTGTTTCCTACAACTCCGTTCAAAGAAGTTTATTTAGTCATTCTACTTTATAAACTTTCCTTGTTTTTATTAAATATTTTCTTCTCTCCCATTTGCAGGTTTGTTGATGTCTACGTCTGCCCTACAGCCTTGTCATTTGAGAATTGGCATGATCCTTTCTCGCTCCTCATTGTGTTTGATCCGAACGTGTCATCTGTTCCATGTGGTTTCATCCCCCCCTTTCATTTATGATGTTCTTAGGTATGTTATGCCTTTTTTACTTTTTTATCCTTCCTTGTCCAGTCTTTGTATCCTTTTTGTTTTTCCCTCTCTTTTGTCTTTTATTTCCTTCTCCTCCTTCTCTTCCTATATTTCTCTTTTCATCATTTCCACTTTTTTTGTATTATTTAACTAATTCTGCATATAGTTGGATTGTTCTTTGGTATGTTTTTTGTTGTTTAAAGGTCTACATTGGTTGGTGTTTTCTATATATTTTTGTTTCTATTTTATGTCCTTGAAATTTGTGTCTTGGAACGTCAGGGGTTCGAACTCTCCTATTAAAAGGCAAAGGGTTTTAACTCATTTGGCTAAATTGGAAACAGACATAGCTTGTATACAAGAATCTCATTTGACAACAGAGGAATCTTTAAAATTGGAAAAAAGTTGGGTGGGGGAGGTCTTTTTCTCACCAGGGGATGGTAAACGGAATGGGGTTTTAACTCTTTGTCGTAAATCACTTACTGTTAAACTACTTTCACAATGTTCTGACGGTGATGGACGATGGTTATTTACCAAATTGTTGATTGGGAATGCTCCGATTTCTTTACTTAATATTTACGCTCCCACCACTGGAGATTCCTCTTTTTGGACTTCCCTGGCTCAACAAATTGCACACTGTATTGATGATAACTTCATTCTTGCAGGAGATTGCAATCAACTCATAGATCCTTTTTTAGACTGTAATTCAATGGTCTCTTTTGTTCGTCAGTAGGCTAAAAAACTTTCTCTCCAGACTATCAAACAATATAAGCTTATTGACGCTTGGAGGCTCTGCAACCCCACTACAAGAGAATATACTTACTATTCTCCCACCCACCATACTCAATCTCAATTAGACTATTTTTTTATTTCTCATAATGCCTCCCAATCATTAATAGCTGCGGATATTGGATCTATTTTAATATCAGATCATGCTCCTACCATCATCCAACTTGATATTTTACAAAAACCTACTAATCCCAGAAGATGGCGTTTTAATAATGCTCTTCTTTTGGACCCAATATTCAACTCCTCTTTTATCTCCTTATCCAATGAATATTTTTTACTTAATCAATCTGATACCATACCTTTTTTTGTTATATGGGATGCTTTTAAAGCAGCAGCTAGAGATTTTATCATTGGCTATGCCTCCAAGAAGCGCAAAACTTCGCGTGAATTAACTAAGACCATCTTAACCAGGATAAAGAGACTGGAGCATTCCTATTATTCTTCAAAATCAAAAGATTGTTTAACTGAACTTATAAATGCTAAGATTCAATTTAATAAGGAATCGACAGATAATGCATCAACATATTTATTAAAAACCAGTGCGAAATTTTATGGTGGCCAAAATAAAGTGGGGAAATTATTAGCTAACTACCTGAAAGTTAAACATAACAAACTTAATATAGAATCTATTATGGATGAGCAACATACATTGAAATTTAAAGATACCGAAATCCTGGATGAGTTCCTTCACTTTTATAAGATACTTTATACGTCAGAGATCCCTACCTCAGAACATCATATTTCTCAGTTTCTTTCTGGTATTCAAAAATCCTCTGACATCCGACCGAATTTTACACTCTTAGAATCAGACTTATCACAAAAGGAACTCCTTATCGCCTTACAGACACTCAAAAAAGACAAAGCACCAGGACCAGATGGTTTTACAGATGAGTTTTTTTTACACTTTGCACAATTGTTACTCCCCAAATTCTACAATCTTTTAGATTTCTTCTTACACTCATGTAGATCCGCTGGTCCTTTTTCAGATGCCCTAATTTGCCTTATTCCCAAGGAAGGAAAGGACTTAAGATACTGTAAAAATTTCCGACCCATTTCCTTAGTTAACATCGATTACAACATTTTTTCAAAAGCCTTGGCCATACGTTTAGAATCCTATTTACCTAAATTATTAGGGAAGGAACAATCTGGATTTGTTAAGGGCCGTCTCATCACAGATAATACACGCTTATTTTTTGTCATTTTGTCCAAATCCCCCAAATTACCTCATTCTCTAGCAGCAATAGCCTTAGATGCGGAAAAAGCGTTCGACAGAGTGGAATGGCCTTACCTTTTTCATACACTTAAGTGGTTTGGTTTTGGACCTAAAATGATATCTTTAATATCCATTCTTTACTCTAATCCACGAGCAGCAGTGTGTGCAAATGGCAACACCTCTCCATTTTTTGGCCTAGGCAGGGGTGTCCGTCAAGGTTGCCCTTTATCTCCGTTTTTATTTAATTTAGCCTTAGAACCTTTTTTGTCCAGAATCCGTCAGAATCACGATATACATGGATTTGATTTTCAAAACACTCACATCAAATTGGCAGCATATGCTGATGATATATTATTATTTATTTCACAACCTCAGTCCTCTATTCCTGCATTCCTACAAGAAGTTGATTTCTTTGCTTCTGTCTCCGGATATACATTAAATAAAGACAAGTGTGAAATACTACCTTTAACAAAATACACTTTTAAAGATGATTTTAGTGTCTCAAATTTCACATGGAATCCAAAACATATCAAATATTTAGGTTTACATTTTGCTCCATGCATCCCAGATACAGTTATTCGTTGTATTGATAATTGTATACAAAGAATTTCCACATTGACAACCAAATAGCACCCTCTATACTTATCCTGGTGGGGTCATTTAGACACTCTAAAAATGATGTTGACCCCTATAATATTGTATACAATGTCTAATATTCCAATATCCATTTCTTTAAAAAAAATTAAGAAAATAAATTCTGTATTATTTTTATGGAACAACAAAAAATCACGTATGTCACTATCAAAGTTAACACGTCCAAAATCAGAAGGCGATGTTAATTTTCCTGACTTCCGAATATATCAAAAGTCCTTTTTACTACGCCAATCCTCGAGATGGTTGGCTGAGTCTTTAAGGGATTGTCCTTTATGGGTTGAACTTGAGCATTCTTTTCTTTCCCCTTCTCATTTCAAGAATATGTATCCTTCACGTGCAAACCACAATCCCTGTCTATTCCTATACTTAAATACACATGGAAAATTTTGGAATCCAATTTATCTTTAGCCCCTTTGGATTTAGACTCTTTTTTCAGGTCTACACTATGGCATAATAAGATGATATTGGTACGTGGTAAGCCCGTGTATTGGAGGTCTTGGAGACAGAGGGGCCTAATTTGGATAAATCAATTATATGTACAAGATGAGATCATGCCCTTTACACAAATCAGTAGACTCTTTAACTTACCCACATCTTTTCAATCCAAATGTAACCTCTTGAAACAGGCCGTTCTAACTGCGTATGCTCAGCTTACATCTTCTAATGCTCCCACCTCTTCACCTGTTAACAAATTACACACTCTTCTTTGTGCTAACCCCAAAGCTTCTGTTATTTATAAATATTTACGTTCTTCATGCACCATCAGAGACAAAACTAAAGTGGAACTTTCATGGGAACAGGATCTAGGGATATGCTGCCCAACGTCTTTATGGTACAAAATATGTACTAAAATCAGGAAGTCCTCCAGGGCAGCAAACACTACGCAAACACTCTTTTATATACAATAGACTTCTTTTATGCCCAGTTACTTTAAATAAAACACATACGAATCTCTTAGACACTTGTTGGACATGCTCCCTCCCACATGCAGATTTACACCATTTACTCTTTACTTGTCCGCTTGTACATAACTTTTGGAAAAAGGTCTGGTCTCATGTCAATTTAATCTTTGGATCCAGTTACCCTTTTTCTATCCCCAATGTATTTTTGGGTAGTCTATCTCCTGTCGGAACCAATTGCATTTCTAATACAAAGATTATAGACCTGTTGATGGCAGTTGCTTTCCAACAAATAACTAAGAATTGGAAAGGTTTCACCAAATTATCTTATCAAGCATGGTGGTATGCCATCTGTCATAATCACAGATTAGATACAACTTTTGTATACCCTATTCATATGGCTACAAAACGATTAAATTTATGGTTACCTATCACACTGTTTATTGATGCTATTGCTGAACGATCCTTTTCCTTAACACCTATTCAACAAGAAGTTTCTCAACCTCCTTGACTTTCCTTATGTTGATATTATATTAATTTGATTGTTTTAGACCTTCTGTTGCAATTTTATACATGAACTGTAACTTTCCTTTATTTGCACCAATCCAATATGTATATCCTTTTCGCTTTCTTTTTTAAGATATGCTAATCTGACTTTTGTACACAATTATTTATCCATACGATCCATTTGGACTCATATGCCACTGATTGCTTTATTGCATTGTGTATTAAATTTCTTCAATAAACGTATTTTTTAACTAGAAGTTGGCATTTAAAACTCCTTGCCAAAGTTTAATCTTCCTGTAGGGTGTACGTAGGTCATAGGTCAGGGTAATATATGTTTAGAAGGTAAGACATGTACTTTGACTTTGAAGTCTTATTGAGTCACATATGCACTATCAGATGTATATGCTAAGATACTCATTCAGAGCCTCATTTACAAATAATTGAGACAGGGAAGTACCGTAAGTCTTTTTGCTGAGCTGCCCTATGCCAACCTGAAACGGCAGGACTACACCATACGAGATATGGTGCATTCCTGTTCTTTCAGCCAGTGTGGGTGCACACTTTGGTGCCAACATGCAACGCAAGCACCCTTGCACAATGGTGTAAGGGCGTCTGCGTTGTTGGCAGGATTGTTTTTGTGCAGGAAGGCGCACCTTCCTGCGCAAAAAAACAATCCAGAGTGGCGTTTTCTTCATTCTATGTGTGCTGCAGAATGCAGCACAGATAGAAAGAGCAAAAACAAGAAGAAATGAATACATTTCTCCTTGTTATGTCTGCTCTGGGGAGGCATAAGAGTTTGTAAATCTGGGGTAGCATCAAAATCCTTGGGTGTTGTGTGGGAACACCGACAGCAACACTCATGGAATGACGCATAGTAAGGCAACGCAGTGCTTTGTGCAGCCTTGCCTTACTGCATATCTATGGGGCCATGCAAAGCCATGCAGGGTGGCTTTGTGTCGCCTCATAGATATGATTGAGAGGCCTACGCCCACTGGAGCATCAAAAAAGTGATGCTACAGCGGTGCAGGCCTCCGGTAAATAAGCCTGTCAGTCTTCCACCCATACTGTGACCCATGAAAAAGCATAGAGACACTCACCCACCCAGTCACACAGAGACAACATCACATACACATTCAGTCCCATGTCTATACAGCACTTCAGTATCCAGCAGTAACTGAGGCAGTTGTACACACAGTTATTTCCCCCAATACTCACTAACACAGCCAGTAAGCAATACATACAGCCACTTACATACACATTTACTGACGCCTAGAGTTACAAAGCCAGCTATTCCTATGCTGACATAGGGGCATATTCTCAAGGAGCCATCACCGATGTATCGTTACTTTAGCACTGCAAAAGTAGCGATAGACTTATCGCCCTATTCACAAGCTGGTGCAAACTGTCGACATCGCCAGTTTTCCTGCGCTAGCTGCCGCAAAACACATCGCCACGGATAAGAGCGACAACTAACGCTAATGATATGCAGATTAGGCGTTCCCATGCAAAAACACACAAAAACACCACTTCGCGATATTCTCAATGACCAGCCAGATCTGCGATGCCAGACAAAAACAGGCGATAAGGCGCGTTAGCAGCAGGGACTTAACACCTGCTCATTACTCGTCTTAAGTAGGACGAAAACCTGCAGTACAGAGGGAGCCCAGGCCAGAGCCACATCTGAAGACAAACAGATGCCATGGAGCTACTAATCATGCAGCTTGGAGACCCAAGAGGGCCACAACACCCACCGCCACCACCCCCAGGACCACCCCCACCCCCAGGACCCCCTGGACCACCACCGAGGCAGCGCAGAACAAGACAGCGAACCTTCCGAAAACGCATCAGCCTCACAGACTTAATGCCAGAGGATGTCATTGCCCACTACAGGCTCAAAAGGACAACCATCCTCCGCATCCTGATTATCATTGCCCACAGGCTGACGGTACCAACACAGCGGACAACCAACATCCCTCCGCAGACAAAGCTGCTGGCTGTGCTGCACCTGTTGGCCTCTGGTACCTTCCAACCAACAACTGCCAGAGTCGGAGGAGTCTCACAGCCAGCCCTATCAAATGCCATCACACCTGTCCTGGATGCCATCATCAGTTTCATACCCCAGCACCTTCACTTCCCCCACACTGCGCAGGAACAGCTGGAGACCAAGCAAGGCTTCTACACCATAGCCGGATTCCCGCACGTGTTGGGGGCAATCGACTGCACACATTCCTACTTGTGCCCCCTGCCGACACTGCACACAATTACCGCAACAGGAAGCACATGCATTCCATCAATGTGCAGGCAATAGTGGACCACCGGGGAGTCTTCACCAATGTCATCACCAACTACCCAGGCAATGTGCATGACTCATACATCTTCCGACAGTCCATCATCAACCAGCGCTTTCAGGATGGCACCTATGGAAATGGACTGCTCGTTGGTAAGTACCAACGGAACACACCACACACCTCAATTCCACAATCTCACAATGCACAACTGTGGGAATGGACATGTAACAAAATCACATCCAACATGCCAAACAAAATGCACACCTGCCAGACACGACAACACAAGTAACTGTGGTAAGAGGGGCCAGGAATGTGGACAAACCATACACTAAGGCATAGCCCCTCTGCCACACATTTGCAGAATGTGGGGAGAGGTGGGAACCACGATTGTGCGAAGGAGGCAATGGACCTATGAATAACAATGTACACAATGCCAAGTGTGGCGGTGATGTGCTGGACAGTCTCTTGAGTATGCAGAGCACAGGCATGTCCATTTGGACACATACTGCTGGAGTCTGTAGTGTCGTGGACAGTGGATGCAACCATGTCATCACAGGCAGCGGGGAACACCTTGGACAAGTAGCCATTTCGGCCCCCCTGTAAGTGTAAGCGTAGTGGGCAGGCCCGGCGCATGCCAGTCCAGCGTTGGGGAGTGACTAAATAGGCCGCGGCTCAGGGAGTGGTTCACTTCCGGGTGGGCCACCAAAGTAACTACTGCGTGTGGCTCTGTGTCCGCCATATCCTGACCATAGGCCTACACACACGTGGCCGACCACCTACAACGGGCAAAGTCACACCGGCGACGAGGTGGCTACGTCCCACGCCACCCGGCGCACATCTCGTCATCGGCCTGCAATCGACAATGTCGTAATGTTGCATGCAACAGGAGGGCGGCCTCGCCCGAATGGATTAATAAAGGAGCGCAAGACCGCTCAGGGTCTCGGCTCATACATGCCAAATGTTGTGTGTGTATCTACATTGCCGCAGCCTGAACCGAAGGCCTAGCCTCAATATCAGCGCGAGTTCAGCCAGGCCAGAACTCCACATCTGTGTCTGCCCTATCCTTACCATAGGCCTACACACACATGGCCGCACACCTTCAACGGCCAACGTCACAGTCTTGCTGTCAGTCCTGCGGACATGCGCAGACAGGCATGACAATGGTGTGCCATAGGAGTGCAAGTGATGCAACCGCGCAGCACACACAAGTAAATAGGCTCGGTGGGAGGGAGGAGCAGCTGTGAGGCTACGTAATACACATTGTCCTACCACATTTGCCAGCAGCAATATATGGCTAACATGAATCCCAAGGTCGCACAAATCACGCACCACGAAACTTGTATGTCTGCCAACACAGCATGCAGAACCACCAGTTAACACTGACCTCACTTACCTCTCACAGGTGATCAAGGATATGCACTCTGCCCGTGGATGATGACACCCCTCCGAGACCCGAACACCCCGGCCCAGAGGCAGTACAATGTGGCCCACAAACGCAGCAGGGGCATTATTGAAGCACGTTTGGCGTGTTGAAATCACGTTTCAGGTGCCTGGACATCACCGGTGGAAGACTCCTGTACAGCCCAGAAATAGTGTGCAAGATGATCACTGCATGTTGTGTATTGCACAACCTATGTGTACGCACCAATGCCCCATGGATCCAAGTCCCAGAAGCACCGGACGATGATGAGGAAGATGATGCAGGTGGACCACACCCCACTGCAGTCGCAGCAGGAATAGCCCGAAGGAACACAATCATCAACAATTTCTTCGCATGAGCACGTCATATTGTGACTGTCCACAGCAATCATGGCACAGTACAAGATGACCACATGACCAGCATGTGCAAATAATATCTTAGCAACACACATTCCCCGTGTGCATGTCAGTCCTCTGCATTAGCACATTAATCTGACGGGTGTAAGTGCAACATTGAGTGCTTACATTCGCATATGTTGCAAGAAGAGATGGTGTGTATGTCACCTCTGTACCGAGAGGCTGTTAAGGATGTCACGTATTCGATATGCCATATCAGGGTGTCACGTAGTACGTCATGCCACTCATCAGCGTCCCACGTGTACATGAACATGACATGAAGGCCGTCATTGGTGTTCAGGAAAAGACAACAGGGTGCCATTTGTGGTTAGAGATGTACCTGCCTGATGCAAATATACACCCTGTGTGTCGAGTCCCACAACATGGCCGTAAGGGGGATGTGGGTACAGTAGACACCTCAGCAACATTGGGAAATGCACACCAGCCTAGAAGCCAGCAGGTCCACCTTGCGTGGAACACACCAAGGTGTCCCCTGTTCAAATGTGCCATGTACAGGTCACATGTGTACACGGACGTCATCCATCAAGAGAAGTGATCAGTGCCAGCTAATAGGTGCAAGGTGAGTGGTCAACCGCCTCCTCACAGCTACCTGCACCCATCACTGTCAGACTGCAGCAAAACAACACTGCTACATCAGAGCATGCAATACTGACCGTGAGGGCACGTACATGGCTGGTAAGGGTTCAACTATGCTGGAAGGCGAAGCAGTGACATCCCCCCACCCAATACCCATCACATTTCCAGAATGCAAGCAGATGACAAACTAACATTGTGGATGACAGCCCCTCTGTCTGTACTAGAAGGCGGTAGCACATCTGCACCTCCGACCTTGGGAATGCATGCGCCCGGCACACCCTGAGCGATACCATAGCAGCTGCTGATGGCTCCCACAGTACGCATAGCGCTAACCAGTGACCAACGTATTCATACCCCACACACAGGAGTCCTTGCTCGTAGTTCACTTGCATGGTATGACCTTCACACTTACGCACCGACCATCCCAGGAGTCCAAGCGCACCACACTCAAACCAATCATTGCTCCGATCTGTGGCTTCCACATAACTGCGACTTTGCCTTTGTGACACACAGCCCTATTTCATACATTGACGTGGGGCTAAGTTTGGAAATAGCGAGATTGTTGTTTTGGAGCAATGAGGCCACAGCTAGTTCACACATTCCCAGTCATCTCACTGCCTATCTGGGTCACAGACATACATGCGCATTGAAATCAGTTCCCAGGGAGCACCGTTGTTTGGAAACACTGCCCCTACATACATCCATACTTTCATACTTGCTTGATCATGGACATGACTCATCTGTGTGAATTTGAATGCCTTAATCACATTCGGTGGAGTGGTGAAGGTGGACCAGTACCTGGCCATGCACACGCTACTTTACAATGTTGCCCCGTGGAGGGCCAGCCAGGGTCCTTTGGGGAGGAAAAAGTGCATCGTAGGAGAGGGAGTTCAGTCCGCAGTCTGATTTCTGTGTCATTGGTTGCCTACACAAATGTAGCAGTCCATGTCGGGGGCCAAGGTGAGGGTCGCAGAGTGTTAAGGGGGACAGTGGAGGGTGTTATTCCTGGGCATGATGCAGAGGGCAGAACCAAGCAGAAAGAGGCCATATGGCGGAGATGAATGCTACCGCTTCCTACTTAGCCCAACAGCAGATTCATCCTCATCATCGTCCTCCTATGTGTGATGTGCCTCACATGTGGGTGGTGGTGTTTTGTCTGCGGCACTGTGTGGCAGTGACACATCAGGGGCCGGAGGTGCATTGTCAGCCGAACTGTGAGGCACTGACACATCAGGGGGCGGTGATGTGCAGGGAGTAGTGGCAGCAGCATTCATCTGCGCCAGGCCTTGTGGCAGCACTGCCATGATGAGGTTCTGCAGGGCATGGTAGATCCCTGCTACATCTCGCTGGTGTGCAGCCGTGGCAGCCATTCTTCCCACCTGCATCCGCTCCATGTTCTCCATGTTCCTCCCCATGTTGGCCAACTCACGACTGAGATCGCTGGAGCCACTCTGACTAGACAGTTGGTCTTGTCTACGAGTCATGACTCCGGCGATGTCAGCCATGGATTGTTGGAGACCATGGAGTGGACTGTGGGTGTCTGTTAGGGCCTGTAGGTGGTCCCTGATGGGACTTGGACACCCACGTATGGCATCTAGTTTGGCTGCCATGAGGTCGAACCCCACCCGCACCTGCTCTGCCGTCCCCTTCTGCCCCTGCAACACACAGCGTTGGAATGCCATGTGTTGCTCATGGGGATCCTGGGAGACGACCGTGGTGGTGGGTGCTTCCTGCTGTGTGGTCTGTGCAGGGGGTGGGTTCTCCTCGATGCAACTGGGCTGCCCTGCTCCTGGGGGTGGGGTGCTGAGGGTGTCCATGAGCTGCTGGAGGGCGTCGGGGTCGATGGTGTGTAGGTCCTCTTCATCATCGGTGATGAGGAGTACGGTCTGCTCTGCAGGAGGTGATGATTCTCCCTCTGCAATGTGAAGGGGAGATGCAGTTTGACATTGTGTTCACATGTATGTTGATGCATTGGCCAAGTTTACAGACAGACTGCATGTCAATGTACATTGTGACTGTTTGTGTGGAGATTCCTATTTAATGCTGGACAGTTGACATTTCGCCACCATCACAGATGTGAGGTTGTGTTTGTGCATTGTCATCTCACAGTTTCCTGCTATGCCAAATGCGAATGGCCATTTTCTACACACGAGCGGCAGCAGTTGTGTCCTCTGTTCTGTTGTGGAAGTGTTGCAGTTTGGTCCACTTTGTTGTAAATGTTGAGGTGCTCTGAGTGTTATGTGTGTGTGCTGCATTGTGGATGATTTGCCCCTTCAGCTCTGATTTGGCTGCCCTTATCCCTTTCAGGCGGTGTGCCTTTCACTTCTGTGCTTATACAGTGCTGAGCTGTTGCAGACTTGGGTAAATTGGGCTCTTGGTCGGAGTTGTGACTCTTGGGCATGGTTTGTCCGCAGATGTGCTGTACTTACTTGTGCATGTGTGCCATATTGTGCCCATCTACCCCCGTCCCCCCAGTCCCTGGTGGTTACTCACCCTGTTGCTGTTGTGTCAGGTCATGTTGAGCAGTGTCCGGTCCTCCGACTCCTGCCACTGTCTCCTCACTGATGACTGTGGACATCATTTCCTCCATCTCATCCAGCTCCTCCTGTGGCGCAGGACTCCCACTCCCAGTCTGCATTGCTGCTTTGCGGTTGTTGGCGAGTTTCAGCTTGGTTTTGCGCTTCACATCATTCCAGGGCCTCCTGACCTCTTCCATTGTCCTCCTCAGCACTCCGACTGCATTCTCCTTGTCCACGATGGACTGCCATATTCCATTTTTTGTTGCCAATGACACAGTGGAGGTGACGAACAGTTGTTGATGGTGTTCTGTCACCTCCGTAATCAGGATCCTGTTTTCCTGTGGACTGAACCGCGTCTTCCTCTTCTTCTTCTCCTTGCCCTTCCCTGACCCCGAGGTCCCGGGCTGGTCCTCCGTGGGGCTTGTGGAGTTCGGGTTGCCCTCTGTGCTTGCTCCGGCTACCTCCATGGTGCTTTGCAGTTGTTTGTGTTTTATTTGTATTTCATTTTTGCCGCTTTTATAGTGATTGTTCCCGCCTTACTTGTGGGACTTGCTGGCTTGGCGCTGCTTTTCGCTGGATTTTTATCGCAGTAGGGCCCATCGCAGCTTTTTTCACGTTCGGGTTTCCTTTTTTATCGCAGTAGTTGTATCGCGGACATTTGTGGCATTCTCGGGAAACTATTGCATGTTACCGCCGTGTTGGGAATACGACTTTGGCACAGAGTTATTTTCCCGCGATAGACGGCGATGTGAAAAATTGCGTTAGCCTAATTTGGCGATGTTTATCGCACGTTCTTGTGAATATCCCCCATAGTTACTTACATATCCAATGACACACCCACATAGGGACTGACACACTCAGTCAGATATATACTCAAGTACCGACACTACTAGTCACCTATCCAGACAAGTAGTCATTTAAACATGTCTAAGGCCTGCTACTGCAGAACCTGTGTGTACAGTTTTACTGCCAGGGGAACCTGGCATTTAAAACCCCTTGCCAAGCCTTCAACTCCCCTTTTACTACATATAACTCACCCCTAAAGTAGGCCGCAAGTAGGTCATAGGGCAGGATGGTATGTGCTTAATAGGTAAGATATGTACTTTGAAGTTTCAGTGAATTACATGTGCACTTTCAGACCCATACGCCCAGTTATAATTCCTCTCTGCCACCCATACTGCAACTTACATACCTATTTATAAAAGGATAGACCCTCTCACACATCCAGTCAGACAGTGACAGAGAGACTTAGACATTCACTCACACAGCACATATGTATCCAGCAGTAACAGAGCCAGTTGCACACACAGTTACATATCACAACACTCACTAACACAGCCAGTAAGCTATCCATACAGCCACTTGCATACAGATTTACACACTCATAGAGTTATTAAGTGACCCACTCATATAGCGATATAGTTACTTACACATACAGTCACAAACCCAAAGAGGGACTGAAAGACTCACTCTGTTATGTAGTCAAGTACTGCCACTCCTAGTCACCCATGCTGACAAGTACTCCTTTAAACATGTATTGGGTCTGCTAATGCATAGTCTGTGAGTTCAGTTTTACTGCAAGGTAGTCTTGGCATTTAAAACTAATTGCCAAACCTTAAACTCCCCTTTCTCTCTATATATGTCTCTTTTAAGGTAGACCACAGGTAGGGCATAGGACAGGGTGTTATGTGCTTAAAAGGTGGTAAGACATGCACTTTTAAGTTTCAGTGACTTAGACGTGCATTTACAATTCCATACGCCCAGTTATACATCCAGTCTCCTACCCATACTGCAACTCAGATACCTATTTAGAAAATCATAGCGCCATTCACACACCAAGTCAGATAGCGACAAAGGCATTTAGGCATTCACTCACACACTGACGTACCAGTCATGTATGCAGCAGTAATGGAGCCAGTTGCACACCCAGTTACATACCCCAATACTCACTAACACAGCTTTTAAACTAACCATACAGTAACTTGCATACAGTTTCACATATGCATACAGTTGCTTAGAGAGCCAGTGAAATGGTGATATAGTTGCTTAGACATTCAGTCAGACACCCACAGACAGACTGATACACTCACTCAGATATGTATTGAAGTACTGACACAACCAAGTCACCCATCCAGACAAGTAGGCCTTTAAAAATGTCTTGGGCCTGCTACTGCAGAGTCTGTATGTGTAGCTTTACTGCCAGGTCGATTTGGCATTTGAACCTGCTTTGTCAAGCCTTAAACTCCCCTTTTACGACATATAAGTCATCCCTAAGGTAGGCCGTAGGTAGGTCATGGGGCAGGGTGGTATGTGCTTAAAAGGTAAGACATGTAGTTTGAAGTTTCAGTGAGTTACGTGTGTACTTTCAGACCCACAAGGCCCAGGTATATATCCAGTCTCCCACCCATACTGCAAAACACATACCTATTTACAAAAGCATATAACAACTCGCACACCCAGCCAGACAGTAACAGAGGCACTTTGACATTCACTCACACAGCACTTATGTGTCCTGCAGTAACAGATCCAGTTGCACACACAATTACATACCACAACACACACTAACACAGCCAGGAATCTATCCAAACAGGCACTTGCACACATACTTATACACTCATAGAGTTACTAAGAGAGACACTCATATACTGATATAGTTGCTTAGACATACAGTGACACACCCAAAGATGTACTGAAACACTCAGTCAGATATGTAGTCAAGTACTGCCTAACCTAGTCACCCATCCAGACAAGTAGTCCTTTAAACATGTGTTTGGCCTGCTACTGCAGAGCCTGTGTATGCAGTTTATCAGGCAGGTCCATATGGAGCACACTCCCACACACACAGCACCGTAATGATGTCCCTCGTATATCAGCAGGTCAGTTGATAACACACATGAGGACTTGATGCCCAAGCCCTCCTCCACATTTCAGCTAATCCCGAATACCCTATGCCCACGGGTTGGGGATAGAAACCCCTGCTGATCCTGGGCTGATTGCGGCCAGAGTCACAATTAATCAGGATCCCAGGGAAGAAGGTGGGGGGGAGGATAGCAGGGTAAATTAGGCGGGAGTCGAGAAATGGGGGTTTGGCCACCACTTGAGTAGTTAACCCGCAGGATGCGAAGCAGAAGCGGGCTAAGGGCGATAGTCGTTCAATCAAAGAATTCCACAATGTGCCTTATGGCACAAGCCCAGTTCTGCGACGCACAGGGCGGTCATGCAATCTCTTGGCCCACTTTCGATCACTCTCTGAAGCATTCTTCAGCCCAATCAATTACTCTCATCACCCAAGTCTGATCCGGGCGATACTACCTGACAACACAAAGTCATCGGGCCAGGTGAGGAGAGGGCCATTGATCCACCGCACTTAGCGCACAAAAGTAACTATTGATGAATGGGGGTGAAGCAGGGGAGCCTCTCAGAAGAAGGAGGCACCCCGTCTGGCACATGTCGCACATGTATGCACCTAGGCAATCCGGGCACAACAGAACATGAATCCGCTCCTCTGCAACTCCCTCGAAAGGAGGCACAATGTATTGTGTGCATAGATACGGGTCGCACCAAACAATACCGGTCATACAATAAAGAGTTGCAAATTCCATACTTCCCAAGAAATGAGGCACAATGCCTGGTGCACCCTGATACAGGTTACACCAGAAAGTTCTTGTCACACACACAGGCACTAGTTTAGCAGTGCCGCATGAGGTAGAATGAGGCTCTACTAGGGTACGCCCTCGCTCAGAAGTCGCAACCTGTGAATCGGATACCTTCACCGTATGCAATGAGCATGGAGTTGGCGTCTTGCACGAGAGAGATGCAGCCCGATAGACGAAGCGGGCCATGCTGGATCCCACAACCGGTGAAGCCGCTCACTGCCAACAAGACACTTATGCATTTTGAGGCCCCCACGATGCATGGGCCACGCTCCTTAGATTCAGGCAGTACTTTTGGGGTTCCGCACAAGGCAATCCGGTCTGCAGGCATAATTCCATGCTCACGCCGCGCTACCCCTTGGTATCCAGCAGACACCCCCAAACTAATGGGCTTGTGACACCTGGAGAGTGGTGCCCTCTGAAGTGTCCACAGTGTCTGCCAGAACCCCAAACAGACGTCAGAGCTTTCTTGAGCCACACCGGGATAAGAGAGAACAGTGAGGGAACTGCCCCAACACTTGGTGAAAGTCCCACTGCTGGTCCGGAGTTAGGGTGGGGGACAGGATTACTCCTTCCACCATCCCAACCATTTCCTTACAGTCCAAGAGGTCGGGGAGAGTGCCACTCTCCTCTTCCTCCTCTCCATCAGTCACCATTAGCATGGTGACCTACGACCTCTCAAAGTGTGGCTTGAGGTGACTGATGTGTTGTACTCAAAGGGGCTGGCTTGGGGACTTGAGAGTCACCAGGTAGGTGGTCTCTCCTTTCCTCTCAATCACCTCATGGGGCCCGGTCCAGCGGTCCTGGATGGACTCCGGCTCTATAGCCTCCATCACCCACACTTTCTGTCCAGGTGTCAGCTCCACAGGAGTGGTGCTTCTATCATAGCACTCATTCTTGACTTCCTGGCTGGCTTCTAAGTTGTGGGTGGCTTACTTTCTAAACCTGGCCATTTGGTTCCGGAAAGCCAGCATGTAGCTTACTACATCCCTGGGAGTTCTCTTGGGAGACTGCTCCCAGCTCTCCTTGCCCCAACTCAGAGGTCCCCTGACCGTGTGCCCGAATAAAAGTTTGAAGGGGCCAAAATCCAACAGGCATGGTAAGAGGACTTCCCACTTTTACCTCAGGGCCTCCGGCAGGCCTCTGATCATGCCTTTCAGGGTCTTGTTGAATCTCTCAACAAGTCCATTAATATGTCGGGTGGATAGGGGTGAAGAACTTATATGTCACTCCACACTCCTTCCACATGGCCTGCATGTAAGTAGACATGAAGTTCGCGCCTTTGTCAGACACCACCACCCTGGGGAATCCCACTCGGGTAAATATCCTCATCAGTCGATGCAGTCATGGTCCTCAGAGGGATTGCCTCTGGGTACCGAGTAGCATGATCCACCAGAACCAGGATGAACCAATGCCCTGTGGCCATCTGGGAATCCATAGGCCCTAAAGTGTTGATGCTCACCCTCTCAAAGAGGGTGTCAATGATGGGCAAGGGGCTAAGGGAAGTTTAAGTTTCT
This sequence comes from Calotriton arnoldi, assembly GCA_963921515.1. NCBI lineage: Eukaryota > Metazoa > Chordata > Amphibia > Caudata > Salamandridae > Calotriton > Calotriton arnoldi. The sequence goes on along the minus strand of CAWUFW010008588.1, from coordinate 262,529 downwards.
GCCCCACCTTGCCAATGGCCTGGTAGGTGACGCAGGTCCTGCAGAATGCAATCAATCAAAGAACTTTATTTCGATCATTGTAGATCATAAAAGTACACCAAAAAACAAGACACTTACAAACACAGATACAAATAAGACATAATATTATAAATAATCGTTCGCAATTTATTTACAGTGGCAGCACAATAGAGTGATCAGAGTGCATCATTATTTGTACCAGGAAAATTCATTACAGTAGCAGCATGGTGAAGCAATAAAAATTACATAATTATTTGTACTTAAGTTCTTCATCATATGTGTTGGACTTGGCCCTTTTGGCAGGTTCACCCCTGAACTTTTTGCCTGTTAATGTGACCTGATCTTAGTAGTTTTTGGCCTCTGCGCTCTTTAGCACTGTGTCCCAGTGTAAAGTGCGTGCGCACTCTGAGTGCGTGTGGTGAGATTGTCCTGCCCTCCCATAGGAATGCATGGGGGATATGTGTGTCCATGGTAATTCCTGGTGTGAGAGGAGTGCAGGGGCGAGTTTAGTATGTGCAAACTCGTGAGAATAAATGCTGCGCAATGGTGTGTGCAGATTTATTATGACTGGTGTAGAAATGCCACTTTTAGAAGTTGGCATTTATGTGTGCTCTGTGTCTGCCTGCCTGATGTGAATTGCATGTCTGGCTTGTGAGTGACAGGGGCTGGGAGGTGTGTGTGGCTCCAGGAGGGGCAGGGTGAGTCAGCGCAGGGCTGAATAGGGAGATCTGCATCTAGATGGGAGGGAGGAGTTGCACCTGGGACCTGAATAGGACTGTGCCTTCCCTCCACAATGCTGGCTCCGCCCCATGTGGTGCGTCTGATGTCCCTAGCCTGTCCTGTGAAAGGAGAGAGGAGCTGAGCAAAACAAAGTGCTCCAAAGCTCCCCCAAAACCAGTTCTAACTGGTATCCCTAAACCCTGCACCTTTAGACAAGGGAAAAGGGTGTATAAAAGAAGGGGATGTGACCCCATGTAAATGTGCTGTTGTGCTGACTTGCAGGGGACACTCTGCCAGGAGGAACCGCCGCGGGACCCAGCTGCTGTTTCCTGGGGGTCCCTGCGTGCTGGCCTGCCTGGCTGCGCTGTGCTGGGGTCACACCAGCACCAAGGACTCTTTATTGTTGGCCTTTTTGGGGCCACTGCTGGAGCTTGTGCTGCTTCTAATGCCTTGTGAGCGCTGTATTTTTATTTAGAAGAGCGCGTTGCTCTTTGTTGCTGAGAGGAGCGCATCCGTGTTGGCCTGCAGCGCTGAGCTGCAATCAATTTCGAGGGAATCCCGACGTAGGGATTCCCCCGCATTGCTGGCTTCCTGCGGGAGCCCACCCCGCTATTTTGTGCTCCTGTTGGAAGCAGGAGCCCACCCCGCAATTGTGCTTATTCGAAAGCGGGAGCCCACCCCGCATTTGCACCGGAGTCCGGAGACCGAGAACCGCCGCGGCCCGAGCCGGAAGTCAGGCGGACCGCCTGGACGTGGGCGGGGCCTTGCGGGCGAAGCAGGAGGAAGACGCCGTAAGGGGAAGTCAGGCAGACCGGCTGCCTGATCGTGGGCGGGGCTCCCTTGCCAGTGGAAGCCGCGCGTATGGCCGGAGACTGTTGCGAGACCCGCGTCGCATTGCCGAGACCGGAGGAGTCCAGAAGGGGAGCCCGGTGAGTGAGGCCGAGGGGAGGAGTTCGACCGGAGCCTTGAGGGCCCCCAGGGCAGAGACTTCCCCCGTGAGTGACGAGTCCCGGTGAGTGGGGCTCAATATTGAAGCAGTGTTGGCGCTCCCGGAGGCACCGGGACGCCTGGGCCGATTTCTTCTTGGGCAAAGTCTTGTCAGAGTAACGGAGTGGGGCTCAACAGCCTAATTCCCCAGCTGCACCGCGAGAGAGAGCGGGCAGCTGCGACGGTGGAGAGCAATGTTTGGTTCCTTAGCTCCGAAGTAGGGGCTTTAAAAGGCACTGTTAGTACCCGTGCTGGGTTGTCTTTCTCAGCTGTACCGCGAGAGAGCGGGCAGCTGCAACGTTGGGGTCAGTTTTATTGCGAGTCCCAGAGAGGGGCTCAGGGGGCACGCTGGTGCCCGTGCTCATTTTTACAGCTGCCCAGCAAGTAGTGGGTAGCTGCCACGTTTAGGTTGTGCACCGGCGCACTTTGCTTTGCTGCTGTTGCAGCCCGGCCTGACATTCTGGACGTTGGGCATTTGAGCCCTGTGAGAGGCCAGTTGGCCTGGGGCCAGTTTAGTGCGTTGTGCCCCCGATTGGGGCACACTGTATTTATGCCAATTATTTCCTAAGGTGTTCATGCCCGATGTCATGTTATGATGTTTAGGGGAGTGCCTACTTGCGTAATGTATTTATGCTGGTGAGGCCCATTGCGTAAGATGTTTATACTTATGAGGTTTTATGCCTACAGATATGGTTATGAGGTTATTGCATAATGTGTTTACGCTGGTGAGGCCTAATGCGTAATGTATGATGCTAATGAGGTTTGGGCCTAATGTAGTTTTATGCACAAGGTGATTTATGCATCCTATGTTTTACATTGCAGGTTCCCAGGCTTAGTTCCTAACTGTACCAGTAATTACTGGTTGTGCGCTACATTTATTATTTGTGCTACATTTACAATTGGTGATTTGTGATGGTTATGACAGTGGCCCCATTGGCCCTGTCGTGTGTAAATAGTCCCCTGTGAATATTGCCTCGTGCCAGTGGGCACACTGTAGATTATGTGATTATGTCTCTAATGTATTTATGACAATACAAAGGCTATTTTTTATATAACCTTGTGTGGAGTTCCTTTTGTGGTGTGCCTAGGGTGTTGCTGCTGTGTGAGTGTGCTGCGCAAACGCTTTACACATTGCCTCCGGGATAAGCCTGACTGCTCGTGCCAAGCTACCAAGGGGGTGAGCAGGGGTTATCTTTGGCGTGTAACTCCCTCGCCCTGACTAGAGGGGTGGTTTCTGCTTGGCTTTGGCGTCAGCCTTAGCCCACCAGAAATCCCATTTCTAACATTGGTGATCAGCGGTGAGGATAGGACTTGTGTTTGCGCAGTACCACAGCGACAACTGGTTGCACTACAAGCTCTGCATTTAGATAATCACGTGTTTGGGGATTATTGTTTCTGAGTTTTATTTGATTTTTTTCTCCTAAAAAGTGTCATTTGTTAATTGTGTACTCTTACTTCAGCTCAGACGCCTAAGTCTCTTGTGTTGCACCTGTGTTTTAAAAACCTTGCCAGAATGGAACCTACCTTTAATGCATATAATCTGTTGAAATACAGTTTGTTGGAGTTAAGGGGGTTCTGTGATGAGAGAAGCTTACCAGTGGGTGAGGAAGACACTTGGCTATCCCTTAGGTCAGCCCTGCTACACTGGCAACAGGATAGATGGAGACAGATAGGCAGGGACCAGGCCGCACTCCAAGAGGATGGTGGGTCTGAGGGTGGCCCTGAGGAGTCTGAAGAGGAGGAAGAAGATGACAGGACAGGGACGCCAGTAGATAGTGAGGATCCCATAGATAGGGAGTCTCTTGCTGGGTCCAGTGTCGGGGGCAGTGCCCCACCCCTTTCCCTATCCCCAGAGGAGTGGGTAGATAGGAGGGAAGAAAGGGAGCATCAGCTGGCTTTGGAGAAGCTCAAGTTAGAGTATGCCAAGGAGATAGCGCAGCTGAGTGTGGAGGAGAAAAAGCTAGAGACCGAGAGGGTCTTAGCGCAGGAGAGGATGGCGGAGCCTGAGAGGGCCTTCGGCAGGGAGAAATTAGCTCTGGAGGGTAGGTTATCCCCTGAGAGTAGTTTCAATTGTCTGGATTCACCAGTGGAGGTGGGATCCAGTGGTGGCAGCAATATGGAGTCCGGTGCAGGAAGTCCCATTCCCAGTTCCCAGAATATGGTACTTGGCTCCCAGGAAGAGGAGTACAGGTTGAAGTTCAGGGGCAGTAGGAAACTGTCTCACCAGTCTTGGGGGGGGTTTGTGGATGACTGTAGTGATGCACTGGTTGACTGGGTAAAGTGTGCCACGGGACAGGATTTTGAAGGACTGTTCAATCTGGTTATTAGAGAGCACCTGCTCAGTTATTGTTTTCCAGGGTTGCGCCAACACCTGTTGGAGTGTGGGCACCCTGATCCATGGGATCTTGCATGGGAAGCAGACCTCTGGGTGGTGGCCCGAGGTTCTGATGAGGCATTGGGGAGTGATTCCAAAAGTAATGGTTCAGGTATCTTCCAGTCCTGTATCGGGGAAGAGGTTCAGAGTAGCCCAGCTGGGTCCCAATGTAGTGGGAGGGGTGTAGGGGCTCACGTCCTGTCTCAGTGTAGTAGGAGTGAGTGTGGGACTGAGTGTCCCCAGGTGCCCGAAACCCAGTCTCAGAACCTGGATGGTTTCTTCAGGGAACACCAGGTTGGGAGCCTAGGCTGTCCTGTTAGTCCATTTGAGGAGGATCTCCTAGTGTCTGGAGAACCTGGAGCGTCTGTAAATAGAGCTCCAGTGGTTCTGGTGTCTGGCGGTACTGCTCCAGTTGGGAGGGTACAGAAGTCCAGAGAGAGGGGTGACATGGGGTTGTGTTCCCCAGTGGAAGAGCCAGTGGGTCAGGGACCAGCCAGAAGGGCTGAGTCTCCTAGAAGTGACCATGGTGACACCACGTCTGTCCTGGGGGATCTTCGCGCACTGTCAGGTGGACAGGGGTCGGGAGATCTGCGCCAGGCAGACTGTCACACGACACAGGAGTCATGTGTTACCCTCGGGGGGCTACTGTGTGAGTCCCCAGAAGTCCTGGAGTGCCAGGCAAGTACTCAGCCACAGGGTTTAGACCCAAGGTTGGGAGGCCAGGTTCAGGATCTGCCTGACCTGGAGGGAAGGACGTCTGTAACTAGTGTCCTGACCGGTTCATCTTCCAGGGGTACCGCTCCAGTTGGGAGGGTGCAGAACTCTGGAAGGGGGTGCAGAGGGAGGGAGCCCTCACCTCTGACCCCGGTGCAACCTGAGGGGTTAAACCCTAGGTTGGGAGACCAGTTTTTGGAGAGAGGTCCTGAACTGGTGGGAGAGTTGTGTTCTGGGGGTGACTCTCCAAGGAGGAGAGTGCGGACCCATAGAAGGAGAGGTAGGGGAGGAGAGCCTCGCCCGTGACTCTTGGTCAGCCTGAGGGTGCGGACCCTGGGCTGGAGGATCAGTGGCAGTTTAGAACTGCCCTGATGAGGGGAAGAGTGGAGAATGGCTACTATGTGCCAGGGGTTACTACCCCCCACTCTGTGGATGGGCAAGGACCAGTGGCATCTGGATGGCCTAGGGCCTGGTCCTGGCCGCGGACAGCTAGGGAGTACCCGTGGGGTAGCCCAGTTGCTCCGGACAGCTTTTTCAGAAGGAACCACATGGGTTCACCGTGGCGTAGAACAGGAGGGTGTCCCTGCAGTTGCGGGCCCGCGTCCGTGTTCTATCGCCCCAAGCAGGGAAGCCCATCACGGTGGTGATTGGTCTACCCTGCGTTTTGGCTGGAAGGGGTTGTGTTGGACTTGGCCCTTTTGGCAGGTTCACCCCTGAACTTTTGCCTGTTAATGTGACCTGCTCTTAGTAGTTTTGGCCTCTGCGCTCTTTAGCACTGTGTCCCAGTGTAAAGTGCGTGCGCACTCTGAGTGCGTGTGGTGAGATTGTCCTGCCCTCCCATAGGAATGCATGGGGGATATGTGTGTCCATGGTAATTCCTGGTGTGAGAGGAGTGCAGGGGCGAGTTTAGTCTGTGCGAACTCGTGAGAATAAATGCTGCGCAATGGTGTGTGCAGATTTATTATGACTGGTGTAGAAATGCCACTTTTAGAAGTTGGCATTTATGTGTGCTCTGTGTCTGCCTGCCTGATGTGAATTGCATGTCTGGCTTGTGAGTGACAGGGGCTGGGAGGTGTGTGTGGCTCCAGGAGGGGCAGGGTGAGTCAGCGCAGGGCTGAATAGGGAGATCTGCATCTAGATGGGAGGGAGGAGTTGCACCTGGGACCTGAATAGGACTGTGCCTTCCCTCCACAATGCTGGCTCCGCCCCCTGTGGTGCGTCTGATGTCCCTAGCCTGTCCTGTGAAAGGAGAGAGGAGCTGAGCAAAACAAAGTGCTCCAAAGCTCCCCCAAAACCAGTTCTAACTGGTATCCCTAAACCCTGCACCTTTAGACAAGGGAAAAGGGTGTATAAAAGAAGGGGCTGTGACCCCATGTAAATGTTCTGTTGTGCTGACTTGCAGAGGACACTCTGCCAGGAGGAACCGCCGCGGGACCCAGCTGCTGTTTCCTGGGGGTCCCTGCGTGCTGGCCTGCCTGGCTGCGCTGTGCTGGGGTCACACCAGCACCAAGGACTCTTTATTGTTGGCCTTTTGGGGCCACTGCTGGAGCTTGTGCTGCTTCTAACGCCTTGTGAGCGCTGTATTTTTATTTAGAAGAGCGCGTTGCACTTTGTTGCTGAGAGGAGCGCATCCGTGTTGGCCTGCAGCGCTGAGCTGCGATCAACTTCGAGGGAATCCCGACGTAGGGATTCCCCCGCATTGCTGGCTTCCTGCGGGAGCCCACCCCGCTATTTTGTGCTCCTGTTGGAAGCAGGAGCCCACCCCGCAATTGTGCTTATTCGAAAGCGGGAGCCCACCCTGCATTTGCACCGGAGTCCGGAGACCGAGAACCGCCGCGGCCCGAGCCGGAAGTCAGGCGGACCGCCTGGACATGGGCGGGGCCTTGTGGGTGAAGCAGGAGGAAGACGCCGTAAGGGGAAGTCAGGCAGACCGGCTGCCTGATCGTGGGCGGGGCTCCCTTGCCAGTGGAAGCTGCGCGTATGGCCGGAGACTGTTGCGAGACCCGCGTCGCATTGCCGAGACCGGAGGAGTCCAGAAGGGGAGCCCGGTGAGTGAGGCCGAGGGGAGGAGTTCGACCGGAGCCTTGAGGGCCCCCAGGGCAGAGACTTCCCCCGTGAGTGACGAGTCCCGGTGAGTGGGGCTCAATTGTGAAGCAGTGTCGGCGCTCCCGGAGGCACCGGGGCACCTGGGCCGATTTCTTCTTGGGCAAAGTCTTGTCAGAGTCCCGGAGTGGGGCTCAACAGCCTAATTCCCCAGCTGCACCGCGAGAGAGAGCGGGCAGCTGCGACGGTGGAGAGCAATGTTTGGTTCCTTAGCTCCGAAGTAGGGGCTTTAAAAGGCACTGTTAGTACCCGTGCTGGGTTGTCTTTCTCAGCTGTACCGCGAGAGAGCGGGCAGCTGCAACGTTGGGGTCAGTTTTATTGCGAGTCCCAGAGAGGGGCTCAGGGGGCACGCTGGTGCCCGTGCTAATTTTTACAGCTGCCCAGCAAGTAGTGGGCAGCTGCCACGTTTAGGTTGTGCACCGGCGCACTTTGCTTTGCTGCTGTTGCAGCCCGGCCTGACATTCTGGACGTTGGGCATTTGAGCCCTGTGAGAGGCCAGTTGGCCTGGGGCCAGTTTAGTGCGTTGTGCCCCCGATTGGGGCACACTGTATTTATGCCAATTATTTCCTAAGGTGTTCATGCCCGATGTCATGTTATGATGTTTAGGGGGAGTACCTACTTGCGTAATGTATTTATGCTGGTGAGGCCCATTGCGTAAGATGTTTATACTTATGAGGTTTTATGCCTACAGATATGGTTATGAGGTTATTGCATAATGTGTTTACGCTGGTGAGGCCTAATGCGTAATGTATGATGCTAATGAGGTTTGGGCCTAATGTAGTTTTATGCGCAAGGTGATTTATGCATCCTATGTTTTACATTGCAGGTTCCCAGGCTTAGTTCCTAACTGTACCAGTAATTACTGGTTGTGCGCTACATTTATTATTTGTGCTACATTTACAATTGGTGATTTGTGATGGTTATGACAGTGGCCCCATTGGCCCTGTCGTGTGTAAATAGTCCCCTGTGAATATTGCCTCGTGCCAGTGGGCACACTGTAGATTATGTGATTATGTCTCTAATGTATTTATGACAATACAAAGGCTATTTTTTATATAACCTTGTGTGGAGTTCCTTTTGTGGTGTGCCTAGGGTGTTGCTGCTGTGTGAGTGTGCTGCGCAAACGCTTTACACATTGCCTCCGGGATAAGCCTGACTGCTCGTGCCAAGCTACCAAGGGGGTGAGCAGGGGTTATCTTTGGCGTGTAACTCCCTCGCCCTGACTAGAGAGGTGGTTTCTGCTTGGCTTTGGCGCCAGCCTTAGCCAACCAGAAATCCCATTTCTAACAATAAGATACTCTAAAAACAGCAATAAAATATACTAAAAAACTTAAAAATGTAAAAGAACAATGTTCACTTAAGATGACACAAGGCCCACGATACAGCTTTAGCAGGAGCCATACAGTATGATACAGCCTAAAAACTATCAGGGGAGTACTTGGTACGCCTGATTAGGAACTTGGCTGTACATAATACGATCATATGCATTGTATTAGTCTGCAATATTCTATAAGCCTCCTTGTACTTTCTTATTCCCAAGTTTCTGCATAGTGGGGCTATCCATTTGGATCGGGATTGACAGTACATGGGGCAGAAGTATAAAACATGCTCAAGTGACTCAGGTACCCCTTGACAACATGGACAATTTCCTTCAACCCTGTCTCCTGCTTTTCCCATTTTCCTTTAAAATTATTTACAGGTAGGCTGCCATACCTAAACTGCAGGTATAGTTTCCTTGCTAGCGGGGTTTCAATTTAATCTATTGTGGCCTCAAACGACGATATTTGTTTAAAATTCATAAAAGCAACCGAAAGTGATCCCTTACAATTCATTATTAAATCATTATCAGCAATGCCCCAGTATGCAGCTTTAAGACTGAGTTTACTAATCTGACTAAGGGATTCTGGTTGACTCCAATAAACATCTAATCCTAATTTTTGTAACAATTCCTTAGCTGTACGCAACCAGGGAATCTTGTCCACACAGGTTGGTGTCATTAATTCACGGAGACCCAGCCTGTAGGACTCAAGTGCTGCAGTGGACCAAAGCCGGTGCCAAAACATAAGTATTCTAACAGCAATTCTATCGGAAATTCTTTTCTGGCCTAGATCTAAATAAAGTGGAATCAGCGGGGTGGACACTGGAAGATTCAACAAGGATCTAAAAATGTTTGTTCAATTATTGAGAGATTGCTACAATTTGAACAGCCCCACAACTCCGCACCATATAAAGCTGCACCTAAGGCTTTGACATTATAGATCTCTAGCGCCGATGCCATCTTTCTAGATATGGTTTTCCTATGAATTTTCACTATGTTCACTGTTTGATGAACCAGGGATAGCCGCACTCTTTCCAGTTGTGGGACCCAGCTCATGTTCTGTGTGAGTTTGATACCAAGATAATTGAACTCTGTCACTAGTTCTAGGGGGGCGCCACCCACATACAGATGCTTCTTGCATTTGGTCTTAAGGCTTGCTGAAAAGAGCATACATTTTGTTTTGGAGCTATTTAGCTCCAACCCCCATTCAAGGCAGAATGCCTGAAAATCATATGGCAGCTGTTGGAGCCCCTGTGGCAACTTCGATATGAGTAGGGTGTCTTCCGCAAAAAGGAGGGCAAGGACCCGTTGCTCTCCTATTTTCGGTGCGTCACAACCATCCCTGCTCAAAAAACTGATGACACAGTTGATGAACAGGGTGAACAGGGTAGGCGCCAGTACACACCCCTGTCTAACTCCTTTATCAATGTGAATCACCTCTGTTAGAGCCCCATTATCCCCCCACCTCACTTGTGCTAGAGTGTTCGCATGAAGTCTTTTTAAGATGTTCAGGAGGGGAGCCGGCATACCCATGTCTTCGAGAACTTCCCATAATTTCACTCTTGGTACCATATCGAAAGCGGCTCGCAAGTCAATAAAGGCAACATATAAATTGCCGTTGTGGATGGTCACTTCCCTCCAGAAGATACACATAAAGCAGAAGATTTGGTCTAGGGTACTAATGTGCCCTAAAACCAGCCTGCCACTCTGAAATAATATAATATTCCCCTCACTAATCCAATCTTGGAGATGGGCAAGGACCTGTTTGCAGAATTTTTTTTGTAGGGAACCTTTAAGGCTAATGGGCCTATAGTTCACTGGAAGTGCACAGTCCCCCTTCCTAAAAATGGTAACTATTTCTGCCAACTTCCACGATTGGGGAATTTCCATACCCGAGAGGATACTATTAGAGAGTGGGTTGATATATGGACCCCAAATTTCTAAGTTTTCTTTACATAGGTCATTTGGTATTCTGTCGGGTCCATGAGCATGTCCAGAAACACAAGAGCTTATTGCTTTTTCAGTCTCACTGAGTGAAAATTGCAGGTCGTTAGGTTCAAATACAGCCGCACTCACATCTAAGATGTCTCTATCATTTTCCATCCTACGCTTGTCTGTGTACAGTTGGCTAAAACGTGCAACCCACTCTGTTGGTTGGATACAAAAGTCAAGCGCAGGTTTGTTCCCCCTGGAAGCCACGGCTGCAGTTTTCCAAAAATCTTTGGTGTCCCTATTAACCAAGGCATCATGCAAATCCGACCATAGCAAATCTTCCCACGCCCGTTTTGCATTAGTGATTTCTACCCTATAATGCGCTCTAAATTTGGTAATCTCTACCTGTGATATAGATTTAATGGCAGGAAGGAGCTCACCTTTCGCCAATCTGCAGGCTTTATTATACCAGGACTCAGTTTTAGGGCAGGATTTCTTTTTTTTTCTTCTCTGTTTACCCAAGACTTCCCTTATTATCCCCCCTAGCTTTTCATGTGTTTGTATCATCATTTCATTTCTTATATTACTAGGGAGTTTAGACAGATGTTCAAAGTCAGCATTAACAATCCCCTTGATGATATTTAGCGCTGCAGGGTTTTTAACTACCCACTCCCACTCAATAGATCTGAGGTTATTAGTGGGCTGGAGTGCTCCAATATCACTGTGACTCCTACTCCCATAATGTAGGGTTTTCTTGATACTCACTGACAAGCTAAGGGTATTGTGATCACAGTATGGTCGTTCGATCAATTCCATATCCATGATGGCCGGCCATAGCTCAACTTGGACTAGGAAGTAGTCTATTCTGCTACAGTGTCCCGGTATTTTGAAAGTGGCTTTACCCTGGCGGTCCAAGATACACCTGCCATTAGTGGCTCTAAGATCATATTTAAATGTAAGAGCCAACAACTGGCCTGCTTTAGGTGTCCATCTTACTTTGGGCAATTCTAATTGGGGTATGCCCCATTGGTTATCAAACTCAGAGGTTAAGTCATATGGGGCAGCAATTATTGGCTCAAAAGTTGCATTGAGGTCTCCTGCCAACAATATGAAATCTCTTGCCCCGGAATTCAGAAGCAATTGCCCAAGTTGGTAAATAGTAGAGGTTTCATTATTTCTACCCTCTACTCTGTTATAAACATTTATTAATTTAATGGACAGACCAGAGGGGAACACGAGTCTAAGTGCTATAATATCCTTGGAATCACAGGGCAAGGTACTAATGGTACATTGAAGCGAGGTCTTAATCCAAATACCCAGTCCCCCTGAGGGCCTTCCCTTGGTACTCTTAGTCGCCTCCACACAAAAAGATGTGTACCCATTCCTATAAAATGGTGTGAGACACTAAGTTTCCTAGAATATACATATGTCATAGGTGTCAATAAATTCTCCCCACTCGACATCAGGCAAGAGTTTGGCTAAGCCTGCTACATTCCACAAAGCAATCCTTACCGAGGATTCAAAGGTTAAATCAGCCTCGTGTAGGGTAGGGGTAACTTTTGAATTACTAGAAATGGGCATATTGTTAGTTGATGTTAACATTGGCCCTTCTTGCCTATGCAAACAATTGCTAGACTGCCCTGAATCTAATTCCCTATCCCTAGAATGCATCCGAGGACAACCTGAGTCTAGGCCAAAAAAAGTGAAGAGCATGCCATGCAAAGGTCTTGTCCTGGTCCAAATGTCCTGCCAGGGGAATGTCATGGGCTAATTCAAGTAGGAAGGCCCGATACCGTTGGGGGACAACCAGGGCCCTGTGGGCCCCCTGGACAGGAGCTTTAGACTCAGTGTACAGAAGGTTGTCCTCCCAGTAAAGGTGATGAGTCCTGTATTCATCCCCGGCTGCTTAGGCCTCAGCTTGCTGCCTCAGGCCCTCGAGGGTGTGGCACTTTCTCTATGCCCTACAGAACTCCTCCCTGATGGGGCCTCCTTCCAATTGCCAACAGGCAAGCTTGGGCAGGACACCAGGAGGATCAATGTTCTCTTCAGTGGACTCTGGGAGGCCTAGGCCAGTTCCCCATCCATCTCACTGGAGGTACATTCTGAGGCAGGTTTCCCCTGTCCTCGTCCTCTCCCCCTCTCAGCAAGGGGATGGGCCATTGTTCCAGACTCCAACCCTTTCTGGCTCCCTTCTTGCGTAGCCATGGATTGTGTGGCAGCAAAGATCCAGTTGGGTAAACCCAACATCTCTACATGAACCTGGAGCTCCACTTCCTTCCAGATAATGTGCTCCAGGTCATTACTCAACAGACAAGCCGCTGGTGGCATGGCGGGACTCACAGTGACCTTCAACAGGCCCAAAGCCCCCATCCAAATGGCACCTGGGCCACGGGAAATTACCCTTTCTGTTTTCAGCCACCACCACCTGGTGGATTGCTGAAGTACCTGCTTTGGGGAGAACAGCTGACTTCTTATCATAGTCATGCTGTCCCCTGTATCACTCAGAGCCTCTACCCCTGCCCATTGATGGTGACTCTTTGCCTATACTTTTCTGTATTATCAGGCACTTGGATCCTGGGAACCATCTCACTGTCATCCAGGGACTCTAAGGTAACACCACTAAACTCTCCCATTACCTAGGACTACCTCCTCCCCCATTACTACGCTTGTCACCTCCAGAGCCTTTCAACCAGTGGGCGGGGTACTCACTTTGAACACATAGGATTTGCTTTGTAGTGTCTGTACCTGTAACACTCATAGCACTTAAGGGTCTTTGGCGGCAAAACTCTTGTCCAGGTGAGTTTTCTTCTGGGGATCGGATTGGGAATTCGAGCCAGACCCTTTTCCCTGTGAATGTTTTTGGGGGCTGACAGAAAACTCTTTCTTTTTATCACCCCGCCTTCTTTTGGTGGGGACTCTGGCCCCCTTTCGGGAGTCCATCCCAGCTATCTTTTTGGACAATCTAGTGCTGGCTCAGAGGTTCGGGTCCTCAGCAAGCTCTGACAATCAACCAGTTTGCTGTCTACCAGGTGTTGGCGCAGGTTGGTAAAACAGGTTTCAAGGGGGTGCTCCTTCAAGACTAAAGTGTATAATCTCTCATAATTATTGACCTTACTGCCCAACACCCAGCTTGTCCTGGCCTTACCTGCGTTGTGTAAGAAGTCTACCCATGTTATGTGGTCTGTTTGCGGCTGGCCCTAAACCGCTAGCAGTATTTCTCTGGTGTCAATCCAAACTTAATGACCAACACGGTATTCCTGGCAGGGTACTTAGTCTGGTCCCCCACTTCCAGTGTAAGGCGGGTGTCCTTTCCAACAGGGGGCATGTATTGGCATAACCTACCTCCCTAGCTCTCTTGGGGGAGCCTGTGCACCTTCAAAGCCACCTCATATGCTGTTAACCATTTGTCGATGTCATTCCCCACCTGGCAATCCTGTACCATATCCTTTGGGATTCAACCTCTACTCTCACTGTTAGACACTGTAGGGACACTGCCACCATTACTGTTGTTGGACCCTATTTGTAGGGCTCTAATGTCCAACTCTCTGAGGCTAAGCTCATGGGCCACCTTTTTCTCTTCCATGGCTAGACTCTTTTCAGCCAGAGCTTGCTCTCTGTCCAATTTGGCCAGGGCTTTCTCCTTTTCTAATTTAGCAAGGGCTAGGGCCTGCTCCTTGGCAGTCCTGTCAAGATGTAACTTTAACTTCCTGCCATCCCTCCTGTCCTCCAGCTCCTCAGAGGACAGGCACCTTGAGTATATACTGCTGCTGATTCTAGAGTGGGCCCCCCAGGTCTGGGAGAAGAGGGTCCTCCCCTCTAGAGGTTGTCCATCAGGGCCCCTCTGTCCCTGCTCAGACTTTTCCCCACACTCAGACTCTCATCCAGTGTTCACTTCCCCCTAGGGGTGGTCCTCTGCCCAGGCCCCCAAGGCTTCCTGCATCTCTGCCTTCTTTTTCCTTGCAAGCCATCCCCTTTGCCTGGCAGACCTCCATGAGCTGTGCCACAGTATAAGTTTCCAGATAATCCAGATCAAACTCTACCTCAGGTAAACCCTCAGACATGTTAGTAAACTAGTGGAAGTAGAAATTGAGATCTATGAGGAACACAAATAAATCACCACTCCCCAGATATCTCTCTGTCCCTTTTAGAGACACCTTATTAACAAAGGAACACTTTGCCTACTTGAAGTCATGACGTGCAAATAGTTACTGTGAGATGCTGTGCAAATGCAAGTGCTATCCACACCGCTGACCAACAAATTTTGGAACTGGCACTTTCTGGTTGGCTGAGGTGGTGCAGTAGCCCAGCAGAACCTACCACTCCCATCAGGGCTGGGTGATTGATTACACTCACTGTATAACCTGCGCTCACCCTTGGGTAGCTTGGCACTGAGTAGTCATGCTTATCACAGAGGCAATGTGTAAAGCATTGGCACAAAACTATCATACAATAAATACACTAAGTGTCACAAAAGAGACTTCACACATGGTGTATGTAAAGTTTGCGTTCAACACACACATTACTTAACACAACATGAACATAATGGATTTCTGGGCATAAATCACATTTGGAAATATCACTAGCAGTACTAGCTCCAACTGTTTTAAAATGATACCAGTAGGATGCACACTTGGGAAAGATCCTACTTTGCCCGAAACCCCTTATGCGGTGCAAAACGCTGTCAGAACTAGGCCTACCCTGGCAGTTATTACAGTTTAATACCACACAGTTATAGGGTGCACCCCAGATCACAACAAAATAAAAAATGTGTACATTCAGATAATTACAACACTTTTAAACACTACCGTGGGCCAAGGCCAGATGGGTAAAAACCAATGCCAAATGTAGTATTTTTGGCAAGGAATCAACATGCAAAGCAACACCGGCATGCAGTGTAATTAATAACAGGTGGTCCTCACACAGTCACTCCACACATTCACTCAGCAACGATACGCGGTGACATAGATATCAGGCAGGTCTGTATGGAGTATACTCGCACACACACACGCACACACACACACACCCACATCCACACACACACACACACAAACACACACACACCACCATAATGCAGTGCCATGGTTATCCGGCAGGTCAGTTGATAAAACACATGTGGGCCCTGTGACCTAAGCCCTCCCCCACGTTTGAGCCAACCTCAACTACCCTACACCCACGGTTTGGAGATAAAAACTCTCCCACGATACAAGGGTGATTGCTGCTGAGTCACACTTAGTCAGGGTCTCAGGGAAGAAAGTGGGGGTAGGTAACAGGGTTAATTAGGTGACAGTCAACAAATGGGGGTTTGGCCACCACTCGGGAAGTTCACCCATGGGATGCGGAGCAGAAGCGGGCTGAGGGCGATAGTAGTTCAATCATAGGGTTGAACAATCCCAGTCACACACACAGGCACAAGTTTAGCAGTGTCTCACAAGGTTGAATGAGGCACTACTACATGTATGCCCTCCCTCCGAGGGTCGCAACATGTGAATCAGACACTGTACGCAATGAGCATACAGTTGGCATGTCGCACAAGAGAGATGCGGCACAATCAACGAAGCTGGAAATGCTGGATCGCACAACTGGTGAATCCACTTACCACCAAGACGCTTATGCATGTTGAGGCACCCACGATGCACGGGCCATACTCCTTAGATGCAGGGAGTACTTTTGGGGCTCCACATAAGGCAATTTAGTCTCAGGCACAATACCAAGTTTCACGTTCACGATGTGCTACCAGTTGGGATCCAACAGATGATGTGGGCACTTAAGAGGGCACCACGCTTTTGTTGTCCTAAGTGGGAAGGGTATGCCCAGACATGGGTCCCGTGCTCACTGTGCCACTGGATTCAATCTAGCCTGGCTGATGAGTGGTAATACGCTAAAACCGGCCCCAGGTTGCTTATTCCCATGGGGAGTAGGGTCAAGACTGATTTACATATGGCAGGGTCCAAACTGGGGTGGTGTGGTGAGCAAAAAACGATGGAATAAACCCAGATCTGTGACTGGGATGAATGTTTGATCTGTTCAGCATTATGTCCATCATTAGTTCATTTTGCTTTTGTCACCCTAACTGGGAAGGTATGCCCAGATGTTGGTCCCGTGCTCACTGTGTCACTGGATTCAAGCTAGCCTGGCTGATGAGTGGTGATACCCCGAAACCAGTCCCAGGATGCTTGTTTCCGGTCCAGGAAGGACCTGCTCTGGCAGTTCAGGATGGACTGTTCCCATGGGGAGTAGGGTCAAGACTGATTTGCATGTGGCTGGGTCCAAACTGGGATGGCATGGTAAGCAAAAAAAATGGAATAAACCCAGATATGTGACTGGGAGAGAATGTTTGATTTGTTCATCATTCCGTCCACCATCTGTTCTTTCTGGCAATATTTATAGCTGTTGCTGGTGAATACACATATATGATCCCCCAGCCTCCAGTGTGGACTGGAGTCAAGCTAAAAGCGCACAAAGAGTTTTGAGAGCCGAGAAATGCCCACTTTCTAGAAGTGGCATTTCTAAGCTATCAGTGACAAATCCACCTTTACCACAGGTGAGGGTTTGTCATTGTGAATCCAATGGTAGGTAATGTTATGAGGCTGCTCCATTGCAAACCACTATTGCGGCCTGTAGTAATTTCAACCATTCCCTCATGTTAACCTATGGAAAGAGCAAACATCAAAGGTAGTGAAAACACACATAAATATTCTTCACTACCTGGGTAAGGAATACACATGTGTACCTGCCCTGCCTTTCACCTATCACTTGCTTCACCCCTTAAGACTTACCCCAGGGGTGCTGTAGTTGTAGTGAAAGGTCCCCTCAGATTTGGTCAGTGGTTTAGAAAGGCTAACCTGAGCATAAGTGTGATTGCGCATACACAGGCATACAATGGCAGGCTTGACACATGTTGAAAAACATCAGGTAAGCACCAGTTCTTAATGTGTGTAAGAAGGGTACACACACTTTCACATTGCATTTACAGTTAGAAAGTGCCCAGAACCCTAAGGGCACAAGCAGAGAATCAGTAAAACCCATGAGGAAAAAGCAAAAAGTTTAGAGAAACTCCACCTCAACTGCATCAGGTCTAACACAGATGCATAGAGTTACTAAGAGAGCCAGTGAAATAGTGAAATAGTTACTTAGACAACTAGTCACACACATAGAGACTGATACACTCACTCAGATATGTACTCAAGTAATGATACAATCAAGTCACCCATCCAGACAAGTAGGCCTTTAAACATGTCTCTGCCCTGCTACTGCAATGTCTGCATGTGCAGTTTTACTGCGAGGTGGACTTGGCATTTCAAACCCCTTTGCCAAGCTTAAAACTCCCCTGCTACATATAAGACACCCCTAAGGTAGGCCATAGGTCAGGATGATATGTGCTTAGAACGTAAGAATTGTAGATTGAGAGGAAATACTAACATAATTAATTATATAGGGATTTAGTTGCTTGAGGTATGTATTGTAAAATGTATACTGTATTTTGTTTTCAGATATCTACTTGTGTTCAAAGAAAACATTTTACAATGACAAGGTAGGAACAGAGGAGGAAAAACAAGGAAACAATACTACCTGCAAAAAAACGAGAACAAAACAGGAGATAATGGACAGAACATAGTGGGGAAAACAAATCTGCCTTTTAAGAGAACTAAGGAGTTTCTTAAGAAAAATGTAGAAAATTATGTCAATAAAAAAGGAAGCTTTACCAACAACTCAGAAACAAAAAGCAGCAACTCATGTTCAAAGTGGAAAAAGTTCTAAGGAAGCAACTCATCTGACAGTAAGGCAGAAACACTACAAAGGCATAAGGAGAAGAATGTTTAGAAATAGGGTCATACAAAATTTGAAAAAAAATAGAAAGCAGAATAAACAGCAGCTTGCAAACAAAAAGAACACATAGAAAGTGTAGTAGATAAAGCATTTGCCTTGAAGCGTAAACTATCTAGCCTAATGGTAAACAGAATTAGAACACTGGCTAAAACAGTGTTCTCTATGAAGAGGAAAAACCAGAAAAAAACTTGTTAATAGAACTAATTTTTGTAAAATCTTCAGTGGAGAATAGAAGCATACCTCCAGTACTGAGCCTTTCTTTAATAAAGAAAGCTACTTCCAAGAGAACACATTAGTGCATGCAATTGAAACAACTGGTCGATGTTATGAGGTGAAGAATGGTACCCCTATTGCAAAAGAAGAGATGGTTCCAAAGAATGTTGAAGAAGTCATAGCTGAAGAGGTACAGGGAAGGCTTATACAGGCCCCTGTATACAAATGGAACTGAATTAGTATTTGCAGTGTTTGGCATGAATCAGTGATAAATTGAGAGCTCTCCTATGTAAGTTTCTATGTAGACGTCTGAAACAGAAAATTGGGATTTTGCAAGAATTTGATCCATGCAAAGCAAGGAAGTATATTAATTTATAGAGACATTCATTAGCATGTCTGTCAAAGAAAGTGTGCCAAAGCACCTTTCATTTCTTCAGAATCTAAAATGCAAAATCTAGTTAGGAGACTTTACTATGTGAAAAGTCCTGCCTTATTTTTACGTGAAATAATAAAGCTCTTTTACATGGTACAGTAGAAGACATAGAAAAAGTTTGTGCAGACGTTCAGTTTTGTTTCTTTGGTCCTGAACAGGAGTCTATGGAAAATGAGGAGTTAGTATCTGCAGGTGTAAAGGATCAGGACACAGGTATTAGTCTTGATAACTTTGCACACAAGATTGCAAAGTTTAACACAGTTTCTTCACAGTAACCAAACTGTGTTTCCATTTGTGATCGACGCACTCACTACAAAAGCCAAACTCATAATGTTATTTATTCTCAAAAACTGAACAGGAGAACGGAGATGAGTGGCAAGAATTTGCTGTATATTTACTTGTAGTAGAAGGGCTTGGTTTGACCACACAGCAAATTATATGTAAGTATTGCTATGATAAGTTAGAGGGTAACAAAATTCCAGCTAAAGCAGTACATAACAAGTAAGAATTAGTATAAATTCAATAAGAACTATGAGAAGTCAATGTTCATGAATCAATTCTGATACAATATATACATCCATTTCAGTCAATAGTTCATATGAAAACAATGTCAGGGATGCTTACCTTTAAGATTTTAAACATATTTTT
Source organism: Calotriton arnoldi (assembly GCA_963921515.1). Classification (NCBI taxonomy): domain Eukaryota; kingdom Metazoa; phylum Chordata; class Amphibia; order Caudata; family Salamandridae; genus Calotriton; species Calotriton arnoldi. Next base: position 243,242 of record CAWUFW010008588.1, on the reverse strand, counting down.
GAAACTGTAGGGGTAGTGTAGGAAAGTGCCTCTTTTGACACAGTCAGCCCCCATCTTTTGCCTGATGTAAATTCTAGCTGGAAGTGCACTGAGCCCGTACTAACCAGGTCTCCAGTGCCAGATCTCTTTCCCCAAAACTGTACCATGATTGGCACAACTTTAGTGGCTCTTCTAAGTCCTTAATAGATGGTACCCCTTGTACCCAGGGCATGGGGACTGAGGAGGGTCCCCTGGGGTTGCAGCACTGGTTGTGCCACCCCAGGGACCCTTCTCCAAGGCTATGCACTCTGTCATTGCAGGCTGTGTGTCTTGGTGCAGAAAATCCGAAGAGTCGACATGGCACACAGCCCTGTGTGAAAGAAAAGAAGCCTTGCCAGACCTCCAAACAAAATGCACAACCACATAAGTAAATTAATCCAGTCTTCAACCAGTTTGTCACTCTTTAATCTTCCTCCCAATACTTTAATTCTTCAACACTTTATTTTCAATGATGCCTGTCCAGGCTTTCACAGTAGCATTACAGATTTCAAGGTTCCTCCTATCACAGCATTTTTAGTCTCTACCCAATGCATTTCACAATAATGCCCTTCCTCAGGGGTAACTAAAACACAAAATGTTACAAAAATAACCCATTAGATCTTATTTATGAGGTATAAACTCAACTGAAAAATGCATCCTAACATTTCAACTAGTGCAGTAAAACTAATCCTTACTTCATGCAATCAGTGATAGCCTTCCCAACTTAATATGTGTGTACCCAAACCCTCAACAAAAATAATCTGCTTCAAAAACACTGCTGAGTGCTCATGAATCAAACATCACCTATAAAGTGCAACACATGCATATATCCTGTGAAAGCTAAAATCAACTACAAATATACAGTCCCTCCAACCTCCAAAACAAACCAATTGTGGTGCCAATGTCTACTATAATGCTTACCGAAACTTCACCTATGATTCAAAATAAAACCCATGCAACGCAATTCCACTTTCGAAGGCTAACTGTTTGCATCATCGTTTTTTCATATTGTCCTTCAAACAGCCATCTGAAGGGGGACCCATCAGTGTCTATATTCATGTGAACCCTAGTGTCTGCTAAAAGCTCCTGTGCACTTAATGCCTTATAGATGTCCCGGTACGCCTGATCTCATAGGAGAAAAAAACAACAGACTGTAAGCATGCTGAACATGGCATGATGTAAACAGTGGAAATACATTTGCAAACACGCACGGACGGAGGGCACATCAATGTGGCATGCCTTAAAAGCCTTTGAGCATCAAAAAATTGTTGCAGAACAATTCTGAATGCAGTCTACTATCTTTGGTATGCACACAGCCCTGCATACCATGCCTCCCATACACTGCATGGGATATAGGTAAGTCACTCTTACTGCAAGGCTTTAGCCCCAATGCAGGGTGCACTATCTCCTATATGCGGGCATATCAGCATGAGCATATATGCCCCTACAATGTGCAGTGGATTCTGGGATGTTGTAAGTGCACAGGGAAGCCATAAAAAATACATGGGCTGGATACTGGTCAACATGAATTTTTTAGCTTTATGATGGCTTCACTGATTTCTGAGATGTTTGGTGACGAACATCTTGTCTTAATAAATCCTCACTGATGCCAGTGATGGATTTATTAAGACATTCACACTGGAGCCCCTTTTAGAGGATCCTCTGAAAACCTACCAAGCACTGGTGTGGTTCCTGACTTCTTTTTGCCAGCCTGACATTACCAGACATGGGTCTGACCTCATGGTATGAGAGCCAGCACTGTCAGAGGACAGAGACAAAGTCTGCTCTGGGCAGAGATGCTTCACACCTCCTCTAGGATAGGATGGCCTTCCTGGGCGGGAAGCTTCAAAGGCAATGCCGCCTTTGAAATCAAACCCAGGAAGCTCCAGATAGTGGGAGAGGCCAAGCCACCTTCTCTGCTCCACTTTTAGCAGGGGTAAAGGCAGGAAAATTAGTTTGATGAGGAGGAGGGTCCCCACTATCCTGAAATTTCACCATCTTGGAATGGTGGAAAAACCTCCATTCAGGACTAGGGTAGTGCCTTTTCCCACATGAAATGGTCGCTAGAGGGTGTAGACACCCAACAGGTAAGTAACCAATTGGCTACTACTTGTCTCCCCTTGTAACACCCCTAAATTCAGTATTTAAGTGGCACCCCAAGACATGAACATCAGATTGGACAGACAAAAGAAGACCAGGGCAAAGAAGACCCGCTCCTCGAGAACTGAAGCCCTGCTGCGGAAGAAAATGGCGCCAAACCCTGCCTGCTGCTCCCAGGACTCGACAATTACTGTTGTTGTGTCATCCTGAAACTTGAAAGGACTCCAAAAACCCCAGAGCATCTCCAGCTTTCAAGAAATTGCAGTGAAGCTCCACTGGAGTGACGGTATCACTTACCTGTACACCGCAGACATCGATCCCGTGAAGTCTGGTTTGTTGACTTGCTGCTCCCCAGCTGCTCCCCGGTGACCTTGACACAGCACCAAAGCAAGAATAAGTACAACAGCTCCGGAGGGTCAGATGTGCCTCCCCGTCAAGATTGGAGGCACTAGGACCTACTGGAGCTGCAACATACCAAAACCCAAGGTACTGGACCCCCAACAGTAAAAGCATAGAAGAAGAGTCCACACATTGGCTCCCAAGCACCAGAAGCAGGCATCTGTCGAGGGACGTTCGGACACCCAAAACCCACTTCCTTAGTGGCCCAGCTGTCCCGAGATCGCCTCTCCAAGTTGCCTGCTCCTGACCACGAGGACCTAAAGACACACAATGCCCGTCTGACCTGTTCGCTCTGCACCCGGCCCCACTGACCCCAGGCCCTTGCGACCTCCTCCCTCTAAGAAGACCCATCGGACATACTTGGAAGTCCCTCTCTGCAGTGCTTTGACAAGTGCCCCCACTTCTTCTTTGCGCACCAGCTTCTAAGACCTCAATGCGTCTGCTCCCAGCCCATCCGGGACGCTCCCGAACTTCTACTGCTGGAACTTTGAACTTGGTTGTGACATTGACCTAAATTGAAAAGAGCAGGTGCTGAAACTTCAATGTCAGCACTGGAAATCTGAAGAAAAGAAAACTGGGTGGGGACTTCCTTTCTAGAATAATCAAAAGTTTCTTGTCCAATGAAATCCCTTTCTTCCATAGTCATGTGATATCTGCAATGTCGTCGCGAATGCCAAAGTATTCACAATTATGTGAAATAGAATATAACAGTGCACAACCATAAAACTATTAAGGAAAATCTCAATTTATATTTTATATTAGTAAACTACTGATCACAAACATTAATTGCAATATGTGTATAAATGTTTTTTGCACTTTCTAGAAATGCCTCTCCATGCTATTCCACTCTATGTCACTCCATTCTGCACCACTCTACTCTGTGCTATTCCACTCTATGCTATTCCACTCTACAGTACTACTCTCTACACCACTACACACCACTACACTCTACGCCACTCTACTGCATGCCACTCAACTCTACACCACTCCAAGTCACTGTATAAAAAGAAAATCAATAATGGATTTACTTTGTGGTGTGTTACAAAAAATAAAAATAAACATACAAATTCAATGAAAAAACCAAAGGTTACAACTTAGCTATAGTTAGGAAAACGTTATTCTTTCTATACAAACTACACAAAAATGAGAAATTCTAAAGCTATTGTTATACCTTAAATTTATAAGTTACACACCACCTTTATATTATTTTAACTTGTGCACCTCTGTATACTGTGTTGTTAACTCACTACCCACGTTACATTAACTATAATTCGTGCCTTTTCAATGCACTGCTTATACCCTTTCATATAACATGGCTGGAATGTTCCCATGAGGAACAGGGTCAAGACTTTTGCATATGGCTGGGACCACATTGAGGTGGTATTGTGAACAAAAGAACAATGGGTTGGAGTGCTACCTTGAGTGATTGCCAGTGGTTAGATGTATTGCAAGTAGCCTCCAATTACCTTGTGTGTGTCTCATGTACCACCCTAAGTGGCATGGGCAAGCCCAGACGTTGATCCCATGCTCACTGGGTCACTGGAACCAAGCTGTACCCAGCTGATGAGCCCATAACTAGGTCAAAATCGATCCTGGGTTGCTTGTGTTCTGGTTCAGGGAGGACCAGGCTTGGAAGTTTGGGCTAAACTGTTCCCATTTGGAACAGGGTCAAAACTGATTTGTATATGGCTGGGTCCAATCTAAGGTGGTATTGTGAACAAAAGAAGGATGAGTTGTTGTGCTACTCTCAAAGATTGCCAGTGGTTAGACTTATTGCAATCAGCCTCCCATCACCTTTTGTGTGTATCATATACCCTTTCATAATACATCCCTTATACCATGTGAAAGAATAGCATTCATCACAACAGTTATGGCATCTCAAGTGACATCATTTGTGAGAACACTGCGTATGGTAGAGGTTGAGTTATAGTCAATGTACTGTGGGTAGCGAGTTGACAACACTGTTTATGGCGGTGCATGCATTATAGTAATTTAAAGGCGGTGCAGTATTACATTTAAGGTGTAACTCTAACTTTGAAATTACTAATGTTTGTGTAGTTTGAGTTTAGTTTATATAGAAAGAATAAATAGTTTTCCTAACCATAACTAAACTGTAACCTTTGTTTTTTTCATTGAATATGTGTGCGTGCACACACACACCCACACACACACACCCACACCCCCTTCCTCCCTCCCCCCATAAACACACACACTAGCACTTCCCTCTATTCACTACAGCTTGAGTTATTACCTCAAGCTTCAGCACTATGAACTTTCTTGTGAGAGATGAGTACTAGTTTCTGAGGTTGCTACTGTAGAATTAAATAAAAAAAAACAATATTAATTTTTATGTGTAGACTAGAACGCTGTAAGAAATTGGGTAATTTGATGCAAAGGGTGTGAGTCCTTCACAAGTAATAAGTTCATAATTATCTTTTTACTGGGAACCAAATTCCCCACTGTAGTGCATAGCTGTTGCAGGGCAGGGCAGTGAAGCAGAGCAGTTCAAGGCCTACTCAGAGGAGGTGGTGTGGGCTAGTATCCGCAACTCGCTGGTACGCAACAGCACTACTGAAAATATGATTATCCAGGCAGAACATTTCCTTTTAAAAAGAAAAACAGTTCTTTATTACACACACACTACTAAATATTGCAGACTAAATTACCAATACATGAAATCAGGTCAATGGTAATACCTTTGTTAACACCCTCATACCACATTAGACCCATAGTAAGTCAGGAACCATAAACCCACAATACCCTCCACTTATACTAGATGCCATATCACAATATAAAGGGGTGTCATTATCAATAAGGCAGGCCAATTGGCACTTTCAGAGTGTCACCACATTAGCTAAAGCAGATAACAATATAATTCACTACTGCAACAAAAATGTAATCAATAGGAACAGTATCAATAAGCAATATATGTTATAACCCACCACTGAAGCCAGCATTCATTATACTGTAAACCATTGCATTGTCATCCTTAAGCAGTGTCAATAAAACATTGAATTAAATATCATGTGTCCCAGAGTCATTCCATTACAATTACTAAGCTGCTACTGCACCGGAGCTAACCAACAGGGGCCATTGTACTCCACAATCCAAGAGGAAAACCTCCAGCTCCAAGTGTACTTTGAATATAGGGCAGACCTCTCCTGCGGCTAGGGATTCAATGCCCTGGGAGACATAGGGCGAGTTTTCATAAAAACATTCTAGGAGGGCTACTGCACTTCCTGCAGCCCCCACACAAACACACTAGCAGAACAGTTCGTGGTACCCCTGCTATTCCTTGAAGTACCATAAGAGAAATATGTAATTTTTAGAACACTTGCTAGGGCTTACTGTGAGCTCCGTGGCACCAGACATGCATACTTGATGAGCAGGCTTCTCTGCTGTGTTTGCTGTAATACAGTGGCCTCGCAACACATTTGTTTTTTCTTTGTTTAATGCAGGTGCACTGCCTCACCTGGAGCACCATCATAGCTTTGTATTTTTTGTTTGCAGCCTTGGGGGCAGCCCAAAGGCTCTCATAGCTCTCCATGTAGAGCACCCTTTCTTTGGTGTTGTACCAGTGATGGCAACTCTTTTCTATGCTCCCACCACAGCAAGAGCAAGAGCTTGTCCTCAGGTCCAGCCTCTGGGCTAGAGTGACACTTTCCCCTGGCCATGCTGGTCAGCATAAGAGAGGAATAAGGCTAGCACACCCAGGCATGGGCCTTAGGAAATAGTATACCCGGGGGCAGGTGCAGTTTGGCATGGGTTCTCCCTTTCATGCCCCCTCCCCATCAAAAATATGACAATGTTGATTCCATTGACCCTCAGGGGCTTGGCTCTCCCCAAATGAAAATTAAGAACTTGCCATGAACTGCCATGAACTTCTTTCTTTGCCCAGTCCCCGCTGGAACAGGTTATATCTCAAGACTGGTAGGGCCAATTACAATGGATATGGGTTTGTTTTGCTCATAATGGTGCGCCCTAGCCACCACCATCATTTGTGTCAGGTTTACCAGCATTTACATGGCTTTTTCAATGCAGGGCCCAGTTGTATGGCTCCCTGTGCCAGACATGTCCTCTTCCTGAACCCCTGAGGCTCTCTCCTACTGGGGGCATCTTCAACAGCCAGCAAACAGAAGTCCCTACTTGCAACACTTCCTAGGCCCCATGGCTCCCGCCATTTTGAGGGCACCCATGAGTCACCAATGAAGTCAAGGGCCAGTCCAAAGAAGCTACTGGGGAACACTCCAGGTTACCCAGCAGGTCCATTCTACTGATGTTACTCAGAGGGCATAAGGGAGTGGCGTCACTGGGATTGGAGAAAGCCCATCCTAGTCCTAGGGTTCAGCAGGAGCTAAAGTCTTTCAGTCCATCCTTGCAGTGTCACTAGGTGTCTTTTCCTTCCAGCTGGGCATTCTTTCACCATTGTCACTTGCAGGTCCGGTATCTTCTTATCACTCTCTCTCTTGTACAGGGGTTTTTATGTGGGGTTTGAAAATTCTAGAGCCTAGGCGCCCTTGCCAATTCTAGTGTAGCACATCATCACTCTATCTCTGGCCCAGCTCTCCTGCAGAGCAATATGTGACATTCCAATATGGTGACTTTAAGTTGTCTGTGGACAGAATGTCCTGACAACCTCTGTCCCTAGCTGGCACAGCTGCCTGACTCCTTCCCACCAAAACCTCAAAGGTGGACCCCTTCATTGTTGGGCTCCAGAGGTCTGGTCCCCCTCCTTTGATTCTGAGGGCCTGGACTGTCCCAGCCCAGGAACAGTGTGACATGCTCATTAACAGTTGCAGATTTTCTCTCAACTTCTTCCTGTTCCAGGACCTGGGTCAGGCTCTGTTAATAACGCTATTGTGTGGGGAGGCCTTTGATCCTCCAGCTGGCCAGCAGAGCAATTAAATTGGCCCTCTAGGGAAGATAACAGCATGGAATCTGATTATGAGCTGAGACAGAGCAATATGACAATTCTTTAAGTGTCATAAGGAGTGTATATATGATGTAAGGAACTGTGGATCTAAGCTCAGGGTGCATGTTTACATCTGGACAGATACCTTGCTAGGCCTTGTAGGCTTAAGTGGGGTGACATTGTACTTTAGTGCAGATTTCACCTATAACATTTAATACAAGTTAAGCACCACAGTCCTTCAGAATGCCCTACAGACCTACACTTATTGCCCATTCACATTATAAGGCCTATCCTAGGTCAGCACCAGTCCCTAAATGCTTCTTTCTGTGATAGTCGACCTATGTGCAGATACTGGGCTGCACAAGATGGGAGTCTCACACGCAGACACTGCACAAGCGCTCACACACATGTACTCAAGAGTTCATGTGTAACCAGCCCAGAGCCTCTTACTCTAACTCTGCAGCATTACCCTTATCTTAAAAAGTGGACACTGGAGGTTAGCACTGTCAGCCCATTATTGCAAATTTTCCTTTAGACTCAGTAAAAGCCAAAAAACATGGTAGTTAAATGTTATACATTCATGTGGATTTAATGGGTGGAATGCATTTGTTACTAAATACATACCTTATGCTTGATATATATATTTTTTTTAAAGTGCCGTACTCTGTCTAGTTGTGTATGGAATGTTTCGAGGTGATCCGTCAAGCTGGGGCAGAGAAAAAGGGCGGGGTCAAAAAAATGTAATTTTCCTTGTTAATTCCCATACAGATTTTAGGCTCAAATACAGCCCAAACTACTGAATGGAATTACACCAAATTTGGCAGAAAGGTAGGTCTTAGTCCAGAAAGCGACCATTATGTAATTTGGTGTAAATCTGTTCCCTAGGGTTTGAGATATTAATGGAAACACAAATTTGTATATCTAGGGGCACGCATCCTCAGTGAATCCTTTGTGCCGCTTCTTGAATCCATGCTCCAACAGGAATGCCATGTTTGGCTGGCCGCAGTAGAAATTGGCGTCTGCCATTTTAGACGTTGGGGTATGGTCCCCTGTAGAAACCTATAGATGAAATACAGTACAATGGGACCCCTGCTGGAGAAGAAAATGTTCAAAAGCCTATTTTTGTCCACATGTGAGAATTCGGTAATCTGTTGTGATGCTCAGTGCAGCTCCTTGTGTAACTTTGCTGCATATTGGCGAATTCTGCTGAAAATAATATACACTCAGACACTCATGGACACACTCACAGACCCACTCAGACACTCACACTGACAGAACCAATCAGACACTCATGCATCAACTCACAGACCCACTAAGGGGCACATGCACCCACGCAGAGACAAACACCCCCCACTCAGGCACCTACCAAGAGACTCAAACAGGCACTCAGAGAACTACCCAGACACTCATGAACTCACGCATGCACTCACTCACAGACCCATTCAGATACTTTTGTACTCACTCACAGATTCACTCAGATACTCTTACACCCACTCACAGACCCACTCAGGCACTCTTGCACCTAGTCACAGACCCACAGATACACTCATGCACCCAGTCACAGACTCACTCAGACACTCACACAGCCACTCACAGACCCACTCAGACACTCTTGCAACAACTCACAGACCCACATAGACACTCATGCACCCAGTCACAAACTCACTCAGGTACTCTTGCACCCATTCAAAGCCCCACTCAGACACTTATGCACCCAGTCACAGACCCACTCAGACACTCATGGACCCACTCACAGACCCACTCAGATACTGACCCACCCACTCAGAGAGTCAGTCAGACACTCATGCACCCACTCACACATACCCAGTTAGATACTCCTGCACCTACTCATAGAACCACTCAGTCATGTACCCACTCAGACACCCACTGAGACACTCATGTACCCACTCACAGATCCACTCAGGCACTGACACACCTACTCAGAGACCGATTCAGACACTCATGCCCCCACTCACAGTCCAACTGAGAAACTTACACAGTCATTAAGAGACCCACTCAGACACTCATGCACCCACTCACAGACCCACTCAGGCACACATAGATATTCACAGACCCACTCACAGAACCAGTCACACACCAACTCATAGACCCACACAGGTACTCACAGACACTCACAGAATTACTGGAAAAAACAACAGTTACAGGGACGTTATCATTAGGAAATAAAATTTAACAAACCTTAGAAGTTCCCTAAAAAACAAAGGTTACAGAGACGTTATAGTAAGAAAATTAAATTAAAAAACATTAGAAATTGACTTAAAAAAACAAAGGTTATAGGGTCGTTATAGTTAGGAAACAGCTTTAAAAAAAGCCTTATAAATTCACTTAAAAAACCAAAGGTTACAGGGATGTCATAGTTAGGCTCAGATTTTACATGCTCAAAACCATAGAAATTGAGCAGGTATAGTTACCTGAGCTAATTATAATTTACGCCCCCGCAATACACTGCTTATGACCACGCATAATACATCACTCATGACATGGTCAGTGATATCACTGATGACGTCAGTGATAACATCTCAAATGACATCACTGATGACATCATCCACAAAACCACTTATACACCCAATCATACCTCTGATCGACTTCTCATCCATACACACAATCACCCACACAACCACTCATATAGCCACTCACTCATCTAAAGAGCCACTCATACACCCACTTACTCACCAATAAAAGCTACTCACAAGGCCACTCACTTACCCATACACATTCTCCCACACCCATATGCCACTCCCACAGTCACTCACTTACCCATACAGCCACTCACATACCCAATTATTCACCTATACAGCCACTCATACATCCATCTCTCATCCACACAACCACTTACATATGCATTCAGACATCTATACAACCATTCTCATACCCACTCACCCATACAGCCAATCACACAGATACTGGCTATGCAGTACAGCCACTCACACACCCACTCACACAGCAACTCATTAACACATACACCCACTCACACACCCAGTTACTCTCCCATAGAGCCATTCACATAGCCACTCAGTCACTAAAACAGCCACTCATACACCCACTCACCCACCCATATAGCCACTCACACAACCACTCACTCACCCATACAGCCAATCACACACCTGTTCACTCATCAATACAACCATTCACACAGCCAATCACTTACTCATATAACCACTCACACCCCCACTCTACACCCATATAACCACTCACAAAGCCACTTGCACATCCAGAAAACATTCACAAACCCATTCACAGACCCATACAGCTACTCACATACCCAGTGACAGATCTATACAGCCACTCACATACTCACTGACAGATCCATACAGCCACTCACACACCTACTAATACACCCGTACAGTCACTTAGACACCCCCTCATACACTGGTACAGACAGTCACACAGCCACTCAGATCACATATGTTAGAAATAGTATCACTCATTAGTAGTACAGAAAGAATAGTAATTTAACTTATGCAATAGCTTAGTATACATCTTTAAGTATCAGAAATGCTTACAAAACAATTGCACTCACTGGATGATGTCACTAGTGATGTCATTTGGGATGTTATCAGTGATGTCATCAGTAATGTCACTGACCATGTCATGAGTGACATAATATGTGTGGTCATGATTTAATTTAGTAATTTAGTAAAGTGGCACTACCTGTGCCCAGGTCCTGTAAATTAAATGCTACGTGTGGGCTTGCAGCACTGATTGCGCCACCCACTTCAAAAACACTTTAAACATGTTTCAGGCATGCCATTGCAGCCTATGTGTGTGCAGTTTGAAACTGACATTTCAACCTGGTAAAGTAAACAGACAGGTGAGTTCTCTTGGGTGGGTTTCTACGGGCACTACGGAAAGTTGACGATTTTGCTCAGAGTCCTTGAGATCATTGGCACTGACTTTGTGATAATAGCAGAGGGCTGTGTAGACCGTAAGAGACAGCTCTGCACTAGTACATATGATGTTCTTCCATCTACATAGACGGTGCAGATGTCTGTCTTTTGAGCTGCAAACCACTATCAGATATATTCCATGCCATGTTTTTAAAGCTTAAAATTTGCACCTGACACTGTGTTTGGAGATGCTATTACTCCATTTTTCTGCACATTAAGCGGTGAAAATGGCTTTAGGCATACAATAGGGTTGTGTATGTGTGAGAATAGGTAAGACAGACTGACACAGGTGGTCGGTAGGTTTACCTTTACCTGTTCCTTCTTCCCTTGTTTGCCAGAGCGGGGCCTTTTTGACCTGAGTTGTTACCAGGCGAGGTGAGGTCCAGTCCTCATACGAGACGGGTGAGGGAAAACATTTTTGATTGTGCTGCATTACAAGCATACAGATGTTTGAGGTTGACAGTTGGTGCACCTCAGTATTCCCTACCAATCTGGAAACTCTGTCTATTTTTGTCATTGAGAGTACTACAACATATGCTTCTTTACAGGTGCCTTCTGTAGCCCGTCGATACGGAGGATTCATATTTGGCACACGAGGTTGTATTAATTCCAACTTTATTTTCAATTGTTTTTTCATTTGTGTTTTCACTGTTTTGACACTCTATTTTTAATGCAGTAGCAATGCCATTTAAAGCCGTGGACTACCAGTCCAGAAGGCTGAAACATGTCGACCTTACCTATAAGCAGTTATGTTTGAAAACTGCTTTTTGCACTGTTTTTAATAAGTATTACAATAGATACCCCAATAAAAGTTTTTCTCTCTTGTAAATCCTTTCTTAAACTTTCACTGTCACACTATTGCACTGCACTCATCACTCCCACATACTATTTGTGATCACATCTATGTGTTCTTGAGAGCTTGATTTCTCTTGTTTCTTTGTTCCTCCTACATGACCCCTTCAAGATACAATCCACTAGGAATCCCTCTATGATCAAGAGGTACAGTGGATGGCAGGATGGATACCCAAATGATGATATTGATCACTTTGGTGAGTGATGGGAATCCGATTGTTTGCAAGGGTCTCTTTACTCTGTAATTTCTTTCTGTGGTACTCTTCATGACATAAGTGGTCAGGGACACTTTTCCCCCCAGATAGGTTGTTGGTATAGCAGACCCCCGGATTAGTTGTATGGTTTTGTTAGTATTGATTGGGGACTTAATCCGTGGTAGGTCTATAAAATCCCTTGGACCCTCCACCACATTTTATGTTATTATTGTTCTTGTGCAGCTGCTGGCTGCGGGTCAATTGATGACGACTATACCTGCGGGATAGTTCGTTTAGCAAATCAAGCTACACGTAGTTGATACACAACTCCATATTCCAGTGATCGGTGTATGGTTTCTTTTTAGACATGGCAGAATTTAGCGGTTTAGCGTATGATGACGCTGTTTATCAGTCTATACTTGACACTACTCCAAGCATCCTTGACAGTGTTATTAACACAACAGGGCCAAATGTAGCTGACTGGGGCAAGGTACTTATCCTCAAGAAATCCCATTCTCGGACTCTCGTACATGGAGCCATTATGGCTGAATATTTGAGAGATAACTGTGCTCCTTCTGGCCTTATTGTCACTAATGCTCCACGCTTATTTCTTCAAGATAAAGCCTTTCTGAAGGATTGGTCTTTAATAGCATGGCGCTGTACGCGCGATTGGCTAATCTTGATTATAAGCACTGCGAAACGAGTGGCTGATTCTATTTTAATAGAAATACAAGTACTCGAATCTCAAATCAAAACCACTATCACAGCGACCCTATTCAGGAAAAACCAAGACGAATATAACAAATCCAATAAAGACTTCAAAGACTCCATATTGATCTCAAAAATAGAGAAATTTAAGAAAGATCTAGCTCGGTTTAAACATGATATAGTCTATCCCTATACCAGTGATAGCTACACCCCACCTGAATTTAACAGAAAGGGACGGAGGTATGGCTCGACTTATTCTGGCACAAGCACAGAGGATAGCTCTAGTGACTCAGAGACATCCGCTGGCAAAAAACAACAGTCCAGAGGCCGTGGTAGGTTTAATAGGTCTAATTGGCGGAGGGGACAACCCACACCACAGTTCCAACAGTGGTGGCCCCCCACACCGTGGGGTTTTCCACCCCAACAATTTCAGCCCCCTATGGCTCCTTTTCAAACATACCCACAAGACTTTACCAACCAGTCTTTTTTAGGGTTTGGCCCAGGAAGGTCCAGAAGCAAACGGAGAAATCCACAAACACAGGTACACTGGAATCAACCAACTGCTCCACATATAGGCACCCGCAACCAAACGAAGAAGAACTTACCCCAACCGGGGACCAGTGCGGACACAGTTTGATAGTCAACCTCAGCAAGAGGACTCTAACGTGTGATGAGGAACTTGTTTTAAATAGAGGACTAGGATTTGTGGCGACTTACGAGGGAGATGCTTTTTTTTCAGGTTCAGTGCGAACTGGCACAATTCTTCCGTAAGATACGCTTGCACTACTTTTTCAAAGACAAAGAACTAGTGCAGGTATCTATAGATGATAGCAATACCGGTCTAAAGAAACGTTCCACTTTCAATCCACCCTCACTGAGTGTTCCACCACAAGTGCTAACGTTTGAGAGAGCTGTCCAAGAAGATATAGCCAATCTATGCAGTAACAAGAAAGGCACATATAACAATCTACCTAAGAAAGAACAACGAGCCCTACGGACTTTAACAGAGGATCACGAAGTAACCATCAAGACTGCAGACAAAGGCAGAGCCATTGTCATTTTAGACACTGATGTATATCAAGCAGAATGTCTGCGCCGGCTGGGAGACAGAAGATTTTACCGTCCCCTTAAGGAAGATCCCACAGAAAGGATCAGAAGAGCCATCTGTGACCTAGTAGAAGAAGCCAACAGTGAAGGTTGGATAACTACCCAAGAGGCGGGATTTCTTCAGACCACGCATCCGGTGATGCCATATTTTTATTGTTTACCTAAAGTGCACAAATCCCAAAGACCACCTCCGGGCAGACCTATAATATCTGGCCTAGTTTCTATTTTAGAACCGTTATCTACATTTGTGGATCATTTTTTGAGGCCCATAGTTAAAAAGATGCCGACGTATCTTCAAGATACGAAAGATGTACTACGCCTGTTGCCGCAAGTAGAATTCGACATGGAGAGAGACTATTTAGTCTCCTTCGATGTCGAATCGCTATATACCTCCATTCCTCAAGATGAGACCTTGGATACCATTGCCTCAATATTGACCAACACAGATCTTGGTTCAATAACTCCAGTTCACTTCATCATGGCCTGTGCCCAACTGGCCATGAAGGAGAACTTTTTTAGATTTGAAGAGACCATTTACTTACAAATCTCAGGGACCAGCATGGGAAGTGTTTTTGCGCCAAGTCTGGCCAATTTGTATGTCCACTCGTTTGAGCAGGAACATGTCCTCACACCGAATAATCCCTTTTATGAGTCGATCCGCCTATGGAAGCGGTATATCGACGATGTGCTGGTAGTGTGGCGTGGCAATCCTGATTCCATCTTACAGTTCCAACAATGGCTCAACACTAGAAATGAGTTCCTGAAATTTACAGTTAAGCTGGATAAGAACAAACTAGCATTTTTGGATCTATCTATCTTTTCTACACCTACTGGTTTAGAGAGCAAATTATACCGCAAGCCCATGGCGCGTAATTCACTGCTATGTTATGATAGTCAGCATCCAAAATCTTTGCGCGACAACTTGCCGTACGGTCAATTCCTCCGTGTTTGGAGGAATTGTTCCACATTGAGTAAATACAATGAACACGCAAAAAATCTAGCTGACCAACTCAGAGCCAGGAAGTATCCCAAGAAACTTGTTAAGCGCGCCTACAAACGTGCCACTAATAACAATCGTGATGCACTACTTGAGCCACCTATGGAGAAACCACCGTTAGGACGATTAACCTTTGTTAACACCTACAGTACCCTGACGAATGGCATACAAAAATGTGTCCGTAAACACTGGCGTATTCTCAATAGCTGTAATGATAAGATTCCTCTTCCTCTCTTTTCATTAAAAAGAGGTACCAATCTACGGGACAAATTAGTACACACACGTCCCCGGGGTGTGCCACCCAGAGCAGTAGGTACACTGTGGGATCTCCCTGCAGTCCAGGGCAACTTTCCCTGTGGGGCCTGTATTATCTGCCCACAGACCCAACAGTCAAAAACCATAGACATAGGAACCAATAGACCTTGGGTCCAGACCAACTTCACTAATTGTAACAGTGACAATTTGATTTATCTAATCACTTGCCCATGTAAAATCCAATATGTGGGCATGACTACCCGAAAAGTCAAATTGCGTATGTTGGAGCACAAGAGCATTTTCAGGTGTAAAAAGACAATCATGAAATTGACGAAACACTTTGTAGATTTTGCCCATAGAGCTGAAGATTTTTCTTGGACAGTGTTGGGAAAACCCTACATACCATCACACATTAGCGACGTGTCTAAATTTCTTTTCATTAAGGAACAAAAATGGGTATTCAAACTACACAGTGACACATTAGGCTTAAACGAGGCCATACCATGGACTGCCCTACAAAAATAGTCGTGATCACATTGTGGTCTCATGGTTAGACCTGTAATGATTCCCCCAACTATTTACACTGGACAGTTGTTATAAGGGTGGCATTGATTGCTTCACACTAAAGTGGTCGCGCAGTAAATCAAGCATAATACAATCCCACTGTTTCATATGCAAGCGGTTAGTTGTGTGCTTAACATTATAGTGGTTCCTGGTCGTGCAGTAATATCAAGCATAAGCAGTAAGGTCAAAACACTACCCTACTGTTTCAAATGTAAGCGGGTAGTTCTGTGTTAGAGGGCATTGGTTACAGTTTGCCACGATAGACACATCGGATTATGACCGTCTGCACTAGATGTTATAGAATACAATTCTCGAATCGGACGACGTCATTGTGCAGTTCTAGATGGCCCCTATCAGCGTGGTTTTGATTTATTATACCTACGGCTGAGGGAGGCAATAGAGCTTATTCAGTGGCGTAAAAGAAATCAAGTGTATGAGATCATTGTCCCGCACGGGATACGGTAGGATTATTCGCCTGTCCACGGCGTTGTGATCAGGTCTGCCTTTTATTTGTTCGGATTGATGTACATGACAATTACTATGGAACTACAAGTTCCGCGTTGAGCGACGTCACTTGGTAGTTTTTCACTGCTTCGCCCGGAACTTTTCTGATTTGATTGATAAGTGCTGAGGATAGAGTATTTAAAGATTAGTGTACTACAAGAGTAGACTTGTTGTTTTTTACTGTCCCTCATTACACGTGATTCTAGTGTCAGAATGCAGATTATACTCAACACACTACAGTTTCCGACATGCGCGATGTCACTTTGTAGTTCTTTGTGACGCAGATGTTGAGCGCCCTGGACGTCCTAATAAGCTTCAGCTGTGACAGTTTACGATATATAAAAAAACGCCCGAACTTCCTGTCCGTTACCTCCACTTTCAGCTCGGGCTGAGCCAGAGGCAACGACGGACAGGTGAGTTCTCTTGGGCGGGTTTCTACGGGCACTACGGAAAGTTGACGATTTTGCTCAGAGTCCTTGAGATCATTGGCACTGACTTTGTGATAATAGCAGAGGGCTGTGTAGACCGTAAGAGACAGCTCTGCACTAGTACATATGATGTTCTTCCATCTACATAGACGGTGCAGATGTCTGTCTTTTGAGCTGCAAACCGCTATCAGATATATTCCATGCCATGTTTTTAAAGCTTAAAATTTGCACCTGACACTGTGTTTGGAGATAATATTACTCCATTTTTCTGCACCTTAAGGGGTGAAAATGGCTTTAGGCATACAATAGGGTTGTGTATGTGTGAGAATAGGTAAGACAGACTGACACAGGTGGTCGGTAGGTTTATCTTTACCTGTTCCTTCTTCCCTTGTTTGCCAGAGCGGGGCCTTTTGACCTGAGTTGTTACCAGGCGAGGTGAGGTCCAGTCCTCATACGAGACGGGTGAGCGAAAACTTTTTTGATTGTGCTGCATTACAAGCATACAGATGTTTGAGGTTGACAGTTGGTGCACCTCAGTATTCCCTACCAATCTGGAAACTCTGTCTATTTTTGTCATTGAGAGTACTACAACATATGTTTCTTTACAGGTGCCTTCTGTAGCCCGTCGATACGGAGGATTCATATTTGGCACACAAGGTTGTATTAATTCCAACCTTTATTTTCAATTGTTTTTTCATTTGTGTTTTCACTGTTTTGACACTCTATTTTTAATGCAGTAGCAACGACATTTATAGACAGGTCCTGAAGAAAGCCGTGGACTACCAGTCCAGAAGGCTGAAACATGTCGACCTTACCTATAAGCAGTTATGTTTGAAAACTGCTTTTTGCACTGTTTTTAATAAGGATTACAATAGATACCCCAATAAAAGTTTTTCTCTCTTGTAAATCCTTTCTTAAACTTTCACTGTCACACTATTGCACTGCACTCATCACTCCCACATACTATTTGTGATTACATCTATGTGTTCTTGAGAGCTTGATTTCTCTTGTTTCTTTATTCCTCCTACATGACCCCTTCAAGATACAATCCACTAAGAATCCCTCTATGATCAAGAGGTACAGTGGATGTTAGGATGGATACCCAAATGATGATATTGATCACTTTGGTGAGTGATGGGAATCCGATTGTTTGCAAGGGTCTCTTTACTCTGTAATTTCTTTCTGTGGTACTCTTCATGACATAAGTGGTCAGGGACACTTTTCCCCCCCAGATAGGTTGTTGGTATAGCAGACCCCCGGATTAGTTGTATGGTTTTGTTAGTATTGATTGGGGACTTAATCCGTGGTAGGTCTATAAAATCCCTTGGACCCTCCACCACATTTTATGTTATTAAAGTAAAACGCTTGCCAGGCCCAAACCTTCCCTTTTAATACATATAAGTCATCCCTAAGGTAGGCCCTGGTCAGCCAAAGGGCAGATGTAGTGTGTTTAAAAGGTTGAACATTTCATTTTATAAGTGTAATTTTCAAATGGGAACAAGTAATGAGTCCATGTTTGGTGTTGCTGGAATCACAACTTAAAATCCTAACTTATGGTGAAGTCGGATTTTAAATTACAATTCTGAAAATGACACTTTTAAAAAGTTGGCATTTTCTTGCCTTAGCCATTTCGTACCTGAATCACATGACTGGGTGTGGGTGACAGTTGGGCTTTGTGTATTCCTCCTAGACAGTCACACACAGTAGAGAGCTTAGGTGTGATTGGATTGTCCTTCACTGGCAGCATGAGAGGGAAGAGCTGGACCCAGCCCTACTTACACTTGACAAGGCTGTGTTCTGTCTCCACACAAAGGGCTGAATACCCCATATAGTTAGACTGGAGCCAGGGCCAGGAAGACAGGGCACCTGTGCATTTCAAATTTATACCTCTAGATGCTTCTCACCATTTAAAAGGCACAACTGGGTATATATACTGGACCTCACACACCACCACTTAAGTACACTTCTGGACCTGTGTTTACTCTGCCAGGAAGAAGGGCTGCTGTGATGCTACAAGGAATGCCACTTTTCTGGACTGCTGCTCTGACTGAACTGCTGTCCTGCTGTGTTGGCCTGCTGCCATCTGCTCTCTTGCCAGTGTGAGAAGGACTAGACCTGCATCTCTTGAATCCAGAGTGACTCCAAGGGCTAGTTGGCTGGCCTCCTGCTCTGAGGTCTCATGGGCACAGCAAGCCTCCAAGAACTTTGCACCTGGACTCTGCCATTTGTGAGTCTACCCTGCCAAGTGGTGCCACCTCAGTCCTGGACCTTTGGAAGTGGGCTTAAGGTGCTCTGCCAGCCACTGTGGATCCAGTGGAAACGACGCATCTCCTCTGCTGCACAGCACAAACCTGAGCAGAACCAATACATCTCCACTGCTGCATGGATTGGACCCATTGCAAAGACCCACATAACCACTGCAGGTCATCAGAACCACCACTGTACGCAGCATCCAGGGTGCAGACCTTCGCATCCCTCACCGACAGCAGCCTCGACAAAAACGTCGGACTCTGCATTGGAGCACTGCAGCTGTTCAGAACAGACAAATCACCCTGACTGCATGTCAAATCACAAGCCCCATCGATGGGATCCTCAATGATGATGCAGGTCCTTGCATCACAGCTTCGCCGGATCTCAGAACCAATGCATCACTTCGACTGTGCAACACATCTTCAACACAAATCCTCACGTTGCTGCCCAAACCATGAATTAAGGTACTTTGTTGTTCAGCAGGCCTAACTGGGTTCCCGTAGCCGGTTGGCCTGAACTTGTTACTTTGTCCCGGTCCGGCAGGACCTAGTTGCCGCTCTGTGCCTTTTGGAGCTATTTTAACTGAAATTTTTAAGCTTGCATATGTCCAGTTCTACCAATTGGATATTTGTTGTTATGGTCTTGTTTTTTTCATTAAAATGAGTTCTATTTGTCTCACCTGGTGTGTGATAATTTTTGTGTGGTGTTTTCAATTTATTACTGTTTGAAGTGTGGCACAAATACTTTACAGTTTGCCTCTAAGTTAAGCCTTGCTGCTTTGCGCCAAGCTACTCGAGGATTGAGCATATGTTAATTTAGGGTTGGCTTGTGCCTCCCCTGACAAGGATTTTGGTTGCTGCTTGACCAGGGCTCACACCCCAATCAACTAACAACCCAATTTCTCACAGCTGGGATCAACACAAAACTCACCAGAAAGCTACAGGCCATTCAGAACTCAGCAGCTAGAACCACTCTTAACCTCCCATGCTGCACTCACATTAACACTACACCTGAAGGAGCTTCACAGCTACTCATACACAAACAAGCACAATTCAAGCATCTCAACCACACTTTCAACACACTACATAACTCTGGCCCAACATACCTCAACAAAAGTATCTGCTGTCACAAACCATCCAAACACCTTCGCTCATCTGGACTCCTACTTGCACACATCGAGCCCTCACCTACATTGCTCCTGAAGCATGGAATGACCTGGTGCCACACATAAGAGCCTCATCCTCAATTCTCGAATTCCTCATGAATCTGAAGACCTGACTTTTTGAGTAGTCCCACTAGGCCCTAGGTTTTGATAGACTCACATCTGCTCATCGCCAGGATGATATTGTGCTTTACAAATCTGCATACCATTACATATTATTACCTCCTGTTATCCCTATTACTGCTCTAAGAGGAACCGCACCTTCTTAAATTCTACCACTTAATTGCATTTCATGATTATCTGTGGTAGGGCTTATCAGAAACTCCACTACATTGTTCATTTGAGCTGTCACACTAGCTTATGCTTTCAGACTGGTTATAGTGTAAGTACCAATGAATTGCGAGGTGGACTACATGTACCATTGTTCACTGGAAGCCGTTTCTGTCAGCAGCTGCCTTGTCTCAGGTTCCTACATATGAGTCATGACAGCTAATGGGGCTCTTTTGTCTTTTGTGATCTGCTGCACAGCAGTATCTTGTCCTTGTTGATATTCTCCAAATATGTTGAGATACCCATATTTTAGTGTGGGTTCCATTCTCCTTCCTGAAGCTCCGTTTTCACTAAATCATAGCCTCCAAGAGGGCGGCTATTCTCAGGACACCATAATTACAGCTCCAGCAAAAGCACAAGCACTTAATTCTCCAGGCTGCTCACACAAAAACGTTAAATTACACAATTAAATGTAATTGCTTTAACACCAAGTGATTGAATGGAGAGATCATACATAAGCGAAAGAGTGTCTTGTGTGTTCTTGGAAACTGTGCCTAACTGCAAGCCAGACTCATCTTCTGAGTCTTTTTTTTTTAAATCAGTGATGAAATGAGAGTAAATACATTGGCTGCCTTCGAGAGAGCTCTGTTCACAGCCAGGGGCTGTTGTTGCTTAGCATGGCACTTTGAGACCATGGACCAATATTCTTTCAGTATACTGTGAATATTTAAAAGTAATAAAACAAGGAAGGGCAACCCAACAACATTGTGAGCTTGGGAACAGTATATTCTAACGTAAATGGCCAAACGGGGGCCACTTACAAGGTATGTTCTACATTTATTTGCATATATTATTTATATGTCTTTAATGAATATATATATACAATAAAACCGAAAAACAATTAGAAGGACAAGACATAAACAAAATTAAACGACATAGTGCAGAGCAACAAAAAAACAAGGAAATAATAGGTGTACAACAAGAGGACCATACATTTCAGGAGTTTTGTATATAAGTAAAACCCAACCAATGAATACATTTTGACGGGGTGCAGAAAAACAGCACTCATATATTTTTCCTGGATTGGTAATATGTGTTACAGTATAGAACTCAATTAAACCAAATGTCTGATAATCCACACTCAATAGAGAATAGCCCGAAGTCAGTTATTTGGCGTTAGGTTTGTGATTTAAGGATTAAGTCCCCAAACAATGAGTGTTAAATGAGAAGAGGAACCATCATCAATGTTTCAGTCTCTGGTGTCTTAAATACATGAGACCATCCTCAGGACTGCTTGACATGGGATTAATGTAAATGAACTCGAGTAAGAGAATACATATTAAAAATACACCCAATGACAGATAGAGAAGATATTTGAAAAGTTGATGTGTCACTGCAAACGTGAGCCACACACATGTATCACTTCATAATAGAGAAGTGAAACTCTTTGGGAATAAAAATAATCACTCCAAATTTACACATACCTTTTGTAAGCTCATCTTTGTGTCCGTTATTGAGCAATGAATTTAAATGAATGGTATTTATGCTTCTATAACAAAAAATGATTGTTTTAATTCCCTACCTGAATGATGTTCCCACGACCTCTCTTCCTAATTACATTCCCCTTGCTTGACCACTCTGAGACTCAGTTAGTACTAATTAAATTGTTGGATTTGGAATTATCAATGTATATCTTAAGTGTGGTCCAAATGGTAATCATTCTGTGGTGTGATTCTGTACTGTAGCTTTTGCTTTTCATACTTGCATTCTAATTATATAATGGGGTGCCAATTTGGTTCATTAATCTGATGCTATCATGTACCCACTGTCATTCTTCAAACTTTCCTCATAGGAAATAATTTTGTGTCCAATTGAAAGAGTGCTTATAAGTGAGGAATAAATAGTCAGTGTGAGAGGCTGGCTCAGTATATGAAGTACGCTTATGTAAGTGGACACCTTGCACTGATCCAGACAACCCTACTGGTGATTTTAGTGGTCTTAGACGACCTTAGAAAGCTCTCTAAGTGGTAGCTGTGGAGAGCAGCTTTCAGGCTTAGTCCAGAAGGAGTGTAAAGCAGCTTGTTTTACCAGAACATAACCTTATAAGTATAGATTAAGTGAAAAAGAACCACACAGTGTATTTATGAAAATATGTATTTATTATAAGACACTCGCTAACACATACAGATATCTCCTAGCCAGAAAAATACACAATTGACACAATACTTTGCAATAGAAACAGGTAAGTAGAACAGAATACACAGTGGTCCCTAGGGGGAGACCAAACCATATACTAAAATAGTGGTATGCGAACCACGACTCAAGTCAAGACAATAGTCAGAGGGTGTAGAAGTTCTGGGGACCCAAGGAACCACCCAAGGTGAGTATCTAGGAGCCCCACGGAGGTCATGTGCAGTGTAGGAACACAACTGCAATCTCCATACAAATCAACGTGTAAGTCGCGGTTGCGGTTGCAATTTTAAAGAAAGAGGACCCTTCCAAGTGGACCCTGACCCCGTGGAAGACAAGAGGTTGGAGAGCCACCCCACCCGTGGATACCTTAGGAAGTAGGATACCTGCACCATGGAAGCCGGGTGCATAGGTGTGAAGTGGCGTTGAAAACCGTTGGCGAACTCAATGGGAGACTCCAGGAAGATGCTGCTGCTGGAGAAGGTGAAAGTGTCCAGTGGAACCCAATGGTGGATTCAAGATGTGAAGAACCTGCAAGCAGAGGGTACAGAGTCTATGCCACTCAGGAGTGACCAGGAGGCACAGAAGACAAATGCCCACCGATGTTGGGTGTTGCATGAGAGTTGACAGTGACCTTGGAACTGCAGCTGTGTGGACCAGGCGATGATGTGGAAGACCAGGAGCCATACATGAGCTATCCCATGTCGGATGTCGAGAGTTGAGTGGTCGGTGTCGGGCAGGAGCACCAATAAGCCTTGGCAGCTGCAACCAATGAGGAAGTTGAAGAAGGTGCAATGTCAGGATCAGCAAGGTCCAGGAGACTCACCACAAACAGGGGAGTCAGGGCAGGCCCCGAGCAATCAGAGGAACCCAAAAGAATTCAAAGGTGACCCTCAAGAGGACCCACAGGTTGGAGGCACTGGAGTTGCAGAGGACCTTGAGCAGCTCACCAAAGATGCAGGCCCACGGTGCAAGTGATGTGGTGAGGACAAAGATCTTGGGCACTGTAGATGCTGGACGTTGGGAATACTCGGAGCCCGAAGATCTTGGTGGAAGGAAGCCAACTAGCCTTTGCAACTGCAAGTCAATGCAGTGCACAGGGGTTCGGTTCCTACAGCTCCGACGAAGGATACTGGCCTCAAACTTGGTGAGAGGCCAGGGCAGGCCTCGAGGGATGTGAAGAATTACCACCTGTGTTGCTGAGCATTTCGGAGTCCATGGGAGACCAGGATCAGAAGACCGGTCAGCTTAGTTGCGGTGCCTGCAGTTGCAGGGAAGTGACTCCTTCACTTCAAGGGAGATTCCTTCAGGTGGCTTGGATGCCCACAGGCCTTGGAAGGTTTCCTGTATGGAGCACAGACATAGACGTTGCTGCATACGAGCAGGGCAAAGAGATCAGGAGCAGCAGGAGTCTTCCCAGTTGCAGCCTTGATGCCCAGAGAGAAGTCCAGCGAAGTTCAGAGTGCCCAGACAGTCGAAGTTGAAGTGGTGTCTGAATTGAATCGTGTTTCATGAAGAACCTAGGGACCCACCCTCAGGTAAGCCCTTAAGTATCCTATGGAACGGGTTGGGACAATTCAGGGGTCCCTCCCTAAGAAGGGGCTGGACAAGGGGGAGGATACTCCCCTGTCCTTTGTTCAGTTTTGCGCCAGAGCGGGAACCAACGGCTCCCTGAACTGGTTTGAACAGGACTATGTATGGAGTGCACCAAATGTGCCCTGCATGCAGACTCCCACCCTGCCCAAATACACTAAACCCTGTCTGGGAGGTGGTCACGCCTCACTATGACAGGATGCCTATTGTTCTGCCTTCCCCTGCTTGAGCCTGGCTCAGCAGCAGGAGGGCAGAATCGTGTCTCTGGTCGGCAGCAGCCATGTTGTGCTGTCCGGGTCTAGAAGACTGGTGCCGAGAGCACTGAGGGCCTAACGGAGGGCCTTTACAGTGCTTGGAATCATACCTCCCACACCATTTACAGTGTGGGGGTATGATTCCAACATGTTTGATGCCAAACATGACAGCGTATGTTACAGCCAGTTTCGAGATGGTCATCGCATAAGAACGCGAATCCTCTCTATATGTTTTATGGCTGTCTCTCTTACAACCTGGGAGAATGTACTCCAAAGGCTGTAGGAGTGTCCTGCTCATGCAGAGGCACCCTCACACTTAGAACCGAGCACCCTGGCTTCAAGATTGAAAAGGCCTGCTGTAGGGGTGAATTATAGGTTTTAAGTGCAGTGACCCTAGATATAGGGAAACCTATATCTTTCGTAAGTGGTGCTAGCACCAGCTTACACAGGTTGCAATGGCAGGCCTGTAGTGATAGTTTGAATGGTCTCCCATAGGTGGCATAATACATGCTTCAGCCTATGGGGGACCTCTGGGGTACCTATGTCCTCTGTACCTTAGTACCATATACTAGCGACTTATAAGGGTACACTAGTAACCAATCTGCGGTGTACCTAAGTACTTACCATGTCAATTTAGGGGAAAAAGCAGAGAGACAGGAGTCCAGATTAGCAGGATCCCAGTCAGACTAGTCAGAAACAGCATTACATCAAGCAAAAAGTGGGAGTAACCATAGAAGAAGATCCTTCTTTCCTACAGACACTAAATACTGGGCTTCAATATAGCCAG
This sequence comes from Calotriton arnoldi, assembly GCA_963921515.1. Taxonomy (NCBI): domain Eukaryota; kingdom Metazoa; phylum Chordata; class Amphibia; order Caudata; family Salamandridae; genus Calotriton; species Calotriton arnoldi. The sequence continues at coordinate 217,790 of CAWUFW010008588.1, read as the reverse complement.
CATCAATACCATCAGCATCTTTTGAAGATAAATGTAAGAATGTGGAGGAGAAAATTATTAACCTATAGGATTTATCTGAATTTACATGCTATTTGTAGATGAACGTTTGACAAAACAAACACGGTGAGCCACAACGCACTTCGTTTCAATATCTTCAAAAACAGCTTAGTTGCAGGTCTAGCCACAGTGGTCATCTGTGGTCACTTCAAATTGGTTCTCATTGCAGCTTCCTCCCCACCTGGGTTTGGTGCATGCCTGATGGGAAGCACAAATAGGCCTGTTTAGGTGTCATCTGACATCAGCTTGTGACAGGGGAGACTCTTTTTAAGTAAATTATTTTCCTGGGTACAGCCTACCTGGTCTCCCTGCGAGTAGTTTTCACACCTCATCATGGCTATTCACCAATAGATTGATAGTTGAAGGCCAATGCAAGTTAGCCTTCAGGAGCTTAATGAAAAGAAAAGGTGACTTTCTAAAAGTCCATTTTCCTTAATAGTTAATAAAAATCTGACTTCACCAGTAAGTTGGGCTTTTAATAAATAAAGAAAATAGTAATGTATTCATTTTTCTAGCTGGTCCTGCCTTTCATATGCAGAATTAATATTTAACATTGATTCCCAATGTATCGCTGTTGACCAGCCAGCCTACCTATAAAGAAAACTGCTTTTGGGCACTAGTCACTGTAAGGACGTGGAAAATTTAAAATTCTACATGTTCTACTTTTAAATGCCATGCACCCTGCTCTGTGGGCTGTAAATCCTACACAGTGGTGACCTATTAATAATTTAAAGAGAGGTTTTCTTCTGTCAAAAAGGGTCATTTTGACAGGCCGGCTGCAGTTTTAAAACTGCAGCAGCCAGGTTACAGTGGTAGGCCTGGAGTTGTGTTTGTTTTAATACACTAATGGATGGCACAGTAGTGCTGTAGTCCATTGGTGACATTTAACTTCCAATGCCAGGGTGTAACTTGGGACACTATATAATACAGCCATAAAAGAGAGTTAAATAGGACAATTAGGAGCAAACCGATTTCATCATATTTTAGGGGTCAGTAGGGTCCAAGTACACAGATTCAAAATAGAACCAGCATCAATCCACAAAAATATGAAGGACCACGCAAATAGACGCACTTTCTCACTATGTATATATGATATAATTTCATAGTACAGTCTTCAAAATCTTGATGGATGATATATAGATGTCATAGTGCCTGCATCCGCTCGCCCCTATGTGCACTCATAAAGATGTTTAGGAACTAACTATCCTTGGTTATCCTTGAATCTTTAGTCAAGTGACACCCTCCCCTTGATATGTTTGTCCCCTGTGCTGATATGTATACTGTTCGGTGGTGGCAGTGGTAGGTGCCAACTGCATGTAATGAATATTGAGCATCTGCATTGTACATGATTTATTCCTCATTGTGCAAATACTGTTATTTCTCATAATTAATCCCTGGTGGCAGTGGTAGATTCATGCTTCAGCTGGTCAAATGGCACGTGCAAACTGCTCTCAGTAACCAGTATGTGTGATTCACAATCTTGTGACTCACCTTTCCATGTTCCGCATGCATGCACCAGCTGAACCAACTGTTCTTGCTCTCCACATGTGCAGAGAACACATGGATGAGTCCCTATTTAAAGCCCACCCCCAACTACATCCGTGCTTAGCCTCGTCGATTTTCCACTCACCTGAGGTCCTGACGCTGAAATTCAGATGCATGTCCTGGCTACGCTCCTGACATCTGGTCCCACTCTGCTGCTCACAGTCTGAATCGGACATTCCGAGAGGAAACAATAGAAAAGCAGACAAGCCATTTCATGTTTTCGGTTCTGCATTCAGTAAAATGCAGACGGACCAACAAACAAGGTAAACGCTGCAATTTTTAAGCATGCACTACAAAAAGGCAATTTCTTTATCACCACAAGATTTGGCAGGGATCTGCCTTATTGAAAAACACAGAAAAGCCCTGTAAATTGTTTGAAAGACTTCGAGGCTTGAAAGACTTGTTTGTTTTTTGGTACGAGCCAAAACTTTTGTGACATTACCGCATGTGTGCACTTTGGACGCATTTACAGTGCTAATAAAGAAAGGAATAGTGGACATTCATGATGTTTGCTCTCAGTGAGTAGAACTTGCTTAGCTTGTGAAGCAACTATCAAGTGGATTCAATTCTGAGTAGAGAGAAAGTAACTTGTATAAATACATGGCACTGACGCCATTATGGTATGAGCAATTGAAGTGCCAATCAATTAATCAGGATTTATAAAGCGCGGCTAATCACCCGATAGGGTATCCAGGTGCTTGCATGCCCCGGAGGCTTATTCAAACAGCCAGCTCTTGAGGGTCATTCTGAAATCTGGAAGTGAGGTGATGGTCCAGAGGTACTTGGGGAGGCTGTTGCAGGTCTTTGCTGTGATGTGGGAGAAGGAGCGTCCTCCACTTTTGCTTCAAGTGAAAGGGAGGTGGAGCGCAGTCTTCTTGATAGTTGGTAGAAGCTCAGGTGGTGGTTAATGTAGGCAGGTCCTTGGTTGTGTAGAGCCTTGTATGCATGGGTCAGCAGCTTGAAGTCATCTTTTCTGTATGGGGATTCAGTGGAGTTTCCTGAGGTGGGGTGTGATTTGGGTTTGTCGGGGAAGGCCAAGGATGAGTCTGGCGTCGGCGTTCTGTATGGTGTGCAGCGATTCCTACGTAGAGTGCATTGCCCTAGTCCAGTCGGCTGGTGATGAGGGCTTGTGTCAGAGTGCCAAGTGTTCTTGATATATGATATTTAGTGTTATCCTATCAAAAATCTTAGTTAATGATATTAATCATTCACAGATGTGTATGTAGTCCAGCACTGAATATTGAACCAGTGACAGTTCCTCATGCACCCGGATTCGCAGACGCATAGAAGTATCACAGTGTCTTCATTATCTCTCTCTGTTTTATCCCAACCCCATTCCCCTTGGGGACTACACCAGAGTGCACATCTGCTACCAAGGCTATTCCTCAGAGGAAATCAGGTATTAAGCGTGGCCCCATCAGAACCTCCTGGGATTTCAGTTGTGTGGCTTGCAGCAATAGATAGATAGATTTAAAGAACACACAACTTTAGATTTGCAATTTGTTTTAATTGCCTTTATTAAAAATGTGTCAATCTTACAACAGTTGTCCCAACTTATTTTAGAAACAAAGAAAGAAAAGATATGCTGCAAATTGTACCGGATTTAAATTTCTTCTATAAAGACACACAGTGAAAAAAACAGTCAAGACAAACATTGTGACAAGTTGTAATATTAAATATGTAACAGAGTCTCTTTATTTCACAAGCACATTTAAATTGGAACAGCTAAATCAAGAAAAAGGACCTTGGTACACAGGCAAAATCTGTTTTACTAACCACTATATTAAAACATATTACTTTTTATACAACAAAATAGTGTTAGGATATGGGCAGCCAGGATGATGGTTTCAGAATAAACCAAGCTGCATTCATTCCAATGAATGGTAGGACTGTCTGAAAACTGCACCCCAAATGGTCAGAACACCTCCCCTACAAAGCTTGTGAAGCCAGTCATAACGTTTCTATGCAAACCTATAGAGACACTACTGAGTACACTCAATGGCAGAGGAGACCTTTCTTGTAAACTGCACTCTCTTAACCTCCTAATTGACAAGGAAAATCTCCCCAGCAAAGCTATTCATGAGTGGAAGAGGAGACAAAACCTTTGTAATCTGTAAAGATGTCTAATCACCCAAAGCCTAGAGGGGCAAGCCAAGTCATGGAAGCATAAAAAGATAACAACCATCATGAAGGGAATTTCCATCATCATCTCAACATCAGACAGTAAAATGTAAACTGTGGTAAGCATTGAAAAGTAAATAGAAGCCTCAAGTCCCATTCTACCATAAAGAGGTCCAGGAAAAGCAAATAAAATCACCTGTAAAACATACAAAGGACACAGCTTAAATGGAATGATTCTGTGAGGAAAGGGAGACTTTACTCACTCTTTCTATTTGGCCATTGTCCAACTCTGTGATGTTAGAGTTCAGTTTATTCTCAAACAGATGGCCAAGAATGTTCCTCATAGCCCTGAGGAAAGGTTACATCTGCCTTCAGTTGAAGGAATGTTAACCTTCTGCTAGTGACCAGCATATCATCCAAGCCAAATGCCACTATTTAGTCCCCCAAGGTTCGGTTGGAGTCCCTGGACAGGGAAACACATTCCAACCATCACTAGAGAGAAAGTCACATATTTAACTTTAGGGAAATCATGGCCAAGTGAATGTGCATATGGGACAGAAGAGCCCATAGACTCACATGAACCAGAGATACAATGAAAAATAGGAGGCAATATGATTGTAAATCCTCAACTATTGACTAGCTCAGGTCGGCAGATACATGAGCAAAGAAGACAACACCAGTCACAGTTGTCATGCCCTGACAAAAAGATGAAGCATCATGTCCAGTTCTGTCCAGAATTGGGCTCTTATGAAAATTGTGTTGAACAAATGGATTGGTTAGCATTTTGACAGTTTGAGCAGGAAACCATGCTGAATGCTTAACCAAGCATGAATGAACTTCCTCCATGCCGCCCAAGCCCTAAGTTCTAGATGGGGTACGAAACAGCCAAATATCAAGGTGGGGTAGGAGAACAATAGCCAACCCTCCAAATGGAGCAGATGTGCAATCAGAGCTACCATCTTTGTGAAGATTCGAAAAGACCAAATGCCAATGAGCAATATCCTGAACTGGTAAGGATCCCTTAGCACAGAAGCATTGCAACTGTTGATGCAGACACACTATTGGAATATAAAGTTAACCATCAAGGCAACTAATGATCACCAGACAGACCACAGCTACAATCCAGGGAATGATCCATTACAACCTCTCCATCATGAAAAGGGTGGCATGTACCAAATGACTTACCAGGTTTAGGCCACAGGCAATCATTTACATGGGGTACCTAAATGAAAGGTACAGTATAAACCCAGCCACCTGTTCTTTCAGTAGTACCAGCATCACAGCCTGATTTTCAACAAGGACCTGCATCATTTGAGAGACACAGTTCTATTGTTCAGACACCATGGTGACTAAATGGTGATAACCCCTGAGCCTGAACAGAGGGAGACCAACTCAATCAAATGATCCTCCCTTATTACTTGAAGCAACCATGAATCAGAAGTGGATGCCACTCCTTGAGGAATGAGCGAGTACAACGGCTCCCCAAAGGCACAGTTGAGGATCACATTAGAAAGTAATTCACATTGTTGCTCCGCCCCCTCCAGGAGGGAAAAACTCTTATTCACTTTCTTCACAGCCTTGAGCTTATCCTTACAATTCAAGATCAAGGACTGTGCCACCAGCCCCACAGCACACAAAATTGGTAGGACCAAGAAGCCACTTTTTGAGGGAGAAGTCCCCCTTTTTGTCAGATGGATCATTCAGGTTGACATCCTGAGCCATCAAGCAACGAGGTAATCAAAAGACACAGAGTCTGAAGTAACACATTCATAACAACACTTGGCAGATGTGCAATAAAACAAAGAAGATTAATCTTGCCAAGTAGCTTTCTCTTATAGAGAATAACATCCTGGACAAAGTAATAGTTAGGTAGTCCAACCTTGTTGAGCATGACAACACTGCAGAACAACATGTCAGTGGAAGTGACAGATGTGGCATGAACAGGAAATCCATGGGGCCGATTCACAGATCTAATCTGAGATAAAATCCTAAACTTACTACTTTTGGTATTCACGGAAGGCATTTAGTAGTAGTAAAGTTAGGAGTCCTAACTTTACTACTACTAAATGCCTTCTGTGAATACCAAAAGTAGTAAGTTTAGGATTTTATCCAGATTAGTTCTGTGAATCGGACTCACCGTTCCCACAAATTTGGGCTAGCACATTAGGGAAAAACTCTATCCTAATTTAGTTTGCCCTACAATGCCCAGGGTCATATTTCTTGTGCATCTACAGCAGACTTAGAAAATGGGAAGTCACTGTGTGAACCCTGCTTATGGATAACAAAATCTTGTTGAAGGCATGTCTATCTCCAGGAAGCACTCCTTATGAAAGACCCTCTATTTGCAAGGACACCGTTTACTTCGAGGTCTTCATTTCCCAGCCCAAATCTTGGCATATGTTTACTTGCACTCTGTTTTGGAGGTCACTGGATCCACACTTGGCCACTGGGAGTTCTCTCTCTGAAGAGCGCCTTGTACTGCAGTCTACTATGCATTTTTTAGGTCGGGCCTAGGCAGCGCACATGCGCTGTCGGCAAGACCTGGTGTAATCTCTATAACAAATGTAATCCCGCCTGCAATTTACCATTCGTTCACTCCTGCGTCGGTCTTCTTTAGTGGCTCGTCATTGGTTGGTGTTCCTAATACCTCTCTTCCGTTTTTCATCGTGGAGCACCGGCCAACTACAGTTTAATTACGCTGGAGGGATTTATCTGTTACTTTGAGGACTACTTCAAAAGTTGACGATTGCTGGCATAACATGAGTGAATCCCGAACACACTTCAGCCGACTTGTTTTTCCTTTCCGATCGGCTTTATCTTTAACAATGGTGCCCAGTGCCATTCTTTACTTCTGCGCAGCTCGCCTTACTCAACTTTTTAAACAATCTATATATTTTTTTGCTTTTTTTCCAGTGCGCTGTACGTTATCTTTAAATATGGCGCTGTGCCTTTCTTTTGTTTAGCACGGCGCGGCTTGCAGGCTTTGATCTACTCTTTATGATTTTTAGGCTATTATAACTAAGCAACTGTAAGTCTGTACTACTTACTCCTGGATACCATCCTGTGAAGGGTTAACGTGCAGTCTATGCTAGCAGGGTCATTTGCGGAAGCCATTTATACTTTTCTGGAGGGATCGCAACATAGAATGGCTGCAGAGTTCAGATTCCAGAACTGCTATATAAGCAGAGAGTTTAAAGCGCGCCTGCCTTCTGTCACTGCCTCACATGGGGACGCACGAGCGGTCAGTTGCTTGCGAATAATATAACATGGCATGCCATACAGTGATATTTAAAATAACACTGCACATTAGTAGAAGAAGAACATGGCCTCTTCGTATACAGTGTAATTAAACAGGTACTTCTCAGTTGGAGTAAACATAATGAAAATACATCGGATAATGAATAAACAAAATTCCAATATGCAGTTCATAAATCTTGAGATTTTAAATCCAAATCTTCGAGAAATGTTTGCAGATGATACTACAGTATACCCTGTGTTTACATCTGCATACCTACAACAATGAATGAGAAGTAGGCGGCTGAACAAACATTTGTACTAAAATTAATGAGTAGACTCTGACTTTTGCCTAGGGAGAAATAAATGACGGACACCTAATGGAAATGATTTGTTTTCGAGGTTTAAACAGGTCTCATGCAGCCATGTTCCCTTTGGAGCTTTAGTGAAAAAATTATAATAAAGGTGTGTTTTGCCATAATATGCTGGGACAATCCACTATTGGATATATGTATATCTGAGTACCGGTTGTATTTATAAACATAGACTGCTATATAATATTTTTTTAAAAGACTCCGTATTACAAACTGACAACATTTTAGCTTTAGATAAAATGTATTTCCACAAACATGCGGACTTCTATTTCTTTCTTAGATCCAGTCACTTACTTTGGAACTGTGTTAATTTATTATTGAGTTAGATTATTGTTAGCGTATTTAGGGACAAGTTCGCAATGGATGGTTTAGCTGTAACTTAAGATGTTTCACTGGGAGGTGTTTATAAAAGGCCGACATTTTAAAAGTCTATTGTGGAATCCTGTGCCTCCTGATAAGTTCCTTTTCAAATCGCTACATTTTTCACTGATGCCAGTGCGACATTTGAAAGTCATCAAAGTTGTTTATTGTAAATATCCTCATATGGATTTAGTAATTAATATAGAATATACTTGTAAATCTCATTTAATGTGAGTTTATTATATACATTTGTTGTACTTCGCATTGGTGTGTGTTAATGTAACTGACTCTGTATAGGCAGGAGATGTGTGGAATCCTAGGTATGTGCACAAGAACACACATAGGGCCATATGCATCAAGCATTTTTTGCCTTCGCAAACGGCTGATTCGCAGAATCAGACGTTTGCGAACACAAAAAAATGCCTTTCTGATGCAGCAAACCCTATTTTGCGATTCAGTAACCTGAAATGTTTGATCTTATTACATCCCATAAAGCTGACCTGTTGTTTCTTACGGACACCTGGTTTAGAGATGCGTCCGCTCATGATATAGCCTCTGCTCTTCCCACTGTCTACTCAATGGCCAGACTAGATAGTTTGTCCAAAACATGTGGAGTCTGGCCATCATCTACCACTCCACTCTCAATTGTACTGCTTTGGATGCTCCTGATTTTCACTTGTGCAAAGGCTAGCTCTTTACTTTTCAGCCCAATCTGATCTCTTCTTTTCTGGTGCTCTCATTTACCACAAGCCTGGCCACTCTTTTAATCTTTCTCTCACTCAAGCTGACTTTCTCTTACATTATGTTCTCTAATTCTTCAATTTTATGATACTGGGAGATTTCATGTGAACAGTCGCAACAACTGTGCTTCACTGGAACTCACAGATACCTTCTGTACTCCGGGGTCAACATCTAAGGTTCTATCCCTCTCTTGAGCCACACTTTGAACCTTATTCTCTCCAGAATCTCCAGTCTACAGACTCAGGTTTCATAACCCTTTTAGTCGATAGACCGCTTTGTTAATCCTTTCTTTCTCAGTTTCTCCAAAAAGCTAAACTGGCCCACAGCACCAGAGTAACTGTACGTCATCATTGGTTAATGATCACAAACACAAATTTCGTTGTAACAGTTAGAGAAACCCTCCCTCAAAGTCTGGGGGGTATATTCATAAGAACGTGCGATAAACATCGCCAAAATAGCTTACCGCAACTTCTCACATCGCAGTCCATCGCGGGAAAATAACGCTGTGTCAACGTGGCATTCACAACACGGCGATACCGTACGATATCCGCACGATAACGCGTCAAATATCCACGAAACAACTACCGCGACGGCGATAAAAACCCGAACCCGAACACGAAAAAAACTACGATGCACCCAATGGCGATGAAACAACCGTGATAACCAGCAGGAGGCCAGCAATACCCACGCGCCATGCGTGAAGAGGCGCCATAAAAACACCCAAAAAAACACACCAACAAGTAAACGAACTGCGGAGCACCATGGAAGCCCCTGGCCCGAGTGCTGATGCCAACTCGAACCCCACAAGCACAACGGAGGACCAGCCCGGAACCCCGGGTCGGGGAAGGGCAAGGAGAAGAGGAAGACGGGGCCCCACACCGCACGAAAACTGGATCCACCGCACGGTGTGGACAGAACACCACCAACAACTGTCCGCCACCACCACCGTGTCATTGGCAATACAAATTGAAAAATGGCAGTCCAATGAGATGACTGCGGAGGACTGAACTAGCTGTGGGCACATCACCCATGAACAACAAACTCGCAACCCCCCAACGTAGCCCCACGTCCATGTAGGAAAGAGGTCTGTGTGAAAAGATGTCAAAGTCGGTAGCAGGCCTGAAGGTGTGTCCACCATCACATGTGACAACAGTACTTACCGTCGCATACCCACCCACACCCACCTGGGCAGACACAGACTGACCAGAACGATCACAGTGACCCACATGCCAAGAAATCCGAGCCCATACCCACAATGGTGACGTCACGGAGCTGCACAGGTCTACCAGCAACTATCCCAAACCACAAAGTCTGGCGCACAGAGGTGGACCTGCCAATAGGGACTCACCCCTAAATGAAAAGCGTCATCCAGTCCCACCCTGTGTACGGACAATGCCCAATGAGGCACACGAATTGCCATTCTACCCAACACCCATATCAGTTGAACACAAGTGTGGCAGCGCAGACTTTATTGGCATGTGGGTGGTACAACGGGCAAGACAAGGGCCACAACATGAAGAGCAGGGCATCAGACAATCACAGGCAGCATAGGAATGCAGCCATGTCCACTGTTGTTGAGGGAAATGTGGACTCATCACCAGAATGCAACAAGGTGTTGGGACCTGTGCCATGGTTTACCATCAGTCGTGGCTGCTGGAACGTCGTCAGTCGTCCATGAAAGCGAGCGCAGCTTCCTGTGCTATCAGTTCCAGGAGTACGTCATTGTCGAGCTCAAGGAACACGAGTGCGAGCCAATCCATCAACTGGTCCGGACAGATGTGCACCGTCCACGCCGTCTCACCAATCCGCAGAACAGCCCAATAGGGGGGCGCCTCAATGTGGTCACTGCACACGAGGAATCGTGCAAACTCCCATGTCCAACTGCCAGCACATATACTCAGGCATCCCATAAACGGGAATCACGGTTACACTCATGATCGTGGGCCAACAGGGGGCGCACACACAAGTCATAATCCAGTTCAGCCACCGTTGCATTGGATAGGCAGACTTCCATGGGCCACTTTAATATGCATGTCCGACAGTGGAACCAGGGCTGGACGCGCTTGACGTACGCAAGATGGAAGCTCAGATGGTAACTGATGCGCAACACTGCAAGTGGCAGGGCCCCCAACATTTGCAGCATTCAGGCACAGTACAGTCCCACGTGACTGGCGTTGTGCACGTGCCCGTGAGGTTCGGCCATTGCGGTGGTGGCACTCGCAGAACCGCCACTCCTCTGACCTGTGGCGGTCATGTGGATGAAAAGCCACAGCTCGGAACAATGAGTTGCAAGGGCGTGCGACGTTAGGACGTATGTGTAGTTGTGTACGTAAGTATGAAGGCCATTCCATGCAAGAGTACCCCGTGCAAGGGCATCTGTGTGTGGGGTGTGTATACGTTGGTCCTTCATCATCGCTGTGTGAAGTGTGGGAGTCGTCTTCATCTGCTGTGATATCACTCACAGGGGGTTTTTGCCGCATGCTGTGTCCAAGGTCGGAGGTGCAGATGCCCGTCCGCCTCCTGTGTGGAGACAATGGAGCATTCATCTCTGATGTCAGTCTGACTACTGCTTGTAATGTGGAAATGTGATGTGGTCTACACGCTGCATTTGAGGCTAGGCCTTAGGCCCATGGCGCACCAGGAACGATACACACGGCAGTTGGCATGCATGATCCAAGAGCCCGAGCGGACTTGCGCACCATGAACATTCCCACGTGCGCCCTCCGGCTGCATGCAACATTGCACATCACGTCCCGTGTTGCGCAGACACTGCGAGAGCAGGCACACGCATATGCACATTTCCTGCCCTGCCCGGCACAGGACCACGTCCAGATTCCGGAGGTGATACTTCACACCCCTACGCTGGACGTGCGACGCAAGCCCAGCCCACTCCATATACGTATAAATGGTGGGACGACAGAGCTACATGGACCAGATCTTCCACAATGCCCGAGGGGACAATGCTGCGCCCAGCTGCCATGTCACGTGATGCAATCATGAAGGGACCATGACTTGCGGGGCACAGAGCCGAACTGCGTGTGGCACGGCACACGTGACACGGGATGGTGACTTTCATTGCACTGGGTTAGTGGCACCCGGAGCACGTCGGCCGGCACGGGCATGCCGCCATGGGTCGGTGACTCCCGGGGCACTGAGGTAGGGCCACCTGGTGTGCTGAGCGGGGGCGCAGCCAGCATTGATGACGTGTGCACTGTCATGGACTTCCCCATTAAGGCCCAGATCCAGGTGTGTGACCTAGTGGCGCGCGGGGCGGGGCCGCGTGATGTGGAGTCTGTCAAGGTCGCATGTCACGGGCTCGGAGCATGCACCGGCACGTGGTTGGAGACACACCGGTGGCGGAAGGTGAGCAGTGAGGCCTGGGGGCGCATGGGCGGACAATGTCCAATGGGCGGTGGGAGGGGCTGGGGTGCAGCAGCATGTGTGCGCAGGGGCGACTGTCTCTCGCCCTCTCGTCCTTTTGCTGTCTCTCTCTCCCTCTCACTCTCCCTTTCTTTCTTTCTCTCTCTCTCTGTCCTTTGATGTGCGCATGATACAGGTTCTCGTCTCGGATTTTGTCTTGCAGGCTGTGGCTTCCAGTTTGTCCGGAGTGGATCCGCAAGGACTAATCATATTTGTTGTTTTGTGTTGTGTCTTAATAGAGTTTTGTTATGGGAATTTCACAGTTGAATGTTTGATTCTCCTTATTATGACCACACATGTGTGTTTGGTGTTGTATGTGTGCGACATCAGGGTCTTTCTTATCTCGTGATTTTGTGAAGTTGCTGTGGCATGTCTTTGTCCGGGGTGGGTGGGCCAGGGGAGGGCCCAGGGGTGGGGGGGTCCTGGGGGTGGTGGCGGTGGGTGTTGTGGGCCTCTGGGGTCTCCGAGCTGCATGAGCAGTGGCTCCATGACATCTGTTGTTCTTCAGGTGTGGCTGTGGGCTGGGCTCCCTTTTGTGGTGCAGGTAGTCATCCTACTTAACACCAGCAGAGAGCAGGTGTAAGATCGCTGCTGCTAGCGCGGCTTATCGCCTGTTTTTGGTTCACATCGCGGATCTGGCTGTTCGTTGTGAATGTCGCGGTGTGGTGTTTTCGTTTGTTTTCACATGGGAACGCCTACTCTGCATCTCATTAGCGTTAGTTGGCGGTGTCATCCGTGGTGATGTTTTTTGCGGCAGCTATCGCTGGATATGTGGCGATGTGGGCAGTTAGCACCAGCTTGCGAATGGGGCGATGATTCTATCGCCACTTTTGCTGCGCTACAGTGCCGATAACTCGGCGATAAGTCCTTGTGAATATGCCCCTGGGTGTGCAGTGTTCTTCGACACAATAATCCCTTTTCAATAATCTTTCTTGCATCGTCTCACTCCCTTTGTCCCCTGGTACATGGATGAACTGATTAGCATTACATGCAACTGAAGAAGCTTGAAAGGCTTTGTACACATAGAATACCACGGCTACCAGAAATGCATTTGGACCGATTGGACCTCCTATTATTCCCTTAAAAAAGCCAATGCGATCAACTCCTCCCAGGGAATATTTCCAGTTCAAAAAAAAATTCTGAATCTTCGCACTTCCACATTCTTTTGTTCCTTGTCAAAAGCTCTGCTCCAGTTTGTCATCTTATTCCCGGGCAAAAATTCTAGTTGGTGCCGAAATGTCATCCTTGCTCACAATAAAATCCTGGGCAGGCGGGCCAGCCTCAACAGGCACACAAAGAGTCAGACATGAAAAAACACAATGGAATATCTGTCAAGTGGACACCCAGTGTGATGGGTGGGGTTTGCATTTTCAGCATGCTTCTGGAGTTTTCTCTCTCAAGGTGGGATTTATCTCATAAAGAGTTACTGTGGTGAGGTACGTAAAGAGGCAGTAATGTAACATACTATAGGAAGTAAAGAAAGTGTCTCCAGAAGCGAAACACAAAAATGGTATTTGATGTTTCAAGCAGTTCTGGTTCATTAAGTTCTGATTTCATGTTAGGAGAAAGAAAAGACAGAGACCTCAGAAAATTGTGATCTGTGGGTGCTGGACACAGCCACAGAAGGAGAAACGGAAAATAAGAGGAGTGCGAATGAATGTTGCTGAAGCAATGGGGATCATGTTAAAGCTATCGCTATATCTATGGAATAGAGCTATAAGCTTTAAATCATGATGTGCCATGTATGCCTCTTCTCCCACTTCATTTTGTGAAGATGGGGCATTAGGTGTAAATATACGATTGAAGAAGTATAATTTAGAAAAATACAATTGTTTTTTATAGCTTTTAGAAGAAAGAGTAAAGATACTTCTGATTCTGTTAGCCCTGTTATTGCTCACAAACTTTCTGCATGCCCTATTTACGCTCTGTCTTTTCAACTTATTCACTGTAGTGCTTCCAACACTTAAACATTATTCTCTACTACATTAACTTTTGTTTACTCCTGTTGCTCTTTCTTCTCGTCTTTTTATTTTAGGTTATATCTTTTGCTTCTCACTTTCTATCTGCTCTTCTTTTTTTCTCTCTTTATTCTCATAATGCATATTTTTTTTCCTGGCCTTCTGTCGGTTATTGCTCCTTTCTTCAGGACTGTTTTCTATAAATATTAATTTGAAATTAAATCATTCATTGTAAAAAAAAAAGTTGTTTTCAAAAATTATTATAAACCAATTCCACATTTTCATTCAATACGTTTTTTTTTAGTTTATTTTAGAATGTACTCAACCCGAAGGGAGCAGAGAGCTTTGCATGAGCACCAGTTGCATTACAGACAGACACATTTATTTTTGTTAGGCATGGGGAGATTAAGTGATTTGCCCAGAACCCAGGATGTTGAGCCGACGCCGAGACTCTGACTGGTTCCTCAGCATCGAGGTCTACCGCTCTAGCCGTTAGGCCACATCCTCTCCCCTCTTTCATTTTCTAGGTTTCATCAATCATCCAAGAATGTCTTCTCTTGAGTTAGCATTTCCAATTTTCTTCTTTAAGACTTCCCTTACCCATCTAATTTTACATATCAACAAAAAGCTGTAATGTTTTGTTGTAAAATATAGCCGTAACTGGTTGCTAGCGATAGAACATTTTCCACGCCATTTAGAAAGTTATTTATTCCACTCTTTTTAAAGAAAGCATCTGTAAGCTGCTTTATAATTCATCCCATGTGGCTGTTTCAAATTGAAATATTTTACCCAACGGCACTGTACATGGTAGAAAAACATCATTTGAAACACAAGAAAGCAGTTCTTATTTTGCCTACTATTATTTCCTATTTTATAACTGAAGAAAAAAGGTGTTCACACTTACCAGATCGAATTATTCTTTAGTTGGCCATGCTTGCTGTGTGAAACCCGCAGCTCTAATGAGGAAACACACTGGGGGCCCTCTCTCGTCCCTACCGTGGAGCCATTATACAAATATATATTACCTACTGGCAGTCTCCAGTAGATAGTTATAGTGAGGATGTAGTTTTCATAGGAAGAGCGTTTTTTCATTTGGCAATAACTTTGGCATCGTTTGACAAATCCTTGCAAAATTTTAAAAACTAATACGCCAGTCACGTCACCTGCTGTCTTGAAAGTTTTGGAGTGATCAGTCAAGCGGGGGCCGAGAAAAAAGGGGGGTCCCAAAATGCTTTTTCTCCATGTTAATTTCTGTAGGAAAATTTAGACATGGCTACAGCTCGAACAGCAGAACGGAATTACACCAAATTTGACAGAAAGGTAGCTGTTGGTCCAGAAAGTACTCTTTATGTTAAACGGTGTAAATCCTTTCAGTAGTTGCTGAGAAATTTAAAGATATCTCAGATATAAAACTGTTGCCGTGGTGGATCCGAGACCCCTCCCCATCTCGTGCCTGAGATCTGATTGGCTGCCAACACTTCAAACCAGGAAGTGTTGGCAGCCATCTTGTGACTCGGTTGAACCGAGTACACAGCAAAAATATATTTTTTAAAGAAAAGGGGGCAGGGTAGAAACACCCTACCCTCTGGGCCTCTTGGTGGGGGTCCCTGTTACATCCCCCATGGCATAAAAACTCCTAAAAAAAAAAAATTTGCCCGGGAGTCGCTTTAGATTCGCGACTGCCGTAGAAAAAGAAAAAAAATACAAAGTGCGGTCTCCAATGCTTTCTTTAATTTAGGTCCCCGGGTGGGCCAGGTCCTGGGGGCAATAAAAAATAATTATGAGGGCCTGCAGGGGCCCCCCGTAGCTCCAGGGACTGTGACCTCCCCGGGCTATATTAAAAAATAATGCGTGGGGGCTCTGGCCCCTCCGCAGCCCCAGGGACCACCACCCCGTTGCTTAATTAATGTTGGAGGGGGGCCACACAGGCCCCCTCATGGAGCTATAGATGGCCCTGGGGACCACCACCCTCCATGGCTGGCTCCAGCAATATCTTGCGGTGCCCACCTCGGGACATTGCAAGGCAAGGCGGGAGCACCTCTCCCACAAAGCCATACTAAACACTGCTCCTCTTCATGGAAGTGAGAGCATTTTTGCTCTCGCTTCCATGAAGTAGAGCAGAATTGCTTTTGGACAGAGGGAGCTGCATGTCAGCAGATCTGTCTGTCAAAAAGCAATGCTGGCTCCTGCAGGAGGCAGGGAACCGGCAGGGACCGCGGGGGGAGCCTGAAGGTCCCCAGCAGGGTTGCCATGCCCCAGTGGATGGGGTCCCCGGGGTCAAAATAGGCCTGGGGATGGGGACCGCCCTCCCCTTTAAAAAAAAAAAAACATAAATAAAGGCCTGGCCCTGGGGATGGGGTCCCCGGGCCGAAATTGGCCTCAGGAGGGGGGCCATGCACCCTCCTCCCATTAAGAAAAATAAATAAATGGCAGACCCAGGGGGATGGGGTCCCCGGTGGCCAAAATTGGCAAAAGGAAGGGGGGCCACGAGCCCCTCTTCCTTTATTAAAAAAAAATAAAAAGAGGGAAAGGCCAGGCCTCAGGGGATGGGGTCCCTGGAGCCGTAATCGGCCCAGGAAGGAAGGCCGGCCTCGCAGCCCCTCCTCCCCATTTAAAAAAAAGAGACTGGCCCCTGGGGTTGGGGTCCCCAGGGCTGAAATCAGCTGAGGGAAGGGGGGCTACACAGCCCCGTTCCCTATAAAACAAAATATGTAATTAAAAAAAAAAACTCTGGCAAGTCGCCGGAGATCGCGCCCGCTTCACCACCACTCTGTAAACTCACCTCCTGGCGCAGTGGTGGTTTGGGAATGAAATCCCCTTGAATGCTGAAGGTCTTTGGGGGCCAACAAGCCCGCTTGTTACCTCCAGTAAGTCCCAGACAGCGGGATTCCTGAGAGGACTTGTAGGCAATGCCCCCTTTCTCCACCACTCTGCAAATGCGTATCCTGGAGCGCTTCTGGTTGGGGAATGAATTCCACTTTACTCCTGAGGGCCTCAGTACTAAAGTGGACTACTTCCCCCAAACAGTAATACGTCAGGCGGCACGTTTGCAGAGTGGTAGAGAAAGGGGGCATGGCCTTTGACAACCTCTCAGCAATCCAACTGTGTGGGTGTTACTGGACGTGGCAGGAGGGGTAGTTGGACCCCAAGGACCCTCAAGAGCCAAATGGACTTCATCCCCCAACTAGTAGTGCACCAGGAGGTGCGTTTGCAGAGTGGTGGAGAAAGGGGGCATGGCCATCAAACATCTCTCACCAAACCCACTGTGTGGGACTTACTGTAGTTAACAGGAGGGGTAGTTGGCCCCCAAGGATCATATGGAGCCAAGGGGACTTCATTCCCTACTATTAGTGTGCCAGGAGCTGCATTTGCACAGTGGTATTGAAAGAGGGCGTGGCCTCCAGAACCTCTCAGCAATCCTGCATTGTGGTACTGACTGGAGGAAACAGGAGGGGTAGTTGGCCCCCAAGGACGTCCTTGAGGCCAACTACTCCTCCTGTTACCTCCAGTAAGTCCCACACAGCGGGAATGCTAAGAGGTCTTTGGAGGCCACTCCCTCTTTCTCCACCACTCTGTAAACGTGGCTTGGCTTGTGGTGCACTATTGGTTGGGGGATGAAGTCCACTTTACACCTGATGGACCTTGGGGGCCAAGAAGCCCTCCTGCTACCTCCTGTAAGTCCTACACAGCGGGATTCCTGAGAGCTGGTCGGAGGCCCTGCCCCTTTCTCCACCACTCTGCAAACACGAGTACTAGTTAAAAAAAACATAGAAATTCACTGAAAAAAAACCCAAAGGTTTCAGGGATGTTATAGTTAGGGTCAGATTTCATTCTTACAAAACCAGAGAAATTCAGCAGTTATAGTTAGCTGAGCTAACTATAACTTACGCCCCCGCAATGCACAGCTTATGTCCTCACATATTACATCACTCATGACATGGTTAGTGACATCACTGATGACATCTCAAACAGCATCACTGATGACATCTCAAATGACATCACTGATGACATCCGCGATGACATCATCCAGTGACTGTGAGTGCCACAAGATGGCTGCCAGCACTTCCTGGTTTGAAGTGTTGGCAGCCAATCAGATCTCAGGCACAAGATCGGGAGGGTTCACGGATCCACTGCGGCCATACTTGTATATCTGGAAATCCTTAAATTTCTTAGGAACTACTGAATGGATTTACACCACTTAACAAAAAGAGTGCTTTCTGAACCAAGAGATACTTTTCTGCCAAATTTGGAGTAAATATGTTTTATTTATATATTATGGTATATATATATATATATATTCACTGAAAAAACCATAGGTTTTAGGGACAGTTATAGTTAGTTGGACATTACACTCGTACAAAACCCGTGAAATTCCCCTGTTATAGTTAGTTCAGCTAACTATAACTCGCGCCCCCGCAATGCACTGCTGATGACGTCACATATTACATCACTCATGACATGGTCAGTGACATCACTGATGACATCACTGATGACATCTCAAATGACATCACTGATGACATCACTGATGATATCATCCAGTGACTGTGTGTTTCTGTAAAGTTTAAATATGTTTAATATATATAGGGAAAGGCGTATTGAAGAATGAGTGGGTGTATAAGTGTCTGAATGGATGATTTAGTACGTGAGTGACTGACTCTACAAGTGAGTGATTAAACGTATCTTACTGAATGCATGGGTTAGTGACTAAACTGTGTGAATGTCTGTATCCGTCTGTTTGTTGGTGTGTAAGTGGATGCATGGATTTGCGAATAGCTACATGAGTGTCTATATGGGTTATTGATTGGTTCTCTGAGTATCTGTATGGCTGCCTGAGTGTTTGTGTGGGTGGGGTGTGTGTGACTCTATACATAGATGTGTGAGTGGGTGATTCACTGGGTGCATGATTTCAAGAGTGCATCTGTGATGGACTGCTTGGTTGGGTGAGTGTGTGTATGGGTGTGTTAGTGAGTGAATGTATATCTCAGTGGTACATGTGCGAGTAACTACATATGTAAAAGGCAGTATATATGTGTGTTAGAGTATTTAAATGGCTATAAGTGAGAGTGTGTTATTGTGAGAGTGGCTGTATGGATGCGTGTGTGCTTGTATCAGTTATTGTATAAGAGCGTAAGAATGTGCTAGTATTTGTATGAGTAAGTGAGCTGGTGTGTGTATAACTGTATAGGTGAGTAAATGGGTGTGTGATTAATTTTTTGCATGACTGACTAGGTGTGTGAGTACCTCAATGGATGAGTGGCGGTGTGTGAGTGTTTATATAGGTGTATGAGTGCATATCATAGTCCTGTACTGAGTGACTGTAAGTATGAGTGACTGTACAGGTGAGTGAGTGGATGTGTGTGTAGACCTAAGAATCAGTGAGTGGGTAAGTAGTTTTTGGTGTTGGAGTGTCTATGGTTTTGAGAATGGCAGTCTGTAATTTAGAGTGGGTGTATCAAAAGTTATATTAGGGTGTGAGAAGATGCATGAAATTATCACATGGATGATGTCATCAGTGATGTCATTTGAGATGTCATCAGTGATGTCATCAGTGATGTCACTGACCATGTCATGAGTGATGTAATATGTGACGTCATCAGCAGTGCATTGCGGGGCGCGAGTTATAGTTAGCTGAACTAACTATAACAGGGGAATTTCACGGGTTTTGTACGAGTGTAATGTCCAACTAACTATAACTGTCCCTAAAACCTATGGTTTTTTCAGTGAATTTCAAAGGTTTTTTAAATGCTAATTTCTAACTATAACGTGTCTGAAACCTATGGTTTTTTCAGTGAATTTCAAAGGTTTTTTAAATGCTAATTTCTAACTATAACGTGCCTGAAACCTATGGTTTTTTCAGTGAATTTCAAAGGTTTTTTAAATGCTAATTTCTAACTATAACGTGCCTGAACCCTATGGTTTTTTCAGTGAATTTCAAAGGTTTTTTAAATGCTAATTTCTAACCATAACGTGCCTGAAACCTATGATTTTTTAAGTGAAATTCAAAGGTTTTTTAAATGCTAGTTTCTAACTATGCCAACAGAGGTAGGACATGTGAAGAAAGAAGAAAAAACGCACAGAAAGAAGCAAAAGATGTGCAGAAAGAACCAACAGAGGAGCAGAAAGAGGCCTTGTTGCAAAATCATCCTGTGCCCACAACTTTTTCAGACGGGTACTGGTGGTAACTGACTCTGACTAACCAGAGCCAGTGCGCGTTTGCACAGTGGTGAAGGGAGGGGGGCCTGAGGTGACATGTGTGCAAACGCGCCCCGTGGCGCATTTTAAGTTGCGGGATTAAGTCCCCTTGAATCCTGAGGGTCCCTGGGGCCCAACTAGCCCCCCAGGTACCTACAGTTAGGACCACAGAGCTGAGTTGCAGAGAGGAGTTCCGAGGCCACGCACTTTTTTCACCTCTCTGCAACGCAACTCTGTTGTGCTTACTGAAGGTACCTGGTGGGCTAGTTGGCCCCCAGGATTCAAAGGGAATTAACTCCCCAACTTAAAACGCACCATAGGGCGTGTTTGCGCACATGTCACCTGAGGCCCCGCCCCTCCCTTCACCACTGTGCAAACGCGCCCCGTGGCGCGTTTTAAGTTGGGGGATTAGGTCACCTTGAATCCTGAGAGTCCCTGGGGCCCAACTAGCCCACCAGGTACTTCCAGTAAGCACCACAGGCCTGCGTTGCAACGCCTGTAACAAATTGTGCAGTTGTGTTTAGGTAGTGAAGAGGGTCGTGCAGGGGGTAGTGTTTTAGGGTTTAGGGTAGTGCAGTGGTGTTTGTGTAGTGTAGGGGGTCATGCTGGGGGTAGATTTAGGGTTTAGGGTAGTGCAGTGGTGTTTGGGTAGTGTAGGGAGTCGTGCTGGGGGAGTGTTTTAGGGTTTAGGGTAGTACAGTGGTGTTTGGGTAGTGTAGGGGGTCGTGCTGGGGTTAGTGTTTTAGGGTTTTAGGGTTTAGGGTAGTGCAGTGGTGTTTGGGTAGTGTAGGGGATACTGCTGGGGGTAGTGTTTTAGGGTTTAGGGTAGTGCAATGGTGTTTGGGTAGTGTAGGGGGTACTGCTGGGGGTAGTGTTTTAGGGTTTAGGGTAGTGCAGTGGTGTTTGGGTAGCGTAGGGGGTACTGCTGGGGGTAGTGTTTTATGGTTTAGGGTAGTGCAGTGGTGTTTGGGTAGTGTAGGGGTTCGTGCTGGGGGTAGTTTTTAGGGTTTAGGGTAGTGCAGTGGTGTTTGTGTAGTGTAGGAGGTCGTGTTTTAGGGTTTAGGGTAGTGCAGTGGTCTTTGGGTAGTGTAGGGAGTCGTGCGGGGGTATTGTTTTAGAGTTTAGGGTAGTGCAGTGGTCTTTGGGTAGTGTAGGGGGTTGTGCGGGGGTAGTGTTTTAGGGATTAGGGTAGTGCATTGGTATTTGGGTAGTGTAGGGGGTCATGCGGGGGTAGTGTTTTAGGGTTTAGGGCAGTGCAGTGGTGTTTAGGTAGTGTAGGGGGTCGTGCTGGGGGAGTGTTTTAGGGTTTAGGGCAGTGCAGTGGTGTTCGGGTAGTGTAGGGGGTCGTGCTGGGGGAGTGTTTTAGGGTTTAGGGCAGTGCAGTGGTGTTCGGGTAGTGTAGGGGGTCGTGCTGGGGGAGTATTTTAGGGTTTAGGGTAGTGCAGTGGTGTTCGGGTAGTGTAGGGGGTCATGCTGGGGGTAGTGTTCTAGGGTTTAGGGCAGTGCAGTGGTGTTCGGGCAGTGTAGGGGGTCGTGCTGGGGGTGGTGTTTTAGGGTTTAGGGCAGTGCAGTGGTGTTCGGGCAGTGTAGGGGTCGTGCTGGGGGTGGTGTTTCAGGGTTTAGGGCAGTGCAGTGGTGTTCGGGCAGTGTAGGGGGTCGTGAAGGGGGTGGTGTTTCAGGGTTTAGGGCAGTGCAGTGGTGTTCGGGCAGTGTAGGGGGTCGTGCTAGGGGTGGTGTTTCAGGGTTTAGGGCAGTGCAGTGGTGTTCGGGCAGTGTAGGGGGTCATGCTGGGGGTGGTGTTTCAGGGTTTGGGGCAGTGCAGTGGTGTTCGAGCAGTAAAGGGGGTCATGCTGGGGGTGGTGTTTCAGGGTTTAGGGCAGTGCAGTGGTGTTCGGGCAGTGTAGGGGGCGGTGCAGGGGTGGTGTTTCAGGGTTTAGGGCAGTGCAGTGGTGTTCGGGCAGTGTAGGGGGTGGTGCAGGGGGTGGTGTTTCAGGGTTTAGGGCAGTGCAGTGGTGTTCGGGCAGTGTAGGGGGTCATGCAGGGGGTGGTGTTTCGGGGTTTAGGGCAGTGCATTGGTGTTCGGGCAGTGTAGGGGGCGGTGCAGGGGGTGGTGTTTCAGGGTTTAGGGCAGTACAGTGGTGTTCGGGCATTGTAGGGGGTGGTGCTGGGGCTGGTGTTTCAGGGTTTAGGGCAGTGCAGTGGTGTTCGGGGAGAGTAGGGGGTCTTGCTGGGGGTAGTGTTTCAGGGTTTAGGGCAGTGCAGTGGTGTTGGAGTGTCTATGGTTTTGAGAATGGCAGTCTGTAATTTAGAGTGGGTGTATCAAAAGTTATATTAGGGTGTGAGAAGATGCATGAAATTATCACATGGATGATGTCATCAGTGATGTCATTTGAGATGTCATCAGTGATGTCACTGACCATGTCATGAGTGATGTAATATGTGACGTCATCAGCAGTGCATTGCGGGGCGCGAGTTATAGTTAGCTGAACTAACTATAACAGGGGAATTTCACGGGTTTTGTACGAGTGCAATGTCCAACTAACTATAACTGTCCCTAAAACCTATGGTTTTTTCAGTGAATTTCAAAGGTTTTTTAAATGCTAATTTCTAACTATAACGTGTCTGAAACCTATGGTTTTTTCAGTGAATTTCAAAGGTTTTTTAAATGCTAATTTCTAACTATAACGTGCCTGAAACCTATGGTTTTTTCAGTGAATTTCAAAGGTTTTTTAAATGCTAATTTCTAACTATAACGTGCCTGAACCCTATGGTTTTTTCAGTGAATTTCAAAGGTTTTTTAAATGCTAATTTCTAACCATAACGTGCCTGAAACCTATGATTTTTTAAGTGAAATTCAAAGGTTTTTTAAATGCTAGTTTCTAACTATGCCAACAGAGGTAGGACATGTGAAGAAAGAAGAAAAAACGCACAGAAAGAAGCAAAAGATGTGCAGAAAGAACCAACAGAGGAGCAGAAAGAGGCCTTGTTGCAAAATCATCCTGTGCCCACAACTTTTTCAGACGGGTACTGGTGGTAACTGACTCTGACTAACCAGAGCCAGTGCGCGTTTGCACAGTGGTGAAGGGAGGGGGGCCTGAGGTGACATGTGTGCAAACGCGCCCCGTGGCGCATTTTAAGTTGCGGGATTAAGTCCCCTTGAATCCTGAGGGTCCCTGGGGCCCAACTAGCCCCCAGGTACCTACAGTTAGGACCACAGAGCTGAGTTGCAGAGAGGAGTTCCGAGGCCACGCACTTTTTTCACCTCTCTGCAACGCAACTCTGTTGTGCTTACTGAAGGTACCTGGTGGGCTAGTTGGCCCCCAGGATTCAAAGGGAATTAACTCCCCAACTTAAAACGCACCATAGGGCGTGTTTGCGCACATGTCACCTGAGGCCCCGCCCCTCCCTTCACCACTGTGCAAACGCGCCCCGTGGCGCGTTTTAAGTTGGGGGATTAGGTCACCTTGAATCCTGAGAGTCCCTGGGGCCCAACTAGCCCACCAGGTACTTCCAGTAAGCACCACAGGCCTGCGTTGCAACGCCTGTAACAAATTGTGCAGTTGTGTTTAGGTAGTGAAGAGGGTCGTGCAGGGGGTAGTGTTTTAGGGTTTAGGGTAGTGCAGTGGTGTTTGTGTAGTGTAGGGGGTCATGCTGGGGGTAGATTTAGGGTTTAGGGTAGTGCAGTGGTGTTTGGGTAGTGTAGGGAGTCGTGCTGGGGGAGTGTTTTAGGGTTTAGGGTAGTACAGTGGTGTTTGGGTAGTGTAGGGGGTCGTGCTGGGGTTAGTGTTTTAGGGTTTTAGGGTTTAGGGTAGTGCAGTGGTGTTTGGGTAGTGTAGGGGATACTGCTGGGGGTAGTGTTTTAGGGTTTAGGGTACTGCAATGGTGTTTGGGTAGTGTAGGGGGTACTGCTGGGGGTAGTGTTTTAGGGTTTAGGGTAGTGCAGTGGTGTTTGGGTAGCGTAGGGGGTACTGCTGGGGGTAGTGTTTTATGGTTTAGGGTAGTGCAGTGGTGTTTGGGTAGTGTAGGGGTTCGTGCTGGGGTAGTTTTTTAGGGTTTAGGGTAGTGCAGTGGTGTTTGTGTAGTGTAGGAGGTCGTGTTTTAGGGTTTAGGGTAGTGCAGTGGTCTTTGGGTAGTGTAGGGAGTCGTGCGGGGGTATTGTTTTAGAGTTTAGGGTAGTGCAGTGGTCTTTGGGTAGTGTAGGGGGTTGTGCGGGGGTAGTGTTTTAGGGATTAGGGTAGTGCATTGGTATTTGGGTAGTGTAGGGGGTCATGCGGGGGTAGTGTTTTAGGGTTTAGGGCAGTGCAGTGGTGTTTAGGTAGTGTAGGGGGTCGTGCTGGGGGAGTGTTTTAGGGTTTAGGGCAGTGCAGTGGTGTTCGGGTAGTGTAGGGGGTCGTGCTGGGGGAGTGTTTTAGGGTTTAGGGCAGTGCAGTGGTGTTCGGGTAGTGTAGGGGTCGTGCTGGGGGAGTATTTTAGGGTTTAGGGTAGTGCAGTGGTGTTCGGGTAGTGTAGGGGGTCATGCTGGGGGTAGTGTTCTAGGGTTTAGGGCAGTGCAGTGGTGTTCGGGCAGTGTAGGGGGTCGTGCTGGGGGTGGTGTTTTAGGGTTTAGGGCAGTGCAGTGGTGTTCGGGCAGTGTAGGGGTCGTGCTGGGGGTGGTGTTTCAGGGTTTAGGGCAGTGCAGTGGTGTTCGGGCAGTGTAGGGGGTCGTGAAGGGGTGGTGTTTCAGGGTTTAGGGCAGTGCAGTGGTGTTCGGGCAGTGTAGGGGGTCGTGCTAGGGGTGGTGTTTCAGGGTTTAGGGCAGTGCAGTGGTGTTCGGGCAGTGTAGGGGGTCATGCTGGGGGTCGTGTTTCAGGGTTTGGGGCAGTGCAGTGGTGTTCGAGCAGTAAAGGGGGTCATGCTGGGGGTGGTGTTTCAGGGTTTAGGGCAGTGCAGTGGTGTTCGGGCAGTGTAGGGGGCGGTGCAGGGGGTGGTGTTTCAGGGTTTAGGGCAGTGCAGTGGTGTTCGGGCAGTGTAGGGGGTGGTGCAGGGGGTGGTGTTTCAGGGTTTAGGGCAGTGCAGTGGTGTTCGGGCAGTGTAGGGGGTCATGCAGGGGGTGGTGTTTCAGGGTTTAGGGCAGTGCAGTGGTGTTCGGGCAGTGTAGGGGGCGGTGCAGGGGGTGGTGTTTCAGGGTTTAGGGCAGTACAGTGGTGTTCGGGCATTGTAGGGGGTGGTGCTGGGGCTGGTGTTTCAGGGTTTAGGGCAGTGCAGTGGTGTTCGGGCAGTGTAGGCGGTCGTGCTGGGGCTGGTGTTTCAGGGTTTAGGGCAGTGCAGTGGTGTTTGGGCAGTGTAGGGGGTCGTGCTGGGGCTGGTGTTTCAGGGTTTAGGGCAGTGCAGTGGTGTTCGGGCAGTGTAGGGTGTTGTGTTGGGGCTGGTGTTTCAGGGTTCAGGGCAGTGCAGTGGTGTTCAGGCAGTGTAGGGGGTCGTGCTGAGGCTGGTGTTTCACGGTTTAGGGCAGTGCAGTGGTGTTCGGGCAGTGTAGGGGGTCGTGCTGGGGCTGGTGTTTCAGGGTTTAGGGCAGTGCAGTGGTGTTCGGGCACTGTAGGCGGTCGTGCTGGGGCTGGTGTTTCAGGGTTTAGGGCAGTGCAGTGGTGTTCGGGCAGTGTAGGGGGTCGTGCTGGGGCTGGTGTTTCAGGGTTTAGGGCAGTGCAGTGGTGTTCGGGCAGTGTAGGGGGTCGTGAAGGGGGTGGTGTTTCAGGGTTTAGGGCAGTGCAGTGGTGTTCGGGGAGAGTAGGGGGTCTTGCTGGGGGTAGTGTTTCAGGGTTTAGGGCAGTGCAGTGGTGCTCGGGCAGTGTAGGGGGTCGTGCTGGGGGTGATGTTTCAGGGTTTAGGGTAGTGCAGTGGTGTTCGGGCAGTGTAGGGGGTCGTGCAGGGGCTGGTGTTTCAAGGTTTAGGGCAGTGCAGTGGTGTTCGGGCAGTGTAGGGGGTCGTGTTGGGGCTGGTGTTTCAGGGTTTTGGGCAGAGCAGTGGTGTTCGGGCAGTGTAGGGGGTCATGCTGGGGGTAGTGTTTCAGGGTTTAGGGCAGTGCAGTGGTGTTCGGGCAGTGTAGGGGGTCGTGCTGGGGGTGGTGTTTCAGGGTTTAGGTCAGTGGTGTTCGGGCAGTGTAGGGGGTCTTGCTGGGGGTGATGTTTCAGGGTTTAGGGCAGTGCAGTGGTGTTCGGGGAGTGTAGGGGGTCTTGCTGGGGGTAGTGTTTCAGGGTTTAGGGCAGTGCAGTGGTGTTCGGGCAGTGTAGGGGGTCATGCTGTGGGTGGTGTTTCAGGGTTTAGGGCAGTGCAGTGGTGTTCGGGCAGTGTAGGGGGTCGTGAAGGGGGTGGTGTTTCAGGGTTTAGGGCAGTGCAGTGGTGTTCGGGCAGTGTAGGGGGTCGTGCTAGGGGTGGTGTTTCAGGGTTTAGGGCAGTGCAGTGGTGTTCGGGCAGTGTAGGGGGTCATGCAGGGGCTGGTGTTTCAGGGTTTAGGGCAGTGCAGTGGTGTTCGGGCAGTGTAGGGGGTCGTGCTGGGGGTAGTGTTTTAGGGTTTAGGGTAGTGCAGTGGTGCTTGTGTAGTGTAGGGGGTCGTGCTGGGGGTAGTGTTTTAGGGTTTAGGGTAGTGCAGTGGTGTTTGTGTAGTGTAGGGGGTCATGTTTTAGGGTAGTGCAGTAGTGTTTGGGTAGTGTAGGGGGTCGTGCTGGGGGTAGTGTTTTAGGATTTAGGTTAGTGCAGTGGTGTTTGGGTAGTGTAGGGGGTCGTGCTGGGGGTAGTGTTTTAGGGTTTAGGGTAGTGCAGTGGTGTTTGTGTAGTGTAGGGGTCGTGCTGGGGGTAGTGTTTTAGGGTTTAGGGTAGTGCAGTGGTGCTTGTGTAGTGTAGGGGGTCGTGCTGGGGGTAGTGTTTTAGGGTTTAGGGTAGTGCAGTGGTGTTTGTGTAGTGTAGGGGGTCATGTTTTAGGGTAGTGCAGTGGTGTTTGGGTAGTGTAGGGGGTCGTGCTGGTGGTAGTGTTTTAGGATTTAGGATAGTGCAGTGGTGCTTGTGTAGTGTAGGGGGTCGTGCTGGGGGTAGTGTTTTAGGGTTTAAGGTAGTGCAGTGGTGTTTTTGTAGTGTAGGGGGGTCATGTTTTAAGATGCAATGCTCCAATACCTGACCAGTCTGCACTACATAAAACTGCAAAAAAACTAAAAATAAAAAGTGTTTTGCACACTTTTGTCATTGGGCTATATGTGGGCTACATCTGGGTAATATTTGTGCTACATTTGGGCTCTTTTTTCACTGGTGGCCATCTTGGAAGACTTCTTTGTTATGAAGTTTCCTAATTTCTTCATTTACTGCAGTCTCCTCAGTAGGAAATGCTTTCAGTTTTTTACTTTGATTCCATCAAGAAGGCATTCAGATGTGTCTCACATCTGCCATAAATTCAGAATGTTAGCACTCTAGTTGCTCATTAGATCACTGGAGTAAAGCTACTGCTCACCAGGGAGTTAACTGGTAGTCTGCTGCTGGTATTGAAAGTGATTGTTTCAGTCTGCATGTCAGAATTTTCTAATGAAATAGAAGAGGATTTGAGATCTCACTTAAAACATGCCCTAATTTTTCTTTCTGCAGCACTAACCATAATTTCTATTTCAAAAAGAACCCCTCATTTTGTTCCTTTTTAAATTAAATGTTTTAAGTGTTACCGGTTTATTCCAATCAAGATGGCTTCAGGTGTGCCATACTTTTGTCATAAGTAAGGCTGTTAGCGCTCTAGTTGTTCTTTAGAACACTCTGGGAAGCTGCAGTAGAACACAAAGGCATCAACTGGCAGGCTGCTCCTGTTGAAATATAACAGGAAGATATTTGAGATCACACTTGAAATATGTCCTAATTTTTCTTTCTACAGCACTAACCATAATTTCTATGACAAAATGAACCCCATCATTTTGTTCCTTTTTAAATTAAATGTTTTAAGTGTTACCAGTTTATTCCAATCAAGATGGCTTCAGGTGTGCCATACTTTTGTCATAAGTAAGGCTGTTAGCACTCTAGTTGTTCTTTAGAACACTCTGGGAAGCTGCAGTAGAACACAAAGGAATCAACTGACAGTCTCTGCCCTTGTTGGATGTACATGTTTTACTGAGAATGTCAGACTTCATTCTCACATGAGTGAGAAAGATAATGTGAATTTACAGAAAATATGCTCTCATTTTAGCTTCTGGAGCACCTTCCAAACCTCCATGGGACAAGCATGAGAAAATAGTGTTCTCTCAAACATGATTCATGATATCCCAGCAGAAGGTTTTTCACATGGTAAAATCACCTTAGAATACACCACAATTCCTAAAATTAGTATGGTACCATCAACAAATAAATTCTAATGTAACTAAAGCCTGTTATCACCCTTTATAGTTCTCCTTTTGGTGACCCTCAAAATCTTCTATTCACTACAATGCATTTCAATGAGGTACTATCATTTATATTGGTCCCAAGATGGCTGCCAGCAATTCCAGGATGAAGTGCTGACAGCCAATCAGATCTCACAATGACATGTGTGGTTAGGCTCCGCCCAGATATATATGTGACTTTACTTTTGATTTTCTCAGGAACTACTGAACGGATTTACACCATTTAAGCAAAAGGCACGACACTGAACCAAGGGCTACCTCTTTGCCAAATTTGGTGTAATTCCGTTCAGCAGTTCGGGCTGTAGCTGCGACTAAAGGTTCCTATGGAAAAATGAATGGGGAAAACGCGTTTTGGGACCCCCTTTTTCTCGGCCCCCGCTTGACGTATCACCCCGAGACTTTCAGGATAGGAGCGGACCGGAGCGCCCCAACAAGTTGGAAACTTTCGCGAAGATTCGTCAACCGGCGCCAACGTTATTTCAAATAGAATGTCGCGGATTTCCTATGGATAATAGGTTTTAACTATAACTATCTACTGGCGACCGCCAGTAGATAATATATATATATATATATATATATATATATATATATATATATATATATATATATATATATATATATATATATATATATATACCAAGGTGTATTGAAGAATGAGTGGGTGTATAAGTGCCTGAATAGATGATTTAGTAGGTGCATCACTGACTGTATAAGTGAGTGATTAAGCGTGTCTTACTGAATGCATGGTTTAGTGACTAAACTGTGTAAATGTCTGTATCAGTCTGTCAGTTGGTATGTAAGGGGCTGCATGGGTTGGTGAGTAGCTACATGAGTGTCTATATGGGCTATTGATTGGTTGTCTGAGTATCTGTATGGGTGCCTGAGTGTCTGTGTGGGTGGGTAGGGGGTGTGTGACTCTGTGCATAGATGTGTGAGTGGGTGATTCACAGGGTGTATGGGAATAAGAGTGCATCTGTGAAGGGCTGTATGGGTGGGTGAGTGTATTTGGGTGTGTTGGTGAGAGAATGGATGTCTCAGTGGTACATGTGTGAGTAGCTACATATGTGAAAGGCAGTATATGTGAGTGTTGGAGTATATAAATGACTATATGTGAGAGTGAGTTATTGTGAGAGTGACTGTATGGATGAGTGTGTGCTTGTATCAGTGATTGTATAAGAGAGTAAGTATGTGTTAGTATCTGTATGAATAAGTGAGGTGGTGTGTGTATAACTGTATAGGTGAGTAAATGGGAGTGTGATTGATTCTTTGCATGACTGACTGGGTGTGTGAGTAACTCTATGGATGAGTGGTGGTGTGTGAGTGTCTGTATAGGTGTATGAGTGCATATGATAGTGCTGTATTGATGAGTGACTGCATGTATGAGTGACTGTATGGGTGGATGTGTGTGTAGACCTAGAAATCAGTGAGTGGGTATGTAGTAACTGGTATTGGTGTGTCTATGGTTTCAAAAATGGTAGTCTGTATTTTAGAGTGGGTGTATCAAAGGTTATATTAGGGTGTGAGGAGGTGCATCAGATTATCACGTGGATGATGTCATCAGTGATGTCATTTGAGATGTCATCAGTGATGTCATCAGTGATGTCACTGACCATGTCATGAATGATGTAATATGTGACGCCATCAGCAGTGCATTGCGGGGGCGCGATTTATAGTTAGCTCAACTAACTATAACGGACGAATTTCTCTGGTTTTGCATGAATGAAATGTCCAACTAACTATAACATCCCTGAAACCTGTGTTTTTTCAGTGAATTTCTAAGGTTTTTTAAATGCTAATTTCTAACTATAACGTCCCTCTAACCTATGTTTTTTCAGTGAATTTCTAAGGTATTTTAAATGCTAATTTTTAACTATAACGTCCCTGAAACCTATGTTTTTTTCAGTGAATTTCTAAGGTTTTTTAAATGCTAATAACTAACTATAACATCCCTGAAACCTATGGTTTTTTTCAGTGAATTTCAAAGGTTTTTTAAATGCTAATTTCTAACTATGCCCACAGAGGTAGGATATGTGCAGAAACAGAAAGAAAGGTACATAAAGAATCAAGAGAAATGCCCAAACAGACAACAGAAGTCCAGAAAGAGGAAGAAAGGTGCAGAAAGAAGCAAAAGATGTGCAGAAAGAACCAACAGAGGGGCAGAAAGAGGCCTACTTTGACTGTACCTTACAACAGACTCATACAAAGTACCTTAATCACTAATCTATTTCCCAAGATGTCTTAAATCTCACTTTTCTCTTGAAAGTTTAATATTCATTGAGTGCTCAGAATGTTACGCCTACCAATTATAAAATAGCAATCCCAAGCATATCACTGTTTTTTATATGTACAATTTACTATTATATTTTTGGGAAATAATTCTTTTAATACTGTGAAAGTTGTTTTATTGTGTTGTTATGCTTTCTTTTTATCTTTTTTAAATTTTTACAAAGGAGTCGCGCACCCTAAGTGAACCTACTCGGATTAAGGGTGCGCGAACCCTGCTGGCGCGTGTTAGAAAAGGGATTTCTGGTTGGCTAAGGCTTGCGCCAAAGCCAGGCAGAAACCACCGCTCTAGTCGGAGCAAGGGAGTTACACGCTGAAGATAACCCCTGCTCACCCCCTTGGTAGCTTGGCACGAGCAGTCAGGCTTATCCCAGAGGCAATGTGTAAAGCAATTGCGCAACACACACACACAGCAGCAACAAACTAGGCACACCACAAAAGGAACTCCACACAAGGTTATATAAAAAATAGCCTTTGCATTGTCATAAACACATTAGAAACATAATCACATATTTACACTGTGCCAACTGGCACTAGGCAATATTCACAGGTGATTATATACAGGACCAGGCCAATCGTGCCACCGTCAGAACCATCCGATCAGGTAAATAAATGTAAAACACAACCAGTAACTACTGGTACCATGCTGACCTAAGCATTATCATATTAGCATTAGACACCATCCTAAAATATCATAGCATGACATTAGGCATAATCACATTAGCGTTAGACACCCTCCTAAGCATAAACACATTACGCA
The DNA here is from genome assembly GCA_963921515.1 of Calotriton arnoldi. Lineage (NCBI taxonomy): Eukaryota > Metazoa > Chordata > Amphibia > Caudata > Salamandridae > Calotriton > Calotriton arnoldi. Next base: position 186,361 of record CAWUFW010008588.1, on the reverse strand, counting down.
TTAGGCCTCACCAGCATAAACACATTATGCAATAACCTCATGAGCATAAACATCATTAGAGTCATAAATCAGGGTGCATAAATCACATCACATAAATCACATTATGCAATAACAATATATTAGGCCCAAACCTCATCAGCATAAACACATTACTCACTCTCCTTGGGCCTCAACATCATAACATGACATTTGCATTAGGCATAAAACACAATTTAGCGTAAACCAAGTGTGCACCACAGTACACTCACCAGGTATCCAACCCTGACCCACGGCCTACTGGCCTTACTCGGGGCTCCAATGCCTCTTGTCCCAAAAATGTCAGGGTTCTCGGGGGGGACCTTTCACAGCGACCACAAAGTGCGCAAATGCACAGGTGCATGGGGTGTACTCACCCCTCCTTTACTTAAAAGAACTAGCCCCCACGTTGCAGCTGCCCACTGCCAGGTGGGGCAGCTGTAGAACTAGCACGGGCACTATGGTGCATTTAGAGGGACCACAGGGGGGGCGGGCTCCGACAATGTGCCCTGACGCACCCCCCCAACAACCAGTTCACCAATGAGCCCCACTCACCGGGCTCTCTGCTGCTGCGAAGTCTCCGCTCTCTCCGCGGCTCAGGGCAGGACTCTGTTCTTCACCCGGTCCCTCTCCTGGGACCGGGACATCTGCAAGGAGCCTGCTAGGCTCCGGACGTCCTGGGCTGCTCGCGGGGTTCCTCCCAACAACACAGGAGCCCCGCTCGGGCCGGCAGCCACCTCCTTCCTTCCGGCGGTCTCCGGCTCTTATTTCGGCACCGGAGCACGGGGTAGGCTCCTGTCCGCTTCCTCTCCTCTCACAGCGGCCCGGCGGCAACTTCTTTTCTCCTGCTGCGGTGGCAATACGGGCTAGGCTCCCGTTCTAAATGAAGGCACTTGCGGGGTGGGTACCCGCTAAGTGTATATAAAACAAAAAGGCAGAGATGCGGGGTAGGCACCCACAATCCAGACGGCATAAAGCGGGGTGGGCACCCGCTACTATTAGCACAACCAGCGGGGTGGGCTCCTGCTCGCAATACGCATTAATGCGGGGTGGGCACCCGCTTCCAGAGCATCACGGGGGAATCCCTACGCTGGGGATTCCCTCAGCAGCGCTGTGCAGCCCAGCGCTGTGAAACTCCCGCGCTCCAGGGGAAACTAAAGCACAGTGCTCCCCTTCAGGATAAAAATAACAGCGCTCACAGGGCGCAAGAGGCAAGAGTCCTGCTTTAAAGGAGAATAAGTCCCAGCAAAGGTTCTCCTAGTTCCATGGGGCATAGCTGGGCTCAGGGAGGCCAACACACAGGGTCCTCCAGCAGGGAGGTAAGCCCCCATGGAGGTTCCTCCTGGGCCCCAGCAGCAGCAAGCCCCCAGCAAGTCAGGAACAGCACACCAGAACAAGAACATTTTCATGGGGTCACAGCCCCTATATTTATACCACATAGGGCCATATGTATCAAAGTTTGTGTTTGCGATTCTCAAATAGCGAATTTTTGAGAATCGCTATTTGAGAATCGCAAACGAGATGTATGTAGGATTCGCAAGAAAATGTGCGAATCCTATATATTCCTTAATTGCGATTCTCAAATTGCGAATCGCAGTTAAGGAAACCCTCCCCATTCATTCCTATGGGCCTAGAGGCCCATAGGAATGAATGGGAGGACATTCTCAATTTGCGATTACCAATTAGAGAATCGCAAATTGAGAATGCAATTTCAAGGTTGCAAGGGTGTGCAAAGGACACCCTGTTGCACCCCTGAAATGAGCATGGGTGCACATGTGGCGCACATACATGCCCTAAGGGCATGTATGTGCGCCACATGCCACTTTGAAAAATGCAAAAAATGCATTTCTCAAAGAAATCGTAAGTTACCACCAACCTGTAGTTGGTGGTAATTTGCGATTCCTTAAGCCATAATCGCACAACTTAGGTGCTTCATACATTTCATTTAAGGAATCGCAATTTGCGATTCCTTAAATGCATTCGTAAAATAGAGAATCGCAATCTCTGCGATTCTCTATTTTGCTAAGCCTTCTGGGATGATACATCCCAAAGAGCTATTCCGATCGCAAACAGGCCGATTCTGAGAATCGGCCCGTTTGCTGAACGGGAAATGGGCTTCATACATATGGCCCATAATCCTTTGTCTGTAGTGCAGGGCATGGGGGAACCAGATGCAACTGGTTCAGGGGGGATTTGGAGCACTTTGTTTTGCAAGCTCCTCTTCCCCTTTGTCAGGTGGGGGCTAGGTGATCAGACGCACCACAGGGGGCGGAGCCAGCATTGTGCAGGCTGGGCACAGTCTTATTCAGAGTCAGGGGGTTACTCCTCCCACTACTCCCAGCACAGATGTCCCATTCGGCCTAGTGCTGACTCACCCTGCCCCTCCTGGAGCCACACACACCTCCCAGCCCCTGTCACTCACAAGCCAGACATGCAATTCACATCAGGCAGGCAGACACATAGCACACAGAAATGCCAACTTCTAAAAGTGGCATTTCTAAAATAGTTATAATAAATCTGCGCACACCATTGCGCAGCATTTATTATCACTATTCCAAATATACCAAACTTGACCACGCTGCGCCTCTCATATCAGGAATTACCACTGAAACACTTATCAGGGAATCCCCAATGTATTCCTATGGGAGGGCAGCCCCACAGTAGTGAGAAACCAAAATGGCTGTTTGTCACTACCAGGACATGTTACACACTTAAGGTACATGTCCTATCTTTTACCTACAATGCACCCTGCCCATAGGGCTAGCTGGGGCCTACCTTAGGGGTGACTGACATGTAGTAAAAAGGGGGGTCACGGACATGGCACACACTTTAGGTGCCACGTCACAGCGGCAGTAACACTGCGCGCACAGGCCCTGCAATGGCAGACGCCTGAGACAGGTTTGAAAGGCTACTTTGGTGGGTGGCGCAATCAGCGCTGCAGGCCCACCAGTAGCATTTAATTTACCAGCCCTGGGTATAGGAGATACCACTTTACAAGGGACTGACAGGTAAATTAAATAGGCCAAACAGGTGTAGACCAATCTTACCATATTTAACACAGAGAGCGCACGCACTTTACACTGGACAGCAGTGCTAAAGTGCCCAGAGGCCGAAAACCACCAACACCATGTCAGAAAAAGGCTAGGAGAAAGGCAAAAAGTTTAGGGATGACCCTGCAAAAGGGCCAAGTCCAACACAACCCCTTTCCAGCCAAAACGCAGGGTAGACCAATCACCACCTTGATGGGCTTCCCTGCCTTGGGCGATAGAACACGGACGCGGGCCCGCAACTGCAGGGACACCCTCCAGTTCTACGCCACCCTGAACCCACGTGGTTCCCTCTGTCAAAAGCTCTCAGGACCAACTAGGCTACCCCACTGATACTCCCTAGCTGTCCACGGCCAGGACCAGGCCCTAGGCCACACAGATGTCACTGGTCCTTGCCAATCCACAGAGTGGGGGGCGGTAGCCCCCGGCACATAGTAGCCATTCTCCACTCTTCCTCCCATCAGGGCAGTTCCAAACTGCCACTGATCCTCCAAACTAGGGTCCGCACCCTCAGGCTGACCAGAAGTCACGGGAGAGGCTCTCCTCCCCCTACCTCTTCTTCTGGGGTTCCGTACCCTCCTCCTTGGAGAGGCACCCTCAGAACACAACTCTCCAACCAGCTGAAACTCCCTAACAGGAGTCCAGCTCACTCAGACCCTCGGAGACTCTTGTCTTCAGAAAAACAAAGCACACAGCACAGTTCCTCTTCAAGCAGGGGACAACGCACACAGCACAGTCCTTTGGATCTCTCCTCAGTAGAAACAGCAAACTGCAGGCCAGCCCTAGACACACTCGGGCAGTCTTCTCCTGAGTCTCCAGCTGTTCTCTTTGGCAGAGATTCCTCCTCGATCATGAAGTTTCCAAGTCTCCCAACCTAGGGTCTAAACCCTCAGGTTGCACCAGGGTCAGAGGCGAGGACTCCCTCCCTCTGCACCCCCTTCCAGAGTTCTGCACCCTCCCACCTTGGAGCGGTACCTCTGGAAGCCAAACCGGTCAGGACACTGATTACAGATGTCCTTCCCTCCAGGTCAGGCTGAACCTGAACCTGGCCTCCCAACCTTGGGGCTGAACCCTGCGGCTGAGCACTTGCCTGGCACGCCAGGACTTCTGGGGATGCACACAGTATCCCCCGAGGGTAACACATGACTAATGTGTTGTGTGACAGTCTGCCTGGCGCAGATCTCCCGACCTCTGTCCATCTGACAGTGCGCGAAGATCCCCCAGGACAGAAGTGGTGTCGCCATGGTCACTTCTAGGAGACTCAGCCCTTCTGGCTGGTCCCTGACCCACTGGTTCTCCCACTGGGGAACACATCCCCCTCTCACCCCTCACTCTGGATTTCTGCACCGTCCCAACTGGAGCGGTACCGCCAGACACCAGAACCGCTGGAGCTCTGCTTACAGACACTCCACGTTCTCCTGACACTAGGAGATCCTCCTCAAATGGCCTACAAGTACAGCCTAGGCCCCCGACCTGGCGCTCCCTTAGGGAACCCTCCAGGCCCTGAGACTGGGTTTCGGGCACCTTGGGACACACAGTCCCACACTCTCTCCTTCTCCACTGAGACAGGACGACAGCCCCTACACTCCTCCCACTACACTGGGACCTAGCTGGGCTACACTGAACCTCTTCCACCACACAGGACCGGAAGATACCCAAGCCACTACTTTTGGAATCACTCCCCAATGCCTTTTCAGACCCTCTAGCACACAGCCAGAGGTCTGCCTCCAGTGCAAGCTCCTGGGATCAGAGAACTCACACTCCAACAGGTGTGGGCGCAACCCCGGAAAACAATTACTGAACACGTGTTCTCTGACACACAGATTGAACAGCCCTTCAAAATCATTTGCCGTGCTAACCATCACCCAATCGTCCAGTGCATCACAACATTCATCCACAAACTCCCCCCCAAGACTGGTGAGACAGTTCCTTACTGCCCCTGAATCTCAACCTGTACCCCTCTTACTGGGACCAGGTACCATACTCTGGGAACGGGGAATAGGACTTCCTGCACTGGACTCCATATTGCTGCCACCACTGGATCCCACCCTTACTGGTGAATCCAGACAACTCAAACTACACTCAGGGGATAACCTGCCCTCCAGAGCTAGCTTTTTCTCCTCCACACTCCCTTTCTTCCCTCCTATCCACAGACTCCTCTGGTGACAGGAAAAGGGATGGGGCACTGGACCCAGCAAGGGACTCCCTATCTATGGGATCCTCCCCACCTACCGGCGTCCGTCATTTTCTCTCTTCTGCCGCCAAAATGAAAGAGCAGAAAACACCATTTAAAAATGACACTCTTGAGGAGAAAAACAAAATCAGAAACAATAATCCCCAAACATGTGATTCTCTAAATGCAGAGTTTGTAGTGCAACCAGTTGTCGCTGTGGCACTGCGCAAACGCAAGTCCTATCCTCACCGCTGACAACCAATGTTAGAAATGGGATTTCTGGTTGGCTATGGCTTGCGCCAAAGCCAGGCAGATACCACCACTCTAGTCAGGGCAAGGGAGTTACACGTTGAAGATAACCCCTGCTCACCCCCTTGGTAGCATGGCACGAGCAGTCAGGCTTATCCCAGAGGCAATGTGTAAAGCGTTTGCACAACACACACACACAGCAGCAACAAACTAGGCACACCACAAAAGGAACTCCACACAAGGTTATATAAAAATAGCCTTTGTATTGTCATACACACATTAGAAACATAATCACATATTTACACTGTGCCAACTGGCACTAGGCAATATTCACAGGGGATTATATACAGGGCCAGGCTAATCATGCCACTGTCAGAACCATCCGATCAGGTAAGTAAATGTAAAACACAACCAGTAACTACTGGTACCATGATGACCTAAGCATTATCACATTAGCATTAGACACCATCCTAAAATATCATAGCATGAAAGTAGGCATAACCACATTAGCGTTAGACACCCTCCTAAGCATAAACACATTACGCATTAGGCCTCACCAGCATAAACACATTATGCAATAACAATATATTAGGCCCAAACCTCATCAGCATAAACACATTATGCACTCTCCTTGGGCCTCAACATCATAACATGACATTTGCATTAGGCATAAAAACACAATTTAGCGTAAACCAAGTGTGCACCACAGTACACTCACCAGGTATCCAACCCCTGACGCACGGCCTACTGGCCTTACTCGGGGCTCCAATGCCTCTTGTCCCAAAAATATCAGGGTTCACGGGGAGGACCATTCACAGGGCCCCCTGGCTGCCTTACCAGTGACCACAAAGTGCGCAAATGCGCTGGGGCATGGGGTGTACTCACCCCTCCTTTACTTAAAAGAACTGGCCCCCACATTGCAGCTGCCCACTGCCAGGCGGGGCAGCTGTAGAACTAGCACGGGCACTATGGTGCCTTTAGAGGGACCACAGGGGGGGCGGGCACCAACAATGTGCCCCGACGCACCCCCCCAACAACCAGTTCACCAATGAGCCCCACTCACCGGGCTCTCTGCTGCTGCGAAGTCTCTGCTCTCTCCGCGGCTCGGGGCAGGACTCTGTTCTTCACCCGGTCCCTCTCCTGGGACCGGGACTCTCTGCAAGGAGCCTGCAAGGCTCCGGACATCCTGGGCTGCTTGCAGGGCTCCTCCCAACAACACGGGAGCCCTGCTCGGGCCGGCAGTCAACTCCTTCCTTCCAGCGGTCTCCGGCTCTTCTTCGGCACCAGAGCACGGGGTAGGCTCCCGTCCGCTTCCTCTCCTCTCGCAGGGGCACCCTGCCCACAAACAGGCAGCTCTGCCAGACTTCCAGGTCGCCTGGCAGCGGCCCAGCGGCAACTTCTTTTCTCCTGCTGCGGTGGCAATACGGGGTAGGCTCCCGTTCTAAATGAAGGCACTTGCGGGGTGGGCACCCGCTAAGTGTATATAAAAACAAAAAGGCAGAAATGCGGGGTAGGCACCCGCAATCCAGACGGCATAAAGCGGGGTGGGCACCCGCTACTATTAGGACAACCAGCGGGGTGGGCTCCTGCTCGCAATACGCATTAATGCGGGGTGGGCACCCGCTTCCAGAGCATCACGGGGGAATCCCTACGCTGGGGATTCCCTCAGCAGCGCTGTGCAGCCCAGCGCTGCGAAGCTCCCGCGCTCCAGGGGAAACTAAAGCACAGCGCTCCCCTTCAGGATAAAAATAACAGCGCTCACAGGGCGCAAGAGGCAAGAGTCCTGCTTTAAAGGAGAATAAGTCCCAGCAAAGGTTCTCCTAGTTCCATGGGGCATAGCTGGGCTCAGGGAGGCCAACACACAGGGTCCTCCAGCAGGGAGGTAAGCCCCCATGGAGGTTCCTCCTGGGCCCCAGCAGCAGCAAGCCCCCAGCAAGTCAGGAACAGCACACCAGAACAAGAACATTTTCATGGGGTCACAGCCCCTATATTTATACCACATAGGGCCATATGTATCAAAGTTTAGTGTTATGCGATTCTCAAATAGCGAATTTTTGAGAATCGCTATTTGAGAATCGCAAACGAGATGTATGTAGGATTCGCAAGAAAATGTGCGAATCCTATATATTTCTTAATTGCGATTCTCAAATTGCGAATCGCAGTTAAGGAAACCCTCCCCATTCATTCCTATGGGCCTAGAGGCCCATAGGAATGAATGGGAGGACATTCTCAATTTGCGATTAGCAATTAGAGAATCGCAAATTGAGAATGCAATTTCAAGGTTGCAAGGGTGTGCAAAGGACACCCTGTTGCACCCCTGAAATGAGCATGGGTGCACATGTGGCGCACATACATGCCCTAAGGGCATGTATGTGCGCCACATGCCACTTTGAAAAATGCAAAAAATGCATTTCTCAAAGAAATCGCAAGTTACCACCAACCTGTAGTTGGTGGTAATTTGCTGATTCCTTAAGCCATAATCGCACAACTTAGGTGCTTCATACATTTCATTTAAGGAATCGCAATTTGCGATTCCTTAATGCATTTGCAAAATAGAGAATCGCAATCTCTGCGATTCTCTATTTTGCGAAAGCCTTTTGGGATGATACATCCCAAAAGGCTTGTTCCCGTTCGCAAACAGGCCGATTCTGAGAATCGGCCCGTTTGCGAACGGGAAATGGGCTTCATACATATGGCCCATAATCCTTTGTCTGTAGTGCAGGGCATGGGGGAACCAGATGCAACTGGTTCAGGGGGGATTTGGAGCACTTTGTTTTGCAAGCTCCTCTTCCCCTTTGTCAGGTGGGGGCTAGGTGATCAGGCGCACCACAGGGGGCGGAGCCAGCATTGTGCAGGCTGGGCACAATCCTATTCAGAGTCAGGGGGTTACTCCTCCCACTACTCCCAGCACAGATGTCCCATTCAGCCTAGTGCTGACTCACCCTGCTCCTCCTGGAGCCACACACACCTCCCAGCCCCTGTCACTCACAAGCCAGACATGCAATTCACATCAGGCAGGCAGACACATAGCACACAGAAATGCCAACTTCTAAAAGTGGCATTTCTAAAATAGATTATAATAAATCTGCGCACACCATTGCGCAGCATTTATTATCACTATTCCAAATATACCAAACTTGACCACGCTGCGCCTCTCATATCAGGAATTACCACTGAAACACTTATCAGGGAATCCCCAATGTATTCCTATGGGAGGGCAGCCCCACAGTAGTGAGAAACCAAAGTGGCTGTTTGTCACTACCAGGACATGTTACACACTTAAGGTACATGTCCTATCTTTTACCTACAATGCACCCTGCCCATAGGGCTAGCTGGGGCCTACCTTAGGGGTGACTGACATGTAGTAAAAAGGGGGGTCACGGACATGGCACACACTTTAGGTGCCACGTCACAGCGGCAGTAACACTGCGCGCACAGGCCCTGCAATGGCAGACGCCTGAGACAGGTTTGAAAGGCTACTTTGGTGGGTGGCGCAATCAGCGCTGCAGGCCCACCAGTAGCATTTAATTTACCAGCCCTGGGTATAGGAGATACCACTTTACAAGGGACTGACAGGTAAATTAAATAGGCCAAACAGGTGTAGACCAATCTTACCATATTTAACACAGAGAGCGCACGCACTTTACACTGGACAGCAGTGCTAAAGTGCCCAGAGGCCGAAAACCACCAACACCATGTCAGAAAAAAGGCTAGGAGAAAGGCAAAAAGTTTAGGGATGACCCTGCAAAAAGGGCCAAGTCCAACACAACCCCTTTCCAGCCAAAACGCAGGGTAGACCAATCACCACCTTGATGGGCTTCCCTGCCTTGGGCGATAGAACACGGACGCGGGCCCGCAACTGCAGGGACACCCTCCAGTTCTACGCCACTCTGAACCCACGTGGTTCCCTCTGTCAAAAGCTCTCAGGACCAACTAGGCTACCCCACTGATACTCCCTAGCTGTCCACGGCCAGGACCAGGCCCTAGGCCACACAGATGTCACTGGTCCTTGCCAATCCACAGAGTGGGGGGCAGTAGCCCCCGGCACATAGTAGCCATTCTCCACTCTTCCTCCCATCAGGGCAGTTCCAAACTGCCACTGATCCTCCAAACTAGGGTCCGCACCCTCAGGCTGACCAGAAGTCACGGGAGAGGCTCTCCTCCCCCTACCTCTTCTTCTGGGGTTCCGTACCCTCCTCCTTGGAGAGGCACCCTCAGAACACAACTCTCCAACCAGCTGAAACTCCCTAACAGGAGTCCAGCTCACTCAGACCCTCGGAGACTCTTGTCTTCAGAAAAACAAAGCACACAGCACAGTTCCTCTTCAAGCAGGGGACAAAGCACACAGCACAGTCCTTTAGATCTCTCCTCAGTAGAAACAGCAAACTGCAGGCCAGCCCTAGACACACTCGGGCAGTCTTCTCCTGAGTCTCCAGCTGTTCTCTTTGGCAGAGATTCCTCCTCGATCACGAAGTTTCCAAGTCTCCCAACCTAGGGTCTAAACCCTCAGGTTGCACCAGGGTCAGAGGCGAGGACTCCCTCCCTCTGCACCCCCTTCCAGAGTTCTGCACCCTCCCACCTTGGAGCGGTACCTCTGGAAGCCAAACCGGTCAGGACACTGATTACAGATGTCCTTCCCTCCAGGTCAGGCTGAACCTGAACCTGGCCTCCCAACCTTGGGGCTGAACCCCGCGGCTGAGCACTTGCCTGGCACGCCAGGACTTCTGGGGATGCACACAGTATCCCCCGAGGGTAACACATGACTAATGTGTTGTGTGACAGTCTGCCTGGCGCAGATCTCCCGACCTCTGTCCATCTGACAGTGCGCGAAGATCCCCAGGACAGAAGTGGTGTCGCCATGGTCACTTCTAGGAGACTCAGCCCTTCTGGCTGGTCCCTGACCCACTGGTTCTCCCACTGGGGAACACATCCCCCTCTCACCCCTCACTCTGGATTTCTGCACCGTCCCAACTGGAGCGGTACCGCCAGACACCAGAACCGCTGGAGCTCTGCTGACAGACACTCCACGTTCTCCTGACACTAGGAGATCCTCCTCAAATGGCCTACAAGTACAGCCTAGGCCCCCGAACTGGCGCTCCCTTAGGGAAACCTCCAGGCCCTGAGACTGGGTTTCGGGCACCTTGGGACACACAGTCCCACACTCTCTCCTTCCCCACTGAGACAGGACGACAGCCCCTACACCCCTCCCACTACACTGGGACCTAGCTGGGCTACATTGAACCTCTTCCACCACACAGGACCGGAAGATACCCAAGCCACTACTTTTGGAATCACTCCCCAATGCCTTTTCAGACCCTCTAGCACACAGCCAGAGGTCTGCCTCCAGTGCAAGCTCCCTGGGATCAGAGAACTCACACTCCAACAGGTGTGGGCGCAACCCCGGAAAACAATTACTGAACACGTGTTCTCTGACACACAGATTGAACAGCCCTTCAAAATCATTTGCCGTGCTAACCATCACCCAATCGTCCAGTGCATCACAACATTCATCCACAAACTCCCCCCCAAGACTGGTGAGACAGTTCCTTACTGCCCCTGAATCTCAACCTGTACCCCTCTTACTGGGACCAGGTACCATACTCTGGGAACGGGGAATAGGACTTCCTGCACTGGACTCCATATTGCTGCCACCACTGGATCCCACCCTTACTGGTGAATCCAGACAACTCAAACTACACTCAGGGGATAACCTGCCCTCCAGAGCTAGCTTTTTCTCCTCCACACTCCCTTTCTTCCCTCCTATCCACAGACTCCTCTGGTGACAGGAAAAGGGATGGGGCACTGGACCCAGCAAGGGACTCCCTATCTATGGGATCCTCCCCACCTACCGGCGTCCGTCATTTTCTCTCTTCTGCCGCCAAAATGAAAGAGCAGAAAACACCATTTAAAAATGACACTCTTGAGGAGAAAAACAAAATCAGAAACAATAATCCCCAAACATGTGATTCTCTAAATGCAGAGTTTGTAGTGCAACTAGTTGTCGCTGTGGCACTGCGCAAACGCAAGTCCTATCCTCACCGCTGACAACCAATGTTAGAAATGGGATTTCTGGTTGGCTAAGGCTTGCGCCAAAGCCAGGCAGATACCACCACTCTAGTCAGGGCAAGGGAGTTACACGTTGAAGATAACCCCTGCTCACCCCCTTGGTAGCATGGCACGAGCAGTCAGGCTTATCCCAGAGGCAATGTGTAAAGCGTTTGCACAACACACACACACAGCAGCAACAAACTAGGCACACCACAAAAGGAACTCCACACAAGGTTATATAAAAAATAGCCTTTGTATTGTCATACACACATTAGAAACATAATCACATATTTACACTGTGCCAACTGGCACTAGGCAATATTCACAGGGGATTATATACAGGGCCAGGCTAATCATGCCACTGTCAGAACCATCCGATCAGGTAAGTAAATGTAAAACACAACCAGTAACTACTGGTACCATGATGACCTAAGCATTATCACCTTAGCATTAGACACCATCCTAAAATATCATAGCATGACAGTAGGCATAACCACATTAGCGTTAGACACCCTCCTAAGCATAAACACATTACGCATTAGGCCTCACCAGCATAAACACATTATGCAATAACAATATATTAGGCCCAAACCTCATCAGCATAAACACATTATGCACTCTCCTTGGGCCTCAACATCATAACATGACATTTGCATTAGGCATAAAAACACAATTTAGCGAAAACCAAGTGTGCACCACAGTACACTCACCAGGTATCCAACCCTGACCCTGACCCACGGCCTACTGGCCTTACTCGGGGCTCCAATGCCTCTTGTTCCAAAAATATCAGGGTTCACGGGGAGGACCATTCACAGGGCCCCCTGGCTGCCTTACCAGCGACCACAAAGTGCGCAAATGCGCTGGGGCATGGGGTGTACTCACCCCTCCTTTACTTAAAAGAACTGGCCCCCACATTGCAGCTGCCCACTGCCAGGCGGGGCAGCTGTAGAACTAGCACGGGCACTATGGTGCCTTTAGAGGGACCACAGGGGGGGCGGACACCAACAATGTGCCCCGACGCACCCCCCCAACAACCAGTTCACCAATGAGCCCCACTCACCGGGCTCTCTGCTGCTGCGAAGTCTCCGCTCTCTCCGCAGCTCGGGCAGGACTCTGTTCTTCACCCGGTCCCTCTCCTGGGACTGGGACTTCTGCAAGGAGCCTGCAAGGCTCCGGACATCCTGGGCTGCTCGCAGGGCTCCTCCCAACAACACGGGAGCCCTGCTCGGGCCAGCAGCCAACTCCTTCCTTCCAGCGGTCTCCGGCTCTTCTTCGGCACCAGAGCACGGGGTAGGCTCCCGTCCGCTTCCTCTCCTCTCGCAGGGGCACCCTGCCCACAAACAGGCAGCTCTGCCAGACTTCCGGGTCGCCTGGCAGCGGCCCAGCGGCAACTTCTTTTCTCCTGCTGCGGTGGCAATACGGGGTAGGCTCCCGTTCTAAATGAAGGCACTTGCGGGGTGGGCACCCGCTAAGTGTATATAAAAACAAAAAGGCAGAAATGCGGGGTAGGCACCCGCAATCCAGACGGCATAAAGCGGGGTGGGCACCCGCTACTATTAGCACAACCAGTGGGGTGGGCTCCTGCTCGCAATACGCATTAATGCGGGGTGGGCACCCGCTTCCAGAGCATCACGGGGGAATCCCTACGCTGGGGATTCCCTCAGCAGCGCTGTGCAGCCCAGCGCTGCGAAGCTCCCGCGCTCCAGGGGAAACTAAAGCACAGCGCTCCCCTTCAGGATAAAAATAACAGCGCTCACAGGGCGCAAGAGGCAAGAGTCCTGCTTTAAAGGAGAATAAGTCCCAGCAAAGGTTCTCCTAGTTCCATGGGGCATAGCTGGGCCCAGGGAGGCCAGCACACAGGGTCCTACAGCGGGAGGTAAGCCCCCATGGCGGTTCCTCCTGGGCCCCAGCAAGCCCCCAGCAAGTCAGGAACAGCACACCAGAACAAGAACATTTTCATGGGTGACAGCCCCTATATTTATACCACATAATCCTTTGTCTGTAGTGCAGGGCATGGGGGAACCAGATGCAAATGGTTCAGAGGGGATTTGGAGCACTTTGTTTTGCAAGCTCCTCTTCCCCTTTGTCAGGTGGGGGCTAGGTGATCAGACGCACCACAGGGGGCGGAGCCAGCATTGTGCAGGCTGGGCACAGTCCTATTCAGAGTAAGGGGGTTACTCCTCCCACTACTCCCAGCACAGCTGTTCCATTCAGCCTAGTGCTGACTCACCCTGCCCCTCCTGGAGCCACACACACCTCCCAGCCCCTGTCACTCACAAGCCAGACATGCAATTCACATCAGGCAGGCAGACACATAGCACACAGAAATGCCAACTTCTAAAAGTGGCATTTCTAAAATGAGTTATAATAAATCTGCGCACACCATTGCGCAGCATTTATTATCACTATTCCAAATATACCAAACTTGACCAAGCTGCGCCTCTCATATCAGGAATTACCACTGAAACACTTATCAGGGAATCCCCAATGTATTCCTATGGGAGGGCAGCCCCACAGTAGTGAGAAACCAAAATGGCTGTTTGTCACTACCAGGACATGTTACACACTTAAGGTACATGTCCTATCTTTTACCTACAATGCACCCTGCCCATAGGGCTAGCTAGGGCCTACCTTAGGGATGACTGACATGTAGTAAAAAGGGGGGTCACGGACATGGCACACACTTTAGGTGCCACGTCACAGTGGCAGTAACACTGCGCGCACAGGCCCTGCAATGGCAGAGGCCTGAGATAGGTTTGAAAGGCTACTTTGGTGGGTGGCGCAATCAGCGCTGCAGGCCCACCAGTAGCATTTAATTTACCAGCCCTGGGTATAGGAGATACCACTTTACAAGGGACTGGCAGGTAAATTAAATAGGCCAAACAGGTGTAGACCAATCTTACCATATTTAACACAGAGAGCGCACGCACTTTACACTGGACAGCAGTGCTAAAGTGCCCAGAGGCCTAAAACCACCAACACCATGTCAGAAAAAAGGCTAGGAGAAAGGCAAAAAGTTTAGGGATGACCCTGCAAAAAGGGCCAAGTCCAACAGCGCGCATTTGCGGAGTCACGTTGGAGTCGCGACTTCGGCGTAATTTCAAAATTATAAAATATCATTGTAGAAATTATAAATATAAGTTTTGGTTAAAGACTTTCACTAATATAATGTAGAAAACAATTTATAAACAGTGTTTCTTAGTTTACTATTAACTATACGAAATTTCACGAGTGAGCGACGTATGCGCGTACAGTGCGCGACCCCGCCCTGCACGTATTTCCGGAGTCGCGCTGGGGTCACGACTTCGGCGTATTTTCAAAGTCTGAAATATCACTATGCAAAGTTAAAATATCAGATTTGTATAAACACTTTCACTAATATGCTTTTAAAAATATTGTATAAACATCTATTTATACTTTATAATTATGTATACAATATTTTGCGGGTGCGCGACTTGTAAGTGACGGGTGCGCGCACCCTACGTGACTTCATGTGACCTGAAAAGAAAGCTTCTGATTGGTTTAAATCATTTTCATTCTGTAAGAGGGAGGATCCATCCTTGCTATATTCCTCTCATTATTTGTCTGTCTTGGTAACAAGACCTGCTTGTTCTACCTCTCTTCATTTTTTCAATTTTTGTGTGTTTTTTTACTTTTATTTTACATTATGGCATCTAGTCATCCAGATACTGATCCACTGGAACTTGAGGATGATGACATCGTGGAGCCAGTCAAGAAAAGGAAGGAAAGTGTGGTATGAGCCTTCCTTAGTTTGCCAGAGGGAGAAAAGAAGGTGAACGCCCGGAAAGTCACTTGTAACATCTGCAAGAGAGTCTTGTCAAGAGGCTCTGAAAAGAAATATTCATGCGGAACATCAAGCATGAAGAAGCATTTGGAGACTATCCATCCCTTACATCTGGCAAGAGAAGTAACACGGAGAGAGCAGAATGAAGCGGCAGAACGAGACCTTAATGCCCCTTCAACATCCTCTCAAAGACTTCCAGCAACACCAAGGCCACACATAGTTCCAGAACTGTTGGAAGTGGCCATAATTTGTAAGAAATGAAATGCAAAACTCTGCATCGGGGAGCAGTGCATTGGCGTTATTACCAATGCAATTAAAGCACATAAATGGTAATTTCTTTTTATAATGTGCTCCCAAATCTCCTTTTCCTTTTTTTTCTCAAACTGTTCCTTTGGAGTCTTCAATTTTGTTTTGTTTGAAAAAAAGTCAAAAACATCCATAAAAAAGAAAAAAACATTAAAAAAATAAAATATTTTTTTAAATGGTTTGAAAACAAAAAAAACGGTTCTTGCGGAACCACATATATTGGTTAAAAATAGAAAAATTACCTGAGTGATTGCATGAGTGCAAGGATAGTGACTGAGTGATTATAGGAGTACTTGTATAGTGTCTGAATGATTGCATGTATGCATGGATACTGCTTGCATGATTGCATGAGTGCAGCAGAAGTGCCTGAGTGCATGCAGGAGTGCATGGGTAGTGGCTGGGTGATAGAAGGAGTGCATGGGTAATGCTTGGGTGATTGCATGAGTGCAGGGGTAATGTCTGGGTGATTAGAAAAGTGTATGTGTAATGTCTGGGTGTTCGGAGGAGTACATGGGTAGTGCCTGGGTTATTGTATGAGTGCATAGGTAGTGCTTGGGTGATTGCATCAGTGCAGGGGTAATGTCTGGGTGATTGGAAGAGTGCATGGGTAATGCTTGGGTGCATGGAGAACTGCATGGGTAGTGTCTGGGTGATTGCATGAGTGCATACGTAGTCCATGGGTGACTGGAGGAGTGCATGAGTAGTACTTGGGTGATTGCATGAGTGCATGGGTAGTGCCTGGATGATTGAAAGACTGCATGGGTAGTGCGTCAATTATTACATGAGTGCAGTAGAAGTGCCTCAGTGCATGTATAAGTGCATGGATAGTGCCTGAGTGACTCCATGAGTGCATGGGTAGTGCTTGTGTCATTGGAGGAGCGCATGGATAGTGCCTGGGTGTTCGGAAGAGTGTATGGGTAATGCCTGAGTGCATGGACAACTGCATGGGTAGTACCTGCATTATTCCATGAGTGCATAGGTAGTGCCTGCTTGAGTGATAGTTGGAGTGCATGGATAGTGCCTTGATAATTTGAAGAGTGCACGGGTAATGACTGGGTGATTGGAGGAGTGCATGGGTACTGCCTGACTGATTGTAGGACTGCATGGCTAATTCCTTTGTGATTGCATGAGTGCATAGATAGTGCTTGGGTGATTGCATGAGTGCAGAGGTAGTACCTGGGTGATTGGAGGAGTGCAAGGGTAGTGCTTGAGTGATTTTATAAGTGCATGGGTAGTGGTTGGGTGATAGAAGGAGTGCATGGGTAATGCTTTGGTGATTGCATGAGTGCATGGGTGATTTCTGGGTGATTGGAGGAGTGGATGTGTACTGCCTGAGTGATTGGAGTGCATGGGTTATGTCTGGGTGAATAGAAGAGTGTATGGGTAATGCCTGGGTGTATGGAGGAGTACATGGGTAGTGCCTGGGTTATTGCATGAGTGCATAGGTAGTGCTTGGGTGATTGCATCACTGCAGCGGTAATGTCTGCGTCATTGGAAGAGTGCATGGGTAATGCTTGGATGCATGGAGAACTGCATGGGTACTGTCTGGGTGGATTGCATGAGTGCATACGTAGTCCATGGGTGAATGGAGGAGTGCATGAGTAGTACTTGGGTGATTGCATGAGTGCACAGGTAGTGCCTGGATGATTGGAAGACTGCATGGGTAGTGCTTCAATGATTACATGAGTGCAGTAGAAGTGCCTCAGTGCCTGTATAAGTGCATGGGTAGTGCCTGAGTGACTCCATGTGTGCAGGAGTAGTGCTTGGGTGATTGGAGAAGTGCATGGGTAGTGCCTGGGTGTTTGGAAGAGTGTATAGGTAATGCCTGGGTGCATGGATGACTGCATGGGTAGTGCCAGCATTATTCCATGAGTGCATAGGTAGTGCCTGCTTTAGTGATAGTTGGAGTGCTTGGATAGTGCCTGGATAATTTGAAGAGTGCACGGGTAATGACTGGGTGATTGGAGGAGTGCATGGGTACTGCCTGACTGATTGTAGGACTGCATGGGTAATGCCTGGGTGATTGCATGAGTACATAGGTAGTGCTTGGGTGATTGCATGAGTGCAGAGGTAGTACCTGGCTGATTGGAGGAGTGCAAGGGTAGTGCGTGAGTGATTTTATAAGTGCATGGGTAGTGGCTGGGTGATAGAAGGAGTGCATGGGTAATGCGTAGGTGATTGCATGAGTGCAGGGGTAATGTCTGGGTGATTAGAAGAGTGTGTGGGTAATGTCTGGGTGTATGAAGCAGTACATGGGTAGTGCCTGGTTGATTGGAGGAGTGCAAGAGTAGTACCTGGGTAATTCCATGAGTGTAGGGGTAATGCCTAGCTGATTGCAGGAGTGTACAGGTAGTGCTTGAGTGATTGGAGTAGTGGGTAGGTAGTGTCTGGGTGATATTATAAATGTATGGGTACTGGATAGGTGATTGGAGAAGTACATGGATAGTGCGTGGGTAATTGGAGGAGTGTGGGAATAGTGCCTAACTGTATAGATGAGTGCATCGGTAGTGTTTGAAAAAATGGATGAGTATAGTAAAATCAACTGTAAACATTAGTTCATATTATCATGCTTATTACATTATTTCATCTTACCTTTTTATTGTTGAAGATACAAGTCTCAGTGGAACTATTTTACAGTAGTTTTGTTCTAAACTGAATTTAAAATCTTTTCAAACTTTACCATTACCTTCTGTAAAAAAGAAAAACAAAAACTGTTATTGGATATAATATTATAGTTTTAAGAACACAACATAATTTTAGAATTACATAACATATTCAGTTTCCCTTTTTTGCTGTTATCAGATTCTACTGAATTTTACCATACACAGTGATTTCAATGTAGATCATCATATAACAGCGGGGAAAAAAATACAATCAATTAGACTGTAAAAAACAAACAAATCTGCATTGAAAATATTTACAAGTGCAACTATCTCTTTACCTATCTACAGTTTCTAAATTACATTCTTCAACTACATTAAATCATTTATTTCTCTGAAGTACATTTTGTAAAATATAGACTCTCATTTACATCGCGTATAATATAAAGATCAAATTTATAAACTACTTCTTTGAAACACAATTTTGCAAATGCAATAAGAATTAGCACAAACAATAATCTAAATAGTAATTGATCACATCTTCCCAATAGGCCGAATAATGTTACCAAATCCATTTGCATAGAAAATATCCAAAATAAACTCGTTAATTTGTATTCACATCTTCCCAATAGGCCGAATGATGTTTTCAAAACTTTGGCATCAAAAATATCAGATATGAATTCGGTAATTCATAAGGCAACCTACATTTGAATTCCAAATGAGCATCATTGCAATGTGTCCATCCTTTATTGCACTTCAAATACACAGTATAGTGTCCAGATGTTGTAGTAGGTTCATCATGCAAAACAATAGCCACAGCTTTAAAAGGTCTTCCTGAAATTGATACTTGAGTTGCCACAAAATTGTTTATTTTGGTTTCCAATTTTCTTCCATTTGCTCTACAACGCCGAGGAACTTGCCCCCCCGTCTCACGCTCTGGAAAGACGGTGAGGTCTTCCGCCCCTTGGTTTACCACTGCCCTTAAAGAAAGCAAGAGGGCATGCAAACACCTCGAAAGGACCTGGCGGAAAAACTTTAACCCCAATGACAAAATAATTTACAAACAGGCATTAAAAGCCTACTTTAAACAAATTCTTGAGGCAAAAAAATCTTTTTTATCTGCCAAAATTGAACTCGCATCGAACAAAAATAAGGACATTTTTTAAATAGTGAGCAATTTTACCTCCCCTGCAGTGGTAGCTAAGCCTTTTACTCCCACTGAGGCATGGACGAGTCGCATGGCCTTATATTTTCATGACAAGATTGTAAGCATCCAAGAGTCCTTTCCTCTGGTGAAGAGTGATAAGGGCGCGCTATACTCCTCTCAAACACAAGTTAGAGGACCTGCCTTTGAACAATTCCCAACGGTCTCAATGGAAAAATCTCTTGAAATCATGAAAGGTCTTAAATCTGGATCACCCTCGGATCCTTGCCCTGCCCTCACCCTCGCTTCAGTCGCAGATTTTATTGTTAACCCACTGGTCAATCAGATTTTGAATCTCTCCCTGAAGACGGGTCAGGTCCCTGACAGGTGGAAGAGAGCTCAAATTCTCCCCCTACTAAAAAAATCAACTCTGGACCCTGAGTTAGCCTCTAACTACAGGCCTATATCTCTGCTCCCATATTTTTCTAAGGCCTTGGAAAAAGTGGTGAACCTGGCCACCACCACATTTGTCGAAACTCACCCCCTTCTCCATCAGAGTCAGTCTGGTTTCAGGGCTAATTTTAGCACGGAGACGGCACTCCTGGAAATATCTGAAGCAATAAAGGAGGTAGTGGATAGAGGGGGCAAAGCTGTACTGATATTACTGGATTTATCGGCGGCTTTTGATACCGTCCCACACGACCGCCTCCTGTCAAGACTTCGGGAGTGTGGGTTTAGTGGAACGGTATTCAATTGGTTTACCTGCTTTTTAAAGGACCGCCAGCAAACAGTGTGGGCCCCACCTTTTGCTACCCCTATCCCTCCCCTTGAGGTGGGTGTGCCCCAGGGCTCTATTTTGAGCCCCATACTTTTTAATTTGTTTATGACTCCTGTTGCTACTCTGGCTGAGAACCATGGAGCAAAAATAATTTCGTATGCAGACGATACGCAGCTGCTCTTCACCTGTAACAAAGACGCAGATTTTAGGGGTGACATGATTAACAGCTGTCTCACTGAAGTATTCTCCTGGCTCCAGTGCAACCAGCTTAAATGTAATCCTGGTAAATCGGAGATTATCTTCTTTGGCCACCGCCCCAGCGATCTTTGGCACAGTTGGTGGCCTGCTGACATGTCCCCCCCAAGTCCCCCGTACAGATAGTGAAGAATTTGGGGGTGAAGCTGGATGAGAACATCTCCATGCAGGCACAGATCCAATCAGTGACCGGTTCCTGCTTTGGCCTGCTCAAAATGCTGAAACAGTTCCTGCCCCTCCTGTCTATCACCCACAGAAAAACGGTGGTCCAGGCATTAATTCTCTCCAGGCTGGACTACGTGAATGTACTTTACCTGGGGCTGCCTGAGTATCTACTGGCAAGACTGCAGGTGACTCAGAACGCCGCAGCAAGAGCGATACTCATGCTTGGCCCCAGAGTTCGCATGTCCACACAGTTGAAATCCTTACACTGGCTACCTGTCCGAAAAAGGATCCATTTCAAGGCCATGGTTTTGGCTTTTCAGGCTCTACATGGCATAGGTGCTGGGTACATTATGAAGAGAGTTCAATTTTACCATCCTCCCCGTGCACTTAGGTCTGCAGCGCTTCAGCTAGCACTGACCCCCAGATACCTACGGACACGTATCGGGGGCCGCTCCTTCCAGGTGCAAGCAGCAAAACTGTGGAACAATTTACCGGTGGATTTAAGGTTGACTCAGGATCTCCTTGCATTTCGGAAATCATTAAAAACTTGGCTCTTTCAGCTTTAACATCTAATGCAGTGATCTCACTCCTTAGCTAGGCCTCATCCTGCTTCAGCGCCGGGACACTCAATTGAGTATAAATAGTCATTAAACATAACATAACATAACGGTGTAGCATTAAAATTACATATTTTCCAAATCTTTGTATATATAATGTTTACAACATTTCTGATTTACAATGAGAACATTTCATATCTTGATTAGCTGTTTTTACTAATGTCTTAAAAGACACTGATTTGCAATCTGGTATCATCAAGTATATGAATTGTTCACTGTCTATTTCAGTGGTAGAAAAAAATGAACACTCTTCACATTTATGTTCCCAACTGTAACTTAGTCCAAATAAATGTTCAATTTCTATTCCTTCATCTTCCAATACTCCAAGCATAAACATAAGAAATTCTTGTGCATCTTGTTGTATATTGAGTGTAAATTGCAAAGAACCAGTACATATATCCAAAAGATGCCGAATACCAGAAACAGTATGGATTTTACTTCTATCAGTTACCAACTCTTGAAAAATATAATGTAGCAAAGAACAGAATCTTTTTTCTCGATTTTCCATAATTTCATGATGAAGATCTTCTAGATAAAAGACAACATTCACAATTACATTAGCATAGCAGTTGATACCTGAACTATTTTCTAACTGGTATCCTACAATATCATCAACAGCGTCCATTTACATTTTTTTACTACCTTCATGATTCTCTTGAATTGTTATCTTTTTTGAATCTCAGTAGAATGTTTGTCATATTTCCGTTTTCGACACACTACACATTTCTCATATACAGGATATTCACCTCAGTTAGGAGCATAAAGTCTTCTTAACCGTTTGTACTCTCTTACACAATTTGCATCAGCACTAATCTTTTTCTCATCCAAATCAATCAAATACAAACCAGACAATGTTCTTACTCGAGACAATGCAATGTATGCCATGCCCTCTTTAAACACTGTACTTACAATATTTACCAAAGCACTGCATATGCTAAAGAAAGAGGAAACTGTTTTCTACGACCATACAAGCCTTTTACAAGCAAAAATCTTCAAAAATTCAATTCCATCTCTGTTCTGACAATTTACAAAATCAACAATTTTTTCCATTGCTCCATTTACTAAACCTTTCTCTACATCCAAATTACACCGTAAAATTACGCGACAGTTTATACATACATATAAAGTATTTTCTAAACCTGCAGTCTTAGACACAGACTTTTCCAAAGAATCCAATTTTGACTGTAATTTCTCTGAGTGAAGAATAGTAACCGGGACCGGCAGAGCAGGGGTAGGTTTTCCCGCGATCCGCGTGGATGTCCAAGACACTGCACTATTCAGTGTTAGAACTCACCGGCCACCGACGAAACATTATTCCGACCCTACTGGGTTGATGTCCTAGAACTACAGGTACCACTTTTTAGGGTGCTGTATGGGTGGTCACTTACTTAGTAGAGTGTGTACCACTACCAAAAAGTGTGGATAGATCCTGTATTGGTCCTGAAGAATTGCCTTCAAATTGAATTAATGGCAAGAAACATGTTGACCCCAAATGCGCACATCCCCATGACCTTATAACAGGGGTGCGCAATCTTCACGTTTTTTAATCAGGAGAGTGGCCACTATCATTAAAATAGTTCTGGGTGGACCACTACCTCCTGTTTTAATCTCACTTTTTTACTTATTACTTCTACACTCACTAGGGCCCTCACACGCACTGCATCTTACGGCAAAAGGAAAAAAGATCTCCGCCAAAAGGCCCCGTTAAGGGCGCCGATCGGGTATTGCAGCGCCGACCCGATAAGGAGCAGACCCGATGATGAAGCAAGACACCCCACTGATGGGGGGTGTGTGAGGGTCCCTTTTCCGAAAGGAGGAAATTTCCTCTTGCCTCTAGTGTGTACTCTACTACACACTAACCACACATCAACTTACAGTGTTCACTAGGAACCGCATACCTTTCTGCTTTGAAGAATAGTAACTCCTTCGTGTTCCATTTTATCAATAGCTTCCATTTTCACTATTGGTTGTTTTTCCAATTTCAAAAGTTCTTGATTGAATGTAGAACACTCTTGCAGTTTAGGCATTAGGCAAATTATAGACTTTTTTTCTCCAATTTTTTTGTACATTATTTCAGGTGCAATGTTTTAATTTGGAAACAAGTTCGTCAGTAGCCGACTTTGTAAAGCTTCTTTCCATGTTTTGTCAAAACACAAATTCTTATAACTTGAAGAATGTTTCCATAATATTCATCACTTGCTTGTCGCATATTCTTAATAAGTTCTTTATATTCAAAATGAGACCAAATGTTCACATTTCCAATACTTTTACAGGAGTAAGTTGTAGTAGATCGCCGAATACAATTACATGTTTTCTTCCAAATAGATCATTATAATCTGTTTTTAAAATCTGTTGCATTCTTAAATGTACAAAGCCAAGCATTAAGTTTGAGACCATGCTCACCTCATCAATGATTAGAAGTTTAATTTTCTTCAGTACTCTTGAAGCTTCATAACAAGCTTCTCCAGATAGCTTGTGATTTCCAACTTATTTTCATGTTCAACTGGTAGCATGAGTAATCAATGTAAAGTAATTCCTTTAATGTTGTGTGCTGGTAATCAGGGCCGGACTGGCCATAGCGGGCACCGGGCGTTTCCCCGGTAGGCCGCTGGGGTGGGGGCCGGTTTTGGGCCCCTGGGGGGCCGTTTTTGTTACCGGGGTCGGCAATATCGGCCCCCTGTAACAAAATCGGCCGAAACCGGCCTTCGCAAACTGTTCGGCTGCACTCCCCCTCACCCCAGGGGGGGCTGGCTGAGCAGTTTGCCAGGGCCGGTTTCTGTTCCCAGTCCGGCCCTGCTGGTAATCCAGTTGGAGCTGTATCAACACAAGATAAATGGCATACAGTAGTTTTGTGCATATAACTGGTGAAAACTTTAATTAAGAAATGTTTTCCTGTTCCAGCTTGACCACTGATGTACATTCGAATAGGTTTAAATGATGCACATTGGCATTCTTTTTTTCATGTAGCAAACCATGCTGTATCTGTAGTGTCACTTGCTCATATATTTCTCTTTGTTCAATTTCAATATTTAGTTGTTCTTCCAAGTTTCCCAACTCAATATTATCCTGTTGTGCTTGTTGCATTGTCATTTCTACTTCATTCATGGCTATTGCTGCTTCATTTTCAATAATTGGTTGTCCTAGTGGATCTTGACTTAGTGGAGCAGAACTCTGACTATCTTGAGAACTGTCTCTAGCTATTTCAGCTGCAATTTTAGTTTCTAGTTCAATCTCTTCATTTAACATTTGTAGATAAGTAGGGAAAATTGTGCATTGAATGTTATCTTTACATGCATTAAAAGAATCTTCATAGCAGTCAAAATCTCCAACTAATTCTGCTTCACTTCGCCAAGGCTTGAACAGTTGCAGTAATGCTAAATAGAAAAATTACCTTTTTTCAGGAGTTTCACAACTCAGTTTTCTGTGGTTAATAAGATTCCCTTTTTTAAATTGTTGCAGGGATTCTGCACCTACACAGAACTATGCACAGGAAAACGGGACCTCGGTGTATAGGGGTGTACCAACCTACCTCCTTAGTGCCCAAGGTTGATACATTACACGCGCCATGCAATTTAACGTGTTTACAAACTAGGGAATGTCCTACTGTGGAATCGCAGTACTTCCCTGTTAGGAAGACCTCCTTATCTTCCCGTTGACATCTGTAAGTAAAAGGTAGGGACCATAATTCATGCAAAACGGCACTACCCAGGGGTTCGAAGTGGCCAATTGGAAAATGTTGCATGCAAGATTTAAATTGAAACAGTGAGAATGGGAGGGAGATAACTCCATGAATTAACCAAACAGCAGAATCCGTTTCTGCCACAGAGAATGGCAAGGGTTCCAATTGTTCAATGTGTAATAGCGTGTATGTAGCATCTTTCATTGACATAAAACGCTGTTTATCAGTCAGATTAAATGGTAAAACAGAGCAATAGCATTCAAATAATCCCAAGGGACTTTTCCCAATTTAAGGGTCTGTAATGTCCATGCAAACTGTATAACTGATCGTAATTGATTTTGACCATGATACAACACAGACACATCATTCTGAACAATATCAATAACAAAAGAAACAATGTTATCCAATGTATAAATGCGTGACGAAAGCGTATTGATGCTATTGTCGACCACGGCTAGAACCTTTTCTAAATTTGCTTGATCAATCTGACGCAGACGAAAGGCTGTTTCCATCTGTGAAAGTTTCCAAATTTCATTGTAAGCTGCATATATAAATCTCTTAGCTCTGGGAACCCTGGGTCCCAAGAGAAAATCAGACAAATTAATGTCACTGGACAAGAGCGACAGGTGTTGCTTTACTGATGATAGGGTTGATAGTTCCAACCATTGTTGGCATAATTTACCCACCGAGTATGTGGTAACCGAATGTAAACATGGATAACGTGGATCCGGTCTAGTCTGGGTGAAACCAGGTGTTACATTATAAAAATGCAAATGACATGTATTCGAATTGGTTTGCCACACTAACCAACCACAAGAATCAATTCCTGAGACATTAAAGGTGTCATTTTGGAACAAAGCACGCAATGCATCGATGGTATAATTCGTGCGAGCACGCCAATTGTCATATTCCGCTAAAGACGAAATG
Source organism: Calotriton arnoldi (assembly GCA_963921515.1). Classification (NCBI taxonomy): domain Eukaryota; kingdom Metazoa; phylum Chordata; class Amphibia; order Caudata; family Salamandridae; genus Calotriton; species Calotriton arnoldi. The sequence goes on along the minus strand of CAWUFW010008588.1, from coordinate 160,553 downwards.
GAAGGGATATTCAAATTTTTTACCGTAGCCATACCAAAGCACGTGGTTTGATAAACAGTATCATTTAAAAATAATATTTGAACCAGGATTAGACAGGCACGATGTAGTGCCTCAGTTCCCTGAACCTGCCAGTGTTTTGTACCCCAGATTGATTTCAAATCAATGGTCTCTTTCCAGTGATCATAACCCTGTGTGGCTAATTTAATTCTGAATGAGTTGGAATCAATTAATTAAGTGTGGGTCAGTATAAATTTGGATTGAGAAGACAATTGTAATTTAAAGAAATATGATTCCGGATTGGACGTGTTATAATCTGTATAATATGTAAACTTATTCTGAAGAATTTTTGAACTACCTTTGATGGGAGCAGGACAGTGTTCCCATTGAGTGTAATTATAAACCGGCCTCAAAGTATTAGTTTTGTGTAAAAAATTATGCCCATTATGTTGATAACAAAAGAGATCAGCATAATTGGCAGAATTTAAGTACAAATCTTCAGCATCAAAAGATGCATAATACTTCAAATTGGAAAATAATGAATGTACTGCTTGCACATCCCAATCATCAGAATGTATGTCCCGTGTTATCACATCTCCTAATGAGACGCGAAACATGTATGGCACCCTGAGTACCTCCGTTGGGCCGTGGACTTCGAAGGCTACTGTATCTCAAAAGATGCCATCTGCAACCGGGAATGCTGAAATGTTCACATGAGTCTGATCACGTTTCATGATGTGGGACGATGTATGTGGTGCCAGAGTACCATCAACCAAGTTCACAGCAGAGCGTTCTGGCAAATAATGACCATTGATGAGTAAAAAGAACACTGTCACAAATCCAATCGACATGAAGAGGAAAATTAGGATAAGCACCAACCAGATGTAGGTCCATGGAGGGACCAAGTACGTCTTCTTGAACCAAGAGATGAAAACACTTAATTGAGACAGTGGTACTGCCAAAGTAGAAGAGGAGGAGGATGAGTCATAAGAGAAGCTGGCATGGTCCCCAAAATATCCATTTTCACCTCTCTGTATGAAAGGCGGGTGAGAGGTATCAGCATGATGTTGTCGATGATCGCTCTGCACTTCCTGTCCGACTCATCAGTGGGATATGTTTACTCGACATCTGTGTTGGACGAGGTAGGAGGCAAAACAGGAGAAAGGTCAACAGCAGTGTCCATCTCAGCCTCACGGACACTGTTTGTATTCATGGCGGTGGAGGGGGCCGGATTCAAAGAAATAGCATTGCACGAAACTGCAGGTGAGACACTATTCAGAATCGGCCAGACGGTGTAGCTTGACATTGTCTACTGAGATGTATCTGTTGTCTTTGCAACCAGGTAAAGGTGGTAAAATGACTGTACGAGTACCCTTCAATACAAGTACCGGAACTGTTGCACGATAAGAAGGACCAAAATCTTTCTTGTTCTCCAACTTTTCTCGTACCAGATCTCCAACTTTTGGAAGCCAGCCGGCAACCGGAATCAGCAGTGCTGCATCATCGGAAGAGGGTAAATGTTCAGTTGCATAGCTGTCACGGGTCTTTTGTAGATTCTGTAACACAGTAGAATGATTATCTACGTCAAAGGTTGCAGCAGCCGCCACAACGTCTAGACCATCAAGGTCTGGCACAAACTTTCTGATGCCAAAGAGGATTTCGTATGGGGTCCGTCCACCCAGAGATCTTCTAGGGAGATTATTGAGTGCACGTTGAACACCATACAAATGGGCCAGCCAGTTCCTGCCAGTACCTAAGACTCTAGCTGTCAAGGATTGCTTTAAGTCACGGTTCATTCGTTCCACAATTGAATTGCCCTCAGGCCTGTATGGAGACGAAAACTGCACCAGCACCCCCATGGACCTCTGCACTTACACAGAACTATGCGCAGGAAAACGGGACCTCGGTGTATAGGGGTGTACCAACCTACCACCTTAGTGCCCAAAATCTCAAAACCGACAAGCTATAGTGTCTCATTCGTTCTCCTCCAAAAATCACAGAGCTAAAAATTATTTGACAACCCAGAACACAACACTCCCGACTCTCTCAGGAATCGCGGTAGCAAGACATACTCTTTCGCTCGCTCACTCGTACTTGTCCACAACACGATTAGGCAGAGTCACTGTAATAGTTCAAAATGTTTATTTTAACTTTTGTGCTCTACAATACAGTATACGAGCCACTACCAGCAGCAAAATGCATAAACTCAAAACAATTAGCATTGTTACAATTCCATATAGCACAAAGGGGGAAGTCATTTTACAAAGAAACTGGAAAAAGGGCTAAAAGACCTAACCACCCTCCCCTTGGCTGGAAGATGTTTATTAGAAAAAGGAAGATCTCTGGGCTTTGACAGCGGACCCCATACCTTAAAGCCTAGATGCAAGGTTTACATCATAGGAACAGTGTAGCTCTTCTCCATTGAAAAAGCTCTCTCCAAGTGTGTGTTAAAACAACATCCATCCCCGTAATATCAAAGCACGAGTCTCCAGCATTGCAGCTGTGTTTAGCATGTTATGTCTAGGTGCTAGGGACTGACTAGAACAGAATAACAAGGGGCATTGTTCATCGACCTTGCACATCGTGTTCAGACTAAACTCCAAGAACTTCAGCAAAGAACGCAAAAAGCAGACAGTTCTCATGTGAAAGGCACAAACAGCGTCTTGCAAAAATAAAAAGTCATGTAGTAACGTGCGCAAAAGCAGCATCATGGCAGCAAAGCTCATGCTAACTTAGCAATGTCGACAATGACCCTAAGGGCCATATAACAGCATGTTTTACCAAACATCCATCACAACCAATTACTGTATATTTTTCTTCATTTATATTTTCTGTAACATTTCTCTTAAAGCTGTAATGTTGCAGTACTTCATAGAATCATAAGTTTTCCAGGTGTGGACTCCTTTTGGGATAGTACGTATCCAACATATTAGTTTTAACAATATCTGTACTTTCTGGTTCATTCAATGTTAAGTATTCAATTTCTTGTAGAGATTTTAAATCTCTATTTCGTGTAGCCGCAAGACCTAGACTTACCCAAATGATTCCTCTTGACTTTGAATATAAACTCGCAGAACTCAACCAATCCGAACATTCGTAGGATCCAATATCTCGATGTGAAAGCATTTTCAAACTAAAGCTGTACAATTTGTTACTAAGACTCTTCTCTTGTGAAATTTCTTCCCACATTTCCTTCAACTCTGTCTTTTCAGATTTCGTTATATATGACGTAACATTGCGAGCAACAGCAATTGAATTATCTGCAGCATACTGGATATCCATGTTAGCATTTCACATTGCCAAAATCAATGGATTGTAGTCATTAACATACTTTGAATCTTCAGTTCTTCTTATGTTGTATGTATTCTTTGAAGATTTTCGTGTTATAGTGTGTCTTACTGCTGACATAAAACTATTGAGTCTTCCTTTTGAAATTACTGGACGTGGGAATCCAAAACGACATTTTGTATAAAATGTACCCTTTGACTTGTATTTTCGTCGACAATATTTTCCACATCGATTACTTTGAAAATGTAAAACTTGTTCTCTTAAGCTCTGTTCTCCTCCTTTTTTTTGAATGGCATAGGTAACATATTCTTTGATAAAAGACAAAACACTTTCATTAGAATCGGTTCCAAATTTAGGTGCATCCTTGATCCATAATAACATGTGTATATGAGGAGCACCTCTAGCTTGGTACTCCTTTCTCCAAAAGAAATCAGTAACTTCTCCAAGAGGTGGATTATTTTTATTGCAGATAAAAGACATCATAGCTTGAAACCTATGATTAAAATATCTGCACACATTTACAGGATCCAAGGAACACAGTTCTCCAGCTGTCTTCAATTCAATGTTTTTTACATTTGAATTTGTTTGTCGTAGAAATTCAAGTAAATCGTCCCATGTGTATTCAGCACAGCTAAGCGTAACAAACCATGTAGGGGTACCTAAGTTTCTTAACATACATTTAAGTTCTCCGTGACGATGATACCAATACTCATTAGTACCACGTTGACATGCCATCAAATTAATTAACTGAGATTCTAAATGATCGTCTCTTTGTTGAACTTTGTCCATAAATTCCTGTGCAGAAACATGTGTAAGATGAAGTCCTGTTTTTAATATGTGATTCACAGCATATGAAAGTCCAGACAATTCACTTTCAAATAGAAGATGAAATATATATGGAATGCACTGTCGAAATCTTGGATCTTCTGCGTACAATCTTGTCATCCGGTATTCTGAAGCTGGAATCTGTACTGCTCGTTCATCATATTGTCCACCTTCTCCAGTGGGGAACAGCTGTGGAAAACAACGAGCTTCTAAACTTTTTTCCCATACGCTCATGGGAGTTCCCTTCGCTTTCTTCATTTGGAATAATTCAATACTGTTTCCAATCACTTCTTTTGAATGTAGAGGATGTATACTGTAATGTTCATAAATCTCTTCACTCCTGGACTTGTCTACTTTTTCTATTTGCCCAGTTGAAATTTCTGTATCTTCCTCTAAACATATTTCCTGTTCTTCCACATTTACAGTTTTATAATAAAAATTGTCCTGTACAAGATATAATGTAGCCTTTTGAAGTTTGGTCACATCTACTAACTCTTGCCATATTTTCCGACTCTTTGTTGGTACACCATTAACTAGAATAACTACAGGCTCACTTTCCTCTCTCTCTATACCAACAGTTTCAATATTTTTCTTAAAATCTAAAGGTAAGTACACAACTCTGCCTTTCAGACCTTTTTGTAAATCTGTTGGAGGAAGCTTACCTGTTTTAGGCTCCATACGAACAAATGCCTGAAATGGGTGCACAGATTGAATAAGAATGGACTCATGTGTAGTTAAATCTGCCAGTTCTGGAGGAATAGCTACCAACTCAAACTTTTTATGTACTGCTCTAGCTGGCACTTTGTTCTCTTCTAATTTATTGTAACAATATTTACAAACACGTTGATCAGTACCCAACTCAAAATGACCTTCCACCAACAAATAAGCACCAAATTGCTCCCACTTATCATTATTTTCCTTTTCACAATTTAAATATACATCAACATTCCTAGTTTGACTTCTATAGTGAGTACGTCGACAACAAATACAAACATAGTTTGGTTTTTCACATGAAAGTATCTTAAACTTTGTAATTTCTCCTGAAAACTTCTCAGTACTAATATTTTCTACCTGTTCTTCAACACCTACACTTATGAAGCTCTCACTTTCTGTACACTCCTCTTGTGATCCAAAGAAGTGAAACTGTATATAATCACAAAACTTTTTTACATCCGATACTGAACCATGCAAAAGAGCTGCATTCATTTCACTTAAAGATAATGCAGGACTTTTTACGTAGTACAATCTCCTTACTAACTTCCACATTTCTGTATGATGTACTGCTAACATTCTTAAATGATGAAAAGTACTTTTACACACTTTTCTAGAGAGACAAGCGAGAGAATGACCCTGGAACTTAGTATATTTTCTTACTTTACATGGATCTAGTCCTTGCAACATCTTAATCTTCTGTTTAACACTTTTTTTTAGCATATTCTCGTAAGGAAACTCGTAATATATCAATAGATTCCTGTTGAATACGACAAATACTCCTACAATCCCACTTATACACTGGAGCATGTGCACGTCTCCCTTGAACTTCTTCAGCTATTACTTCTTCAACATCTCTAGGAACCGTCTTTTCCTTTTCAATTGGACAACCATTTTTCATTTCATAACAACGACCACAGGTATCAACTGCATGAACTAATGTATTTTGTTGAAAATAACTTTCTTCATTAAAAAAAGGCTCAGTACTAGAAGTATGCTTCCATTCACCATAAAAAGCTTTGCAAAAGTTACTTCTATTAACCAGTCTTTTTCTTTTGCTTTTCTCCTTCATAAAGTTCATAGTTTTATTCAATGTTTTCATTCTCTTCAATACCAATATAAATAATTTCCGTTTCAATTCAAAAACAGTATCTACTACACTTTGAATCTGTTGCTTTTCTTAATATGTTGCAGATCTTTTTTATACTTTTTACAATCTTTTAATACATTTTGAATTACTCTATTTCGAAGCATACGTACACGTATGTCCTTAAATAGTTTCTGTCTTTTTGTCACATGTCACATGTCCTTCTTTTCCATTGTGTTTCTTCATTTGCTTCTCCTTTGTTCGAAAAATGTCTTTCCTCCTTTGCTTAGTATTTTGATCATTCAATCTCTGCACAACTTTTTTAATAAATTGTTTAGTTCTCTTACCAGAAGCCACTTTATCCTGAACATCTTTTTGGTGTTTTTCTACTCCACTCGTTTTAGTTTTCATTAAGTACTTCTGTTTCCTTTGTTCTCTTCTCTTTTCATGTTTTCTTGCCATCTTTTATTTCTAATCCAAATAAAATATCTTCCTAAAAAACAAATAATAGTTTAATTATTTTAGTACATTAATAAAAATTTCTAAATTAATAACATTTCAATTTCAAAAATAACGACTAAGCACAAAATTGTAATTAAATTTCTATTGCATTTATATCTCATAAGAAGAGAAAAGTATAAAAATAAGCAAAACAAATGCAAAAGACAGCCAAAAGGAGAAAGGAAAAAACCCAAAAGGTTTACAAACAGCAAAATGAAATACTCAAAGAACACAACTACTGAACAATGTAAGAAATACAGAAAGAAGCAACAGATGTACAAAAAGAAAAAAAACAAGTGCAGAAAGACGCAAAAGAAGTACAGAAAGAGGAAACAGTTGTACAAAAACACAAGTAAGGTACAGAAACAAATAATAGAACTGGAAAAAGAGGCAAAAAAACTGCACAAAGAGGCAAGAGAATTGTAGAAACAGGCACTGAGGTACAGAAAGACAGAAGAGGGGTGCAGAAAAAAGCAACAGAAGTACAGAAAGAGGGAAGAGGGGTGTAGAAAGAGCCAAGAGGAGTGCAGAAAGAAACAAGTGAGGTGCAGAAAGAGGCAACAGAGGTATAGAAAGAGGGTAGAGGGGTGCAGAAAGAGACAAGAGGGGTGCATAAAGAAGCAAGAAGTGTACATCTCCATAGACCAATACGAGCTAACCTAATAACTAATCCTTCTACCAACACATCTTAAACCTCTCCTTTGGGCTGCAGCTTCACTATTCAGCAAGTACTCAGAGTGTTGGGCCTAGCCAAATTCAAAGCAGCAACTTTTTCAATGTATCTGTTAAAAGTCTTACCATATTCCAGAGAGCATGCATGCATGTGTATGTACCTTTCAAAACACGCATCATATATGAAAGAAACATACAAATAGATAAGTAGTGGGTGGTGCCTGAGAGAATAGATGACTGGATGGGTAGTGCCTGAGTGAAACATTCATTTGAAGAGTACTGCCTGGGTGATTGCATGAGAGCAGCAGCACTGACTGGGTGATTAGAACAGTGCAGCAAAAATACCTTAGACAAACCATGAGTGCAAGGCTAATGCATGGTTAAAGACAAGAGTATATGAGTAGTACCTGACTAAATAGATGAGAGCATGGGTAGTGCCTGACTGAATCTTTAAGTGGGATAGTAGTGCCTGGGTGATTGCACGAATCTATGGTTAATGTCTGAAGGATTACATGGCATGCATGTGTCTGTACCTTTCTCTAGTGGCTTCATATATAAAACAAACATACAGATACATATATACCAGAGTTTTAAACCTCTACCATCTGGTTAGCCATAACACATGAGAGATACATGTGCACGCAGACACATACCTCAGTCATAAGACTAAAAACTCCCATAAACTTGACACACTGCACTTCCCATTTTAAAGACACGTACAATTATGCGGCATACTTGAAGTGTACATCTCCATACTCCAATACAAGCTAACCTAATAACTAATCCTTCTACCAACACATCTTAAACCTCTCTTTTGGGCTGCAGCTTCACTATTCAGCAACTACTCCGAGTGTTGGGCCTAGCCAAATACAAAGCAGCAACTTTTTCATTGTATCTGTTAACCCCTTGGACGCGGCGCAAATTTCGCCGCGGCGCGGAGGAGGTGGGGGGTGAGCGCGGCGCTGCCATGCTCGTGATGGAACCACGCCGTCATGAGTCACGGGCGGCGTGTGCTCATGACGGCGTGGTTCCATCACGGCCTTGCCCGCTCATTAATTCGCCCGCACAGGTGGGGAATTAATGCCGCGTGGGTGGAGCGGCAGCCGCATGACGGAACCACGCCGTCATGAGCACACGCCGCCCGTGGCTCATGACGGCGTGGTTCCGTCATAAGCAGGCAAGGGGTTAAAAGTCTCACCATATTCCAGGGAGCATGCATGCATGTGTATGTACCTTTTAAAACACGCATCATATATGAAAGAAACATACAAATAGATAAGTAGTGGGTAGTGCCTGAGGTAATAGATGACTGGATAGGTAGTGCCTGAGTGAAACATTCATTTAAAGAGTACTGGCTGGGTGATTGCATGAGAGCAGCAGCACTGAATGGGTGATTTGAACAGTGCAGCAAAAATACCTTAGACAAACCATGAGTGCAAGGCTAATGCATGGTTAAAGACAAGAGTATATGAGTAGTGCTAGAAAGAATAGAAAAGTGCATGGGTAGTGCCTGAGTGATTCTATGACTGCAGTGGTAGTAGCTGGATGATTGAATGACTGTATGAGAAGTACATAAGAGAAAATATGAGTGTAAAGGTGATGCTTGGGCCATTCTATCAGTGCATCAGTAGTACCTCAGTGAGTAGATGACAGCATGAGTAATGCCTGACTGAATCTTTGAGTGGGATAGTAGTGCCTGAGTGATTGCACAAATCTATGGTTAATGTCTGAGGGATTACATGGCATGCATGTGTCTGTTCCTTTTTCTAGTGGCTTCACATATAAAACAAACATACAGATACATATATGCCAGAGTTTTAAACCTCTACCATCTGTTTATCCATACCACGTGAGAGAATACATGTGCACGCAGACACATAACTCAGTCATAAGACAAAAAACTCCCATAAACTTGACAGACTGCAATTCACATTTGAAAGAGACACCTAAAATTATGCTGCATACTTGAAGTGTACATCTCCACAAACAAATACAAGCTGACCTAATAACTAATCCTTCTACCAACAAGTCTTAAAGTACTCAGAGTGTTGGGCCTAGCCAAATACAAAGTAGCAACTTTTTCAATGTATCTGTTAAAAGTCTCACCATATTCCAGAGAGCATGCATGCATGTGTCTGTACCTTTTAAAAGACGCATCATATATCAAAGAAACATACAAATAGATAAGTAGTGGGTAGTACCTGAGAGAATAGATGACTGGATAGGTAGTGCCTGAGTGAAACATTCATTTGAAAAGTTCTGCCTAGGGATTGCATGAGAGCAGCAGCACTGAATGAGTGATTAGAACAGTGCAGCAGAAAATACCTTAGACAAACCATAAGTGCAAGACTAAATCATGGTTGAAGACAAGAGTGTATGAGTAGTGCTTCAAAGAATAAAAAAATGTATGGGTACTGCCTGAGTGATTTTATGACTGCAGTGGTAGTAACTACATGATTGTATGAGCGTGTATGAAGTACCTGAGACACAATATGAGTATATGGGTAATGCTTGGGCCATTCTATGAGTGGATCAGTAGTACCTTAGTGAGTAGATGAGAGCATGGGTAGTGCCTGACTGAGTGTTTGAGTGGGATAGTAGTGCCTGAGTGATTGCACAAATCTATGGTTAAAGTCTAAGGAATTACAACTGTATATAGATAGTGCCTCCAAGATTGAGTAACTAAATAAGAGCACACATCTGAATACATAACTCCAGGAGTCACTTGTGCATATTGACAATACTGCATACCTAGTGCATGAGTCTAGACATATAGTTCTCACTAAATTCCAGAAAACAAACACTAACTGTACATTTCATAACATATTTCATACATCACATTTCTCTTACAATTTCAACACTTGGAATTTTTTTAAAGTAAAAATATCACAAGAAACAATAAAGCAGTACTGAATAATATATAATACACCTTACAAATTGGTTACTCCAGTTTGAGGTAGTATTGCAGAATACCAAATATCAGAAACTCGTAACTGATTTTCTTTTCCACACAAGAAATGTAATACACCTCTCTCAGAAAGGTGAAACCAGAAATGACAAACTTTCCCTCTCTTTTTGCATTCAAATAAATGTAAGTATCAAATCACATTGCTTCCATCATTATTTCAAATTTTCAAACACATTTCTGTTGGTTAGACATATTAAACCTTTCTAACTGTCTTCAAATGGTGCCCAAACTGCTTCTGTAAGTTTCTGAAGTAGCAACTCCACCGCGATGGAGCCGCGACTCCACACAGGAGTTCAAAAACCTATTTCTAATAATACTAGAATAGATATTCAGCAACACACTCATTCTCCACATACTACTATCTTAGAAAACCTTAATGTACTATCTTTTCACTTATATTTATATATCCATTTCACATTTTAAGTCCACAGTTAAGTTTCAACCCTTCCCCCATTCTGCTTAATGCAAGTTTCCATAGTAACAGTTCATGGAACATTCAACTGTACTAGCAGGTCACAAGTTCACCGTAGTTTCAAGTTCAGCACACAAGCTTACTAATGCATACAGCAGCTGTGGTTGACTTTTGCAAAATATTACCTTATGATATCAACTGTTCCTTTCAAACATTTTCTAACAACGAATCACAAACATGATACCTCAGCAAAGTAACATGCATCCTATTTTTCAGTGCACAATCTTGATGAAAAGCCAATCACTTATCAACTTTTTAAAAAATAACATGTTCTCCACCATTTTAGATACCTCTCATTCTACCAACTGACTACCTGAGCTCCAGACATCTTTTGAGTACTTCCAGACATCCCTTCAAGATGCTCACAGTGTGGATTGTAGGACACAGCTATGTTTTCTGGTGCAAAAGGTATGCTGAACGCAGAGGTATTGCCAAACACCTAGCTTTGCAAAATGTGGACATTAAATGGATTGCACAGAGAGGGTTAAAGTGGCACCAAATGTTGCCTTTGGTTAAAACCTTATTTCATCTCCAACCCCCTGATCTCATGATTGTGCACTGTGGTGGCAATGGCCTAGGCACAATGACTGGGGCAGGTCTGGAAAAGCTAATGAAGGACACCTTTGCACAGTTGATGTTGCTTTTGCCTCAAACTGTCTTTGTATACGTATGCCAAAGACAGAAATGGAACTGGTCAAATCAAATCTGTCCACCGTTTGAGAAAGCTAGGAAGAGTGTCAATAAAGCTGTTTCGGCATACCTCAGAGATCATAGAATGGGGTCCATATACAACAGCAATCTACGTTTTGATATGAACGACATCTACAGAAGTGATGGAGTGCACTTCACAGATCAAGGAAACAGAGACTTTCTCAACATGTGGTTACAACAAACTCATTATGAAAACAAGGGCTCTTTTTAGAGCCATACAATAACCTAACAGTTAATCTTACTTTTTTAAAAACATACATATTCTTTTTTAAATTTTGCTTGGAGTCTTGAACCCATCGTGTTTACACTGGGGGCCGCACTGAGAGCCGCGATGGAGTCGCGACTCCAAGCACGTGAGAAAAAAAAAAGCCCCCCATTCTTATTACTCAAATTCTGCCCTGGGGACCCCATCTCACGAGGCCCAGCCATTTTATATTTTAAAAAAAATACCCCCCAAGGGCTTTTTTTTGCCCAGGGGACCCCATCCCCCAGGGCATGCCCTCATGTTGGGGACTGCGGGGGAGCCCCAATGCCCACGTGGTCCCAGCCGGCTCCCTGCCTCCTGCGGGAGCCGGCATTGCTTTTGGACAAGGGGAGCTGCTGACACGCAGCTCCCCTTGTCCAAAAGAAATTCTGCTTTGCTTCTTGGAAGCTCTCGCTTTCAAGAAGCAAAGCAGCGTTTGCTATGGCAGGGCGTGAGCAGTGCTCCCACCCTGCCATAGCAAACGGCAATGTCCTGGGGGTGGGTACCCGAAGATATTGCAGGAGCCGGCCCGGGGGGGTTGCAGTCCCCAGGGCCATGTAGGGCTCCAGGAGGGGGCCCCGTGACCCCCTCCCAACATCTAAATTGCCCCGGGGAGGTGGTGGTCCCCGGGGCCGGAGTCCACAATGGACCCCCGTATTTAAATAATTAGTGCCCCGGGGAGGTGGTGGTCCCCGGGGCAGTGTGGGGAGGGGCAAGAGCCCCCCCACACTTTAAATATATTGAAGCCCCAGGGTGGTGGCGGTCCCTGGGGCTTGGTGGGCCCGTGAGGCCCCCCACCCCATATAAATTGAAGCCCGGGAGGTGGCGGGCCCCGGGGCAGCATGAGGGAGGGAGGAGCCCCCCACGCATTTTTTTTCCAAGCCTCGGGGAGGTAGCGGTTCCGGGGCTGCGGGCCCCCACTACATAATCAGCTATTGCCCCCGGGACCTGGCCGACCCGGGGGCTTAAGGAAAACCAAGTGCGGGCTTTAAATTAAAAAAAAAATGCTTTTTTGGCCCTGGGGGTCCCTGTGGGACCCCCTGACCACGCCTAGGGGGTCAGGGTGTTACTACCCTGCCCCCTTTTCTTTATCTTTTTTTTACTGTTTTCTTGTGACTCGGTAAAACTGAGTCACAAGATGGCTGCCAACACTTCTTGGTTTGAAGTGTCGGAAGCCAATCAGAATGAAGCTTGTGGTCGGGAGGGTTCGCGAACCCACCGCAGTCACAGATATCGATATTTTTAATTTTTTTTAATTTCTCAGAAACCACTGAACGGATTTACACCATTTAGAGCAAAAAGTGCACTCTGGACCAAGAGCTACCTCTCTGCCAAATTTGGTGTCATTCTGTGTAGCAGTTCGAGCTGTATCCGCGACAAAAGTTCCTATGGAAATTAACATGGGGAAAATGCGTTTTGGGACCCCCCCTTGTTTCTCGGCCCCCGCTTGACCAATCACCCCAAAACTTTCAAGACAGGAGCTGACCATTAGTTTTGGAAATTTCGCGAAGATTCGTCAACCGGCGCCAAAGATATTGGCAAATCAAAAAACACTTTTCCTATGGAAACTAGGTCCTAACTATAACTACCTACTGGCGGCCGCCAGTAGGTAATATATATATATATATATATATATATATATATATATATATATATATAGGATACTCCTGAATTTTATATATGTATTCACTGAAAATAAAAAGGTTACAGGGACATTATAGTTAGCCTCAGATTTTGCACACACACAACTATAGAAATTCAGCAGTTATAGTTACCTGAGCTAACTATAAATTGCACCCTGAAATGCACTGCTTATGCCCTTACATATTACATCACTCATGACATGATCAGTGACATCACTGATGACATCTCAACTGACATCACTGATTGTGTCATGCAGTGATTGTGGGTGTTTTCTAAATGTTTAAGTGTTAAACATATACTAAGCTATTACAAAAGTTAAATTAGTTTACTTTGTGTACTACTAATGAGTGATTCTACTTATAACATATATTATATGAGTGGCTATGTGAGTGTGTGTATCTGTGTGTGAGTGGCTTTATGGGTGTGTGAGTGGCTGTATGGGTGTATAAGTGGGTGTGTGAGTAGCTTTATGGGTGAGCGAGTGGTTGTGTGAGTGACTGTATTAGTGAGTGGCTGGGTGCGTGTGTGTGTGTGAGTGGGTGTATGGGTGACTGCATGGCTGTGTAAGTGGCTATATGAGTGAGTGACTGGGTGTATAAGTGACTGTATGGGTGAGTGAGTGGCTGTTCGAGTGGGTGCTTGGTTCAGTGAGTTGGTGTGTGAGTGGCTGTATTGGAGAGTGAGTGGGTGTGTGAGTTGCTATATGGCTAAACAGGTGGGTGTGTAAGTAGCTGTACGGGTGAGTGTGTGAGTGGCTGCATGGATGCACCCTGCTCAACACACGCTAACTATGCAAGCATTCCACTGAGTTATGGGAACCTCATTGCCACCCTTGCACCCGATATTGTCTGCCTCACTGAGACCTGGCTGAACCCCACATCAGCCCCAGACATTGCCACAGCGGTCCTCGACAGATATAAAATCATTCACCAGGACCTCGCAGACAAGCCAGGAGGAGGAACAGCTATCATCCACAAGAGACCATACAGTGTGCCACCACCACCACTGACAACACCACCACCCCCATGGAACATCTCAACTTCAAGCTCCACACGGACAAGAAAAACATCAGAGGCACCCTGCATTCTGACCCCGAGGCCCACACTTCAGCTTCTGCAGCAACAGCGCAGACTTCATTGCACCCCTAGCCTTAGACTCCAAGGACTATATCTTCCTCGGTGACCTACATTTCCACAACGATGAGTCCAATAACAAAAACACCACACACCTACTCGATAGCATGCATAGCCTCTGATTGACCCAGACCATCCACGACCCTAAACACACCCCGAAGGACACACACTGGATCCAATTTTCACCTCCAGCAACCATGTCGAATACAGCCATGTCACAGATCTCACAAAGACAATCACTCCATCATCCAGCATTTTCAGCCTCCGCACTGCCACCCCCAAGATGACCAACTCCCCCCCACCAGAGATTGAACAAAATCTTAGAGACCAGCTGGGCAAACGCCCTCAACACTGCCACTTCCCTCTAATAGGGAGGGAAAAACGTCAATGCCTGGATCACCAATTGCACAGATAGCATCGTCCCCATCAAGAGCAACATCCAAAAAAATCCTCCGAAAAGGCCCACTGGTACACCCAAGAACAGTGAAACGAGACAGCAAACAGTTAGAGAGGAGATGATGCACCAGCAAGAACACAATCATCAGGGCAGCCTTCAAGACCTCTCTCAACCTCTACCACCACCTGCTGAGGGCAACAAAGAAGGCAGCCCTTGCCACATGCATCAAAACCCACACCAACAACGCCTAGGAGCTTTTCAACATCATTAAGGAATTCTCCAATCCAGCTGCCAGGGAAAACAACATCATATCCTCACAGAAACCATATACTGAAACTTCGAGCCCTAACCCATGCCTACGGAATTTCTCAACAGATACGCCACCACCGTAACTAATAAGAACAACACACTGGCCACCTGGAACATCCTCTCAACCCAGGACACCACCTCCACCATGAAATCAATCTACTCTGGAGCTCCCACTGCCCCATGTCCGCACCACATCATCAACCTCAGAAACCAAAGGATTGGCCAGGAACTCACCACCCTACTCTCTACACCTCTTTCACCACAGCACCATTTCCTGATGCCTGAAAACACGCTGAAGTCAGACCATTACTCAAAAAACGCTCCACCGACCGCAGCGAACTCAAAAACTACCGGCCAATCTCCCTGCTCCCATTACCACGGAATGTACTGGAAAAGATCATCAACAATAAACTCATGACACACCTGGAGCAGAACCAGCTACTCAACGCCTCCCAATCCGGCTTCCACAGCAATCACAGCACCAAAACTGCCCTGATCGCAGCCACTGACGACATTTGAACCCTCCTCAACTGAGGAGAAAAAGCTGCTTTGATCCTCCTCGACTTCTCAGCAGCCTTCGACACTGAATCCCACCACACGCTGATAAAAGACTCCACCACATCGGAATCCAGGAGGACACGCTCAAATGGATCCCCTCCCTCCTTCCTCACCAGAAGAATCTAGAGGATCCACCTCCCACTGTTCACCTCTGAACCCAAGGAGATCACCTGCAGTGTCCCCTAGGGCTCATCCTTCCACCCCACGCTCTTCAAGACATATATGCCCCCTCAGGCCAACATCATCAGATCCCATGGTCTCAACTTTCCTACACAGACAACACCCAGCTCATCCTCTCACTCACTGACGACCCCACCACCACCAGACTCAACTTCAACAGATACATGACAAACTTTGCCGACTGGATGAAGAACAACTGCTTGGAGCGGAACAAGACAAAACAGAAGTGCTAATCCTTGGCAACAGCAGAAACACATGGAACAACTCCTTGTGGCCATCAGACCTAGGACCTGCACCCACTCCCTCCAACCATGCCAGAAACCTCAGAATCATCATTGACATCAAGCTCACCAAGAAATCACAGATCAACGCTGTCTCCTCCGCCTGCTTCCTCACTCTGCGCATGCTACGTAAGATCTTCAAGTAGCTCTCCCTACACATGAGACACATGGTGACACAAGCCCTCATCACCAGCTGACTGGACCATGGTAATGCCCACTATGTAGGAATGGCTGCACACCACCTACAGAGACTTCAGACCATACAGAACACCATAGCCAGACTCATCCTTGGCCTTCCCCGATGAACCCACATCACACCCCACCTCAGGCAACTTCACTGGCTCCCCATACTGCCACCAACCATTGATAAGACAAAATGCTTCATCTCCCTTTCACTTGCCCATACTCGCCGCAGCTACTGAAGCAGAAGTGGAGGATGCTCCCTCTCCCACATCGCAGCAAAAACCTAGAACAGCTTCCTCACACACCTCTGGACCATCACCTCACTGCTGGAGTTTCGAATGACCTTCAAGACCTGGCTGTTCAAATAAGCCTCCAGGACCTGCAAGCACCTGGATACCCTATCTGGTGATTAGCCATGCTTTATAAATCCTGATTGATTGATTGATTGATTTGATTGATGGTTGTCTAAGTAGCTGAATGGGCGGGGGAGTGAGTGGTTGTGTGAGTGTCTGTGTGAGTGAGTGGGTGTGTAAGTGGCTCTATGGATGAGTGAGCGGTGTGTGAGTAGTTGTATGGGTCTGTGAATGGGTATGTGAGTGGTTGCATGGGTATGTGAGTGGGTGTATGAGAGGTTGTATGGGGTGTGAGTGGTTCTGTAGAAGATATCAGTGATGTCATTAGTGATATCACTGAGCATGTCATGAGTGATGTAATATGTGAGCTTATAAGCAGTGCATTGTGGGGGCATAAGTTATAGTTTGCTCAGGTAACTAGAACTGCTGAATTTCTATGGTTTTGTATGTGTAAAACCAGAGCCTAACTATAACATCCTTATAACCTTTGGGTTTTTTTTCAGTGAATTTCTAAGGTTATTTTAATTCTTTTTCTTAATTATAATGTCCCTGTAACCTTTATTTTTTAGTGAATTTCTAAGGTTTTTTAATTTCATTTCGTTACTATAAAGTCCCTGTAACATTTGGTGTTTTTAGTGAACTTCTATGGTTTTTAATGCAATTTCCTATCTATAGTGTGCCTGTAACATCTGCTCTTTCTGATCTTCAAATCATAACAATTGCTAGGCCAGGGGTCCCTGGCTTCCAGTGATTACTCAATGGGGGTACCTGAACTCCAGTAATAGATCAGTCGAAGTCCACAAAAGTAAAAGATTAAGAACCACTGCCATAGAGTCAGGGTCTTAACAAAGGCCCCAGCAGCCCTTGCAGAGTAGGGGGTCCCCAACCCTTCAAGGGGCTCTTAACCCTTCAAGAGGGGACTCATCTAACCCAAGGCCAATGAATAGCTGTGAGGTATGTGAGACTCAGGGGCCCCTCATCACATCCTCCAAGGGGGATAATCATTTGGCATTATGCCTCTGCCTAGAGTGTTTAAGCATCCTACTAATAATCTAGTTCAGTGATCTGGCACTCTGAAAATGGTGTGGAATATGTGGCACAGCTACAATGAATGTTCTCCACAAGGGGCGCAGGAGGCCTTCAATCATTCATACCCATGGTTTTCAGTACAATTAAATTTTTTATTGAGTGTACAATTTACCATAATTCACAACATAAGAAAGACTTCAAACCATTCCTGCTCACCTCCATGTACAGACTTAGAAATTCAACCAGGAAGTAGTTCATGGCTTTAAACCTGTGGATGTTGATGTTGCAATCAGGGAATAAATAACTTAGGACCCTGCAGCAGCCCCTATTTAGCCCATGGTCTGTGGATTTCTGTGAGATGTGGGAGTCTCGGAGGGGGGAGGGCTCACTACCTTCTGCAGGGGTGGAATCATCATGTTGTGCTACACTACTAGCTCCAGTCCAGTGAGTGACTTAGTCACAGCCCAGGTGGAGGAGTGCACAAGAGCACTAATTGGGATAAGACTGCAAATGATCATTCCTTACTCATAACAGTTTAAACTTTCTTCGGGTGCAATAGCAATGAGGGGCTTCTTGCATTGGGGTTGCAGTTATGGCATACCCATATTGAAGCTGCAAGGAACACTTGCGAATGGGTACAGGCTCTGTATGCGTGCTATGGACGGAAGCATGCATATTTGTCGGGTGTAATAAAAGAAACGGTAAACAGACACACTATAATTTTACAAGTAGTTTGCAGCCAAGTGTGATAGTCCAGTATATTGTCCACTCTTGTACAGTTGTGTGATGAGTCTGTGGTCATGGGGTTAAGTGTGCAGCCTGAGCACCTCTGTACCAGTGGGTTATACTGTGACACCCATGGTCTCTGTGTGCAGCTAATGTCCATGAGCACCCTGCGCATCTAAGCCTTTGACAGTAGCGGACTCAAGTGCGCCACCTAGCTGCATGTACTATGTGTATATGCTCATGTGCAGCATCGGCAATGGCCGCGTGTTCAGGTGTGTAGCTAATGCCCTTGTGCATCTCATATACTTAAACTTATGGTGGCCGGAGGCTGAGGTGGCCGTCTGACACATGCAACACTGGCAATGACCACGAGGTCAAATTTCCATGTTCATGCCAACACAAACAACCTACGCCTTAAACCAGTGGCTCAGGTGTACCCTCTAGTGACAGTGCCATGTGCCTATGCAAGCACATGTACAACACTGATGATGGCCACGAGTTACAGGGGTTCAGGTATGCAGCTAATGCCCTTGTGCACTTTATATTCCTTAAGTCTGTGGCAGCTTAAGGCTGAGGTGTGCCTCCTAACAGAATGTACCATGTGTATACATGCAGTCGTTCAACACCAGCGATAGCCCCGATGTCAGGTTTTCATGCTAATGCCCACTCGCACATCCTGTGCCTTAACCTGTGGCTCAGTTGTTACCTAACTGCACTGCCATGTGCCTATGCAAGCATGTGCATCACTTGTGATGGCCACGGATTCAGGTGTGCAGACAATGCCCTTGCACATCTCATAAACCTTAAACCTGTGGTGGCCGGGGGCTCATGTCTGACAGTATATTCGGGGGTTGCCAGGGGAAGCTGTTGTGGAGGTCAGCATGTTCCGCTATCTTACCAGCTGACATCCTGGGAATGCACCATAGTGCCTGCAGGCCCTTGGTTGCCAAGCTTCAATGGGCACCCCTGAAGCAATTCCCTCATATTTGGGGTGGCACAGCTATGCCCAAACTATCGAGTTACCCTTCAAATGAAGGCATGATCCCTGGCTTGTTCCAGCAACACAAGCCCCCTGCTCTTTATGAATACCCTAAATCCCGGGACACCACTTTAACACAATAGTGTCCGAATCATGCAGGTGGGCTAGGAAAGGGAACGGACACTCATTCATACTACAAGTGTGTAATGATCCCTGAATGTGCAGTGAGGGTGTTGTTCATGTGTGTTTGCTTATCTGCAATAGCCTGATTGTATAGTCATCATATCGTAGTATGTTGTATACCTTGAGGCAGGGTATGTGCACACAATGTTTATTTGTGTGTATAGTCATCCAGTGCGTGAGTATGTGGATGCACAGTCCATGCTTGTCTGTCTATGAGCGTGTGCCTGGGGTGCCGTGCAAGACGAGCAGTCCTGGGACCCCAGGAACATCTCCTGCTCCACCCTCTTCCTCCAGACATCCTCTCTCACAGCTCTTGCCTTCATTTGCCGGATGCCTTCCTGTCCTACAATTACTTCTGTTACTCCCCCATCCTTCTTCCCTTCTCTTCTGCACTCCTGGATCTTGAATCTCCCACCCCGGACTCATGAAGGAGCTGCATGAGAGGCAGCAGCAGTATCTTGGTCACTGCACAGCACTCTGGTAGCACCGCAGCTCTTGGGCAGACCTGCAAAGCTAAACAACAGACAGGAAATCGAGCAGTAGGGGGTGCCCTTTATACTGGGCCATTAATGCTATGAGAAGCAGAGAGAGTACAGACCAGCCCTGATTATAGTAAAGCCCTATTCTTTATCTTGGCCTCTGGCAGTGCAATAGATGCAGGGAAGCAGGAGACAGCTGGCACTGCAGCAGTGCCAAGTGTACCATTTCTTTTTCCACAGTCCATAGCCTTGTACTTGGTGTAGTAAGCACAAAAAGCCAGTGGCAGCATATCACTCTTTCCAGTGAAGCCCTGTAACTTTCAGGAACTCTGCCGTTGGTGCTGTTCCCAGATGAACACTGGATTTGAACTGTTCCCAAAAGGACCTGGCCCACCCAGGGGATGAAATACAAGCATAGGAGACAGCTCAGTTTTTTTTGTTTGTATTTAACCCCAAATGTTTAGAAAAAATGCTTTTTGTCCCAGGCTCAACCCTTGTTGATGTTCCTGCACAAATGCTCAACCCCAGGCCTAGGGGGTCAGGGTATTCCTGCCCTGCCCCCTTTTCTTTATTTATAACTTTGTTTGGGACTTAGCTGAGTCCGAGTCCCAAAATGGCTGCCAACAATTCCTGGTTGAAGTATTGCCGAGGGTCCGCACCTCTAGATATACAAATTTGTTTTCCCTTTAATAACTCAAAAACGACTGAATGTATTTACACCAAATCACAAAAAGTACTACTTCTGGTCCAAGATCTAGTTTCCTGCCAAATTCCATTCGGCAGTTCGACTGTAGTCATGTCTACAATCCCTAATGAAAATTACATGGGAAAACGCAATTTTGCCCCCCCTTTTCTCGGCCCCTGTTTGACGAATCACTCTAAAACGTTTTAGACAGCAGTTGAACTCAGGTGCGTACTAGTAGATAAGAATTTGTGAAGATTTGTCAAATGGCGCCAGATTTATTAGCAAAACAAAAAACACTTTTCCTATGGAAAATAGGTCCCAACTATAACTACCCACTGGCAACCACCAATAGGTAAGCATATATAGTTATATGCTGACAGTTATATGCTTATAGTTATTGATAGATGTACATATATATTATTCATAAACACTGATGGAGTCCTTTTGGAACCCCCCCTACATAGGCCTGGGGTTGGGGGATCCACAGTCTGCTTCCTTATGAGCTCAAACATCCTATTATTCAGAACGTGACGACCAAGTCCCCGAGCTCTGTAATGGCAATCCAACAATGTTACGGTCCTCCACTCACATTGTTTCTCTACTGCGGATCTGTCTAGGGGTCAATGGTCCTAAAATAGTCAATGGAAAAAAGCACCACAGTCAATCTGAATTGAGTATTTTTGAATTTTGGATAGGTGGAGGTCCCGCAGTACCAGGTATCTCAAAATTTAAAGGCCCACCAAGCACCTATTGAAAAGAAGAGGAGCAGGATGGGCGTATGCTATACAATACAGCTAAAATATTACTTTAAGTACTTATACAGTTGCATTTACCATTATTCTTAGCTTCACATGAGAAGCAGAATGAAATGCAGCAGACGCATACACTACAATTGTGAATGGGTAAAAAAAGTAACTAACTACACCTCAACAAATTCTCATACACTGTGCAATACTAACAACCTGGAGCTCATAAAAACAACCATCACTGAAGGCCTTGCCCTCTTCTGCTTATGAGGTGCATCATCTTTGAGTCATAGTCTACCAGACTCAAGATGCAAATTTTACCACTTAAAAATAAAAGGAATTCCACCGATAAAGTATGAAACTTTGTAGTTGTCAACTACGAGGAAGTGCGTGGTCTGTTGCCAAATACCCTCAGGGAAGTGAAGAAAGAGCCCATGTGGCAGGAAGAGCTAACTAGGATTCTGGACACATATGTAGTCCTGGCAAGGATCAGGATCACACCTCAAGCTCACAGGGCTAAATTCAGCAAAGACATCACAACACATACAACCAAACTAATGTACCAACAGCCTAATGGACTATCTAGATCTCAATGAAAAGGTAACATTTTAAAATGATCACAACAGTCTCAAGTACTTTTCCTAGACCCCATATGGACCACTGATGCAACAACCAACAGCAGCAGTCACTCATGGTGTAGCAAGGTAACAACCAATACTGGATCCAAGCCCACCCACTGCACCAAGCCAGATGTGCTTCAGAGTAAGGTCAGTCCTAACGATACACCTATAGAAATTTCTCAAGATACGTCCATTGTCACTGTTAGGCCATACAACTAGCCGACTTTGTTTGTGCACATCATAGACTGTCACATAATAGGAAACTCTGCATGTATATGTATCTCTACATATAACCACATCTAGTCTGGCTCCATCACCTGTCTCTTTTGTTATTCCCCAGCACTGGAGACACAACCAAGTGATACTCTTAACAAATGTGTGTTTCTCAATATGCTCAAAATATGAGACCTACAAAGCTATGTTCCAGTGCAAGCCTGATGAACGTTACCATACAAGTAAATCATTCAAATTCAATCATTGTCCTAATGTTCAATCACATATTTTATTTATTTATTTTATAAAGCGCGAACAAGATCCATAGGGGTATCAGAGCGCTGTACAGAATTGGCAAAAGCAAGGGTACAAACACAATGTGAAAGGAGGTGAAGTTACAACATAGGGGAAATCGATCAGGTTAAGATTTGGGGGTATCAGCGGTGCCCTAGAACACGAAGAGCAAAACAGTATAAAATAAAATGCACCAGAGAAGTGCAATACGAATCAGGGAATTTAACAAAAACAAGAGCGAGATCACCAGTTAATGCAGTTAAGGAGCAATAGAGGACTAGAGCAAAATAACGTAAAAGCATATAATAAAAATCAGTGTAGTACAACAAGAATTAGGGTATTAATAAAAACAAGAGCATGATCACAGGATGATGCTGTTAACGTTCGTTCAGGAGTAGTCGTTTGACCAGTTTTTTAAAGAATGTAGTGGAAGGATTGGATCTGATCTCGGAGGGCAAGGAGTTCCAGATTCTCGGAGCAAGACCAGTGAAAGCACAGTTGTAAGATCTTTTCTTTTTGAATCTTGGAGGTTTCAAGAGAAGGGTGGACGTACTTCTAAGGTTCCAGCTGGAGCCCGTTAGTTCAAGCTTATTTGCCAGGTAGTACGGGGTGTTGTAGTGTATGGCTTTATGAGTCAGGCAAGCTATCTTGAGTCGGATTCTGGCTTCAATAGATAGCCAATTTAGTTGCAGAAGGTCGGGGGAAATGTGGTCATACTTTCTTGAGCCCGTTATGAGTCTAGCCGATGCGTTCAGGGTAGCTCTGAGTGGGGCCAAGCTAGCTTTGGGAAGTCCAGCACGGGTCACCAGCCCATATTCCAATCTAGAGATAACCAGGGATTGAACCGCCAGCCTGAGGTCTTCTGGGGGGAGGAAAGGTTTGATTTTCTTAAGAGTGTTAAGTTGGAAATTGGCTCCCCTAGTAGAAGCACTGATGTGCGCTTGCATGTTTAAGTGTTTATCCAAGGTGATACCTAAAGATTTGGCAGAGTCTACAACATGAGGGGTGCAGTTCAGAGCAGTGGGATGTTTAATCCAGTCAAGGGTAGGAGCTGAGTGATTGGGTGGGGAGATCAAAAGAAATTCCGTTTTGAGAGTATTTAGAAGGAGATGGTTCTGAGATAACCATTGTTGGGTTTGTGCAAGTGCAGCATTTAATGTTTTTATGTCCTCTTGAGAGGAGAGCTTCAGGTGCAGTTGCGTGTCATCCGCATACATGTGGTACTGAATGTTCGCCCGGTTCAGAATGACAGAAAGTGGTTCCATAAAAAGGTTGAAGAGAGTGGGCGAGAGCGCGGATCCTTTGCGGGACTCCAATCATGACAGGGGTACTGGATGCAAGGGAATGTTTAACTTTGATCCTTTGCGTGTGGTTATGCAGGAAGGAGGCAAACCAATTTAGGAACGGGACCGAGAGACCCATCCTGTGTTGAAGAAGATCAATCAGGTTTTCATGTTTTATGGTATCGAAGGCTGAGGACAGGTCCAGAAGGATCAGGAGACAAGGGACATTTTGGTCAAGGGCTCTCAAGGCGTCGTCAACAATGTGCGTTAGTGCCGTTTCAGTACTGTGCCCTGATCTGAAACCTGACTGATGGGGGTCAAGGAGTTGATATTTCTCAATGTGGTTGCAGAGCTGCGAATGGACGCATTTTTCAAGCAGTTTAGCTAGAGTCATACTGCTGGTTATAGGTCGGAAGTTGTTTGGATCTGAAAGGTCCGCATTGGGCTTCTTTGGAATGGGAGTAACGTGCCCAACCTTTAGGCAGTAAGGTATCTTTCCCTGTAAGAGGGATTCATGAATGATCCTGGACCAAAGAGGGAGAATGGCTGAGTTTAGATCTTTATAAAGCTTAGCGGGTAAAGGATCACCGAAATAGTTGGAGGGTTTAAGGGATGCCATGCTCCGTGAAATCTGGGAGGAGAAAAGAGTTCCAAGAGGTAATGTTTTTGGGAGAGCAGACCAAAGGCAAAGATATTGTCAAGGATTCTTTCTGCCAGCTCGCTGATCCTGCGGAAAGTTTCTTAGGTAACAGAGTTGGGGTGACAGGTAGTAGCTCCAACTCTATTTTCCTTGTTTTTTCAGAGAAGTGAGATGTGAAATCATCACCACTAGGGAGCAGGGATATCGGAGTAGAGATCGGGTTGGAAGACTGGTTAGATTGTTCCTTAATGATTTCAAAGAGTTTTTTGGGTCTATTTTTGGCTCCATCCAATTGAGTTCTGTTTTAGCCAGGCGGATGCGTTTGTTGTAGGAACTTCTCGCTTTTCTAAGTTGAGTGAGATTTGTGGTGGAGGGCGTGTTTCTCCAGAGTCTCTCAGAGAGTCTAAGATTGCGCCGTTCATCATTTAGGGAACCATTAATCCACGGTTTGGAAAGTTTGACGGGAATCCTTTTGAGCTGCTTCGGTGCAATAGAATCAAAAATGTTAGACACCGAGTTAATGTAGTGATCAGAGAGATCATCAAGGTTGGTCATAATGGGGGGGCTGTAGTCTATTTTTGGTGATTGAAGTTAGCAAATTGATGTTGAGGTCTCTCATATTGCGAGTCAGTTGTTTCACTTTAAGGGGTTGACCCTGTCTACCCAAGCCCTTATCCAATATGAGGAAGGGAATTTGAAAATGATCAGACCAGTCACAGGGTAAGATGTCGCCTATTCATATGATGTTGTCTTTGGCAATGATAAGGTCGAGAGTGGCGCCCTTATTGTGTGTAGGACCTTTACAGAGCTGTGAGACGTTAAGGTCAAAAAGGAAAGTCTTAAAGGAACAGACAATAGGATCATTTGTGTCATTCCAATGAAGGTTTAAGTCTCCGAGGAATATGCAGCAGAGTTGATCCGAGCTCGAGCTAATGACCTCCATGATTTGCTCTATGAAGACCAGATTGTCACCAGGAGGATGATAGATCGAGTGCAACACACAGATCTTCTTGCCTTTATTCCAGATTTCAGTGACTAGCTGTTCACAGGAGGATAACACAGCACATACAGATTGTTTTACTGTGAGGTTGGAGCGATGAATGCAAGCAGTGCCCCCCCCCCATGGTTTTAACAAGTCGATCACTTCTGAGAATGGAGTAGTCAGGGGGATTAAGATGTCAAGAACTGGGGAGGAGGTATCATTGAGCCAAGTTTCAGTGATGATCGGAAGGTCCAGGTTTTGCGCAATGATGAGTTCTGAAATATCAGCTGCATGTTTCACAGCTGATCTACAGTTGAGTAGCATCGATTTGACGTTGCAGATTGGAAGTGACCACTTCTTGATGAGAGGTGGTTATGTGAAGTAGGTTTTCTTTGTTAACCGTTCTGTGCTTAAGACTCGGTTTCCTGTCAGGGTCCGCAAAGATGGCGTGAATACGTGATGCATATAAGTAATCAACAGCTATGGAAGTGTCAGAGCTCGTCCATTTAGTGTTCTCGGACAGGATAGTGTTATGCCACCAAATACATCATTGTAACATGAAACAGCCGGCAAAATGTATGAAAATTGACTCTTTGTTCCATTATCAGTATGACAGGACAGCACACTGTAAATGTGCATGTATTTGCTCCATATGCACTTTGCTCTTATATCTCCACTCTGTACCATATATCACTCACATGCACCAAAATGTTTGTTCAAAGCTTCAGTCATGTAGAATCCCAGGCCATAACACTGTAACCCTAATGCAACAATGTATGAGGGTATCCACTGCACATAGGACAGCTGTTATATGTCATTCATCAGTTAGGTATGTTTATTGACTTGTGGCATCTATAGCATTTTGTGCTCTCATTCAGTATGCAGCATATCCTTGCTGGGCAGTACATGCTTGTTATTTAGGGGTGTGTGAAGTTAGAAACAACTTTATTTAGTGTAATAAACAGAACTGTTCTCAATGTTAAGCACATTTTAAAGTATTATCCAAAATGCAATTGTCCAGTCACTTGAAAATTACACACTAGGCCATACTTCACACAAACTTCACACCCACACCCTCCTACGACAGTATATAAGCATGACAATGGTTAAAGCAGTAATTGTTGTGTTCCAGGAGAAAACGTCTCTCAGTACAATATTTTATACTCAAACTAGTCTTCTGTTGGAAAAAACAAAGGAAAGTTTGAGTTATGCTGGCATTTTGCAGATTTCATGTACAATAAAGTTCCTGAATTGTGCAACAATGTGCTTAGGTATTGGAAATTTCATTTGGACCTGCAGTCAATAAAGTCATTCATTCATTAATAACTTTATTCGGAGGCATAAAACATACATAAAAGCATCGCACAGTGCAAAAAAACATCAAGGTACATATCACAGCATAAGAAAAGAGAGGACTCAATATGTGAATCAATTTCCTTGTTAGTTAATAGCTATAGAAATTCTTAAAACCAATCTACCTCAGTCAATATTAAGAACATATAAAATCTGTTGCAAATATTGCGGTATATCAATAGTACAAAAATCAGTGTCCCACAATTAGAGGGATAAAAAAGATAAAACAAAGTACGTTCATGTTTGTATAAATTAATTTATCAATTTCATCATACGTCCAAATTAAAAAGGCACATAGGCACAAATTTCCATGGCACTGTTGGCTGATATTAAACAGAACTAGTGCAAGAAAGGAGAACAAAAACCTCTACTTGGGTCCGCCATGCCCTCCATCTTATCCAACCCTAAAGTGCATAAATCTAATTCAATTAAAAGGATGTAAAGGTACAATGAATTTCCAGATACATTACTAGCTTCTTCTAGGAATGTAAATCACATATCCTAGATCCATAGAGAATTTGCACACCTTGCCCAATACTAAACAAGGCGGGGAGATATTCTTTCTGGCATAGAGAACAGCCCATAAGAAGGATGACATTCCACAAATCTCCAAAGTAGACAGTGATTGCAGATATAAATATACAGGACAACATTGTGTAAAATGGAGCGGTCTTATGATCGGTAAGATGTAACGTTCCCTCAGTTATCTATAGAATTTACAAAAAAGAACCAGGTGCATAGTATTCTGGGACATCACCTGATCACAGGGACAACCAACCAAGTTTATAGACCAATCATTAATTTTTGGAAAACTAATTATTTAATGAAATATGTCCAGTCTTTAAGAGGGTCAAGACAAACCTATGCCTTGCATTTAGTACAGCTTTAAAATAAGGTTGCAAAAGTGGTTAAAGTCAGTTGGTGTTTTAAAACACTAGGCTTAGGAATTTCACTTATCAATCTGAGTATTTCCAGATGTGCAATGCCTTCATTTTTTAGTGTATTTCTACTAATAAGATCTAATGTTTTGAGCTTCTCAAAATATTGGGGGTGGCCCATATCGCAGATAAAACGTTGGACATAGGCCAGCCACGACTTGCGCAAGTATGAACTTGACTTGAGACAGTCCCCGATTATAGCTCGGTTAAGGTCTGTGTGTTCTGAAGTCCAAACTTTATGCCACAATAAAATTGGCTGCAACATTATTAGGTCTGTAAGAAATGGGGCTCTCAATTCGACGTGGCATACATATACTGAGGCGCCATTAGGGATGGCAACGAGATACCTAAAACACTAATTTTCTACCAATTGCACCCCCACATGCCCGCCCCATAAAGTGCTGTACTGAGACATTTGGATTTGTTAATCATCATCATCACCTCGGGTGTGTTAGAGCCAGTTGTCTTCAAAGCTTCTAAGAGCCATGCAAGCTTTGCTGAATTGTACCTTCCTATTGGCAATGGCCTTGTTCCATAAACCATCTTTATCGAACAAAATCCCCAAATAAGGAAAGGTATTTGTAAAACCTATATTGGTGCAGTTTATTTTTATATCTCAGCATATCATGGTGTTCCTCCCGTATTTCGTAATAAAGGTTTTTGTTTAATTAACTAAAAGGCCAAGGTCCTGCATATATTCAACAAAATTTGAAGGCAAGGTCTGAAGGGCCAGTGGAGTACGAGCCATAAGAACGGCATCGTCAGCATAGAGGAGGGCCAAGACAGGGCGGGTTCCTACTTGTGGGAGATCTTTAGAAGATGCCAAAAGTGCCTCACCAACACTGTTTATATACAATGAGAACAGGAAAGGGGCCAGGACGCATCCCTATCTAACCCCCTCTCCACGCTAAAAGCTTCGGTGCATTCTCCCCTAGTGCCGTATCTAACCCTGGCTTTGCATCCCGAGTACAAGTCCCTCATAAGCCTGATAATCGGTGCCTCCACCCCCATGTCTTTCATTTTTTACCATAGTTTAGCATTTATGACGCAGTCAAAGGCCAAAGATAGATCGACAAACGCTAAATAGATGTTCCCCTTTTTTAATATTAACATATTTTCCAATTAGCATGTTTAAGTTAAGACTCTGTTCTATTGTCCCGATTCCAGGGTGGAAACCATATTGTAGGTCTGACATAATATCATGTGATTCTGCCCAATCTTGTAGTCTATTCAAGATTATACGACCTGCTATCTTGACTAAAGAATCAAGCTGAGAAATCGGCCTATAGCATGCTGGGTTTATGCGGTCTCCTTTATTGTAGATAGGTACAATAATTGATTCGCCCCATGATGAAAAAAAAACAGCTGTGCAACATGCTCTCAGTACTAAAGTCAGAAGGGGCCCCAATAAAGAGAGGTTATCTTTATATAAATCTACAGGGATTGCATCTTGTCCAGGGGCTTTTCAGCCTTTACTTGCATGTATTGTATTATTAACTTCCTCCAGGATAAAAGGAACAATAGAGGCAGTTTGAGAGGAGTCTATGGTTTCGTTATGGCTATATCCCTGCTACTAGCAAAATGCTTTATCCATTCTTCCTCAGATATAGCCAGCTCAATCCTAGATACTTCATCTACTCTTAATGGTGAGGAGTTAATTACCCACCAAAAGGCTCTGTTGTCGTTGCTAATACTTGCTTCATGCAGGAATTACCAGGCCATCTTCCTTAGCTGTACATTTCTTAGCTTCACCACCTGCTTATATTCAACTTCAGTGGAGCACCTAGGAGATTTAAGTAGTGCCTTCTTTAGACGTTTGTGGATCTTAGTACATGACGCATCAAACCACCCTTTCTCCTCCTGTTTTACTTTTTCTCTGGCAACGAAAAGGCTCTCCTTCACACCCTGTGTGATTGACAAGAGAGCGTTAATAATACAATTAGGTATGTTGGTGTAATCTAGACACATCTCAAAGGCTTCCCTTTTACTGTCTATCAATTGCCTGAGGAACCCCTCAGGACAATCTGTGTCCAACGCAGAGAGTAACCATTAAGACTTGCTAACTCAGTTTGTTCCGCCTGCAGGGTTGTTTTATTATGCCCCTGCTTAAGGAGTAATGCTGTTGATAGTTGTAAACTCAAAAGAAAGTGATCACTTAATGAAATCGAGTGAGTGTGGAAATTAAATACATGGGCAGAACACCTGTTGGATAATGAAACATGTTTGATAATGCTGTGGGTATTTCTCACATTAAAAGTGTTCTTATGTAGAGCGTAGGAGGATGAGATTTCATTTGCAAATGTCAGGTCAAATTTAAATATTATTTCATTGATCTTATCCCCATATGTATTATGGTTAAAATGAGATTGATCTACGTCTTCTGTGTTTATCATTCCACATATTTTACCCGACAGTGTGTTGCACAGACGTGTGTTAAAGTCGCCCCCCGCATAGAATTATCGTATACTTGCTGTTGTCTGTGGCAATGTGCTCCAAATCATCATTCAATTTCTGCAGGGTATCTATTATTTCTCTCGTGGTGGCATTATTGTAAAAATTAATTATTGCTAAACTAGCAGGGCCTGTCAAGTCACATACAGTTAGTTGATAATAAGATTTGTGTGTCACCATGGTGATATTAGGGAATTGTAAGCTATTAAAGACGTAGGTGCATAAACCCCCCTTTGATCTATCATGCCGCGTCAGAGTGGCGGAAGTAAAGTATGTCTTAAACCCATTCATGTGGGTAGGCTCCGTGAGCCATGTCTCTTATAAACAAATAATTTGGAATCTAGCTACAAACTCTAGCCATTCTGAGTTATATCTTTTGCTCTGCAGACCTGCCACATTCCAAAACATAAATCCAAGAAGTTCAGAGTTGACTTGGGTGGAATTATGTTTATAATTGTTAGTCGTGGCAACTTGTGTGTTACTACTAGCTGGTTGGGGAGTTCTTTCTTGGCTAAGCATAATTCCCTCTCTCAGTGGCTGGGAGGTATTTCCATCATCAATGCATTCTGTAAAGGGAGTTGTCATAGTGTCTTCCTTGCTGTCTATATAAGCCTCCCCATTAAGCCAATCCAGCCCATCCAGATTTGACAAACATTGAAAGTGATTATAAGTTGGTACCAAATAGTTTAAGTTCACCATTGGTCTCGGGTCAAATCTAGTCTGCGGTCTATTACCATTGATTAAATTTGCAGGTTGATAAAAATAACCCAGGGGGGGGAGAAAATAATGCTTGTGAAGCCATTGATTGCCCCAGTCCAGCTCAAAGCTTGACCCCCTCAACCATGGCGTTTTAAAAGACAGAACTAAACAGTCACCACTCAGGGTTTTTTTGCCTTTCTCCACCCATTTGACTCTCCTTACCACCTTGAAGTCGTTAAATAGATGTTCAATTAAACCTGATCTTATGCCCAGCCAATTTATGGAGTTGTTTCTTAATGAAATCCAGTTCTCCGTACTATTGGTAGGTAAGGGGGGAACGTTAGCCATGACTATCACATATGTGGTGGTGGCTGGTGGGAGATCCAAACGATCAGTTGTATGTTCCATGGATTCTCAGGGATAGTCGTCAGTCGCTAGAGTGACTGAAGCAGATCCAGGGTGTCTGCCACCATTCACCCCGGAGCAAGGTATACCTAGATTCAAACTCTCCCCACCCCTCGTTCTACCATTTTGGGTGCATGCATAGCTAAGGGGGTATACTTTTGATCCTACCGATGTAATGTTATTGCTTACAATCTTGGGCGAGGCCTAGTTTGTAGGCGGACAAGTCATATTATGCAGTGCATTTGGCGTTTGTCCAGTTACAAGAGTGTTCAACAGGTCCAGGCAGGAAGTAGTTCTTGTTTCTAATTTCATTAAATGGGTATATATGGACCCCAATGTGTTATTCAAATGCTGATCAAGAAGCTTAAGTGCCTCAACTAAAGCGTCTAGTTTACTATTAATCATATTGTTAGGGTCCAAGTTAGCTTTTGCCGGGGTTGTTGCTGTTTGTTGAAGGCCCTTGTTTTGGCTATTTACTTTCTTATTCCATGATGTCTCCTTGTTAAGGCAGTTGGTTACATGATGATTTCGGGGTTTTCTAACAGGTTTAGGTGGCGGTGAGTTAGATTTAGATGGGGAAATAGATTCGGAGATATATTGAATACACCCGTCATCTCCATTAGCTCCATTCTTATCATTGTCCTTTCTTAAGTACCTGCCTTCACTGCTGCTGGCGAGATTCTCTGGACCATTGGTGAAGGCATGGGTCAGAGTTGCCGAAGCCGTTACACAATCACCGCTGGTTAACAGTGATTCGTTGATGGATGATATTTGCTTATCGATAGCCCCCATGGCTCCCGTAATAATAAAGTCCATATGCATGACCTATGTGATCATATGTGTCTCAGAATTTCTCTACTATTTTTGTTGAAGTTTCTTTTTCCAAATTTGCACATCTCCAAACCTGTGCCTACCACATAAGAGAGCAGACGACATCTTTGGATCTGTCCATCCCCACACATGGCATTTATGGCTCTGTGTGGTAGGACATTCTTTGCTGTGTACAATCAATGTGCCCATTGCAAGCACCATAATGGCTATAACACACACTCTGTTTTCGATTTTATGCCTGCAATATTCTGTGAAAAGTTAAAAAGACTCAGAAGTTTCATCTATGGAGCCTAGGAACATATTCACAACTGTTCGTCACTTTCTATTATTTTTGTTCCAAGCATGGGACTTTTCCTTTCTTTTCATGACCCAAGGAAGATAGTGTGTCATATAGCCATTGTCAACTGTATCATTATTGTATTTGTTGGAAATTGGGTTGTTGGTTGAATGGAGTGTGGAGCACTGGTCAAGCAGCAAACACAATCCTTGTCACTGTGAAGTAACAAATAAACCCCAAATTAACCCGTGCGCAACCCCCTGGTAGCTAGGCTCAGAGCAGTCAGGCTTAACTTAGAGGCAATGTGTAAAGTATTTGTACAACACTTCAAACAGTAACACAGTGAAACCACTACAATAAAATGTATCCTACACCATGTTAGAAACATAGAGCACAATGTAATAAATAAAATAAGGCCAAAATGACAATTAATCAATTAGTAGAATTGGAGTTATGAATTTTTAAAGACTTTACTGCAAATAGCCCAAAGAACACAAAGCTCCAACTCGAGGAATCTGGTCGCGCAGGACTGGGTCAAAGCGACACTGTACAGGCCGACCACGATGGTGCGCAGGTCAGCTGCATCACCAGGTTAGGTCAGCTGAAGTTACAGTCCCAAATTTGTGGCAAGAATCCTGTTCGCTTTGGAGAGGGTCCTGAGGAGGAGGAAGAACATCGCAGGAGGCTGTTGGCATAGCCCAAAGAGGTGGCTGGCATAAAGGGCAGACGTTGCTGGAGCTGTGCCTTAATGGTCCCCGGTTAGCAGTCGATGCTGTAGTGTGAAGATGAGGGTACTGGAGCTTTGCATTGAATCACGGTCACGGTCTATATGCAAAAGGGCCTGTTCACGGTCATGAAGAGCCCAAAAGGTGAATTCAGCTTAATTGAGCCACACCAAGGGTCCAGGACCATAGAGGCACCACTTTGGGGTCAGGAACGCACTGCAGCTGGGTCTAGGGGCTGGTGCAGGATGCTGGGAGCATTTTATTTCCCTGATGCTCGGATCAGGAAGCCAGCAGACTAGTCCTTGGAGTCACTCTGGTGTCCTGGGTTCAAGGGTGAAGTTGCAGGTCCAGTTCTATTCTCACCCAGGAAAGAAGGTAGCATCAGGTCAGCACAGCAGGGCAGCAGTTCCTTCAGATCAGCAGTCCAACAGAGAGCCAGTCCCTTCATCAGCACATCAGTCCTTTTCCCTGTCACAGTAGCCACAAGCTCAGAAGTGTACTGAAGAACTAGTGTCTGAGGTAAAGTATTTATACCCAGCTGTGCCTTTGAAGTGGGGAGAAGCTTCTAGAGGCATGCCTTTGAAGTGCATAGGTGCCCTGTCTTTCTAGCCCTGACTCCAGACTATCTACAGGGGGTTTGTAGCCTTTTGAGTGAAGACAGTACATATCCTATTCAAGTGTAAGTGGGGTTGGGCCCACCTCCTTCCTCCCAGCCTGCCAGTGATGGCCTATCCAGTCATTGCTAAGCTCCCCATTGTGTGTAGTTGTCTAGGAGGAATACAGAACTGTCAACTGTCACCCACATTGAGTCATGTGACCCAGAGACAGGCTGCAGGCACGAATTGGCTAAGGCAAGAAGATGCATTTTCAAAATTGTAATTTAAAATCTGACTTCACCATGAGACACCAAACATGAACTGATTACCTGTTCCCATTTGGAAATTACACTTATAACATGTAATAAATTTAACTCAAATTTTATCCAATGAGAGAAGAAGGCCTTGCAATAGTGAAAAATTAGTTTAAGAGCTGTTCACTACCAGGACACATAAAACTTAAACGTACATGTCCTTCTTTTTAAATGCATTGCACTCTGCCCTCTGAGCTGTCCAGAGCCTAGACTAGGGGTGACAAATATTTATTAAAAAGGAAGATTTGGGCCTGGCAAAGGGTTTACTTTGCCTGGTTGACATGGAAGTTTAAAATTGCACATACAGGATGCAATGGCAGGCCTGTGACATGTTTAAATGGCTACTTAAGTCGGTGGCACAATCAGTGCTTCATACCCGCTAGTACAAAAAAGGAAATGGGCAACCCAATAGACCCTTGGAGGCTTGGGTAAGGTACAAGATCAGGTAAAGGTGCCTTTAAGGGATTCTTTTTGGTATCTGAGTCTTCAGTAATTTCAAAACATTAATTATCTTAAGCCCTAAATAGTGGCTTGATAGAATCAAATGTCAAAATGAATTATTTAGTTATACAACGCATCAAATGCAAAACTGGACAAAGCTCAACAGAAATAAGCAATTCTACACGGGTGTATACTTAATCAAGTCCAAATTTATATAAAAGACTGTGTTCTAAAAAAGGGTGCAGGTTACGATCTACATCAAAGCAAAAGCGACTGAGATGGACATTCTTTCCTACAGATCCTTTATCATGAACACTTTTGCCATAGCCCATTTCACATATTATTTGCCAGGAAAAACATGGTGGGTATACAATGAAAAATTACTGAAAGGAAGGTATCAAAGAAAATGGGTCAGATTGTCGACGTTTCGGTCTATACTGTGAAGGCATCTATAAGACCATCATCAGGACGAAAGTTCTTGTGTGAACTATTGACCCCTACATGAATGGAGCAATCCAAAGAATTGTTGAGTTAGTTGAAGGAGCACG
Source organism: Calotriton arnoldi (assembly GCA_963921515.1). Taxonomy (NCBI): domain Eukaryota; kingdom Metazoa; phylum Chordata; class Amphibia; order Caudata; family Salamandridae; genus Calotriton; species Calotriton arnoldi. The sequence goes on along the minus strand of CAWUFW010008588.1, from coordinate 125,602 downwards.
CATCTTTCTAAGGTTTTGGATAGAAGAGGTAAGTTTGAAACTGGTCTGAAATTATTCAGATCTTTTGTGTCTAGGCCTGGTTTTTTCAGCAGTGGCGTGACTTACCCAACTTTGAGGCAGTCTGGGACGACTCCGGATCTCAGGGAGCTGTTTATGATCTTGCACCAAAGCGGGGCAAGGGAGAGTTTAAGCTTTTTGGTCAGTTGTGGAGGAAGAGGATCTAGAGCGTGAGAGGAGGGATTGGATGTGGAGATCAGTTTGACTATCTCAGCTTCCTGTATAGGGATGAAAGATTTCCAGGCTTTTGTAGGGGGCTTGGATGTGTTGTCCTTGGTACCAGGCGGGATGCTCTTGATTGGGGGAGTGATGTTAATGTCCAGTGAGAGCTCAATCTTGTTGGTCTTGTCCTCAAAGACGTTTGCGAAGTTGTCACAGAGCTCTTTGGAAGCCTGCACTGAGGATGTAGCGGGCTTTGAGGTTTGTTGTCTAATGATGTTAAAGAGCTCCCTGGGCCTGTTCTTTGCGTTGTCCAGAAAAATGAGGTTTTTTCGTTCTGGATGTGTTTTTTATATTTCCTGCGGGCTGCTTTGAGTTGCTCGCGGAGGATGTTGGAAGGGTTGCTTCTCCAGAGTCTCTCTGTGGCTCTTAGTTGTCTCCTTTCAGAGTTGATGTCAGTGTTAAACCATGATCTCGATGGAATGCTCCTGGTTTTTTTTAATTTCAGGGGGGCTATTTGATCAAGCATGGACGTCATATTTGAGATGTAGTGCAAGGTGAGTTCAGTTGAGGAGAGGTGGTCAGAGGCGCTGGGGAGGAGCGAGCATATCTTTTCCTCTAGGTCGGCTAGGGGAATCTGCGTTAGATTTCTAGACCATTTGGGGGGGTCTTGCGAGGGGGGCTGGAATAGAGCCTTTTGGTTGATATGGAATAGGTTGTTGTGGTGGTCTGACCAATCCACGGGGAGGACATGGTCGATCGTAAGTGCGTCACGTTGAGCGATAATGGCATCTAAGGTTGCTCCTTTATTGTGCGTTTCTTCTGAGCAGAATTGGGTCAGATTGTTGTCCTGAAGAAGATTGTTTAGGGTTAGAATTAGCGAATTGTTTACCTCATTCCAACGTAGGTTGAGGTCACCAAGAATTAGGTTGATTGAATCACCGAGCGAGCAGTGAGCAATCAGGTCCGACAAGTGTTCCCCCAAATGCGGAGGTGTTGCCTGGTGGATGGTATAGAAGATGGCAGAGTATTGCTCTGTTGACGCTTGTCTTGATGTTGGTGGTAAGACATTCAATGGTGCTGTAATTGAAGGTGTCCATTTCCACAATGGCAATGTTGTTCTTATGTATGATTGCTATGCCTTCACCTCTAGTCTTTTCTGTCCTTGTTGATGATAGTGAAGCCTGGGGGCACCAACATATCTAGGCTTGGTGCGGATAACTCGTTTAGCCAAGACTCGGTGATGAACGCAATGTCTATGTCATGGGAGAGGGTGGTTTCTGCTAATTCTGTTGCATGTTTGGAGGCTGATCTACAGTTTATGAGCATGCATTTGGTGGTGGACTCCTCTTTGGTGAGTTTCTTTACGAGGGGGGCCCTGGGTATGGTAGTGAGGAGGGCCGGGGGTCTTGGTGAGTTCAGGGCGCGGTGATCCCTTCCAAAACCGTTGATCACTTGGATCTTGGATTTAGGGGAGGCTGTGGGGGGAGAGTCGTAGGTTAAAGATAGCTCTGCCGCTTCCTTTGAGGACATAGCTGCTTTGGTTCTTCTGGGTCTCTGTGGTCGGTTCTCAGTGTCGGTATCTCTGGGTCTCTGTGTCAGGGTCGCAGGGGGGGTTGGGAACTCACTCGGGTGTGGCAAGTTGTCAGGTCTTAGATGGGTGGAGTTGTTCAGAGTGGAAGTCCGGGGAGGAGTTAGCCTAGTCTTTCGGGCCAAGTCGAGGTTGGTTAAGATTTTGCTCAGGCCCAGGGTTATCAGTTCTAGCTGGCTTTCTAGAAGGGCGAGACGATGCTCCAATTTTACCCAGGGGGGACATGGGCGGCTTGGGCAAGGACGTCTCGGGAGGAGGTAGGCATGTCTGTGTTGTGAGGCCTATTGGAGGTAGCGCTGGCCGTATTTGGAACCGTAGGTAGGGGGAGCGGTGGGTCATGACGCGGTTTTGCCGTCCTATTGTCCACGGCAGGACTGGGGTAGTTAGAGGTCTGAGATTGCAGGTGAGGGTCATTCCTAGCTTGAAGGTTGGGGTGATCGGGGGGAGAAGGGTGAGGGTGACACTCGGCGGGAAGTTGGAGCTCCTGAATCGTGGGGGTAGAGGTGCAGGTGGTGACTCGTGTAGGAAGGGTGGTTGTTCTGGTATATTTCATGGGAATGGTTGATCGTCTCGTCTGGCAAGGTGGGCTCTCCGGGGGTACGGAGTATGGCAGGCAGGGTAGGGGCGTGTGCAAGGGGGCGATTCGCAGCGAGGGGAAGAGGGAGTCGAAGGCCTCTAGATTCGCATTGTTCGATTGAATCAGGACTGTGCAGTTCGTGTAGATGGTCACCGAAGTGTTCCCGCTCCGTGACGAACGGTTAGAGAATGAGGTCGTCAGTTTGCAGCTATGAGGAGTGGTCGTAGTTTTGGAGATGGGAACCTGTGTTCTGAACGTGGCGGTCCAATTATCAGGTCTTTCTATGTGGAAGATGAGGTCCATTTTTAATTGCCCTTTGGAGGAGCAGTGGTAGATGTCTGCAAAAAGTGTTTCAGGGTGCTGTCTAAGTAGTCTGTGTTTAAGGTTTCATTTCGCTTTAAATGAGAGGTTGGGGGCAAACTGATCGCGAAGGAGTTCGGACCGTGAGGTTACAGGTAGGTCGGTACGAGGGGGCTCGTGGAAGTTGGCGTGCCGGTGCCATTTTCTTTCTTTTTATTGATTGGATGTGAGGTGCGGGGGACCTTGATCTGCTTGTGGACTAGTAGAAGTGAGATGGAAACCACTCTTGAGGGATCTGCTCTGGGTGGCCGATCAGGCTAGATGGGTTAATGCTTTAGTCTGCTTCCAGATTGGTTGCCTGGCTGTAATGGGATGAAGACATTCTTCAGGGGTCAGATCTTGATAGAGGGTCAGGCTTGATCTATTACAAGCAATGCTTTAATTGCTGATGTGGCGTTGGGGAACCTCGGTGGGTGATGGTCCTGTTAGGCCACTTTCACTGGATCAGGGAGATAGGGGTTCCTGATCTACTGAGCAATCCCTTACCTTCCATTCATGTTGGAGACTTCCGGTTCCAGGCGATGCTTGGTTAGGTCAACACCAGCCTGGTCAGTTTGGTTGCAAAATTGTTGCGCGGTCATTGAGTGGGATTGTCGTGGAGTAGAGACGTTCCTCCCGTTGTCTGAGGTTGCTCCTAAGGGGTGATTAAGATTGCAAAGCCGCCATTTTAGGGTCAGGCATCCGGGTATGATTCGCAGCCCATCTGTGATTCATTGAGGGCTGGGCTGCTTGTCAGGGGCGAGTTGATGCACAAGGGCTCCTGAAGCGTACCCTTTCTGTGTATGGTAGGGTCACATCGGTGGGGTTATGCCGGTCTTGGGCGTTCTAAGTCTGGGCTATGGACGGCCATTTTGGTGCCAGGCAATAGCGTTATTTGTAGACTGGCCTGTGGTTCCTTGATGCTGGGACAGGCATCAGAGTTGTTTGTAAACTGGACTGAGGTTCCTTGAAGTTGGGACAACCGTGGTCATCAAAGGGAGGGTAGTTGCCTGAAAAAACTCCTTTTTTTTTTTTTTAAGGGGCTCGAGGTCTCGCCTGTGTGATCTCATTATCCGAGCGAGATCCGTTGGTGCATCTGGGGCGGCCATATTGTGATTGGCAGAGACATATTTGTATTGTAGTGGTTGTGTTTACGCTCATTCCTTTGACGGAAAATATCCCACGGGACTATGGCAGGTGAGTATGCTTGGTCTGAGGGACAGATTAAGGACTTGAAAGGTGGGGTGTGAGAGCAGTGGTCCGATGTTCAGCTGTACCTGGTATTCATCGGGGTGCTATCCACGGGTGCATCCATCTTGGGGTCAGGCCGTCTCCAGTTGAGGGACGGGGCTCGGTGTAAGTCCGATGGCAGCTACGTCTTAAACCGAGGTTGTGGAGGTGGAGGCTGAGCCTCGCTTCGATGAGTGAGAGCAAAGAGTGAGAGGAACTACAGTCCTCAGGGCTTTGCCCTGCTTCAGAAAGGATTAAGCAGTAGACTCCCTGGAAGAAACAGGTTATCAGAGCTCACCCGAAACACCCCCCCCCCACCCACCAAACGAGGTCCCAAGCCTGGAGTGCGTCCAGTGGACTTTTAAGGATTTGGCCTGATGCACTGTGGGAGTTGTAGTCTCAAACTTTCAAGGACGATCTCAGAGCTTCTAGACCCTTGGATTTGTGTTTTGGAAACTTTGAACTCTCAAGAGGAACTTCAGGAAGTAATTCCAGAAGTGTAGAGCAGTTTGGAGCAACTTTTGGAAAAAGCTCTATAGTGTGACCGACTCATCGACATGAGTCAGGCCATTGAACTGTGACCTGGCCTGGATTTCAGGTTCGCCCCCCTGAAAGTTCTGGAGCTCAAGACTTCCAGGATTTCCGAGGCCTGGTGCAAAGCCAAGCTGTCATTGTCTACTTGGATCCCGGCCTGAAAAGGAGCCTCACTCAACTACAAGAGAAAATGCTCCAGAAAAGTTTCTAAGTCCAAAGGTAAAATTTTGACTGGGGCCTCCCGCTTAGAGTATCGGACCAGGGCTCCATCGTGGTCAGCCTCAAACTTTGACTTCGTCCCGGTCAACCGCGACCAGATGTCCTTGTTTTTAAGCACTAGAAAGTGTTTATTCTTTAAAAATTCACATCTCAGGTTTCCCTACAATGGATGTTTGTCATTTTGGTGTCATTTTAATCATAAAAAATATTTCCTATTTCTTTAAATTGGTTGAGGATTTTTATTGAGTGTTGTGTCTTACTTGTTTAATGTATTGGTGTTTTTAAAGGTTTACACACCTGTCTCCTAAGTTAAACCTGCCTGCTCGCAGCCAACTACCAAGGGCTGAGTCAGAGGCTAATGCATTGAGATCTTGACTGGACCTCATATTGCATGTGGTGGCCTTATTGCTAGAGGTAGGTGGATACTTACCCCTACCAATAACCCATCTTCCAACTCCATTAATACCAGTCAGCAACAAATTAAATGGGGGTGATCACGCACAAAGAATGATTTTCTTACATGTTTTCACCCTTCTGGGGTAGAATTTGCATAAGGTAATTACAGTCACACAGCCTGACAAACCTGGACATGCCCTTCCCATGGACAGAATAGGGGAGCAGTTGGACCTCTGTCTCATGTCTCTCCAAGAAACTACTTTGAGGTATGGTAGAATGGGGCCAGTGTGACAGGGGTGGGGTCTAGAGCTTTAAGAGATCTATGATAGATGACCAATTGAAATATCCAGTTTGAAAAGTCCCACATGCTGTGTAGGAGGGTTGGGGCAGGTGTGGGGTGATAACATGTCAGCAATGGATTGGGCAGAGGTGCCCACTTACTGAAACTTTCCAAACCCACGTAAAACTCCCTGCGCAAGGGAGCAACTTTGAGAAACACTGCATTCTGCAGGACACAAAAACTGATGGACCCCTCATGGATTGCCCCTGTATAGAGTGATGTGACACTCTATACTTGTCTGGACTTGGACTACGCAAATCTATCTCTCAAGGGCCATTTACACTTGTCTCCCCATTCCATCTGGGGACAGTAGAGAGCTGGAGTTGCTGGATACCCTGGACAAGAGCATTTCCCTGGAATGTCTGTAGACCAGTCTTATATATAGGTGATTCCTAAAGGGGAAACTCTTGACTCAGGACAAAGGTGCCCTGCAAGTGGTCAGAAAGCCCTGGATTCTGAAGAGTGCATGCAGGGATAGTATTCTGCCTTGTGCGCTGTAGGGTGTGACTGACAAAGACCCTGGGCCAAAGAGAACTATCAGGAGCCCAGATCCAGGTCTGAGATCCTGGTCAGAGACCTGCTCTCTCCCCCAGCAGCTCCGCTGTTGTGCTGCTGCCGCTGACCCCGTTCACCTGTTGCTGGTAGGTGTTCGAGGCCCTCCTCCACCCGCAGGCTCCTGCCTGCACCTCATCCCTGGTGGTCCAGTGGGAGAGCCTTGCTCTTCTGCTGGTCCGCTGTTGTCTGTCCTGTATTTGTGCCCGTTTTTCTGTCTGTTGTCTGTCTTTTTGTTTTTGTGCCTGTAAATTGTCTTTTCCTATTTAGTTTTATTTCGCCAGTTTGTACACTGTTTTGTTTGTTTATTTGTTTTTTTCTGTTGTACTGTTCCCTTCTTTGTGCCCTCCGTGCCTGTTTCACTGCCCTTTCCCGCCGCTGCAGCCCCCGTGGCCCCTCCCCCCTGCCGGTTCCCACTCCCACCTCCCAGCTGTGCTTCCCTCCCCCTTCTCTATTTAATGGCGGCCGCTGCAAGGGAGCGCGAGCAAGACCTCTGACCTCCTGGTCAGAGACCTGCTCTCTCCCCCAGCAGCTCCGCTGTTGTGCCGCTGACCCCGTTCACCTGTTGCTGGTAGGTGTTAGAGGCCTTCCTCCACCTGCAGGCTCCAGCCTGCGCCTTATCCCTGGTGGTCCAGTGGGAGAGCCTTGCTCTTCTGCTGGTCCGCTGTTGTCTATCCTGTGTTTGTGCCCGTTTTTCTGTCTGTTGTCTGTCTTTTTATTTTTGTGCCTGTAAATTGTCTTTTCCTATTTTGTTTTATTTTGCCTGTTTGTATACTGTTTTATTTGATTATTTGTTTTATTCTGTTGTACTGTTCCTTTCTTTGTGCCCTCCATGCCTGTTTCGCTGCCCTTACCCGCCACTGCTGCAACCGCGGCCCCTCCCGCCTGCTGGTTCCCGCCTCCCAGCTGCGCTTCCCTCCCCCTTCCCTATTTAATGGTGGCCGCTGCACGCCAAAGGCAAGTTCGTCTGTGCCCGTCCGCGACCAGCGCGTGAGACCCTGCATTTCTGACCACCCACCGCTACGACTCAGCTGCCCTCCTCGCACCCAACCCCGGAAGGAACAACAACTGCCAGCTGTCCACGCCGAACATCACTCACGGACAGTTCTCCTGCCGTCACTGCCACCAAATCTTCACCACCCTGCGCACCACCATGGCTGCCGCCCACACGCCAGACGCCAACACCACCGAAGCCCTGAGGTGCATGCTCCTCAACGTGCGCTCCCTGCACAGACATGCAGTAGAAATCTGGGCCCTCCTCACCACCCTCTCGCCAGACGTTGCCTTCCTCACTGAAACTTGGACCAACTCCACCTCCGCCCACGACATCGCCACCGCCTTCCCAGACGGATACAAGATTCAGAGGAAGGACCGCCCGAACCACCAGGGAGGACTTGCCATTGCACACAAGAGCTCCCTCCGACTCACCACCTCCAGCGACAGCCTGTCCACCACCGAACACCTCCACTTCCAGATCCAAACCAGCCCCAGAACAACCCTACGATGCACTCTTGCCTACAGACCAACCGGACCGCAAACTGCATTCACCACTACCATGGCTGACCTCATCGCGCCCCACGCCATCGCCTCCATGGTCTACATGTTCATCAGAGACCTCAACTTCCACCTTGACAACGTCAGCGACCTCAACTCCGCCACTCTCCTGGAACACCTCGCCAACCTCGGACTGAAACATCTTGTCACCACACTCACTCTCAAGGCAGGACACACCCTCGACCCCATCTTCACAGGAGGCAACCACGTCCACTTCAGCCACACCACGCAAGCCCCCTGGACGGACCACCACTGCGTTGACTTCCACATCGACAAACCCACTGTGCCAAACCTGCACCCCGCCCTCCACGAAGGAACTGGAGCAAGGTCACCGAGGAGCAGCTCAACTGCACCCTCAACTGCGCTGCCCCCTCAACCTCAACCGACACCAACCTCACAGCCAAAGAACTCCACAGATGGATCACCAACTGTGCAGATGAGCTCTCACCCCTACGCAACCCCAACAGACAGCACCCCAGAAAGGCCACCTGGTTCACCGCCAACCTCCAAGAATCCAGACTCACCAGCAGATGTCGCAAAAAGAATTGGAGAAACAGCAAATCCTCGAAAGACAGCACCACCTACAAGAACGCCATGACAGAATACCACCAACGCATCAGATCCAACAAAAGGACCTTCATCCAGAACAAAATCCTCGTTAACTCCAGCAACTCTAAGGAACTCTTCAGCATCATCCAGGAATTCACCAAACCCCCCAGCGAAACCAAGGACATCACCCCCTCCCAGGACCTCTGCAACAAGCTCAGCTCCTACTTCCATCTGAAAATCAAGGGCCTCTACAACAACTTCAACGACCGACACCTGACTCCGAAACCACTCCCTCCTCCAGCAACGCCTGCCAGCCCACCATCTCCTCCTGGACCCGAGTCAACACCGAAAACACTGCATCGACCATGAAAGTCATCCACTCAGGAGCCCCCATGGACCCCTGCCCCCGCACCTCTTCCACAGAGCCGTCGCTGCCTTTGCACCGGAACTACGGCACACCATCAACATCATCCTCAAAAACGGCATCTTCCCCCACAACTGGAAACATGCAGAAGTCAGACCCCTACTCAAGAAGCCCTCAGCAGCTTCCACGGACCTCAAGAATTACCGGCCCATCTCCCTCCTCCCCTTCACTGCCAAAGTCACCGAGAAGACCTTCAACGTCCAACTCACGAGATTCATCGAAGAAAACTCCATCCTCGACCCCTCCCAATCCGGATTCTGCAGCAACCACAGCACAGAGACCACCCTACTTGCCGCCACAGACGACATCTGCACCCTCCTCGACCAAGGACACAATGCAGCCCTGATCCTTCTCAACCTCTCTGCAGCCTTCAACACCGTTTCCCACTGCACACTCCCCGCCAGACTCCACGACGCTGGCATACAGGGAAGCGCCCTCGACTAAATCCGCTCCTTCCTCACCGGCAGAACCCAAAGAATCAGACTACCACCCTTCCTCTCCGAACCCATGGAAATCAACTGTGGAATACCCCAAGGATCATCGCTCAGCCCTACGCTCTTCAACATCTACATGGCCCCCCACGCCGCCATCGTCAGACAACACAGACTCAGCATAGTATCCTACGCCGACGACACCCAGCTCATCCTCTCCCTCACCAAGGACCCCCTCACCACCAGACTCAACTTCCAGGAAGGAATGAAGGATGTCACATCCTGGATGAGCAGCAGCTGCCTGAAGCTCAACTCGGAGAAGACAGAGGTCCTCGTCCTCGGACCCTCCCCCTCTGCATGGGACAACAACTGGTGGCCCAACGCCCTCGGTAGCCCCCCTACCCCCACGGACCACGCCCGAAACCTTGGCATCATACTCGACTCCTCCCTCTCCATGACCCGACAGGTCAACGCCGTCGCCTCCACCTGCTTCAACACCCTCTGCATCCTCCAAAAGATCTTCAAATGGATCCCCCCGAATCAAGGAAGATTGTCACCCACGCACTCATAACCAGCAGACTGGACTACGGAAACGCCCTTTACGCCGGGATCAACAAGTCTCTGCTCCGCAAACTCCAGACCATACAGAACACCGCAGCCAGACTCGTCCTCGGCATCCCTCAACACCAACACATCTCCCAACACCTGCGTAACCTCCAATGGCTCCCCGTCGAGAAGAGAGTAACCTTCAAGATACTCACCCACGCCTACAAATGCCTCCACAACACCAGCCCCCAATATCTCAACGATAGAATCTCCTTCCACTTACCCAAGAGGAGCCTCCGATCCGCCGACCTTACCCTCGCCGAACCCCCGCACATCCACAGAGCAAGAACGGGTGAAAGAACCTTCTCCTACATAGCGGCCAAGACCTGGAACGAGCACCCACTCAACATCAGACACGCCCCCACCCTGCACATCTTCAGGAAGACCCTCAAGACATGGCTCTTCGACTGACCGGAGCTGCCCCCTAGCACCTTGAGACCCTCACGGGTGAGTAGCGTGCTTAAAACTCCCTGATTGATTGATTGATGAGTCTTAAAGGCGCAACATATTTCTCTCAAACTGTTGTGAGTAGTGCAAGATGCTTGTGGGAGGCCTGTTTCAGAAGTATGCTCAGGTGTTATGAAATAATTAATTTGGAGATGTTGTCCTGAACTGTGTCAGGAAATAATTTGTGTGTTAAGCACGTGGTTTTGAAAGCAATGCTTCATTTGATAGGCAGTTTTGTGTTCCTTGTAACGTATGTCATTCATTCGGGGAAAACACTTACAGGCATATGCATCAACCATTTTTGCGAGCGCAAACGGTGCGATTCGCAAAAATCGGCTGTTTGCGCCCACAAAAATGGCATTTGCGATGCATCAAGGTTCAAGGCACTCGCAATTTGAGAATTCGCAATTAATTGCGAGTTCTCAAATTGCGATAGCATTTAAGGAATCGCATTTTGCGATTCCTTAAATGCAATGCAAGAACCACTTTGAAGTAGCGATTTCGCTACTAGGGGCGCAAATTACCATGAAGTTGAACTTGATGGTAATTTGCAAAAACTTTGAAAAATGCACTAAAGTGCATTTCTCAAAGTTATGAGTTACACAACATGCCCTTGGGACATGTGTGTGCGCAACATTTGTGCACACCACAATTTCAGGGGTGCAACAGGGTGTCCTTTTGACACCCTTGAAACCTTGAAATTGCATTCTCAATTTGCGATTCTCTAATTGCTAATCGCAAATTGAGAATGTCTTCCCATTCATTCGTATGGGCCTCTAGGCCCATAGGAATGAATGGGGAGGTATTCCTTATTTGCGACTCGCAATTTGCGAGTCGCAAATAAGGAATGTGAGGAATCGCTATTTTATAACGATTCCTACATGCATAAGCTTTTGCGATTCTTTAATTGCGATTCCTTAATAATCGCAATTAAGGAATCGCAAAGCCTTCCTTGATGCATGTGCCAGATAGATATTTACAAATGTTAATCGGTTGTGTTGGTCCCAAGTCTCAAAAAAACATAGCAATGTCATAAAATGTGAACAAATAAACTGGCACATGCATCAAGGAAGGCTTTTGCGATTCCTTAATTGCGATTATTAAGGAATTGCAATTAAAGAATCGCAAAAGCCTATGCATGTAGGAATCGCTATAAAAATAGCGATTCCTACACATTCCTTATTTGCGACTCGCAAATTGCGAGTCGCAAATAAGGAATACCTCCCCATTCATTCCTATGGGCCTAGAGGCCCATACGAATGAATGGGAAGACATTCTCAATTTGCGATTAGCAATTAGAGAATCGCAAATTGAGAATGCAATTTCAAGGTTGCAAGGGTGTCAAAACGACACTCTGTTGCACCCCTGAAATTGTGGTGTGCACAAATGTTGCTCACACACATGTCCCAAGGACATGTGTGTGTGTGTGTGTGTAACCTACAACTTTGAGAAATGCACTTTAGTGCATTTTTCAAAGTTTTTGCAAATTACCATCAAGTTCAACTTCATGGTAATTTGCGCCCCCTAGTAGCGAAATCGCTACTTCAAAGTGGTTCTTGCATTGCATTTAAGGAATCGCAAAATGCGATTCCTTAAATGCTATCGCAATTTGAGAACTCGCAATTAATTGCGAATTCTCAAATTGCGAGTGCCTTGAACCTTGATGCATCGCAAATGCCATTTTTGCGGGCGCAAACGGCCGATTTTTGCGAATCGCACCGTTTGCGCTCGCAAAAATGGTTGATGCATGTGCCTGAAAACTCTTAAAAATAACACATTGCTAAGAATCCATTAACCTTTTAATAATATGGCAATATATGGACCCATTTTTTTTTTTAATAAGCCAAGCAACAGTTTGTGCAAATTAAACGTTTGTGCACCAATTCATCATAACATATTTGCATAAGTCGATAAAACACTACTAAGTCAACTTCACTAAGCAAACAGTAGGTGTGAGAGATTCTGAATATTTGTGTTGCAAGTTTATTATTAAGTACCCATACTTCAAAACTTAGTATTGTGGCCATATAGGTAATTAATCAATTGACTGATGGGTGTCAACCCAAGTAGATGACTCAGTGTTTCTCTGCAGTTTGATACATCATTTAGTGGCAGACTTTTACTGACAATTTGAAATTGCTATTTGGTTATTAATCAAAAGGATATCTTGCATTTGCAAATTATGAAATGTTTCTTCTCATGAAAAAAAACCGTGCAATTTCTTTCATTCCATAAACTATATGTAAATTATTGAATTAGAATAGTGAAATATAAGCAGTTTAATGAAATTATACACTAAATATCCTGTAGCCTTTATAACAATACGTGTCTAGCTAACGGGTAAAAGAAAAATTGAGTAGCTACCCCACTTTTAAGTGTCCCAATTTTGCTTCACCTTCAAATTCATGTGAGTCACAAACGTAAGAGCAGGAGGGCCATACACCCTATCCAAGTCCTGAGCAGGCAAAATGCATAAGGATAAGACCAAAGAAACGGATAACAATTATAAATAGTTTCATAAAACAGAAGCAGAAAAAATTGACTAGAAAATTCCTCTTTTGTAACGGTTATGTGATGTCACTTATTTTGTAGAAGGGAAATAAATAAAAAACATACATTTCTTCAATGTTCCTCCGAGGGAAAAGGTACAAGTTTTTACCAGGCTGACCCATTTAAAAGTCCAGATTTACACAAAATTGAAATAAATGTCCTTCATAAAGAAAAAAAAAACCAGTAGCAAAGGTGTGCTTCTCTTTTGCAAATCATCAGGTTTTCTGTTACTCCCATTTAGTATTGTATAAGTGCAAGTCAGAAATGACTTCTTCAAACTTAGCTTAGCTTGCGCTTCTATTTCCTTGAGTTCAATGGGCTCATGTTACACGTCTGCAATTTAGCCATGGAAAGTTGGTTTAAGTACGTTAAGATATACATTTTTGTGTGTGAATTAAACCTTTGGTGTACATGAGGAACAAAGTAATGAATGCAAGGCACCGGCAGTATGAGGACACCTTATGGACTGAGTGGAGGAATTAGGAGGCCGAGGGTATGGGAAGTGTCAAGAAAACAAATACAAAATTAGATGGAATATGGATGCTGCTTGAGAAGACTTTGACTTATCAGGCACACGCAGGCACATTTGTTTCACAGTCAGAGTTTTACAAATCAAATTTGACCTTTGCTGACAATTGTCAAAAATATGTCTAATAATTTGGAATACTTTGGAATGGTAATGCAGACAAATGTGGAAAGGTCAATAAAATGGTAAGTAATAGGCAAACACATTGATTTACTTAATGTGACACCACGTCAAGTACTTTGGGCATAGAGCAGCACCACTTCAGAAAAGTGGTCCTAAAACTACCACATAGGCTAGAAATACAATGTTGGAGAAAAACTGTAGATTCTTTCCAGTATCCATCCAATTTAAGAAACTTCACAGGTTTACTAACTTCAAAGGTACAGATCCTCATAGAGGAATATAGCATATATCGGCTAGAAAGAGCTGCTGATGGAAAAAACAGGCTGTTCACCTTGTGATCAGAGCAGCGATATAAATGTACAAAGTTGGAGCTTCCCATAAGAACTCGTTTCAATCCAAAGAGAAGCTGCAAACAAGATTGAGGACAGTTGTCACTGAAAAAAGTTCTATTGCAAGTGTAGAACCTTCCTTTTAAGTTGTAGATAAGTTGGACATCAGGCATCCAGCATCGAACTATCAAATTCAGAAACAACACAAAATGTCCAGCCAATTATTGATGAACCATTTAGATTTTTGTGATATGGTGCTGATAATAAGTTACTCTCAGCCATGATCTGCATCACAATTGCCAGATGGCAGATCTAATCCCACAATCCTACAAAAGATGAAAGAAATCAAAATCAAATCCTTCAGAAATTCATGGACCATAGGGGCATGTCTGAGCTGGCAATCAAGATGGTTGCATGGCATTGATGCATTGGCGGATCATGCTCTGTAATGCACGGAAATGAGCTCCAGTGACAATCCGGCCTCACTCGTGTTACGCTGCTGACATCTGGCTTACTGTGAACAGGTGGTGGCTATCCTGCCAATTCAATTTACGGCTCTGCTGCGAGGAAGGACCCTGGGGTGGAAGACGGCCGAGCCCTCCTCAGAGGTGGCAAATCAATTTATGGCTCCCTCACCTGCTGCCCCAAGGCTTCTGGTTCTGGGCTGGAGTCCTGGCCTTGCCTGCCGAATGGGGCCCTGATCGCCCCCACCGCTTGTGCTGGCTCGGATGCGGACTGGGAGGTGGACCGGCACGGGACGCCATGCTGCCACTTACCTCCAAGGACCTGTGCTATGGGGCTGGAACTGGCTGTGGCTACGACAGTATCAATGACGCACCCCCAAAGGGATGTGTGTTTGCATTGGCATAATCTTCGTTTGCCTCTCTGGCCTTGGGGGCCCTGCGCTCTCATTCCATCTTGCTCACCCCTGTTCACTTCTCAGCATTTGGTTGCTGGCCACCACGCACTAGGCCCCGTTGTAGTACACCCTTTCCAGTCTACTTGCTGACCTGCTAGCGGAGCACAACTCTCTCCTCTCCAACTCTCTGGATACGGTACGGGGTGACCGTAAACAGAGGCGCATTAACTTTGATAAGCCTAAGCAACTTGATGGTGTGCAGCCTGCACCCATGGCAGAGGGGGGATTTATGTGGGGCCAGATCACCTAACATGCTTGGAAGCTATACTGGCCAAACTTCAGCCAGGTTTTCGGTCTATTGATGGTAGATTCGATACCTTAACCAGAAGACAGGATACCACAGGCAAAAGGCTTGAACGTCATGAGAACAGACTGGAGGCCGTGGAGGGGCTGATATCGGATCTGTAGGATGGGGATGCTCGGACCCCAAGGCCTTGGAGAGAATGGAAAAAAAGCTGAAATCTGTGGCCATCAAAAACAAGGACTTGGAGGCGAGGGGTAGGCACAATAATTTGAGCATTCTGGGACTAGTGGAATCTACCAACATTGGGCGCCTAATCTGTTTTTGGAGAGGTTATTTTCAGACCTACTGGGCAGACAACATTTTACTCCCACATTGATAGTGGAGCATGCTCATCACTCATTGGGCCCGGGTCCCAACACCCGAGACCTATTGTTGCATGGCTGCTCAGTTTTCATGACCAGGATGTGGCCCTACGGTTGGCTTGTGAAAATAGTCCATTGCAATGGCAGGGTTCCACAGTCTCCCTGTTTCACTATTTCACAGTGGTTGTGCAGGAAGTACGCCAGAAATTTGGAGACATCAAACCCATGCTGCGGAAATTGGGATTCTGATATGGCACGCTGTATCCTGTGTGGCTCAGGATGGATGCAAATGGTAAAACTCACTTTTTTGGCACACTGACGGTGGCACAGGACTTCTGTAAACAGTACTCCAAGGATCAAGCTCCTTCCCGCCATCCTACTCCAGACAGGTCTTCTCCAGATACCCACTCCAGTGCCAGTGCTGATCTCTTACCTATGGACTGCACCTTCGTGCTCCCTTATGCCTCTAAAACATGTCAGCTAGTGACCTTGCTGCACCTGCCCCTTCGACGCTGAATGGCAGGAGTCACTCTTGCCCTCAAGCACCTGATTAACGCTCCCTAAAGGAACTAATTTCACTTTCTAACCACAAAGATGTTTGCATCGGGGTGCCTGCTGTAGCGTTGCCACCTCTCAATGGTGCACACATCTATGCTAATTGTTTTGTTCCATTATGTATATGGGTTTATGTGTTTTGGGAATCGCCAGGCCCCTGGTTGCCTGTGTGGGTGGGGGAGGAGGGTGGGTAAGGATTTCAATGTTTCATTACATGTCAGCTGTTTTCCTCAATGTTCAGCTGTTCAACCGAGTCGTGCATCTCTAACACTTTCTATACTCCATAGACCCCTCTCATGGCACACACACTTCCCATTGACCAGAAATTGATCACCCTCACGTTTTGGAATGTACGGGGCCTAAACAACCCACATAAACGCAAACGTGTTCTGCAATATCTGAGGTGTCATGGAGCATCAATCACTTTTTGCAGGAAACACACCTTGCACCCACGAGATGTCACACATTTTTGTCCACATGGGGCCAGCATCGCTATTTTTCCTGTTACAGCACTTATTCAAGGGGGGTCTGCACACTTATTCATAAAACCTTGCCATTTCACCCCACAACATCCATCATAGATGACCATGGCCGATATGTCCTAGTGGCGGGAATATTAGCCGGGCACTCTATACTCTTGCCTAACATTTATCCCCCTAATGTGAGCTCACCAGAGTTCTTCCAGACACTACATACTCAGATTGGGCTTATAGATTTTGACCACCTCATAATGGGCAGAGATTTCAAATTGCTTATGGACTCCACTTTCAATACCACTGCACTCTCCCTGGCCTGTAAGCCTAGATCACTGCACATCTTGCAGGACATCTGTGCTACACATACATTAAGGGATGCCTGGCACCTGAAGGTCACCTCCACCTTAGGGTTTACCCACTATTCTGCCCCCCACAACACGTGGTTCTGTCTTGATAACTGTCTTCTCTCTGCTACCCTTTGCCCCTGGTTAAGTACAGCCCAACATCTACCCCATACACTCTTGGACCACTCCCCCCTGCATGTCATACTTCGTGTCCCATTTGGGAGTAACAAGGAAGGCCAATGGAGGTTTCCTTCACTGGCGTAGCAGGACGTGCTTTTCCGTTTTGAGTTACGCACAGCCATTTTGGAATACGTTCACTTTAACGAGGGATCTGTAGATTACCATGCTACCCTGAGGGAAGTATTTAAAGCATACATCAGGGTCATCTGCATGTCCAAGCACTCTGGATTGCTGCAGGACTTACACAAAGGTCTTCTGCGTATAGAGCAAGACCGTACCAAGTTGGATTCTGTTGCTTCCCAACGCCGTGGGGAGCCCCCACCACATGTTCATACTACATTGCTGACCAAATATTGTGATCTGGCAGACTGGGAGGTTCTCTGTGGGCAAATATGCTCCCCCCTAGAGGCACTTCCTACATAGCTGAGCTGCAGGCTGATGGAGGAGGACTGGTTACTTCCAACAAGGAGATCTTGGAGATGCTCCTTCAATATTACACCCATCTCTACACCACCCGGCACTCAGGAAATGTGACAGCACTGGCAGCCTATCAGGAGGAAGTAGTGAAGCAATGGTATGGGTGTTCAATCAACAGTGTCAGTTCCTTAGTGAACCTGGTAATAACCCTACTTCCTAAGCCGGGCAAGGACTCTCTGTACTGTGGCTCTAACAGGGACCTATCACTTCTAAATCTTGACAACAAAATCTTAGCAGGGATCATTTCAAACCGCCTCTCGCGCCTGATGGAGCAGATCATATCCCAGACAATCCTGCTGCAACAGCTTTATTTGACACCTAGAAGGCATTTGATTCCCTCGAATGGCCATTTCTCCGTTCAGTTCTCAGAAAACTTGGTATACCTTGTAGATTTTCCTCCTTGATAGATCTCTTATATGCTCGCCCTTCTCCAGTGGGTGTGGTACCCAGCAGGGCTGCCTCTGTCCTCTTTACTTTTCATCATAGCCATTGACCCCTTGGTTAGACTTCTCCAACTGCGTCATATGCATCATGGCCTGCAATTCAAGCTTATTTCCCTCTATGCAGAAGACGTCCTCCTCAGCATTGTGAAGTGATCTGGTCTGGAGGCCATTCCAACCTCCAGATTAATTGGTCAAAATCAGAACTTTTCCCCCTCACCCCTTCCACAAAGCCAGTGCACTATGGGTTTCCATTGCAGCGGTGCGACGGGCCAATTAAATACTTAGGTATCTTTCTAAACCAAGACAAGGAACAAGTCGTGTGATTGAACTATGGTCCTGCCGTTGATGCACTCTCCACACACGTGGATCAATGAATTTGTTTACCACTTTCGATGGCTGGGAGGATTGCAATAACCAAAATGGCGGTCCTCCCATGGTTCCTATATTTCTTTTTAAATATCCCCATACCACTCACAAACTCATTTTTTGTCGCGCTGCGCAGTCTGCTCCTGAAACTCATTTGGGCTGGTAAGTGGCCCTGCATCAGCTGGGACACACTGATGCTCCCCTGCGAGAGAGGCAGGTTTGGGTGCCTCATTTCTCATTATACCATCTGGCGGCGCAATGCCAATACGCACACCAATGGTATCATGCAGATGCCAGCCTACCGTACACCAAACCTGAGACGATTTATTTAGCTGTGCCGACCCCTGCTTGCCTCTCTCCTTCCCAGAGGACTCCCTCTCAATCCTTATGATGTCCAAACTCTGTCCAGCATGTGCTAGGCATTACAGATGCTACAGCGAGTCCTGGGGGCCACCCTACTTTACTCTCCAGCTTTGTCGCTTTTAGTTAATCCCTGGCTTTCCATCACCTGTGAAATACTGGTAAAACTCACATTGGCAAAGTATGGCCTACCAACGTTTGGGGACATCTTCCCAGATGGTCATGCCTTGATGCATTCTACATTTGCTAAGTCGCGGCCACAGCTATGAATCATTTTATCCTCCATTGCGTGCACAGTGCATTAAGAGCCAAAATACTGACGTACCAATTAGCACCTGACAAATGTTCTCCACTAACCTTAATCATAAATGATTTGGATGGGAGATGACTAGCTTCCAAATTGTATCATGCTATTATAACATTATTACCGGCCAGGGACTCAAAGCTCAGAGCTCACAGGGTGTGAGAATTGGGGCGGCCCCTGATGGACAAGATGTGGTCCGCTTGTTGTTCACAAACAAGACTGGTTTCACCCACTGATCGTCAGAAACGTATTCACTTGAAATTATTGTGGTGAGCTTACATTACCCCTACGACCATCATAAATATGACCACACATGATCTCCCGAATGTCCCAAATGCCACATTACCAGTGATGACTTTTTGCACGTGACATGGACATGTAGGCACATTGCACACTACTGGAGCAGGATTTTATCCCATCTGACGCGCATGGTAGATATTGACCTGGACCCGGAACGACTCCTCACCTCATTTAGCCGCACACTGCTAACCTAATATATTGTAAAACGAGTATATAACGAGAATGGGATTTTCAAATCTAACAAGGGGGCAACACCACCCTAGATAGCACCTTATTGGCAATGCAGCACAGCTTACAATCCATTGACAGCAAAATAGACACCCTGAATCTTAGAATGGACCATATGGCGGTGAAGTTTGATAAACAAGGGGCCCGTATTACTGAACCAGAACAACGGATATCCACAACAGAAGACAACTTGGGCTGAGTGCGGACATCATGCTCTCAAATGGAGAAGCTACTAGCTGTAATTCAACCTAAGAATGAAGACCTGGAAGCCAGGTCTAGACGTAATAATCTCCGCATTACGGGAGTTCCTGAGTCCACCAACACAGGCAGAATGGAGCTATATGTGGAAGCCATGTTAAAGGATATGCTCGGAGCGGAGCACTTCTCATCAAAGCTCATTGTGGAGCGTGCCCACAGATCGTTGGCCCCCAAACCAGTGCTGGGCGTTCCTCCGAGGCCCATTATTGCTAGACTGTTAAACTACCGGGACACGGCGCTCAGGTTGGCTTGAGAGATGGGTGCCACGATGTATCAGAGGAACGAGGTTGCCCTATACCTGGATTTCACGACAACAGTACAAGCCAGGGGGGAATTCCAGCAGGTCAAGAAGAAAATGCAAACTCTGAACATCCAGTACGCCATGCTATATCCAGCTAGCCTCAGGATCCGGCACAGATGCAAAACAAAGATCTTTCTTTCACCCAAAGAAGCAATGGCATTCGTCAAGCAGCAAGAAAACAAAGATATGGCGCACCGACCAGGCGAAGATGCGGACAATGAAGACTGAGATTGCCGTGTGATGGACATGACAATGAAAGAAGTACTATGTAGTAAGTGGTGGGGAGCGGGTGGGGGAGGACATGGACCACTAAAGCCGCATGCCAGGCACGATGCAATCTGTTAAGAATGACCAGGCGGTGCTGCGTGAGAGTTTATAGGTATACGGACTACTACATGAAAGCATGACATCTCCTGCTGCATAACAGACGTGGACATATACATAGATTAGCAGGGGCAACAGCTAATAACTTGTGCCAGACGATAATGATTACTCAGAAGGACATTATGGTGGCTTAAGAGAATGCCCCGACCCCCCCTAACACCAAGGGGGTGTAGTGGCTACTAGTGGCCGCCTAGAGGGGATACCCCAACAGTTAGAAATTTTTTATGTGTATACCTGGGACCAGGTTGAATGCTTGTTGGCTTGTTTTGTACTTGTTGTGCACTGTTTTCAAGGGGAACTCTTTTGCATGATTGGGATGCTAAGGTGTGATGGATGGGGGATACGGGGTTCTTGTTTAGCCATAGTGCATAGTGTGTACTGTAAAAGCATGGAAAGCAAAGCAGCGATAGCTCCTTTTAGGATATTCAATAATATAGGTAAATAAAAATGGGTGATGCAGCGGGAAATGTCAAGAGCTGTATATTCTGGGTAACCTGGAATGTACGGGGCCTTAATAACCCAAAAACACACGTCAGGTACTGGCCTACTTAGATCGGCAGGGTGTACAGGTGGCACTCCCGCATCAAACACTCCTTACGCAGCATTCAGAGAAAAAAGTGGCTGTGAGGTAGGCCGGGGTGAAGTTGGCATCCTCCTACTCCTCATACTCAAGAAGAGTAATGATCCTAATAAAAAAGAATATACCCTTAGTGCTCACACACTCTGAGATAGATGAGCAAGGATGGTATATCATTGCACAGGGCAAACTGTGTGGTACAATGATCACCATTGTCCATGTATATGGGCCTAATGTTGATGACCCTGAGTTCTTTATAACGATATGGTCCAAGTTGCATGGATTGCCGCCCTTTGCAATCATATGGGGTGGGGACTTTAACAACCCGTTGGTACATCATGAAGATCGTTTGTCCATGACGGAGGGAATGCCCAAATGGGTGGCAGAGGTAATAGTGGGAGGAATGCAAAACATAGGCCTTACTGATGTCTTGAAGCTGCGGCACCCTGTGGATAGAGAGGGCACATATCACTCATATACACACAAGTCATGGTCATGACTAGATTACTGGTTAATTACAAAAGACATAACTACATGGATAGGCTCAATTAAACACTTGCCAAAGACATTGTCAGACCATGCACGGTCCTGTTAAACATGACAATCCCCACACACATCCCTCCGCAATTCAAGTGGCACTTGCAGCCGACTTTCCTGCTAGACCCGGTTTTCCGGGAAGGGGTAAGATCAGCAATCATAGAATACTTTGAGCACAATATGGGATCATTACAGAATATGGAAACTATATGGGAAGCATTCAAACTAACGCTTCGTGGGGCATGTATGGGTCTCCAAGCCAGTGTTCTCAGGTCCATATGAGGGTGGCTCAAGCAGATCGAATCGGATCTGGGGAACCTGGAGAAGGAATATGAGACTACCCACGGGGAGTATACATTGGCTGAGATTAGGGAGAAAATCACAGAATACAATGGGACAGCAGAACAAGAGGTGCAGCACATGTTGCGACAATTGCGAGCCAGAGTGTATGGGGAGGCGGGCTGGCCTGGATGAGCATTAGCCAATAGAATTGCAGAGCCATGGGTGAGATCACAGATAGCGGAAGCAATATCTGAAGAAGGCACTATGTGTCACGACACACCGGGCATTCTTAACACATTTGTCGAATACTACGAGTGTATGTATGCTGCTCGGGATCGGCAGAGGAGCCAGACATTGCGACTTATTTTGAGGATATCACTCTGGTCTGGCTCACACAGGGACAGCGTGAATTTCTAGCACAGCCACTCACGGTGGAGGAAGTGAGGGAAGCCATCTCCACCCTGCCTAATGGGAAAGCTACTGGGAGTGATGGACTGTCCAGCGAATTCAATAAAGAATATGTGGAGTTGCTAGTCCTGCACTTACACACTATGTATTTGGAGGCATATCATCGTCGCTGTTTACCTGACACTCTACACGAGGCCCTCATTATCACATTGTTGAAACCCGACAAACCATTACATAGCTGTGATTTGTACAGACCGCTGTCACTTATTAATACTGATGCTAGGATTCTAGCGAAGGCTATGATAATTCTGCCGGACCAATCGGGGTTCATGCCGGCATGGTCCACCTCACACAATTTGCGCACACTATTCACGGTTTTGCATCAATTGGAGCTCACACTACCTGCAGTGACAGTGTTATAGACACTGCCAAAGCTTTTGATTCAATTCAAGGGAAATGCATGTTTGCGGTACTGCATCACATGGGAGTGCTGCTGGCAAGAACAAACTGGATTAAGCTGTTGTACACCAAACCAGTTGCTCGGGTGCAAATCAATGGACACACATCAGGGGCCTTCACTATACACCGCGGTATGCGCCAGGGATGCCCATTGTCGCCACTGCTGTCTTGTGGTTTGTTGCCTGCCTTGTTATGTTGGCCTAGGACTAGCTGCCATGCTGCTTTTCTTTGCGCACGTTACATTGAGCCAGGGCTCCCTCGCCCTTTGCTCTTGCCAAGTTCTTTTGCGCTGTCTGCACTTTTTGTCTTTCACCTTTTCTCTTGTTCGATTTGGGCTCAGACTGCACAACATGTACAAGGTCGCATAACAATGTATTTCGGTTCTTCCTGATATGGCCAGTCTCGCGCACCCAGACATAACATTAGGCGCAAATGACATGAAACTTTGTGTGCCTTTAATACTGGGGTTTTTACTGGCGCTGGGCTCACTTGGAGAAATCCTTTTCAGTGAGAAGAGCTATGATGTCCGGCTGATGTAATTCTGCATCTAGAGACTGAGGTATGGGGGTTCGCTAGTCAAAGCCCAGAGGTCTTCTATTTTTATAATAAACTATCTTACTGCACGGGGAGGGTGGTAATGTTATTTAGACATTTATCCACTGAGTTATGAAATGCTTTCCCCGTTTGTACTCTATGGAATTGTAACCATGCTGCTTATATTATTCATATGCATTATGCTATTAGTACTGACACGTGTACTGTACATTAGAGCACGTAAGTTGGAATAAACATTTTAACCTATCCAGTGTCTCTTCCTACGCACCTTGTGGACAAGTACGAGTGAGTGACGAAAGAGTGTTCTTGCTTCTGCGAGTCCTGAGATAAAGATACCGTGTTCTGGGTTGTCCAATCATTGGTGCTTTGGTACTAATGGGATGCTAAGCTAGTTGGGTTGGGGTTTTGGGTGCTACGGTATATGGTAGGCAAACCACTGTATTCCGGGGTCCTATTATCCTGTGCATAGCTCTGTGTATGTGCAGAAACCCTATGACATGGCGCGACCACCGTGGGGCTGCTTATCTGCGAGACGCTTGAGTAGTACTTGTGCTTGTCCACAAAACCCTCACGTACGCTTCCGGAGGCGTAAGTGACGGTGATACCTCCTATATTGAACGTTTTATAGGTTCTTTCAAGCTTGAAGTTATTAAAAAGGTTACATAAAAAACCCATTTTGTGCTCCCTGTTAGGTTGTCGGATACAATTGTTTAGTTATGGCTGGTGTGGCGATAGCTGCACATAGCCGAGGACCACTCCGAGAACACCTAGGTGTATACGGAGTGCCCGATACTGGGGTCGAGTTGGTCTTTGTGGTTCAAGCCGATCCGGCTTATCACTTTGAAGTGTTTTACACTTGGATCACTTTTGAGGCGGTGGATGCAGGTGATAATCTGTTTCATGAATATAAACTCACCGCTATTCCTGCTGCCTATCGACCCTATACTAATCTTGAAGTGCCTCTCACGGCTTGGCAGCACCGTGTTTGGTTTAATGGCGCCCTCCCACAACCAACTACCGCAGTTCGTTTAGGCCCCTTATCAATTCAGGGGGCCACTTGGCCTGTATTGGCCGGGTATACCCCGCATCCAAATTATTTGGCATTACCGATTGCGGATCTGCGCACTATGCATACAGAACTGGTGCGAGTGCATCGAGCCTTAGTGACATACGTTACAGGTAGTCTCCATGGAGCTGCTCCTGTAGTCGCTGGCCAACCAGCTATTGCAGCTGGAGTGACCATAAGTCCTGTCATGGTAAATTCTGTGATGGGCAAACGTCCACAAAATAAGGACGATTATCCTTACTGGCTTGCAGAAAAGTTCGATCAGATAGAAGCGGTGTTTCCACATACGTCCCCGGTGGATAAACACCGCATCCTTACGATAAGTTTGCCAAAAGACTTAATCCCCGATTTGACATCATGTGAAAACTGGGGTAAGGTATTCGCAGCAGTTTATTCAAAATGTTTTGGTACTCCTTCCATGACGGTTCTACCCTCTGTAATTAAAAAAGTACAGGATGAGCATGGCCCTGAAGCGGCTGTGGAATTAGGGATGAGACTAGTGGGAGTGTTTGATGTAGTAGCTGAACTGATCCTTGGAAATGTCAAGGGCGATGCTATGAACTTTCAAGTAGCGAATGCTTTGGCTTTGGTCCCAGAGTTGGACAGGCCTCGCGAATTACCGAAAATTATAGCCCGGGCTTATAAAACAATTGGAAGAAATAGCCTAGGCAACAAGCCTTTTGTAAAAATGCAAACTCAATCGCAACCACAAATTACACAAACAAAAAGTACATCTGAGAAAGATGATAGACCAGTCTTCACTAAAAAGAGTTGGAGACAGAAAAAACAGGGTAAGCAACAAAAGAAGCCGGGGTCGAGAGGCGCTTCCCCAGTTTCGGTTTCTTCTGAACGTACTTATGATTTACGTGATAGGTCGAGAATTAAATCACCAGAAAGGTTTCAGAGCTCTGATACGCGTTCTCCTCGTTCTTCACAGGCCCAGACGTCGTCACAGGCTGGTGGAGGAGGACGGCAAGATAGAGGAAGGGGCCGAGAGGCTCCCCAGGAGCGAGACCAACCTCGACAACAAGTCAGAGGGAAAGCAGAAGACTTTCACCTTCCTCGACCGCAATTTCAGAAGAAAAAAGTTGCCGCTGTAACAGCGAAATATGCCACAGACCGTGAGAACGAGACTCCAGAATTGGACGTGGGCAGTGACCCTCCTAGACAGCGCCGCGGAAGTTACCATAGTGCGGGAGGCGCTACGTCCTCATATGGAGGCGACAGCAACTGAAACATTTGTTACTGTAGAGACAGCTGACACGAGAGTGGCACCCCCTGACAGACTTTACAACTTAGTCATACAAATTGAAGGTGACATACCACGTGAAATAAAAGGGATTTTTTGGGAAAATCTAACCTCTTCATATGACATTTTGTTAGCAGAGGTGGATTGGCCACCCCCATTCGTTTTAGCTGCACATAAAGGAGAGGAGGTAATCCTTCCAAGCTTTTCAAGGCATGTCCCAAAAGACAAAGCTGAAGCACTTGCAGCTGAGTGGGCTGTGTACCTGGCACCGGCATTATACCGCAACCATGTGGGATGGGATGAAGAATCACCTCCCCATGCAATACCTTTGCGGTCACTACCGCAGCCACAACCCCAATATCCCATCAAACGGCAGGCAAAAGGCCCCGTCTCCGAAATTCTGACACAGTTGGAATATCAGGGAGTAATCGAACCATGCGTATCACCTATGAACAATCCCCTTTTCGTGGTTTCTAAACCCGATGGATCGTACCGCTTAGTTTTGGATTACCGGCATTTAAATTCCCATTGTCGGAACTTTGCGGTACAGAATACACACAGTTCTGCGCTTGTAGACAGTCTTGTTCGTAAAAAATACAAAACGACACTTGACCTTTCAAACGGTTTCTACACGCACAACCTAGCCCCGGAGAGTGGTCAATGGACCGCATTCACTTCCGGTGGTAAATTATTCCAGTTCCGGCGTTTACCCATGGGCTACAAAAATAGTCCGGGTATATTCGCCGCCCGTGTTGTTTCTTTGTTAAATGACATTGATCAAGACGCATGTTCGTACGTAGATGACATCTATCTGACAGACGACGAGTTATATCAGCATCTGTCCCGTGTGGACCACATTATTCTTGAATTTGCGGAGCAGGGTTACAAATTTAACTTTGCTAGGTCACACATTGCTGAATTTACCGTTCTGTTCTTGGGCTATGAGCTCAATAACGAAGGTAAGGGCTTAGCCCCCCATTTCTTGGAAAAATGTGCACATTTGTGCCCCCCAAATACTCTGAAGAAACTTCAGTCTTTGCTGGGTTTCCTGAATTTCGGGCGCACCTACATTCCCGAATATGCCCAGCGTATCAAGCGTTTGTATGCTTTGATACAACCTACTTATTCAAGGTCTTGCTGGCTGCCTGAGCATACCTCGATTCTGCAGTCTTTGCAGACAGACCTTTTGGAGTCTAAATATCTTTTGACTCGTGATAACCACACAAACCTGGTGATTAGAATAATTCCGGGGGCGGTGGGATTCACATACTTAACCTTTAATGAAGGTGATACAGTACCCATCGCATACAAGTCGCATCTGTACACTTCCGCTGAATTGCGCTTTACATCTGTCGAAAAAGTTCTAACTGCAGTGCAAATGGCGATTCTAAAAGAACGCGCACTGGCACAGGGAAAGCGGATTCTAGTGGTGACACCCTGTCCTGCCCTAGAGGCAGTAACAAAGGCAAGTGTACCGAACTCAAAAGCAATGCATCCCCGTTGGATACAATGGGCTACATCCTTGACATCTTCGGACGTCACTTTTGTTTTTGATTCTTCTCTTCAGACTCAGGAGTTTTTGCAGTATGAATTCGTTCATCCTCCTCCTTTGTTTTTACTACCGCTTGAGGATTACAAATGTGTGATCTACACAGATGGTTCGGCGCAACCGGCCACTGGGTCCAAGCACGCTTATTCAGCTGCATGTGCTATTGTTGCGGGTTCCTTTGTAAATGGAACGTTCAAATCCTCTGTAGTGCATACTCGCACACTTGGAGATAGTACCGCACAATTGGCCGAGCTGCATGCATTGCTACTTGCGCTTGAGTTCGCTTCTCAGGATGAGACCACTCTTATTGTATGTGATTCCTTCTACTGTGTACAATCTTACAATGACAATCTGTTTTTCTGGTCGAAAAATGACTACAAGGACGCAAAAGGGAGCACAATTAAGCATAAAATGCTTTGGGTTCGAGTGGCAGAATTGCAACAACGTCTGCCCCTCACACAGGTGGTACACACCTTAGGCCATCAGCGGGTGGGCGCACACGCTATTGGTAACGATCTGGCAGATGAAGCTGCCCGTTCAGCAGTAGTCACGTGTTCAGTAGCAGCGGTTACCAGGTCCATGTCTAAAATTGACTCTGTTATTCTAGCAGCTATTGCTGCAACAAAGGAAGGTGTTAATTACCCTACAGGTTTTCCTTCCAAGTATTCTTACAAGTTAAGTCCCGAACAGGTTCCTTATGTAACAATACCTGACGTTGGAGATCGGCTGATCCCCAACGCGGACCGCAGGAGTGCCTTGATATCAGCTGCACACGAAGGCATGGCTTCTGCTCATGCAGGTGTGTCAGCTACAGTTTCCATCTTGCAGCAGCGTTATTGGTGGCGTGGATTGTATAAAGACACCCTCCCCTTTTTTTTTTTCCCTACAGGTTTTCCTTCCAAGTATTCTTACAAGTTAAGTCCCGAACAGGTTCCTTATGTAACAATACCTGACGTTGGAGATCGGCTGATCCCCAACGCAGACCGCAGGAGTGCCTTGATATCAGCTGCACACGAAGGCATGGCTTCTGCTCATGCAGGTGTGTCAGCTACAGTTTCCATCTTGCAGCAGCGTTATTGGTGGCGTGGATTGTATAAAGACACCCGTGCTTTTGTGCTTTCCTGCGACGTTTGTCAACAGATTAAGCCTTCCACGGTAACACGCCCTCCACAGACCCCGCTCTGCATTGCTAACAGACCCTTTGGGTGTGTTTACTTGGATCACTGCGGTCCATTCTCATCAGACACTGCCTATAAATACATCTTAGTAGCAGTGGACTCGTGCACACGGTTCCTCTGGGTCTGGCCACAACGTAGTGCTGACGCTCGAAATGTAATCAGGGATTTGCGTGTCTTTGTGGGAATTTTCGCATGCGGCACCTTCCATTCGGACCAAGGTCCGGCGTTTGCCTCTAGGGCTTACAAGGATGCAATGGCTTCGCTTGGGGTGCGGGTGAAATTTTCGTCTCCGTATAGGCCTGAGGGCAACTCTATCGTTGAACGAATGAACCGTGACTTAAAGCAATCCTTAACAGCTAGAGTTATAGGTACTGGCAGGAACTGGCTGGCCCACTTGTATACAGTTCAGCGTGCACTTAATAATCTCCCTAGAAGACCTCTGGGTGGGCGGACCCCATACGAAATGCTCTTTGGCATAAGAATGTTTGTGCCTGACCTTGAGGGTCCAGACATCGCGGCGCAATCCGCCAAGTTTGATGTAGATAACCATTCTGCTATGTTACAGGACTTACAAGAAGCCCGAGACAAACTTGCAACTACACATTTGCCTTCAGCCACAGATCCTGCGTTGCAGATTCCGGTAGCCGGCTGGCTTCCAAAGGTTGGAGAACTGGTTCGAGAGAAGGTTGAAAACAAAAAGAATTCGGCCCCTCTTTTCGTGCACCGGTTCCAGTTCTGGGCTTGAAGGGAACACGTACAGTCATTTTACCACCGCTTCCTGGTCGCAAGGAGAACAGATACATCTCAGTGGAAAATGTCAAGCTACAGCGCCTGGCCGATCCTGAATAGTGTCACACCAGCGGTCTCTTGTCCTGCCATTTATCGGACATATGTTCGTGGCCCATCTACACGAACGGTCGCTGATGCTGTAATTGAGATGGTTGATTTGCCTGAATCCTCTCCTTTGCCTGAAACTATAATTGATCCCCAACTCTCCACCAACATCGACGAGGACGAGTATACCTATCCTGCATCTGAATCGGTGGCGCATCAACCAACAACGCCACTTGGCCCGACTCGTTATTCCTTTGATTCGGATTCCACCTCTTCAAAAGTCCCATCCAAGTTCAGTATTTTTGTATCCTGGTTTTGAGACAATTTTTTGATTCCACCCTGGACATACATCTGGTTGGTACTTTTCTTGATTTTTCTGTTCATGTCCATTGGCTTTGTCACAGTGTTTTTTCTACTAATCAATGGTCACTATTTACCTGAACGCTCTGCTGTAGACTATGTTTCTGGAACTTTGGCTCCTCATTCCTCGTCTCACATCATGAAGCGTGACCACACATTTGTGAACATTTCAGCTTTTCCAGTTGCTGATGGCATCGTATGGGATGCAGTGAACTATCAAATCCATGGTCCGACGGAAATTATTAATGTACCTAATGTCCTTCGTGTTTCAATGGGTGATGTAGTACAAAATAATATTCATTCTGATGATTGGGATGTGCATGCCGTTGAAGCATTGTTTGCCGATTTAAAATATTATGCATCTTTTAATGCTGAAGATTTATATATGAATTCTGCGAATTATGCCGATTTGTATTGTTACCAACATTGGGGTAATCATTTTCTCCATAAGCCAAGTGCCCTGCGTGGTTCTGTTAACTACACCCAATGGGAACATTGTCCAAACCCCTTGCCAGGTAGCTCACAAACTCTTCGAAATAAGTTTACCTATTTTACTGATTTTAATCGGTCGAACCCTGCATCCTATTATTTTAAACTTAATACCACATCAACTCAGAAAATTATGTTAACACACACCAAATTGCTTTATTCGGGTTCCTTTTTAAGTGCCCTAGCAGTGGGTGGTTATGAGTACTGGGAGGATACAATAGATTTGAAATCCATTTGGGGCTCCAAGCCATGGCAGGTACAGGGAACCGAGGCGTTGCATCGTGCTTGCCTCATCCCTACCCAAATTATGTTCCTAAATGCTTCCATCTATCAAACTACGTGTTGGGGCTTAGCTACCACTAAACAATTAAACTCGCCCTCAATTCCATCCCTTTCGAGTTTTCCCAATGATAGCTCACATTTTAACCTGTCCCTAACGACCCTACAGGCTCTATTACAGAATAATTCATTTAATGTTTCCGAACTGGATCAGTCACCCTGGTTGGTATGGCCTATATCATCTAATGCATGTCAAATGCGTTTTCACGACTCAGGTACTAGATACACACAGGATAGGCCTGATCCGAGATTTACTGCTTCTCGTACTGTCACTACATATTCTGTTGGTAAATTATGCAAACAATGGCTGCAACATTCGTCCCTTGATTCTGTTAAACAACATTTGTCCCTCCTTTCAGGCAATATTGATCTGTCCGACTTTGTTTTGGGACCTCGTGGTCCCCGACCTAAAAGATTCATTTATGAGACATATAATGAACTCTGGAAGCTATCACAAATGGAAGCTGCTTCCCGTCTTCGGGAAATAGATCAAGCAAATTTGGAAAAGGTGCTTGCTGTTGTTGACAATAGTATTAATACCCTGTCTTCTCGCATTTATACTTTAGAGAATATTGTGTCCTCTGTTGTTGATATTGTGCAAGATGATGTTTCTGTGTTATATCATGGTCAGAATCAATTGCGTTCAGTTATGCAGTTTGCATGGACTTTACAAACGCTCAAGTTAGGTAAAGTTCCTTGGCATTTTTGAACACCTCTGCCTTGTTTCTACCTTTTAACTTAACTGACAAACAGCAATTTATGTCCATGAAAGATGCAACTTACACTCTATTACATATCGAAAAGATGGATCCTTTGCCGTTCTCTGTTGCAGAACTCGATTCTGCTGTGTGGCTAGTTCATGGGGTTATCGCTTTACCTTTTTCCTTGTTTGAATTTGACTTGTGCATGAAACATTATCCTGTGGGCCGTTACCGGCCCTTGGGCAGTGCTTTCCTGCATGAACTCTGGTCCTTGCCTTTCATGTATAAATGCCTTCGGGACGGCAAGGAAGTCTTTCTCACGGGGAGTACTGCGACTCGACTATGGGTCATTCGCTTATTTGTAAACACATTAAATTGCATGGCTCATGTAGCGTTTCCGCTCCTAATCTTGCTTGTGTGCTGAAAGGTATTCCTGCTCCTGTTATTTCTCCTACTTTCACTCTCCTTTCCAATGGTAGTTATTTACTTTTAAATAACGAAAACTGTTGTGGCCTGCAGGCTGGCATTCCTTACATTGTAACAGTTTCGCACAGGGTTGTCTGCTGCAAAAATGTGCTTTTTCCTCCCCCTCATGGCAAGGTTGATATCTCTATTTGGCCTTCCATCCCTACCATGGAGGCAGATTTCAATAGACTGAGCAGAATAAAGGCACTGTTATTGAACGAGGAAGTTATGCTCACGTCCGCCCGGGAGACATTCATTCTCCAGGTGGCGAGTACCCACAGTGAAATACAGGCCCTTTTGAACACTAATCTCCCCCAACATTTTGGGGAGTTAATTCATCGTATTTTTAACGCATCTAACACAGAGGGTCTGGTACACTTTTTTAAAGTCGTGGGGTCTGGTTTGGTGTCCTCCTTCCAAACTATTTTTGGTGTCATCCCGGCGTTTATTCATTCTATTTTTTCCAGCGTCTTTGGCGGTTTCCCGTTGATCATCGCATTGGCGGCTGGTGTCCTGATATTAATTTGTTTTATGCGCAATGGCTGCTCCCGATGGGACCTGCTCGTTCCAGAACGCCTCCAGCTGCTTCGTGAGCGCCTTTTGGCTGGTTTTGGTGTCTTGCCATTGGCGACACTGAGTGTGTCATATACTCTTTCCTTTCGCTTTGCGTATTTCACTTGCGTGCAACCTGTAATGACTTGCATCCGCTGTCCTTTCACCTGGACCTTGGATTATTGCCTCTCCAATTCGTCATTGTCTGTTCCGGATTTTGTTCAGTTGATGGGTCCCTTAGAGGCCCATGAGCAGGACTGTTCCGTTGCCGGCTGTATGGCGCGTGCGGCTGCACTGGGGATTTTGGCGCAATGGGATATCTGGGCGGCTGCCCAGGATCTCCTACAACAAAGCTGTTTCGTTTATCACGAAAGTTGTCCCGCATTGCTTTTGGATGCTCCCTCTGCTGAGGAGCATTCCTGCTCTTTTGATCTCATGGATTGGATGGCATCTATGTTTTTGACGATTCCAATGATGCCCTTTTGGAGGGTATGGCTTTTTTCTGCACTTACACTTTCATGGATTGACTTGTTTTTCGCCGTTTGGGCGCTCCCTGTGCTCTACTGGATATTTTTTTTTTTTGCCCTCTGTCTTGGACGCCGGACTGACCAGGGGAGGGTGTCTTGTGGTTTGTTGCCTGCCTTGTTATGTTGGCCTAGGACTAGCTGCCATGCTGCTTTTCTTTGCGCACGTTACATTGAGCCAGGGCTCCCTCGCCCTTTGCTCTTGCCAAGTTCTTTTGCGCTGTCTGCACTTTTTGTCTTTCACCTTTTCTCTTGTTCGATTTGGGCTCAGACTGCACAACATGTACAAGGTCGCATAACAATGTATTTCGGTTCTTCCTGATATGGCCAGTCTCGCGCACCCAGACATAACATTAGGCGCAAATGACATGAAACTTTGTGTGCCTTTAATACTGGGGTTTTTACTGGCGCTGGGCTCACTTGGAGAAATCCTTTTCAGTGAGAAGAGCTATGATGTCCGGCTGATGTAATTCTGCATCTAGAGACTGAGGTATGGGGTTCGCTAGTCAAAGCCCAGAGGTCTTCTATTTTTATAATAAACTATCTTACTGCACGGGAGAGTGGTAATGTTATTTAGACATTCATCCACTGAGTTATGAAATGCTTTCCCCGTTTGTATTCTATGGAATTGTAACCATGCTGCTTATATTATTCATATGCATTATGCTATTAGTACTGACACGTGTACTGTACATTAGAGCACGTAAGTTGGAATAAACATTTTAACCTATCCAGTGTCTCTTCCTACGCACCTTGTGGACAAGTACGAGTGAGTGACGAAAGAGTGTTCTTGCTTCTGCGAGTCCTGAGATAAAGATACCGTGTTCTGGGTTGTCCAATCATTGGTGCTTTGGTACTAATGGGATGCTAAGCTAGTTGGGTTGGGGTTTTGGGTGCTACGGTATATGGTAGGCAAACCACTGTATTCCGGGGTCCTATTATCCTGTGCATAGCTCTGTGTATGTGCAGAAACCCTATGACAAGGGGCCTTCACTATACACCGCGGTATGCGCCAGGGATGCCCATTGTCGCCACTGCTGTTTGCGGTGGCACTGAAACCGCTTGCATGCGTGCTGTGGCAAAGGCACGCAGATACGGCATTGAGATTTTGTCAGCGTCCGCTGGCAGTGTCACTGTGTGGTGATGATATGGTACTGTATGTTAGGGACCCCAGGGAACACCTAGAGTGTCTTATATGGGAATATGTGCATTTTCAATGGAACTCAGGACTGGGCATCAATTGGTCTAAATCGGTCATTCTCCCCTTAATTACAGGCACAATACCCCATGAACTGGGATACCCACTGTAATGGTGCGAGGACCCTGTCAATTACTCTCGCGCTTTGCAGAACAAGTGAAGAGGTGAATAAGGCTCCCGCTATCTTTAGCTGATAGAATAGCATTGATGAAAATGATAGTGTTGCCTACATTTTTATACTTATTCACTAATATCCCCATATTTTTAACACAATATTTTTTCACTACACTACACTCACTTTTAATTAAATTGGCTTGGGCGGGGAAACAAGCAAGACTCCAATGGGAGATGTTAATGCTCCCATATGACCAGGGAGGATTTACAGCCCCAGACCTACAATTGTACTATTTATGTGCACAGACACACTTCGCATATTACTGGCACCACGCTCGGAACTACACCCCGCATGTAGCTGTGGAAGGGGATGCGGTGCACCCTGTCCCACTCAAGGCAATGATATCCAATAGAAGCTCAATCTTTGAACATGGGGAAATAGACACGGTACGATGCATGGTTCACACTTGGAAGACACTTGGGTGTAGAGCACAGATTGACCCACTATATGCTCCTGCCCTGCCACTTGTGCACCATTCTGATATCTCCGTAACAAGAGAGGTGGGTTCAATAACTACTCTGAGAGCAGCGGGACTCCACACCATGGGAGATGTCTACCGTGAGGGTAAATTCATAAACTTCTCAGAGATACCAAACCGATTTCTTTATTAAATTGCGATGGTAAAATCTATGCAAAGATCATGGCCAAGCGGTTAGCGAGAGTTATTTCTCCCTTAGTCTTAGCCCGCCAGCATGGTTTTATACCAGGAAGAGACACGGTCAACCACATTAGCAGGGTGGTTACCTTGCTCGACCTGGCTAACATCCGTCATGCTCCATTCGGAATGGTGCTACTTGACGCCGAAAAGGCGCTTGACTGTGTCTCCTGGGATTTCCTATGGGCAACAATGCGCTGGCAAGGTTTCGGACCAGGTTTTGTTAATGCAATAAGAGCTATGTATAGATCTCCTGTGGCTCGAATCTGTGCGCTTGGGCTAGAATCTTACCCAGTATTGATATCTAGAGGGACCAGGCAAGGCTGTCCATGCTCCTCTTCATTGTTTTCCCTATACCTTAATCCATTTTTGAACTTGTTGGAAAATAGCCCAAAAATTAAACCGGTGCAACATGGACAGGAGCAGTTTAAGGTCCTAGCTTATGCTGATGATATAGCTGTTGTCTCCCCTGAACCAGCTTCAGCAATATTTGAGATTGAACGATTAGCAGCTCAATTTGGGCAGGGGTCCGGCTATAAATTAAATATAGCTAAAACTCAAATTATATGTACTAAGCAAGCTTCTTTTAATGATTCTAGGGTCACTGAGGAAGCAGTGTATCTCGGTGTTCGAATTAAAGCATGTTTGGACAAAATGGTATCTGCCAACTGGGATCCCATGTTGCGAAAAATTAAAAGCGAGCTAGACAGAATGGAATGCTTACACCTTTCACTAGTTGGAAGGTGTAATGTTTTAAAAATGAACCTATTACCTAAGGTACTTTACTATTTCAGATCCGTACCCTTGGAGCTTAATAGAAATCACTTTCAAAAACTACAGTCGATCTGTAGTAGTTTTATATGGGCACAGGGTAAACCACGCCGAGCAATAAATTATATGAATCTACCCCGAAACCGTGGGGTTGGGCTATACCTAATTTCACGTTTTATTACTGGGCCTGCCTTCTCCAACATATGCAAATATTACTTGTAGGTGAAAGAAATGCTGAGGTAGCTGAGGCTCCACCTATTTTCCAAATGCTGTTGAGCCCTGAGGTTAAGAGAAATTTTTTTCAATGTCTAGAACCTAGCTACTACAAGAAAACTCGATTTAAGGTTGTTCAAGCAGCCAGTAAAGCATGGCAGCAGGTTCAAAGACGTTTGCAGATTAGTACGATCTGCCACTACATACCTACCTCAGCATCACTACTATTATCATCTATTTTTTGGGACACTACTATGGCCAGATGGAGACTAAAGGGTATAATCCTGCCCTATTCGAGTTTGGCAGGGGAATACTCTTTACCCAAAACGAATTTCTTTAAGTATTTGCAGATTCGGGACTATCTACAGAGGAAATTTAATCAAGTAACATTAGCCCCAAAAAATAATTTGATTGAGGCAGTTAGAGGTTACGGGAGGATTGGCATTCTCTATCAAGCCCTTATTGAAACACAGCAGGATGATTTGGAGGTACAGAATCTCAAATGGAATACTCGATTATCTCAAGGCGGTGACATTTTACAGGACTCCATTGTATTGGGTGAGAAGATTTTGATATCCTCCAATCTTAAAGCACAGCATTATAAGACCATCTTTAATTTATATTAAACTCCAGCTAAAATCTCTCAATGAGGCGGGTCAAATGACGGTAAATGTACACGATGTGGGGCTGATCAGGCAGATAGTCTCCATATGTTTTGTATATATCCAAAGCTGAGACAGTTGATTGGGGGGATCGAGACTTTTCTGACGGGAATAATTGGGGTACAGATTTTTACCACACCAACGGTTATGCTCTTGGGAGTGCTGGATGAGTCTATGACTAGCGTGAGATGTATCAATCTAGGTATTTAATTTTTATGTCAGTAGCAGTGGCCGGGCTATGCATAACCTCATTCTGGCGGCAGAAAGAACCCCTGTCATTTGAAATGTGGAGAGGAAGGTTTTACGCCAAATGGAATGGGGAGCTTTGTTAGATCATATTGCGCATACTGAGGCATGAAATTCTCTTCTGCTATTATTGAATTTGTAGACATTTTTGTTATACGTAGGTTGAACATATGAATTATATGATACATGATTTTTAGGTAGTAGTGTTAGCACACAATCCTGATGTTTCTTCTTGTATTATGGATTTGCTTTAATATAAAATATTCAATTTTGTGTTAGTGTGTTATTTATTGGCTTAATAAAAAAAAAAAAAGCTCAATCTTTGAACACAGGGAAATAGACACGGTACGATGCACGGTTCACGTTTGGAAGACACTTGGGCATAGAGCACAGATTGACCCACTACAGCTGATCCTCACGACGGAAACGCAGCACCACTTAATCATGCGCCTGTATAAAACATCACAGATAGATTCACAGACACTGGCAGAGGGGCCCCTGGCCAAATGGAATGCCAACATTCCCACACCAATTAACATGGACGATTGGAAATCATGCTGTAACCTAAAGGGACAATTGACAGGGAATAGTCACCTTAGAATTATACACTTTAAGTACCTACATCAATTATATTACACTCCACCGCAACTCTGCAGATTTGGGTTACGAGAAAAAGTGGAATGTGTTAGATGGGGGGCACAAGAAGCAGATTTCATGCTTCTAGCATGGGCTTGCCAATTGGTACAGAATTATTAGGAGTAAGTTACAAGCACTGTCACTGCAATGGTTATGGAACCAGTGCAATGCACCCCACAGATGTGTCTGATAGACTGACCAAAACCATACAGCCAACCAACCACAAAATAGTAACTATGCCATTATTGCTGGCTAAAAGAAGGTTTCTATTCACGGGGGGGTCACCCCAAAACACGAACATTGGATACGGGATTTGACGTATTGCAGACATCAACTTAAGAGTTACGCTGAAGAACTGCCCCAAGCCTCGCGTCCCAGGGATGTGTGGGGCCACTCACTGCATATTTACTTGCCAAATCTACCGACTACTGTATACAGTAGTATTTCATAATGGAATAGAGATATCGCTTGCTGTGTTCTCAATTTACAGGACATTGAATTTACGAATTGATGTATTGTATGAATCAAGCTGTACAATGCTGTGCAACTGAATAATGGCTATGCTGTTTTTTTTCTCTCCCTTTTTGATGTTTATATCTGAAACCTTGAAAAAAAATATTTAAAAAAAAATTGTTCAGGAGGTGTTGAGTGGTGGTGATGGAGAAGACTGTTGAGGGGGATTTTTCAGATTGGATTGATCAGTCACTATGTTATATTGTATGATATTGAGCATGGGTAGAGTTGAAGGTAGGGTATTGCTCTGATTAGGCTCTATGTGTGGGGAGATGTAATGACTAGCTGTGTGAGCTGCATGCTTGTATTGTGTACATCTCTGGGAGGTGAGAGAGTCGAAATCATTTGTAATTCCCCATTGAGAAGTGCGGGGTGAGGAAAGACAGAATCTGGAGTTCAAAAGTGGACAAGTGATGCTGGGTTGGATTGGAGATTGGAATGTTGGGTGAGAAGGGCGCCGTTAGGGTGGGCTAGTAATGAGTGAAGATTACAGTGTGGGAAGAGTGATTTTTTTTTTATTGTTTAGTTAGTTAAAACCAAAACAATGTTCCAAAACACCAGATACATTGTACCATTAAAGACACACGGACATATAAACATGTTAAAACTTATAATTACATCTGTATCTTTAAACATTCCATTTGAAAATTTAAAATTTGATATGAACGGGTGATACACCACCTTTTATGTTCGATACATTAAAATTAATTGATTATTTCTTTTTACAGTATAATTGTTGTTAAAAGGCAGACGGTGACCACTAAGCGACTCTGTGACCAGTTTCATTGTGTCATTACTTTCTTGTAACTGATTAAACATTTTATTAAGTGGCAAATAAGTTGCGGATCATTCGAGTCAAGGCATTTTAATATGGCAGTTCTGCAGGTGCGGATGCCTCTTTCGTTGAACTGTCTCTTCAACAAATGACGGCGATGTGAACCTAAGGCAGGGCAAATGCATATTAGATGTATAAAGTCCTGTGTGGGTGACCCGCAAAGAGTGCATGCTTTTGAGCACTGGTACTTCCGGTTGGGCAGGTCTGCATTGGAGGGTAACTTCCCCATACGTAACTCTAAAAACTTGTTTTTTAAGTAGGGGGAAAGGGAAGACCCAGATATGCGGCTGGCTCTGATTTTGTGTAAGAATGCAATACCATCCAAGCATGGGCTCGCCGACTTAACGTTGCTTTATCTTCTAGTAGCGAGTGCATCTTTACCGCCTTCTTCATGATAAGCTGAAACGAGGCCAGAGGTAGTTTCCGCTGCCAGAGGTCAGCCGTCCTGGTGGTGTGTAGCGAGGACTGTAAATACTTTGCGTAGACAGAGTGAGGGTCACCTTGTAGGGCGTCCCAAAGTGCGTTATTGAGCACAAGCCCAAAATTAAGCCATATTTTATACCAAGTTTTAATCGCCTCATACCTTCTGTATAATTGTTGTTGTTGCAGCCCAAACTCTAATCGAACCTGGGCCGATGAGGAGACACATGGCAAGGAAAATACCCTTTTCTACACAGTGTGGGAAGAGCCTGCTACTAACTGGGGCAAGATTTAGGAAGGTAGAGGAGAGATAGGATAAATGTGAATGGGGGAATTGGTGAATGAGTGGGCAAGGAGACTCAGTATGGCGAGGGTGAGGAAACTGTAGTAGAGGTGAGTGCGAGGTGGCTGAGATGTCATGTGGGGGGTAGACATAGTGTTCACTACTGATTTTTGTCTCTGCTTGTTTCTAGATAGTATAGTAAGGTGGGGAAGTATAGTTCAAATGTTTTGAGGTTGTGGTCAGAAGCTTGTATTAAGGTGTTGCTATTTTTGTTTATGGAGGCAGTGACCTCTGCTCTGAAGTTGGCTGAGGTTGAGATAGACAACTTTAGTCCTTATGGGATTCTAGTTCCGTTGTTCATGTGGAGATGATTGGATTGTTGAAAAGGTTTTTCTATTTAGCATTGCGGTGAGTGTAAAAATTGAGGTTCATTATCTGATCACCATTTTTTGCGCAGCAGTAGATGTCTGCAAATATGGTCTCCAAAAGTTCTTTTAGTACTCTGCTTTTGAAGTTTTTAGAGGAAATTCCAGATCATTTCATAGGGTAAATGATCCTGTATGAGTTCAGTCTATTGTTTTTGGAGATTATTATTCAGGTTGGACTCCATTTGGGAACATTTCCAGTGGGATATCTTTTTCAAAGTTATGTTTTATATTAAGGGTGCCAAATAATATCGGTCACGGAAAGAGAAGTGGAACGAGGTTGATGCTTGGGAACCAGTCTGGTGTACATAGGTATGGGTGCACAGGTGTTTCAGTTATTGGCACATATTACCCATAAGGTTAACACATTGGCCACTAGAAGGGTTTTCAGAATAAGCTGAGGTTTGTTTGTAATGCCTTGTAGAGAATGTAATTCCAGCCACTCACAGTTTTGAGCTGTATTTGTAGAGGTTAAATGGCATTGATCCCCAGTGAACAAGGCAAGCCTAAGCTGTGTACTAAGGATGTCTATGGTTACATATGACGATTAGAACTGTCACCTTATGGAGAGATATGTTTATTGTTTCTATGCCCTGGGAAAGACCACATTCCCTTTGTCTGGGAAATAGTCCTATATCTCTTTCACAGTTCTGTTTCTGGAAGGAGATGATATGATAGTCCTTCATTAATTTCTGTAAAGCTTTGAGAAATAAACTGTTGAGGTAGTCCTTCAACAGTGTCTAAGGAATATGGTGGCAGCCCTTTTGTTATTTCTCTGCCACTGGTTCTTCATGTTTGACCAAAAATTGGCTGCCTGACAGCAGAGTGGAAGAGGAGGGTCCCTGCCTTGATTCTGGAGTGAGTGCACTGGTTCAGTGTCAGCATGACTGCACTACAGACAGACTATGTGTAAGGGAGGAATGGAAGGGCCCTACCCCAATCCTTAAAGAGGGCACTGAGCCATTGATGCAATGGCCTCCCACCAGGCCCCAGTCAATGCTGAGATGGCCTTCAGGTGTTCCCAAGTAAGTTGCATCATTGTAGCACTGGTAAGACCCTTCAGGTCAGACCCACACCCAAGAAAGTGCTGCCGGCAGCTGCAGCCAAAACCTGCTCAGCCCTCTGAGCTCACCCCGCAGTGAGCAGAAGCAGCCAAACCTTCTGATTTCTGCAGCTGATCCAGAATAGTCAGATCTATTCAGCTGCCATCCAGTTCTTCAAAAGATGCAGCAGCTCAGTCTCTTGATTTTCCTGATCAGAGGTGAATTGTGGGGCAGGAGCCCTGCTCTACCTCATCAAGGCTGGCTGTAGCAGGGTCAGCAAAAGTGATTTTTATGGCTTGTGATCCCAGACCCCAAGGAGCTTACAGCCGAGCTCCTCTTCTGTTGGCCACCTTGAGTCCCTTAGGTGGTGAAAGGCCCTCCCACGCACAGCCTTCACCCTGTACTGAATACTTTGAAGATAACCAGCCTCTTGTGGGCAGTCAAGCACACATGGGTTGGCAACTACATGGCACATATGGTTTTCTCTCCTGTGGTCAACTCCTCATGCAGAGCTCATCCCTAAAGACAGTCAAGGTCCCTTATGAGAGTACGCACCTACTGCATACAACCTCAACCCTGTAGCAAAGCTTTTACAGATAGCCGATCCCTTGTGGGCAGTGAAAGAGACATGAGTCAGCAGGTCACCATTTCATCAATGATGTTATTGGACATGTCATGAGAGATGTTTATGCACGGTCATTAGCAGGGAGCACAGGTTATAGTTAGCTCAGTAAACTATAACCGGTGAATTTCAAATTATTTTGTGCATTTAAAATGTTGCATTATGACTGAAAGTTTCACCTAAATATAACATCACTTTAAACTATGTTTTTTTCAGGTCCAAAGACATAGGCCCAATTGATTAATGTTTTTTTTTTTCATGGTCAGTTTGGGGTACATCATCCCTGAGTGCTGAACAAGACATATTCCTCTAATGTGCTGTGCAATTATCCTCTTGAGTTTCTTAGTTCCAATAGCTGTCAGGTGGATTTGTATCTTGTTTAGCATTGGGAGCCACACAGTGAAATGGGTCTGGTATTATGCATGAAACACCCTCATTTTCAACATCAAGAAATTCTCTGGAATCTGTGATGCCATAGAGCCTCCCGCACCTTCTTTACCTCCATCACCTCCTTAAAACATTGTTCCTCTGACTACCCATCCAACTGCAACACTGCCTTATGTTCTCTGTCTTCCATGTGCTCTAGTTCTATTAAAAATAGTAAGCCTTTTATGACTCTACTCTTTTGCAACTTTCATGTCCCTATATCGTTTTTGTTTGTTTTTACTCTAAGTTATGTACAATTTTACACTTCCCTTGTGCCTTTAATCCCTATTTTCCCTTGGATGCCAAGTGTGCCAGGAACATATGAACCACCTGTCCTCAAACGTGTCCCTCTGCTTGCTCTATTCCAAAGCTAACTGATTGCCCCCATCCATGCCAGGTTATAAATCAAATACAAACCTGAATTGCCAATGGCTGACCTGCACTTGATCTTGTGAAGCACAAAATTCCAAGGGCCTTGTAGTCACAAGTGCCCATCTAAATCATCTTTGTTTAAAGCCTTTCCCCAGCATACCTCACCCACTATTATAGTTAGCTACGGTTTAAAGGCAGCAGCAAATTAAATGAAGGAAACATCCACAGAGCAGACTAAGTGGTCCTCCCTGTTCCTCACTACAGTTTCAGTGAATAATCAGGAGTGGAAGAGCAGAGTAAAGCAGTCTTCCTTCAACAACTGCTGCACATTGGCTTTCCTCAGGTATAGTGGAGCATTGTAGACAGTCCAAATAACTTTTTAAAAGATTCTGAAAAGCCTCCCTACTCAAAGGTTAATTCAGAGAGCCTATAGAAGCACCAAAACATGCGTCAGAAGGCCTCAAGTGGATTGAAGGTGGTTACCACAGGACCTTTCAAAAGGTTGTAAGGAGGTTACTGGAGGCGATTGGAAGCCAGCAATACTCATGGAAGTTGCATGCTGCTAGAGTACGAGAAATTAGGCATCTGATGAGCCAGGAGAGGAGCCAGAGCTAAGAGAGATGCAGAGGACTGTGGGAGGAAGGAATGGCAAGCCATGCTACTTGTGTTTGCTTGTGGGTACTAAGCAGCTGCTTCCACCTAACCACTGTCCTCAAGAGAGCCCCATTACAGAGAAGTTGGAATTATAATGTTTTTCTCCTGAGTACCTATCAAACTGTACTTTCCGGTTCGAGTCTTAGTCTCTGAGCACAAAGGGGTTACAAATTCCTTGGCTTCCATTCAACTCGACCTGCAAGTGACAGATTGTCACTAGTGCTTTTTACCATTGACGCAATGCTAAAGTTTTGCAATATTATTTTGCACTGATTTAATTTTTCTTCTAAAATCCATAACTCTGGATTTTAACTCCGAGGGATAAGGAGGCAAGATGGTGTCTGAGGGATAACATCAACGCGACGCTCCTCGATCCACCCCCAGGGAAAAATGCTTTTTAACCGCATGTAACCGAGTTTTTACCGCTTTCAGGTTAAAAAAGGACACAGCAATGTACGGGATGCTAAAGGAGAGTTGCGGTTAGATTCCCCGGTAACTCCCTACCTGCTCGGACCGTAGAAGCTGTATTGCCGGTCTGCATAGTACAGCACGGAAAAGCCTGCGTGTCAACCCCAGCATCCTCAGCATTGACAGAGCAGCCAGGAGTCGGTGATCCCTGATGCCTTTCGGCCTGCGGCGCTACTCTCCATCAGTGAAGACGCAGCTCGAGATTCAGGCGGTCTCGAAACCCAGCATTTTGCAAGGGGAACACTTTTAGACTTCCAGCTGCTCGGACAGTATGTTGTTT
This sequence comes from Calotriton arnoldi, assembly GCA_963921515.1. Taxonomy (NCBI): domain Eukaryota; kingdom Metazoa; phylum Chordata; class Amphibia; order Caudata; family Salamandridae; genus Calotriton; species Calotriton arnoldi. Next base: position 82,547 of record CAWUFW010008588.1, on the reverse strand, counting down.
TGTTCGCCGCTCAATGCTTTGCTGAGGTGATATGCTGTAGGCGCTGGTTACGCGAGATCGTTTATTCTAAAATGACTGGCAGGGGGGCGAAGGTGACTAAAGTAAAGAGCTCACAGAGCGGCTCCCAGATGCAAACGAACCGGCAATCAGGTTTCCTAACAGCGGAGAACCGACAGAAAAGAATGGAAAATCGTGGAGGCAAAAGTAAAACATCAGAGAAAGGGGAGAGGGGGGAGAACTCTGAGCAAGAGGTGAATAGTAACCAGGATGAAAAAAGCTTAAAAAAGAAAACTTTAACAAAAGTGCAAATGGCTTCTGGGCACGGTCAGCCTCTAATAACAAGCAGTTTTGGACTAACAGGGGGGGCAGGCTTAAAGGCTGACATAGCAACAAAAGAGAGGAAAGCAGTAGAAACTAAATCAAAGGAGGTAAGAGAGGAGAATGCTGATATCAACACTGTGAAGGGCACCATTCAGCAGTATGCTTCCTCTCCCTCTGAACAGAAGAACACGACAATTACCAAACTGCACTCCACCCCCTGGATCCCTCCTCCGCGAACCCAGAAGCTGGGCAAGATGAGCATGACCACGAGCCCCCGAACTGGAACCCCCTGCCAGCTCACTTAACTGCATGATTGGAGAAGATACTGTTGGCATGGCAGAGACAAACGACAGCACAATACACAAGAGGACCGAAGCCTGGCTAGATGGAGCCGTAGGGACAGACTGCCAAAATACCTACGCCACTCCTCTCAATAGAAACTGTGATGTGCTCAAGACGCCGGATACTCTTATGGAACAGTATTACTCTTTAGCTGAAGACTCAGAAACCTCCGATATAAGCTTTTCCATCTCAGGAACAGCGTCAAGTGAAGAAGATGGGCAAAATACAAATAACAGCTCAAATGTAGAGCAGTCTAAGAACAAACATGACAGGAGGAAAGTCAAAAAGAAGAGGAAGGGAGGCCGACCTAGAAACTGGGATACAACTGTAAGAGACAGCTCAGCTGAGATGGGACTACTCCGCCACCCAACTAACTGGCATATCAGATACAACGGCTACATCAGGTGGCAATCATACAATCATCGGCAGTAATGGCAGAAACAAGGAAGGGAAAGCTGGAGCAAAGTTGGAGCCTGCACTGGCAACAGTATTACAGACTATTAAAAGCTTTCAGGAGGAAGCCAAAGCCGACAGTCGCAGGTCACGCCTAGCTGCTAAAAAACTCCAAGGTACTGTGAGGAAGGTTGGCAAAACCTGTGCGGAGATTGCGGATAGGATGGCTTCTGTAGAAACAAGGACAGAAGATCTTGAGAAAGACATGGCGGTACTAAAAACCCAAGGGGAACAACAGGATGGCATAGTCAAAGACCTCATATGGAAGATGGAAGAGCAGGAAAACAGGCAACGGCGCAATAATCTTCGCTTTTTAGGTATTCCAGAAGGGGTGGAAGGGAATGACCCCAGGGGTTACATGGTTACGCTCCTTAAAGGCGCCTTTCCAGAGCTACTTACATGGGATTGGGATAAAGAAATCCAACGGGCACATAGATTTCCGCTAATACCCTCGAAACGCTCCCCAGTTACCCCTCAGCACCCACGGGCTATGCTCCTGTTCTTTGGGAATTTTCTACTCCGTCAAGTCTTGTACGATCTGGCCAGACCAACGAGCAAAAGAGCTTTTGATGGTGTAACTTTCTTCACAAGACCGGACTTCGCACATGCTACAGTCGAGCGCAGATGGCGACTTAGGCAGCTCTTCATCCCCTTTCAACAACTAGGGGCTGAAGTATATCTTCAAAATCCGGCGCGCCTTAAAATTGTGTATAAAGGGACTACTCGTAGCTTTATTTCCGAGATCCAGGCTGCCGCATACTTACAGGAAATTACTGGAAAACTGGAAACAAGAAATAGTAGTCATTAAGGCTCGAACTGAATGCTCTAAATATGCCTAAACTGCTTAAACTTTCTTTTGTATCCTTTCTTTCTTTTTTTTTTTCCTGGTACCTGCATGAGTATAATGAGGTTGAATACGTTTGTTTGTAGTAGTTTATAGTATATTATGGTTGAAAAGCTTTTCATAAGTTTCTAAATAAGAGGTCAGAAAACGGGGGGATCGCTGGAAGAGCGAGATTTTCTCCCTCGAATGCCATTAACCGGGCCTTGGTTAGGTCAGGTAACCTCAATATTGGGGTGGGGGGGGAGGAGGGAGGGGTGGGGACGAGGGTGGGGGGACTCGGTGGGGGGTTGGTCTAAAGAATGGGAAATCACTAGTAGTAAGTTTCTAGTTTGCTCTTGGGAGGGCACGGTGGGTTCCTTTCCTCTTCTTTTCTCTTTTATAAGTCTAGATGAGTAAGATACGCATTGCCACAATTAACATTTGCGGTCTTAATGACTGGAAGAAAAGATTGAACACAACAGCTGCCTTAAGGCTACTGAATGCGGATATAATTTGCATGCAGGAAACACACATTGAAGTTGCACAAAGACATCTATTAGGGACACTCGGGTATGTTTTGGTCGGGGCCACAACGCAGAATTCGCGCACACGGGGGGTTGCAATATTGGCTTCAAATAACACGCTACAATTTAGCCGCACATCAGTAGACCGGTTAGGGAGATGGGTTATCACTCAGTTTCATAGACAGTCGGAGACCCATTTACCATCTGCTCCATATACGGTAGTAACCTGGATGATCCAACAGTAATCCAGCATATTAATAATGAATTAGCTAACTGGCCACTCCCGATAATAGTTTGTGGGGATCTAAATATAAATTTACCAGCAGAGTGGAATTTGAAACAGGAGCCTGGGGGGATATATAAGGGCCGCAAACCAAAAGTGTATAAGGCATTAAGGACACTTTGTCAGGAACATGCACTCACGGATCTGTGGAATTGGCAAAACCCTAAGAATCCCGGATACACCTATTTCTCTCATCCTCATAGCAAGCATGTTAGAATTGACTACATTTTAGCCTCCTATCATATACTCGGGGATAGCAGAATAGAAAAGAAACCTCGAATATTAGCCGACCATAACCCATTAATTGTGGAGATTAAGATGGAAAGGATCAGCGGTGGCACAATACCGACATGGAGTTTTGAACGGGCTCTTCTTTTTAATGAGGAATATTGCGAGATTATGAAGCGGTGGATACCTCAATTTATTAAAGAGAATGTAGGCAGCGCCAGTATTGATGTTGTTTGGGATGCACTTAAGGCTGGGATTCGGGGGGAAACACTCCGCTTCTCTGCCATAATGAATAAAAAAAAACAAGTAATAATGAAAGATAGCCTAGCAAAATTAGCAGCCGCAGAAGAGGAGTTGGTTACTGTAGTTCAAAATGGAGGAGAGCACAAGGAAGCACAATTGGGGGTTATGGCGGCTAAATCCGTTATAATGGAGATAATAGCTAAAGGGGTGGCTGATAAACTGGCCGCACGGCGTGAGGAGGCTTATGAATGCAGTGAGCAGGTGGGCCATCATCTTGCTGTCAGAACTAGACAAAAGGTAACCCGGAATTTAATTACAGAGATTGAAGATCCAGCTAAGGGACTAACCGCTGACTCGGATGAGATCCGAAAGGTCTTTTACTCCTATTATCAAAAACTTTACCAGGAAGAGACGCAAAGAGACCAGACTGAGATAGCGATATATCTTAATCAGATCCCTAAAGAAAGATTTACACGGGAGGAACAATTACAGCTGGAAGAGATTCCCCAGTGGCTAGAGATACTGCTATGTATTAACAGTCTGCCAAGTGGTAAAGCTACGGGCTTTGATAATATACCTCTTGAATTCTATAAAAAAATTCAACCCAACTTAAAGAATGTATGACGCAACTGGTTATACATGTCTTTAAGGGAGGCAGACCCCCAGAGTCATGGGCGCAAGCCAAAATTATAATATTTCTTTAAAAAAATAAAGTACCGTCTCATCCAGGGTCGTATCGCCCCATTACATTGATCAATTCAGATACTAAGATTTATTCTAAAATGTTGGCCATGCGCCTTGCCCCGATTATTCATATGGTTATATCTTCAAGACAACACAGCTTTATCCCTGGCCGCGGGACGACAGATCATATCCGCAGAGCCATTTCACTTCTTGATGTAAAAAATGTTACTGAAGAACCTTTAGCATTGATTTTATTGGATGCGGAGAAGGCCTTTGACAGAGTCTCCTGGTTCTTTCTTTGGGAGGCTCTGTCAAGGGTTGGGATAGGAGATGGTTTTCTGCAAGCATTTAAAATGCTATATGTTTGTCCCACTGCTAAGATAATGGTGAACGGAGGCCTAACTGACAGTTTTGATATAACGAGAGGTACCAGACAGGGCTGCCCGAGTTCACCATTATTATTTGCACTATATATTGATCCGTTTTTGCGACAGATAGAGCATAATCTCATTATTAAACCAATTAACACAAACGGCTGGGAAACGAAAGCCTTGGCGTACGCCGATGATGTCGCTATAGTAACCCCCGATCCGGCAATAGCTATTGAGGAAATTGAAATAGAGGCGTCAAGATTTGGGAGACTTTCCGGGTATTCTTTAAATCGAAATAAAACTCAAATTATCTGCAATGCTCATGCCAAGATTAACGATGCACGAGTGGTGGAAAAAGCAACATATTTGGGCATAGAAATTACCGCAAATACTGATTGTATAGTGGAAAACAATACTGAACCATTAATTATCAAAAGTAGATCAGAAATGGCTAGATTACATAATCTACATTTATCTATAATTGGGAGGTGTAATTGCATTAAAATGTTGTTCTTCCCAAAATTCCTGTACCTCCTGCGGGCAATCCCCTTAGAATTTGATGGTAAGTGCATTAAAAAAATTGAAGATTTATTTTCAAGATTTATTTGGGGGTATGCCAGACCCAGAAGAGCTTTTAAATACCTTTCGCTATCAAAAGAAAGGGGAGGGTTGGCCCTCCCAAACATCAAACTATACTATTGGGCCACTATGATATTGAATAATTTAACTCTGATTCAAGAAAAACCAAGCGTAGTTAGGAATGAGGAGATACCATCACCACTTGAACTCATAATGGGGACAGAGGCTTGGGGATGGGTATGGCAACATATGTACGATAACCACTACAAGAAAGTGCGGTTTAAGACATTACAAGGCGGGTACAAGGTTATGAAATGTATGCTGAAGCTGATTGGGCTTGGCCGCTTGAATTATTATACACCACTATGTAATAATCCTATGCTGCCGGAGATTTTTAAAGGCCCTATCACAGAAAGATGGAGAGAGACAGGCATGAACAAACTAGGCGATCTTTTTTCCGTAAATGGGCTGGTAACATTTGAAAACTTAAGAGAGCGATTTGGGTTGGAGAATAGAGATTTCTTTAAATTTTTACAAATTAGAGACTTTTTGTCAAAAAAACTGGGTGGACCGAATGGGTTTTTAAACATCGACATTATGGATAAATTTAGAAAAAATAGAGATTTATCTATTGGTCTTGTATATAATATGTTTAATTCTTTGATGGTAGACGATTTGGATGACCGAGCGACAAAATGGAAGGCAGAAATCGGTGTTACTGAGGAACTATTCTTCCACTCAATTAATTTAGCTCAGAATACTTTAGTTCCTGCCAGGCTACAGGCGCAGTATTATAAATCATGTTTTTCTTTATACTATACCCCGAAAAAGATTGCTAAATGGGGTACAGGGAAAGGAACCGCCTGCCCGCGCTGTGATCTATATCAGGCTGACCTTAGCCATATCTTTGCTACATGCAAGGTTTTGGATAATCTAAAAAATGAAATTTCCAGATTCTATAATGTAGATTTGGGGATTACCTGCTCCCTCTCCAACACTTATTGGTCTTGGGGTAGACCATGACCTGCAGGGGATTCCGGGTGAAAGTTTAGTGTTTATCGGCATGGCAGTATATCGCCTCTGCCTGGCCTCTGCTTGGCTGGACCCCAAACCACCGGGCTTTCAGCAATGGCTTACTCAGCTAATTTCTAATTATAATTTAGAGAAAGCTATTTACACAAGGAGGGGACCACGTTCTCGGAGAAAAGGGCTTGAAATCTGGGCACCCATGACTAAATGGCTTGAAAATAAAGAATGAGTAACTAATAGTCCTTGGTGAAACATGAAAACTAATATGGGGAGACGTAAGAGACTGACCAACCATCAGGGGGGTGGGCAGGGTAGTCAAGGGGTGGGGGAGGGCTCAAAATTTGAAAATGCGCAATGCAATAGTGTTTACTTTCCTTCTGTTGTCACCTTTTTTCTTTTTTTTTTCTTCTCTTTGTTTGTTGTCTTTAATATGCTGTATAAAAAGGTATAATTATGTGAATTTCCTAATTGCTATTGCATTGTCAATAAAAATGTTTAAAAACAAAAAAAAATCCATAACTCTGGTTATACTACTCCGATTTACTTTGTTTGGGTATCTCAATTTATATGAAAGTCTGCTATATTTGTGTAAATTGGTGTTGGATTTCTTTTGAGTCATATCAATTACTTATCATCCATGTTGGTATTCTAAAATGCAGTTTCTTTTAAAGCTTGACTGCTCTTTGTCACTGTACAAGGACTGAGCTAAGGATTTATTATTGTGAATCCAAGGACCATCTTTGGGGTATTGTGAGAGTATTGCATAGTGAAGCCTTGCCATCATCACTACATAATACTCCTCAAAGTCGACAAACTTTGCAGAGAGCTGGTTTCACTGGCTCCCTGTACCAGCCTTTCTCCTTGATTATCTCTGGGCCTCTCTCCTCCTTGGTGCAGATCCTAGTCTTTACCCCAACTAGTCCTCAGTGGGTGTGAGGGGACCAGCTTCCCTGGTCCTGGGGAAAGCCCCACTGGTCCTAGTGTCAATTAAAGTCAGAGTCCTTAGTCTAGCTGGCCATCAGGGTATTCTTACTTCCAATTATCCATGGCGGCTGCCTCCAGTCCCAGTGTCCGGCAGGAAGTCACTACCAAGAGAGAGCTCTCTCCCCTGCGCAAGGCCTTTTAAGTGGGTGGTGGGAGGTTCCAGCAGGAATGCACCTCTGGCCTATCCTGGGGTGCCACATCACCTCTCGGCCCCTGGCCCAACCTTCCTGCACAGCCTGCTGGGACATTTCAAAATGGCATCACCCAGGAGTCACTTGACACATTTGCTCTGGGGGACTCAACTCCAGCCCTAGCTGACATCACTGCCAGGGCCTTTCACAGCTAATCTTCAAATAGAGCCCCCTACTTGGTTGGCTCCAGAGGTCTGGGCTCCATCCTTTGTTTAGTGGGCCTGGGCAGGCCAATCCCTGGCACAGTGTGGCAGCTGGCTGATTGATACAAAGGAGCTGAGGGAAGAACTGTTTATTGCTCCCTTTGTGTGGGGAGACCTTTGTTCCTGCTGCTGGACAGAAATGTATTTAACTTAGCACAGCAGGGTGACATAAGGCCTGGGCTCTGATCCTGAGCTGAGCCAGAGAAATATGACATTCCTGGGTGACCCATAAACTGTACAAATATGTTTGTGGACCTTAAAGAATTGATTTCCTCATACAGGTTATGCCGTAAATCAGTATGTCTCTGGTCTCTGTAGACCAAGGGGAATCAAAGCTGCACTCTAAGGCAGCCTTCCCCATTGGTGTAGAATGAAGTGTCACTGCATACAAAATAGTAAACCACACTGACTTTCCCTATGATTGTACACTGACATTATGAGGCCTACCCAAGGTCAATACCCAATCCTACAGAGTCCACTCTGCACCAGCTACCTGTTTGCAATTACTGGACTGCGCATGACAGGAGTCTCCCATGCGCAGCCCTCACACTTTGTGCACACGTGTATGCACAAGTCTTCATGTGTAACCAGCCCAGTGTCTCTTATCCTTGCTGCATCACAGTGGTCTTATCTTAAAAGGTGGACACTGGTGGTAAACACACGCAGTCCATTTACCATGAGTTTACATTGAGTGAGTCACATGTTATGAGGCTCCCCCACAGTGAAAGGTCGAAAACCAGGTGATCAAAAAGCAAAGAATCCAGGTGGATTAGATTGGCAGAACCTACCTTCTCACAATATTTCCCCATATGAATTGGTCTATACTCAGTACACAACAAAAAAACATTGTACAGTGCAGCTGAGTTGTTGGCTCTGGATACCTTGGGTTCTTGGAAAACCTACAAACCCTGTATTTGCTCTCAACCAGAAGGGTCTAGTGGATGTAATGGCATATTTCTTTTGTATATCAGCCATTGTGACAAACAGTTACAGATCAAAATGTTGTCACAAATGGCTTTTTTTCTACTCATTTTCAAGATTTCAATATTTCAATAGTTTGTTTTTTAAGAAAAACCTTAATGGATCAACACATATGACCGTTGCTGAATTTGTAATTTTGTCTACTTTTCTATAGCTTTTCTGGATCGCCCATGGGTTTCGCATTGGTTTCTACCACAAACTGGAAGGAGGTTGAGAGCACAAAAAATAGGGAAAGTGGGCTACCTCTAGGAAAAATGTAAAAATGGTGGGAAAAATAAGTTTTTTTAATTGGACTCTGCATGTTCCTGAAAGCTGGGAAAGTGGTGACTTTAGCACAGCAAACTGTTCATTGATGACATTTTTATGAACTAAAATCAGACACTTTTATCCAGAGCACTTTTTCCCTATTTTTCCCCAAAAACTAAACATTTTGCTGGATTTTGCCTAGTTCCTCAGTTCCCTCAAGGGGAATCCACAAACCCTGGGTACTTTCACAATTTCAAGGATGTTGGGAAAAAAGGACACAAACTAGGCATAAATACCTTATGTGGAGAAAAAGTTATGGAGCCCTAATCGCGATCTACCCCAAATAGCCCAAAAAGTCTCAGCACGGGGGAGGGAGGAGCTCCAGCAGTTAATGGTCTAAACAATCATTGTTTATTTTAAATAGCAAGTAAAGAGTTCTCAGCTAGTTAGAAATTTGAAATACATACATGCTTTTTAAGCTCCAGAAGCCCTGTTTTTTCAAATATATTGAAGGCACTGAATACGATATGGCAGACGGCCAAGACAAAGGAAATGACAATTATCCAGTCTAGAAAAAGGAATTGACTAGCGGTGAGCAGATGGATGGGTGGAAATGGTTCCCAAAAATGAAATTGCACCAATGGTAGAAAAAATATTGTACACTTTTTTCCAGTATGAAAGCCTCCAGCTGTCATCTAGCTCGTCCAGTTTGATGACCATCTAGAACCCCTTTCACATTTCATAACAAAATGTTTCAAAGGTACATGAAGATACATTGCAAAGAATGAAAATGTTAACAAAATTCCAGACTAAAAGACAAGACTATAAACCCATATACCTGCACTCCAGCCACCCAACCTAAACTAATAAGAAAAAAAGAGAAGACAGATAGAAAACCCAGAGAGAAAATAAGAACATACGAAATTCACATAGATTTCTTTTACCAGACAAATGTTATTCAAATTCCAGATGCAGCCATCTTCCGGTTTCACTGCACTGTTGTACAACTTATGCACTTTGAGAGGAGTACTGAACTTGAATTTGCTAACTTGTCACTTTGTTTTTTTCACCACCACCTCACAACCCCATCACCAATCACTTCTTCAGCAGAAGCATTGCGATTGTCATAATACATTTAGATCTTTGCCCCTGCTGCTGCCTCCTTGCTCAATTCCTTCTCAACTACCTTATTGTGCCACAAATTCCCTGTGCTTTCAGGAAAACCAAGACAGATACAATACAGTGTAAGTTTTTCCTTCTGGAAAATCTCAAACGGGAAAACACTGTTGAGGTATGTAGTGTAAACCTGTATTTCCCAACTCTTTAATAAAGTTCACTTTTCCAGTGACCCTTTTATAGAGTTCACTAGGTGGAAATGTCTCTAACAACAGAAAACTCTGGTTCCCTGGCATACCTATCCCAATATGTACTTTGGAATGGGCCCCAAATGAGAAAATATCAAGAATGTCCAAAGCAGTCTCCTGCCATGGACCATGAGGAATATCCCTACAAACCATTAACAGTGTCTAATCTTCTTAGCCTGGTCATTGCTACACCAATTCTCACATTCACATGCAAATCTTTCCACAATCAAGTCAATTCTTGGTCACCAGCACCAGTTCCTCAATCTTCCTTTAGTCTTACTTAGACCCAGCTAACTCTCATATGGATTATCAGACATTTTCTCAAATTGGTGGCACAAGCCTCTCGACAAAAGCCCATTTTGTGCCAACAATTCCACTTTGACCTTGTCAAACTGCCTTTCATCATCACTTGTTGTATTCCAACTTCCTTCACTCTTAAGCAAACCATACAGTGCCTTGAGAACCCGATCCACATCCAACATACTCACTCAGCCATTCTTCTTGAGTTGGAAAAACATCAGTTATCATACAGACATTCACATTATCATCAGCCCACCACTTGTCACTCTCTTCCTCCATAGGGGAAGTTCCCATTGCCAACCTTGAAAGACAGTTCACAACTGTATTGACGTCCCTGCAATATAATTCACTGAGAAATCCTGCAATGTAGCATTCCATCTACAAATTCTGAATGATACTGCATGTAATCTCTGGTAGAGGTTTATGAACAGACACCTTCAAACCCAATATCCAACATAAATAGCTTACATTTTTTCATACCTAGTATGCTGGAAAGGAATCTGTCTTAATCATTGAATAATTACATTCAGCACCACAAAATGCTCTAGATACAAAAGATTGACAAATTGACAAATGATTTTGTAGAAGCTAACACTGTCAAATTGGGTACTTTGTTATAATTAGCATAAGGAGGTGTTAGTGAACCGTGCATTTATTCAGTACAATGTGAAATGCATTCATTACAATGGAAATTTCCCAGTCATATTTGTATGTATACAATGTACGTAACATATTTTATTATATCTTATGGAAGTTGTATTTATATTCTCCCAGGGTGTATAGTTTCCTCATATTTATTATCCCGTATTTATTTAGAATTGTTTCTCTTATGTATTATCATTATTATTTAGAAATGTATTTTAATTGACATTTTTAAGTTTAAGGGGGGATGTGTTGTCTTTACGCATCTTGACATGACTCCGCGTGAGTGGCATGGAATGTGAGAGTGTGAGTGAGCTCAAGCTCTAGAATGTAATGAGCTCAGAGTGAGAGCATTGCTGGAGGTACTTCAGCAGAGACAGTTGCAGCTCCGAGTCAGCCAAAAAGCCAGGTCTTGAGGCTCTTCCTGAAGGTGTGCAGAGTAGGGGAGCGTCTGATGTTGACTGGGAGCTCGTTCCAGGCCTTGGCCGCGACGTAGGAAGTTCTGCGGATGCGTGGGGTTTCTGCTAGGGCGAGGTCGGCAGAGCGGAGGTTTCTTTTGGGTACGTGGAAGGAGACACTTTCATTGAGGTATTTGAGACCAGCATTGTGGAGGGATTTGTAGGCGTGGATGAGTAGCTTGAAGGTTACTCTCTTCTTGACGGGGAGCCAGTGGAGGTCTTGCAAGTGTTGGGTGATGTGCTCATGTCGTGGGATGCCGAGAACGAGTCTGGCCACGGTGTTCTGTATGGTCTGGAGTTTGCTTAGCAGGGATTTGTTGATTCCAGCGTAGAGGGCGTTTCCGTAGTCCAGTCTGCTAGTTATGGGTGCGTGGGTGACGGTCTTTCTGGCTTTGGGGGGGGGATCCACTTGAAGGTCTTGGGGAGGATGCGGAGGGAGCTGAAGCAGGTGGAGGCAACAGCATTGATCTGGCGAGTCATGGTGAGGGAGGAGTCGAGTATCATGCCGAGGCTCCGGGCATGATCAGTAGGGGTGGGGGGGTCGCCGAGGGTGGTGGGCCATCAGGTGTTGTCCCAAGCTGAGGGGGTGGGTCCAAGGGCGAGGACTTCTGTCTTCTCCAAGTTGAGCTTCAGACAGCTGCTGCTCATTCAAGCTGTGATGTCTTTCATTCGTTCCTGGAAGCTGAGTCTGGTGGTTTCGGGGTCCTTCATGAGGGAGAGGATGAGCAGGGTGTCATCGGCGTAGGATACTATGCTGAGTCCATGTTGTCTGACGATGGCGGCGAGGGGGGCCATGTAGATGTTGAAGAGCGTGGGACTGAGCGATCATCTTTAGGGTACTCCGCAGTTGATCTTGGTGGGTTCAGACAGGAAAGGCAGGAGTCTGATCCTTTGGGTTCTGCCGGCGAGAAAAGACCGGAGCCAGTCGAGGGTGGTTCCCTGTATGCCAGCGTCGTGGAGTCTGGCTGCGAGAGTGCAGTGGGAGACGGTGTCAAAGGCTGCAGAGAGGTCTAGCAGGATGAGGGCCCTGGTGTGGCCTTGGTCGAGGAGTGTGCGGATGTCGTCTGTGGCGGCAAGGAGGGCGGTCTTGGTGCTGTGGTTACTGTGGAATCCGGACTGGGAAGAGTCGAGGATGGCGTTCTCTTCGATTAAGTTAGTCAGCTGGGTGTTTCTCTGTGACTTTGGCTGCAAAGGGGAGGAGAGAAATGGGTTGGTAGTTTTTCAGGTCCGTCGGGTCTGCAGAGAGTTTCTTGAGGAGGGGCTTGACCTCTGCGCGTTTCCAGTCATCGGGGAAAGTGCTGGATTTGAAGGTGGCGTTGATGGTGCATCGTAGCTCATGCGCTATGGCAGCTCTGTGAAAGATGTGCGGCGGGCAGTGGTCCGCGGGGGCTCCTGAGTGAGTGCTCTTCATGGTCGTGCTGGTATCTTCGGTGGTGGCCAGGTTCCAGGTGGTGATAGTGGGCTGGCTGTTGTCGCTGGAGGGAAGGGTGGTTTCTGGAGTCTGATCGCTGAAGTTGTCATAGAGGGCTTTGATTTTCAGGTGGAAGTAGGAGCCGAGCTTGTTGCAGAGGTCCTGGGAGGGTGTAACATCCGTGGCTTCGCTGGGGGTTTGGTGAATTGCTGGATGATGCTGAAGAGTTCCTTCAAGTTGCTGGAGTTGGTGAGGATTTTGTTCTGGATGAAGGTCCTCTTGGTGGATCTTATGAGTTGGTGGTATTCTATTATCGCGTTCTTGTAGGTGGTCTGGCCTTCAGTGGTTTTGCTGTTTCTCCATCATTTTTCGAGACGTCTGCAGGAGCGTCTGGCTTCTTGGAGGTCGGTGATGAACCAGATGGCCTTCAAGGGGTGTTGTCTGTCGGGGTTGTGGAGGGGTACGAGCTTGTTTGCGCAGTTGCTATTCCAGTAGTGTAGTTCCTTGGCCGCAGAGTTGGTGTCGGTCGAGGCAGGGGAAGGGTCGTGGATGAGAGTAAAGTTGAGGTGCTCCTCTGTGAACTTGCTCCAGTTCCTTCATGGTGGGCGCGGAGTGGGTTTGTGAGCGGTGGTGGTGTTGAAAGAAAAGTGTACACAGTGATGGTCCGTCCAGAGGGGCTGCGAGGTGTGGCTGAAGCGGATGTTGATCCCTCCTGCGAAGATGGGGTCGAGGGTGTGTCCTGCCTTGTGCGTGGGGGTGGAGATGAGCTGTTTCAGTCTGATGTTGGCAAGGTTGTCTAGGAGGGTGGTGGAGTTGGGTTCGCTGAGGTTCTTAAGGTGGAAGTTCAAATCTCCAATGAGTATGTAGTCGATGGCATGGGGTGCGATGAGGTCATCGATGGTAGTGGTGAACGAGGCATGAGGCTCAGGGGGTCTGTAGGCGATGGTTCCGCAAAGGCTAGTTCTAGGGCCGATCTGGATCTGGAAGTGGAGGTGTTCGGTGTTGGAGGGGGAGTCACTCGTGCTGGAGGTGGAGAGTCAAAGGGAGCTCTTGTGTGCGATGGCGAGTCCTCCTCCTGGGCGGTTGCAGTGGTCCTTCCTCTGGATCTTCTATCCATCAGGAATGGTGGTGGCGATGTCGGGGCAGAGGAGGCGTTGGTCCAGGTTTCCGTGAAGAAGATGACGTCTGACGAGAGGGTGCCAAGGAGGTCCCAGATCTCTACAGCATGTATGTGCAGGGAGCACTGTTGAGGATGATGCACGTCAAATCTTCGGTGGTGCTGGCGTCCAGCGTGGGTGCGGCGGTCATGGGGGTGCTGAGGATGGTGAAGGATTGTCGGCAGTGTTGGCAGGAGAACCGGCCATGGGTGGTGTTCCGTGTAGAGAGCTGCCTGTTGTTCCTTCTGGGGTTGAGTGCGAGGAGGGCAGCAGAGTGGTAGCAGTGGGAGGCCGGAGAGCCAGGGTCCCTGGCGCTGGGTGCAAACGGGTCACGGACGGGCTTGCCTTTGGCGCGCCTTCGGCCCTCTGCGCTCGGCCACTGAGCAGCCGCCACTAAATAGGGAAGGGAGGAGGGAAGCGCAGCTGGGAGGCGGGAGCAGGAACCGGCAGAGGGGAAGGGCCACGGGGGCAGCAGCAGTGGGAAAGGAAACGGGCACAGGGCAACAAACAGGAATGACAGGAACAACAGGAAATTCAGCAAAACAGGAAAAAAGGCACAAAGAGGAAAAGAGGCACTATAACAAGACACTAACAAAGACAAAACAAAACGGGCACAGCACAGAGACAGACAGCAGCGGACCAGCAGAAGAGCAAGGCTCTCCCACCGGACCACCAGGGATGAGGCACAGGCAGGAGCCTGTGGATGGAGGAGGTCCTCGAAGAGGTACTTTCCTGTCATCCTGCTGCTGCTTGTATGGGTTCTGCCCCCTCATTAAGGCCTTAGGTTCCAGCATTTCTAATTGTCTGATTCAGGAACAAATCTTCCTACAACATTTTGGAATTTTACTATTTGGATGCTGTTCTGTACATCTTCTAAATCCAACTTTGGTTTTCGGGGCTACGATTAGTTTTCCACAGCCTGAGGATGCCTAATTTAGCCAAAGCAGTGGCAAACCATCTCAGTTGTTGCTGTGTAATCTCTGGATTTGGGGCGAAATCATGTAAAAGAACTGCTTGGCATTTCAGAAGGACCACAATCTCTAATGATTTTCCCACAGTCTCCCAAACCCTCCTCCAGTAGTATTTCAGGTTTTGGGTTTCACCGGAACAACTTTACAATCTCACTGTTCAGGTGAAAGCAATCTTGCGTCATGAAGTCTCTTGAGGGACATGTGCCATCTATGCAGGATTTTATTGTAGCCTAGCTTCAGATGTGGCTCTGTTAGGGACCAGTCATGATTTTACAACCACTCGTCATCTGAGTACACTGTTTACAGGTGATGTGTCCTCCAGTTTTTCAACAGTTTGAATGTTGGTACTGAAAACATGTGGTTCATTAGAACTTTGTAAAACCCAGATACCACGCACGTATATGTTCTCCAGTATGTCTAGGTGTAGTGGAGTCCTGCAAGGTTATGGGAACACTGTCAATACAATGAGTGAGGCATTGAAAATCCCAGGGTGGGTGTGAGATCAAATTATTCTTTCATTTCTGCAAAGGCTTTCATTCTGACCTCTCTTAGAAGCTGCCTATTGTTTTTACACCACCCACATTAGTTTATTTTCCCCTTTTTGTATGGCTCCATTAATCTACAAGGGAGTACCTGTGTATTTTCCACTATTTTTCCTGAGCATTGTGTATGTTCTGTGTCGGTCATTTGCCATCACATGAAGTATTGGTTTGGGGGCTATTAACGATCTGTTGTCCCCCGGTATAAAGTGATTTATTGCCCCTCATTATGACTAGAAGGGACTTTTCAATGTTGAAGCAGATATGATGTGGCGTAACAGCCAGAGCTGCCGACTCTGGGACTGAGGAATCAGATTCGTGTTTCGGCGTCAGCTCAACATCCTGTGATTCTGGGCAAATAACGTAATCTCCCCGTGCCTACCAAAAATGAATGAGTTCTTGTGTAATGTTAACTAGTGCTCATGTAAAGCAGTCCAATACCTATGGATTGAATTTGTGCTATATAAAACTGCAAAAAAAAAAAAACAATTTGGGTATCTAGGTTTTCATGAAACATATAATGTATTTGGTGCTATCTGGGAAGCTAACCAGTAGAGTTCTATTTGTGGTAGACGCAAGCCAACATGGGCCCCTTGCTCATTTTGCCACTGGATTTAAGCTAGCCTGGCTGATGAGGGGTGTTACCCAGAAACCGGTCCCAGGATGCTTGTTTCCATCCGGGGAAGACCTGGCTTGGCAGTTCAGGCTGGACTGTTCCCATGAGAAACAGGGTCAAGACTGATTTGCATATGGCTGGGTCTGAAATGGGGTGGTGAAGTGAGCTAAGATCTGTGACTGGGGGTGAGTGTCTGAAAAGTTTCAGCGATCCGTCCCTCATCTCCTTGTGTTTGCTTTGTTCGCCCTAAGTTGGCAGGATATGCACAGACGTGTGTCCCTTGCTCACTTTGCCACTGGTTTCAAGCTAGCCTGGCTGATGAGGGGTGTTACCCTGAAATCGGTCCCAGGATGCTTGTTTCCGGTTCAGGGAAGACCTGGCTTGGCAGTTGGGGCTGGACTGTTCCCATGAGGAACAGAGTCAAGACTGATTTGCATATGGCTGGATCTGAACTGGGGTGGCGAAGTGAGCTAAAGAACGATGATGGATTCAACCCAGATCTGTGACTGGGGGTAGTGTCTGAAAAGTTTCAGCGCTCCTTCCATCATCTCCTTGTGTTTGTTGTGTTCGCCCTAAGTTGACAGGGTATGCTCAGAGGTGGATCCCTTGCTCACTTTGCCACTGTATTCAAGCTAGCCTGGCTGATGAGGGGTGTTACCCCTAAACCGGTCCCAGGATGCTTGTTTCCAGGTCAGGGAAGACCTGGCTTGGCAGTTCGGACTGGACTGTTCCCATGAGGCACAGGGTCAAGACTGATTTGCATATAGCTGGGTCTGAACTGAGGTGGCGAAGTGAGCTAAAGAACGATGATGGATTCAACCCAGATCTGTGACTGGGGGTGAGTGTCTGAAAAGTTTCGGCGCTCCGTCCATCATCTCCTTGTGTTTGCTTTGTTCGCCCTAAGTTGGCAGGGTACGCCCAGACGTGGGTCCCTTGCTCACTTTGCCACTGGATTCAAGCTAACCCGGCTGATGAGGGGTGTTACCCCGAAACCGGTCCCAGGATGCTTGTTTCCGGCCCAGGGAAGACCTGGTTTGGCAGTTCGGGCTGGACTATTCCCATGAGGAACGGGGTCAAGACTGATTTGCATATGGCTGGGTCTGAACTGGGGTGGCGAAGTGAGCTAAAGAACGATGATGGATTCAGCCCAAATCTATAACTGGGGGTGAGTGTCTGAAAAGTTTCAGCGCTCCGTCCAACATCTCCTTGTGTTTGCTTTGTTCGCCCTACGTTGGCAGAGTATGCCCAGACGTGGGTCCCTTGCTCACTTTGCCACTGGATTCAAACTAGCATGGCCTAGTGTTTGCTTTGTTTTTCTTCTTCCCCATATAAATGTTCTCAATAAGCTGGACATCTCATAAAATATTGGGACTGGGATACGAATGAGTATCATAGCAAACATATATTTAAGGTGAAGCATCACATTCACTTTAATCACTTGCACCTTCCCTAACATTAATAGAGAGCAGACTATCTATTCTGATCAGATTTATTTGTAGAGCTCAGATGGCCTAAATTAGCATCTGCCATATTGTTTAGGCATGTATTTATATGGATTCCTAGATATATGTTTATAAATATATGGATATTCGTTAGTTCTGCTTAACAAATGTGCATATCACTTATGGTTCTATTATTCTATGTTTAACATGTATATAGGTGACTGCATAAATAGGTAAATCTTTTATCATAATTATTTATCTACAAATCTACAATTGCTTCACTATTGAATTATAAATATATATATATATATATATTTTGTTTGAGTTTATTAAATACAACTTAAATCTACATATATTTCCTTCCTTAACCATTTATACCTTCCATGTACTTAGGTATCTTTATATTGACTACTTTACTTCTAATTCAGCATCTCCAATGCACTACCCTATTTCTCACCCTACACCTCTCTCAAATTATCCTCTACCTCCACTCTCTGATTCATCTCAAACCTTGTTCTACCACGCTCTCCAAAGCACTACCCTATTTCTCAACCTATACCTCTCTCAATATATCCTCTACCTCCACTCTCTGACTCATGCTAAACCCCTTTCTACTACTTTGATCCCCAAAATAACCCTTTCTAGACTCTTCCCTCCTCTAGCCCTCCTTGCATCATCTCATACCTATTTTACTATTCATATCTACCAAACAAGCCTTTCAAAACCCTTCCCTCTGACGCTTCCTCCTCCACCTCCCGTTTACTTATCCTAAACCACATCCTACTGCTATGAGCTCCATCCCTCCACAATCCTTTTCAATCAGCTAACAGACTAACCAGTCCACTGCTCAAATTAATTTCATATCTCCCTATCCTAATTCACCACTCATCCTTTTTTTTGGGTTCCGGAGAAGCGTGCAAAAAAAGTGCTTTGATGCCTTGTCAGGGGTAGTAAGCACTATATAAATGCAGCTGCAATTACAATTACAATTACAATATCGTAGGTTAGATGTTCTTCACGGAATGGATGGTCTCCTATTGCTGCGGCCGCTGTGTGTCTGGTAAGTGGTAATCAGGCTCGGACTGGCCTGAACGGCAATCAGGCAGTGCCCGAACGGCTGGTCTGACTAGTTAGTGTGTGGGCCTATTTTTTAATTGTTTGTAGGCCTGTTTTATGGTCTGCTGGGTCTGTTTTTACTGTTGATTTACTTGCTTTTAAAGCAAACATTACAGGTAGCAATCTCACCCCCATGCATTGGTGTCTGGTATTTAATGGCGGTGGGGGGCGGGAATGAAAAGAAAATTAAAACACTTACCTGTTGCCGCCACTGCCACTGCCTCTTGCTCCTCTTCGCCCGCTTCCAGGCCAGGAAGCACCCTGCTGCTCCCAGGCTCCCCATAGCCAATCACAACGCTGCTAATTTTGTAGTATTAAAAGTATGTACATCAACCCCTGGAGCTTTATTGTAGGAGAGGTCATCTATTACTTTATTTATTTTATCTTCCATTATGCCCTGGATTGTGCCTGATGTAAAGTCAATATCAGTATTTTGATTTTGGACAGAAACTCCTCCGCTTTAGATGAAGTGTTACGACGAGTAAAGAGCTTTATAGAAATCAGTGAACATATTGATAATATCTGTGGGTTGTGTAACTACAGAACCCTGTGCCTTTTTAATGCACTGGGATACAGCCGTGAGCCTCTTGTTGTCTCAATTGCATTGCCAGCAGTTGCCTTGCTTTCTCATCTTTTTCATAGTTCATTTGTTTAAGTAGGAATAGCGCTTTTTCCTTCCTCAAGTATAAAAGTTTTTACGGTCGTATTTCGCCCTAGGAAAGTGGTGAATTACTTCTCCGGAATGGGTAGATGTCCAATGTAAAATCAGCTGTTTTATGTTCTCCTTGTAATGCTTCCTTGATATGGTGAGCCAAGTGTCACATTATTTCCCCCTGGATGTCTGCCTTCCCCAAAACCCAAACCGTTTGGGTGGAGGGTACTGTGGGTCTGTTCTCCTCGAGGTATGTACGGAGGGTTGACATTAGCCTTTAAAAAAAAATCTTTTGGGAGTCTGTACCAGGACATTTTAAGTTTCCATTGCCCCGTGAGTGGCTTCACTAAGCTAAGTCTAACAAATCTGAAACGCGGTGTATTTTCATACACTGTTTACCAACAGGGTCGTGTTAGTTACTCAACTCAAAGAGATGCTGAGTTTAAATAGGTGCATGTGTGCAGGAGGTGAATGTGTGCTCCAGCTCCTTCTGATGAATCAACCTCCAGGGGTCCCAGAGAGACAAATCAGTCATGAGGTTATCTACTAAGCCCCTGTCAGCATGGTGTCTCACCAGAGGGTGATAAGATGTATCAAAGAAAGTATCTATTACCATGTTCCTGTTGCCCCTACGATGAGTAGTTTGGATCGAGCTTGGTGGTGTAGTTGTCTGGCTATGTCTCCAAAAGTTTAGTTGTGCGTACACTGATCCTAAAATTATTGAGTGAATTTGTATTGGGGCTTTGAAAAAATGAAATGTCCCCATAGATCTTGCCAGGTTTTATGAACTCTGAGAGGTAGACCGTGTCTTATCAAAATGGCCACCCTGCCCCTACAGTAAAATCTGAAATTAGAGCCTCGCTTATCATCTGGGGTACTTTTTCTGGCCTCGCATTCTTTTCCTACCCAATCACTCCTACGTTTCTGGCTCTCTGAATCTGATAAATGGGTTTTTGGATAAGTGAACTATCTGGTTTGAACATATTGAAATAGAGGCTAGAATTTTCTTTCAGTTTATAAAGTGGGCTAGCAGTTCACGTTGAATGAGGCTATTGATAGATTATGCAAAGTGTGAATTTCAAAACTAGTACTGGGTGTTATGTTGCTTTATTCCTTGGGGAGGTTCCATATGGGGCATTGTGATAACATGTGCGAGAGTTGAGTGGTCTGGTTGAGTCTCGGGTGCGTCAGAAGCAAGTAGGTCTTACGACATTTGTAGTTGTATGATGACTGGGTAGTTACAGTCTACCCTAGCAGGATATATGTGTCCCTGTTTTGAAGGGGTGTGAGCTTTGGGTAGTGGGCTAGGGTTGGGTCTATCCTTTAGTTGCCCAAGTAGTTGCCCAGGAACATTGCTCAGTGCTATAGTGAGAGTATGTGAGGGTTCATGTGAGCAGATTTATTCCTGAGACTCAAGCAGGCGGTATGTTGATGTGGTGAGAGGTAGGGAGGTGATAGGTGAGTGTTACATCATTGTCTGATATAATTTCATTAGGGTCCTGGAGATGCAGGTCATTAAAACGTTCTGCTAAAGCTATTGAGGTCCTAGCATATTAGTTTAAGCTGTTTACAGAGAGCTAGGTAGCTTCTTAAAATCTGGCTTGTGTGACTTCAGAATTAAGACCAGGTTATAGTTGCATGTCACCCCCATCCCTTATAAATGAATGAAACAGTAAGAGTCTAAGGTATTACAGCGGATGCAGATTGTAGCACCTTGTCTGTGAAATGGGGTTGTACAAGGTCCCTCATAAGGATTTCATTGACAATCTCGACTTGTCCCCCATTGAATGGTGTTGCGTTAGATGTTTGAGTTTTGGCCTTGTAGACCACTGTCTGGTAACAGTCTTTCTCTTTCCTCCATTTGTGGTTCTCTTTTTAGGCTGGGTTAGTTGGAGTCCTCATGTCTCTGGGTTGTATCCATTTCGGCTTCGCCAAGAGAGTCCAAAGGACCTTGTAGTTGACCAGGGTCCTCATATTCCGTAATTGTGCTTTTGTGAGTTATTAACATGCTCTCAGCCCCAATAGACCTTAGTGAAAGCCCCATTTCTTCAGTTGGGGTCTCAATGGCAGTAATCAATTAAGGCACTGAACAGTTTCGAAAACGAAATCGTGAGTGATGGTGATGTGTTGGTCCCCATACATGAAGATGCCAAGGAGTTTAGCACTATTTTCAGATATTGATTATTAAAAATATGCATTTTAGTTTAAAATTACATAAAATAGTCGATGTTATTCCTTATGCCAACGATGCTGCACACGAAATCTTTTTGCCCCAGACGAGTCATCGGGATTGCATAGGAAGTGAGACCCCACCCAACAAAAGTGGAGAGAGAGTAAAAGTATGAATTCTATACCAGCCATGGAGGCATAGAAACGAAAAGCGAGTTGGCAATATATGCAAAAGGATATTAAATATGCCGGTAGGGTTGTCTAGAACAAATATTAAAATAAAGAATGTCAATTAAATGAAGCAGTGTGCAACAAAACCGCCAGGGCAGACTGTGAGAAATTTTCTTTGCGACAATTAAAGGTTTTATATACTATGATTATCTAATTAAGATTTAGGATTCCTCCCATGCTCTCCATTTAATCTTGAATGCATTTTTACGGTGTTCTTCATGCAAATACATCTGTCGCCAAATTTAGCCATCCTTTTAAAAAGAAAGAAATCTCTTCAACACTTTCAATCTGGGCATTTTTAGGGCCTGCCTGTCCCTAACGCACTCCATTTGTAGTAAATCAAGCATAGGAGCATTTGAAACATTTATATAAAGTGCAGTCAGTTACTCTGCAAATGATGCGTGCTACTTTTAGCAATCACTATAGCAACAACCAAGTAATTACCTTTAAATAGCAAAAAGGTGTCTTCATTGAATTCATTTGAAGCACCTTCATTGAATTAAGCAGGCTTTAAGAAAACTTTCACAATTTGCATTTCTCTGCTGTCTGCTGCAGGTCGTCATAACTGTTCTTTGTGCATTTCTGTCCGAGCAATATAAATATACTGCAAACAAGTTTACAAAAACTAATTTCTCCAACTTTTAAAACTGGTCTGAAGGACTACATTGATTGGCTGTTTGACTGTGCTAATTCCATTCGATTTTTGTGCTTGAGGAGTTTTACATTTTTTCTCTAAATTCATTGAAAAACAAAACTGACTCATAGGTTTTCACTCAACACAAGGAAGTAGACAGGGAAGATGGTAAGTCAACTTCCTAATGATTAGCAATATCCCAGATGCTGTTTCTATTCTAACTTATTTTTTCTGGGTACAAGACAGATTATGGAGAGGCTAAATGACCCAAAATTCTGAAAATAAGCAGGGCATGTCAGAGAGGGCTGCACTTTAATTTGTCTTTACAAAAAAACAAAAAAAAAGTAAAATAAATAGTAATGTGAGAAAGTGGTTTTTCGATTGAGGGGATGAGAACTCTTCTCAAGCAGGAACCACAGTCCCTATCACGGTGAACGACAAAAGTCATTAAATTAATGTATGCTTAACCCTCTGGTAGCTTGGCACAAAAACAGTCAGGCTTAACTTATAGGAACCGTGTTAAGTATTTCTGCAGCACAAAAACAGTAATAAAGTGAAAACACAACACAAGGGATATTCCACACCAGTTTAGAACAATAAAGTAAAATGTAATAAAAAACATGAGACCAAAACAGTAAAAATACAAGCAGTAGAACTGTAGATGTGCAAATGTAAAGGTTTAAGTAAAAATAGCTCAAAAAAATAGATAGCGCTGTGGGTATCTGGTTGCACTAGACCTGGACAATATCACAAGTTTAGGCCATCCACAATAGAGATACAGGGACCAGTTTAGTCCCACTGAAAAAGTTACCTCTCAAAGTCCAGGACGCAGAGTTCAAAACTTCAGGATTTCACAAAAGGAACTCAGCTGATGTCTGCCAAGTGTCCAGGACCTGGGGAGGAACATCTTGGGGGATCAGAAACTCACTCCAGCAGAGGCCAGCAGAGTTCAGACAGGAACTTTTACAGGTCTCTGATGGTAGGTGGAAGTTCAGGCAGTGGTTCATGTACGCTGGTCCTTGGTCATGGAGGGATTTGTAAGCGTGCATCAATATCTTGAATTGCCATCTTTTCTGGACGGGGAGCCAGTGGAGGTGCCTAAGGTGAGGGGTGATGTGGGTCCATTTGGGCAGGTTGAGGATGAGTCTGTCCACTGAGTTCTGTATTGTCTGTAGTATTCTCATGAGTTTGGTGTTGGTTCCTGCGTACAGTGCGTTGCCGTGCATTATTCCAAATTCCTATACAACTTTTTCTGGGTAGAATTATCACATTGGACAACTGATAAAAAAGGGTGGTAAATTTTTGAGGATGAGCGAGTATCAAAAGGCATTTGAAAGCATTAAGGAGGACACATGCACAGCTCCAGCTTTGCAGGGGTTTGACCCTATATATAGAAGTTTTATCACTACAGATGCTAGTGGTAAAGGACTTGGGGCAGCCTGTCTCCATTGCATCAGAATTAGGGCTAGTGATTAGGGCTTGAGTGACGGTGTTTCTCGTGCCAGTAGGGAGCCATTTGAAGATTCTTCAGAGCATGCATAAAGTGTGGAAGCAGGCGGAGGAGACTGCATTGATCTGTTTTTTCATGGTGAGTTTGCTATCTAGGATGATGCTGAGGTTGTGGGCATTGTCTGTTGGTCTCTGAGTGGGTCAGAGTTTGGCAGGCCACCAGGTGTCATTCCAAGGGGAGGCGCTGTTGCCAAAGATCAGCACTTCGGTCTTGTCAGTGCTGAGCTTCAGACAGTTGGCCTTCATCCAGTCGTCGACCTTCATCATTCAGTTGTGGAAGTTGGTCTTTGTGGTGGTGGGGTCTGTTGAGAGCGACAGGATGAACTGGGTATCATCTGCGTAAGATATGATGTTGAGATCATGGGTTCTGACATTGACGGCTAGAGATGTCATGTAGGTGTTGAAGAGGGTGGGGCTGAGGGATGAACCTTGAGGGGTGCCACAGACGGAACTCTTGGGTTCCATCCGAAGTGAAGAGTGGTATTCGGATTCTTTGATTTGGTCCCGTGAGGAACGATGCTATCCATCTGAGTGCATCTCCCTGGATTCTGATGTGGTGCAGTCTCTTGATGAGTGTGTGGTGGGATATGATATCAAACACTGCAAAGAGGTCGAGAAGGATCAAGGCCACCGACTCTCCCCTGTCGAGTAGGGTGTGTCTGTCATCAGTGGTGGTGATCAGTGCAGTCTCTGTGCTGTGGTTGGTGTGGAAACTAGGGGTGGGGGATGAACTCTGCTCCGCCGGCGGAGTTTGCAGAGTTTTGTCCGCTCCGCGTAGAACACAGAGTTCCAAAAAACTCCACGAAGTGGCACAGAGCAGCGTCTTTCCTCTTGCATGACTTGCCAACATTAAACTGGTGAGCGTGAGCGAGCAAAATCTTATGCTAGACCAACTCCAGGAGAGATTTCTCAACGCGGGAGGTGTGGCAGGTCGCTACTGCTCACATTGAGAAATCTGCCACTCTCGTTGAGGAAGCTGCTTCTCAAGCAGAATATCTACTCTTGCAGCAGAAAGAAGCAGTGCCCTTTTGTGCTGCACATATTGCCATTTGTGCTGATTTTGCAGCGTGGGACAACTCAAGGCGCTAAAAATCAGTGCGAGCATCACAACTTACTGCACTCCGCCACTTGCGGAACTCCACGGAGCGCAGCAGTTTTTTCTGTACTTCGTGAAATTCCGTGTAGTAAAACTCCGCAAATTCCACCCATGCCTAGCGGAAACCATATTGGGAAGCATCTAGCAGGTTCTTTCTCTCCCGGTGTTAAGTGAGCGGCTGGTTGATGGCCCTCTTGAGGACTTTGGCGGGAGAAGGGAGCAGCGAGATGGGGCAGTAGTTCTGAAGTTCATTTGGGTCGGCAGAGGGTTTCTTGAAGAGCGGTCTGACTTCTGTGTATTTCCATGTGTCAGGAAAGGTGGCTGTGGTGATAGATGTATTGAGGATGGTGGTGACTTAACGGCTGATGTCCTTACTTCCTAGGTTGAAGAGGCGGTGGGGACAGGGGTCCACAGGTGCTTCCAAGTGGATGGAGTTCATCATGGCTGTGGTGTTCTGTGTGGTGATCTGTTCCCATACAGTGAGTGGCTGGTTGGGGTAGGCAATTGTTGGAGTGAGAAGGCTGAGTATATCAGTGGGCGTGGCTCGATTTTTCAGTAGATGGTGTATATCTTGTTGTGGACAAGGTGCTCTTGAGTGTTGCAGAGTTCCTGTGATGGAGGGATCATGTTCTTGACGGCCGTTGGGCAGGAGAACTCTCTGACAATGCTGAAGAGTTCATTGTTGTGGTTGGTGCTTGCCTCAATGCTGTCTGCTAGGGCATCTTTTTTGTGTCTTTGAGTCATTTGTGGTGTTTTTTGAGGGCTGACTTGAAGGTGGCTCGGTTTGTGGTGTCTCTGCTGGTGCGCCATCTTCTCTCCAGTTGTTTACAGCAGCATTTCATTGTCCAGAGGTCTGATGTGTTAATTCTGGCTTGTTTCGAGGATCTACGGGTCTTGGCAGGTTTGATGGGATCAACTAGGTCAGCGGTGTTGGTGATCCAGGTGGTGAAGTTCTGGACTGCTTGTTCTAAGTTGATTGCGGGGTCGGGCCGGGTGGTGTTGAGAGTGTCTATCCATTACGGTCTGTGTCACTTTGTTCCAGCTGTGGAAGGGAGCATTGGGGGGACTGGTGGCATTGCTCAGTGATCCTGCGATGGTGAAGTGGATGATGGAGTGGTCGGTCCAGGAGAGTTCTGTGGCATGGCAGTGTTTGACTCTGTCACTGGACATGAAGATCAGGACCAGAGTGTGTCCTGCTCTGTGTGTAGGGTCTGTGACCAGCTGGGTGAGGTCAATGTTTTCCATGCGTTCCAGGAGGTTGGCAGAGTTTGTGTCTGTGAGTTCGTCCAGGTGGAAATTGAGATCTCTGAGGAAGATGTAGTGCATGTGCTCGATGGGAAATGGGGTGATGAAGTCTGTGATGGCATCGCAGAGGCTGGTGTGTGGTCCAAGGGGTCTGTAAGCAAGGGTACCTTTGATGTATGTTCTGTCGTCACTGTAGAGCTGGAAATTGAGGTGTTCCATTATCAGTGTGGTGTCGTCTTTGGTGTCGGTGCAGCTGATTGTTTCTTTGTGGATGATGGCAATGTCTCCTCCGTGTTTGTTGGTGCACTCCCAGTGTGTCATCTTGTATCTGTTGGGTGTTGCGTTGGCAATGACGGGGGTGGAGGAATGGTTTGATCCAGGTCTCTGTGATGAAGGTCATGTCGGGGGCTAGGGTGGAGATGGTGTCCCAGACTTTGGTGGAGTGATTGCTGAGAGATCAGGCGTTAAGCATGAGACATTGGTGTGGATCCGGGGCAGTCTCAGTCAGCGGAGTGGCGCGGGTTGCTGTAAGGGAGGTAGGTCCTGGGTTGCAGATGAAGAAACAGTGGTTGCAGGTGAATGGTCCTGCTGTAGAACAGGGAGTTATGAGGCAGCAGCTATTTTGGCATCCAGGGTCCAGGGCTCAGAGTTCTGCAGAGGAGTATCTGTGGGTGGCTGGAGGGCCAGGGTTCCTGGTGCTGGATGTGTTCAAGGCATGGACAGGCTCAGATGGGCTTGCCTTTGGTGTTCCTTCAAGGTGCCGACTGCACACATCCACTGTGTGGCCTTGCTGCAGCATCCATTAAGTAGGTCCTGGAAGGGAAGGAGGGCTGGGAAGTGGGAGGGGGCAGGAAAGCGGCGGTAAGAGCAGGTGGCGAAGGGAGAGATAAACAAAGTATAAGGCACAAACAGAGTCAATGCCCAAACAATGAGGAATCAGGACAAGCCATAAAAAAGTCACAAAACAATTACAACCTGAAAGCACAATGAGGTACCATGCACAGCAAAATCCAGGTAGAGGCACTAGTGCTGAGGGCAGTAAGGGGGAGCAAGCACATGGGCCTGCTTAATAGGGCCTCACAGGGGCTACAATTCAGTAGGTCCAGGGAGGGGGAGGAAAGCGACAGGCAGCAGGGGGTGGCAAGAAAGTGGAACTCAGTCAACCATAGAATATTACTGAGACGGCTTGCTGACCTTGGGCTGGAAGGTCTGGCCTTTAAATGGTTTCAGTCTTACCTGGAAAACAGACAACAAGCTGTGGCCCTCCCCCCTTTTCGTTCTGAATTCAGAATGGTCCAGCATGGGGTTCCTCAAGGTTCGTCTATCAGCCCGATCCTTTTTAATATCTATTTGAGACCAATGATTACCATTATTAAATCATACAACATCAAGCTGGTGAATTATGAAGATGACACGCAGCTTATCCTGTCTCTAGAAGGCAGAGAGTCCACATCACTCAGTAGCTTCCATGAATGCATGCAGAAGACTGCTAGATGGCTATCGGACAACTCTCTGCAGTTTAATGGTGGGAAAACAGAAAATTTACACTGCACTGTGAAGAAAATCCCTCGTCCGCTTCCAGACAACTTTTGGCCCATTCAGGCAGATAGGCCTCCCATACCAGCGGTAGCAGTGCGCAATTTGGGGGTAGTTTTTGACGACAAGCTGAGCCTGGAGAAACATGTGAATAAGACAGTTGGGACTTGTTTTTCACTCATAAAGGCTCTGCGGAAAATTCTCCCCATGCTCCCTCTGGCTGCTAGGGCTCTAGTAGTTAGAAGTGTTATTTTAAGCCGGCTGGACTACTGTAATGCCCTGCTCCTCGGTTCAGCCAACTTCCTTATTCTGAAATTACAAAGAATACAGACAATTGCTGCTAAGTTGGCTTTAAAGAGGACCCGAGGCGATTCTGAATCTGCGGCTCTTAGTGATCTTCACTGGCTCCCTCTAGTTCAGAGAATCCAGTTTAAATCACTATGTATTGGTTTTAAGGCCCTTTCTGGACTTGGACTGCTGCCATTGCAGAACAAGTTTGCCTGGCATGCCCCATCACGAAATCTTCGTTCTTCCGCTTCCCACTTGGTCTGTACCGCCAGAATAAGAACCTCTAAGTTTGGGGGGAGAGCCTTCAGCTGGGCGGCTGCCCGTCTGTGGAACAATCTTCCGCCTGATATCAGACAAATAGGCGAATACCTACAGTTTAGGAAAAAACGTATCTCTTCCCTAGGAGGTAGTGCAGGCTGTACATCCGGTGGGTAAATATGTGCTTGTAGAGGAACTGCTGTCAGTCAGCGCCAGGATACCCGTGGGGTGATAGTGCGCCTTCGAAATATTTATTACATTAAATTACATTACAGTGGGAAGAGCCGGTGGTGAGTAGAGAGATACATAAAGTATAAGGCAGAGATAAGCAAAGTATAAGGCTCAAACAGGGGCATAAAGAGAGTCAAAGCCCAAACAATGAGGAAGCAGGACAAACCATAAAAACTTGTGGTTTAATTACAATCTGAAAGCACAATGAGGTACCAGGCACAGCAAAACCCAGGAAGAGGCGCTAGTACAGAGGGCAGCGAAGGAAAGCTGGCACATAGGCCTGCTTAATAGGGGGATGCTGCAGTTTCCATTAAGAAGGTCCTGGGAGGGGGAGCAGCGCTGGGAAGCGGGAAGCAGGAGGTTGAGGCAGGCAGCAGGAAAGCAGCAGGAGGCAGGAAGAGCGGGCGGTGAGGAGAGAAATAAACAAAGTATAAGACCGAGATAAACAATGTATAAGGCACAAACAGAGGCACAATCAGAGTCAATGCCCAAACAATGGGGAATCAGGACAACCCATAAAAAAAGGCACAATACAATTACAATCTGGTAGCACAATGAGGTACCAAGCACAGCAAAATCCAGGAAGAGGCACTAATGCTGAGGGCAGAGAAGGGAAGGTGGCACAAGGACCTGCTCAATGGGGTCATGCTGCGACCTCCATTAAGTAGGTCCTGAGAGGGGCAGGAGTGCTTGGAGGCGGGAAGCAGAAAGTAGCGGGAAAGTGGCAGGAGGTAAGAAGAGTGGCCGGCATGAGCAGTGATAAACAAAGTATAAGGCAGAGATAAACAAAATATAAGGCACAAGCAAAGGCAAAAACAGAGTCCATGCCCAACCAATGAGGAATCAGGACAAACCATAAGAAAAGACACAAAACAATTACAATCTGAAAGCACAACAAGATACCAGGCACACCAAATCCCAGGAAGAGGCACTGGTGCTGATGGCAGTGAGGGGGAGCTGGCACAAAGGCCTGCACCTTGTCTTGTGACCCAGGATATAGGCTGCAGACAGCAAATAGTTAGGACAAGAAAAAGCCAAATTTCTGGCAGTTTTAGAATTGTAAACTAAAATGTAACTTTACCATTAAAGATGGTTTTAGATTATAATTCATTTAAGTGTATACATGACATTCCTACCTGCTCCCAATCAAACCTTATTAATTATTAAATGTAATAGGGTAACCCAATGTCATTCCATGGGATAGGTAGGACTTACAGTAGTGAAAAATGTTTTTATTTCACTATCAGGTCATGTAAAACTTTAGAAGTACATTTCCAACTTTTTACATACACTGCAACCTGCCCGAAAGGCTGTTTAAGGCCTACACCAGGGGTGACATATGTATTAAAAAGGAAGGTTACAAATGGAAGGTTTGGGCCTAGTGAAAAAGTTTATTTGCCAGGTCAGCATGACAGTTTGAAACCTCACTACAGGCAACAATGGGAAGCCTGAGACATGTTTACAAAGGCTATTTGGGTGTGTGGCAAAATACGTGCTGCAGGCCGACTAGTTACATTTAATTTACAGACACTAACTACATGTTGTACCACTTTGCTAGGGACTTATAAGAAAATAAATGTGCTACATGGGTTTAAGCCAGTTTTACCATGTTTAGGAGAGTGGGAAGAAGCACTTTAGCAGTGGTAATCTGCACAGAGTCCTAATGCCAACAAAAATGAAATTCAGAAACAGGAGGGATGAAGGGAAAAAGTTTGGGGATGATGCTGCAGAGAAGGCCAAGTCTAATAATTAGGCAAACATCCAAGAAGCTGACAATGCCCCGTCTTCAGTAAAATCAACAGAAAAGCATAAACTGGAATTGATTAAACAAATAAACAAATTACTACTTCAAAAACCTACAAAATTTAAACACACAAAAGCCAAGCACTACACAACAATATACCAAAAATCAACAACTAACAGCCACAGTGTAACTACGTGAAACTATGTTTCTAGAGTCATTGAAAACACAATTGGTGTACCACAAGCATCTGTCTGCAGTACAATATGGTAAAACATTGATGCACTCAAAGTCAAGATGGCCTCCTACATTTCCCTACCATACAGAGGTTTTGAGAATTCTAAGCTCAGTATGCCCTGCATGTTCCCTGGCACAGTCCCTAGTTTGATCCGTCCCTGTTGTGGGGTAAAGTTTTTATCAGGAGAAAGTTGGAAACACTGGGTGATAGGAATTATGTTAACCCCCACAGATTCCAGGAACCTGATGACTGGACAGCCCACCCCCATACCTTTTTCTAAAAAACAGAAATATACATCATTGGCGTCTAATGTGCTTACTTCCCCCTGCATGCAGATTCATGGCAAACCCTCCAATCTGCCATCCTGCTGAGGTAAAAACAAGTTGGGTCCATTCTAGAGTGGGGTGGTATGGCCCGATACCTAGCATACCCCATCACTATTTTGCATGTTAAAAAAAAAAACCTGCTTTCCATCCTCAGGGGCAGATTGGGGACAAACCTCACAATCTGCCCCTGGGGGGCAGAATAACTGATTTGTCCTTGGCGAGGGGCTCTAGTGCTTGCCTAAGGGACCACTCTTCCTCACAGAAATAAGAAATTCCTGGTGTTTACTGGTCTTTTCACCCCTAGGTGCAGATTTTGGAAAAAAATGATCTTCCTTCCGGGGGGCAGAAAGACTTCATGTACCTTCTGGGGTGGATGGAGTCATGGCCCGATTGGGGGGGGGGTTGGGAGGGGCACAAAGACTGCATTGCCCTTGGAGGGGGAAAGTGGAACATGCTGAAGGGACTATTCCCCCCCAGAAATGAGAAATTCCTGGTGTCTAGTGGGCTTTTTAGTCCCTGGGGGCATTTTGGTGTACCCCATAGGGCAGAAATAGTTTTTGTCTATGGTAGCAGGGGGGGGGAGGGGGGAATGGCCCTTCACCAAGGAGAACTCCACCGTACCAGAAAGAATAAATCCCTGTTCTCTAGTTGGCTTTGTACCCCTCCAGGAGGAGGCAGATTGGAAATATCAACCTATCAGCCCGTGGTGGGCAAGAAGGTCTGTATGCCGGGGGTCATGGCTACTGTCATCCCCTCTTTTTCCTGCCATACAGAAAACCCCGGTATCTAGTAGGCTTCCTACCCCCCGTGGGGGGCAGATTAGGGGAAAAACCCTCAACCTGCCAACCCAGAGGGAAGAAAGACTGTATTGACAATGTTTGTGGGGAGCACTATGCCTTGCCCAAAGGGCTACTACCACTAGAAATAACTACTCGCTTGTGCCTAGTGAGTGGATACCAGCTTGGGGATTGCTGTCTGGGTGTGATCTTCAAGCAAGGATCCTCTCAGGAGAGACAACACTAGAAATGGGACATCAGTGCTTTGGGGGCAGAATTGTGCCCCCTAGCACAGATCAATAGTGAAAGTAAACTGCCCAGCTTGTGCAGTCTATATTCACTTTGTTTTGCTGTGACATCAGCGTGTTGTGATTTCTGGTTTTACAGCAAAACAAATACAAATCAAACCTTGGATGTGAGGGAGGCTCCTTTCTTGCATTCAGACTTAGATGTTTTAAAAGAAAATGCTTCTTGTGTTTTAACCAGCAGCATTTTCTTTTCTTGTGCAGTCTTTCAGCTGTTTCGGACGGCTGCTCTGTAAAGTTAATGCAGTAATCAGGAATAGGTCGAGCGCTGAGGTTAAAATGAAAGAATGCTTTATATGTGTTGGACATGGCCCTTTTTGCAGGGTTGTTCCCAAACATTTTGCCTTCCTCCTGTGTTTTTTTCTGACCTGTTTTTGTTGGTTTTATGACTCTGGGAACTTTACCACTGCTAATCAGTGCTAAAGTGCATGTGCTCTCTCTTCTAAACTTGGTAAGACTGGTCTACACGTGTTTGGCATATTTAATTTACATGTAAGTCCCGTGTACTGTGGTATGCCATATACCCAGGGCCTGTTAGTTAAATTCTACTAGTGGGCCTGCAGCACTGCTTATGCCACCCACAGAAGCAGCCTTTCAAGCCTGTCTCAGGCCTCTGCCACTACAGGGCCTGCATGCACAGTTTACTGCCACATTGACTTGGCATTTAAAGTTACTTGCCAAGACTGAAACTCCCCTTTTTCTACATATAGGTCACCCCTAAGGTAGGCCCTATGTAGCCCTATGGGCAGGGTGCTGTGTAGGTAAAAGGTAGGACATGTTCCTTTATTGTGTGATGTCCTGGTAGTGATAGACAGCCTATTTGGTTTTACACTGCTGTGAGGCCTTCTTCTCTAATAGGTTTGCATTGCAAATTCCCTGATATGTTTTTCAGTGTTAAGTATTTCTGAACTAAAATGAGTAGCATTGCCATGTTTGATATGTTTGGAATAGAGGTGATTATTCCTGTTTATTGGTGAAGGTGGATTTTTCATTACTATTTTAGAAATGCCATTTTTAGAAAGGGGGCATTTCTCTGTGCTTATGACTCTTTGGGCCTGATTATGATGTTGGGCGGATCGCCACCAAAAGGCCATTGGTGGTGGTCCACCCCACATTGGAGGCTTCAGTCCGACTGCCGCATAATGATGCAGTCGGTCAGAGTGCAGCGGACAGAGGGACCAACCAACACCTCTGACAGGCTCAAGGAGACCTGATTGTTGCTTTTAAAAAGGAGGGCCCCACGAAGGCCCCTTCTACTGGCAACAGGCATATCTGTTTAAACATGAAGGTTGTCGGGGCGTGGCCAATCCGTCGACCAAAATGGCCACACGGCACTGAAGCTCCGAGAATGGAGGCCACACTGCAACAGGAACGGCATGACTCGGGCTCTCCTCCTCCGGGTATACACCGGAGATTGTGGGGAGAGACGCGGCTGCGGAGCTGGGGCGCAAGAAATACTCGCGGTCGTCCCGGCTGCCTCTTAATCTACCGTGGTGAGCGTGGGCGGTATCGGCCGGAGGCCCGACCCGCCTCGGAGGCCCCGTGGTGAGAGGGTCCACGGGCGAGCCTGAGGCCGGAGCAGCGGCGCTACGTCGGGCCCCCCGCCTGCCTGCCTCACTTTGGGGAAACCAGCATGAGACCGCTGCGCCGAGGAGCGGTTGTAGACGCATGGGCGTGCTGCTACGCAACACCGTGGACTGGGTGAATGCTGGGGTTGGGATCATGTAGGCCGGGGCCCGGTGACTCAAATTGGTGTGTGTACTGGATCGAGTGCGACTTGGGGCCTTGACCGCCTTTCCCTTCCCCCCGTCGCCGCTTCCCAACATGCCGATGGCCGAACTTCCTGACAATCCTGCCGGCGTGGGGGGCTCCATTGCGACCAAGGCACCCCTAAGGCTCAATATTTGATCGGCGGGATTACGAACTGCCGCCATAATACCACAGCGCCACCTCTGCAGCAAACTTGGGGGCCCAGCCACGTGTATGCACTGCTGCAACTTCCATGGTCCCTACACACATGGGGGTACTGAAGACCGGTTGCCTGCTGAACGTGTCCAGCCCTTATAGCTAGGGACACCCCCCCCATGTATATGGTGGTGTCGTGCTTAGATCTGGAGAGCTACCGGAGGAGTTGGGGGAGCCATCGCATCCTCGGGAGGCCGACAACTCCCCGTTAACATTTAGCGTGTTATTGCAGGGGGGCCCCCCTCATTGATCCTCCCGCAGCAGCGAACGAAGCCCTAGATCCCGGGCTAGTCAATAACTGAGGGGTGCGCACCTGGCACTACCCCCTGATCCCAGTTCCAACCATTGCATCAGATATCCACCGTCAGTAATCACTTCATGGTAGGGGGGTGCGACGCCCAAAGATAACCTTCCTCTCTGACTCTGAGTGGGAGAGACATCATCCCCCTTCCTAACGTCTAAGTGTGGTGGAGGACCCCTGATTTTCTTTTTCGGAAGTTACGGGTTCTGGGGAAACATACCCCCCCACTTGCAGAGCTGACATGGGTCGTACGGACCCTAAACAACGAAAGATAACTTTCGAAAAACCGGGCACAGCTGCCGAACAAGGCCCTGACAGAGGAGATGGGTTGGAACATGACGATCAACCACATGGAGCAGATGGCACTGCAGCTATCATGGCGGAACTCCGAGCGGGGTTCCACGAGATAGACTCGAGATTTGACTCCTTGACCTCCCCACTCGATCGAATGGGGGAACTGTTGGAGAATCACGGCACTAGACTGGACGAGGCCGAAAAACGTATCTCCTCGCACGAGGATCTATCCACTGATACAATGCGCCATCTGGAACGTGTGGAGCGCCTATTAAAATCCGTAGCGATAAAGAATGAAGACTTGGAGGCGAGATCAAGGAGGAACAACGTCCGCATAATGGGCCTAGCGGAATCTACCAACATGGGGCGGCCTGAACCATTTGTTGAGTCCTTATTAGCAGATATATTTGGGGCTTCTCCAAGGCCTTTATTGTGGAAAGAGCTCACAGGTCACTTGGCCTGCGCCCCCCCCCGGGCGCTCCCCCGCGGCCCATTATCGCCTGCATCCTCAATTACAGGGATCGCGACACAGTCCTCCGTCTGGCCCGGGAAAATGCTCCGTTGCAATACCAAGGCGCTACCCTCTCCTTCTCCCCGGACCACACCATGGCAGTTCAGGAAGCCCGCCAAAAATTTGTTGATGCAAAGATTGAGCTCCACAAGATGGGCCTGAAATATGCTATGCTTTACCCAGCGATACTCTGAGTAATGGTGGACAATAAAGCTCGCTTTTTTGAGACTGCTGCAGATGCCCTGACCTTCTGTAAACAACATCAAGCTGCGGCCCGTAGAAACCCAGTCCACTCCTCTGGGCACTCCTCTCTGGACAGACAACTTGCGGCAAGCGCTAAACTATTTACCGCGGAATAACAACCATCGCAAATAAAGTGGGCCTGGCCCTATTTAATCGGTTCAGTAAGATGATAAATACTAAGGATTGAGCCACAATTGAGTTTTATACAGTTGTATACATTCCTGTATCAATACTTTGCACACTGTTTAACTTTACATGATGGGCATCGATCATCCGGGACGTTGCCCGCCTCCAACGGATGACTCCGACTAGTTTGTTTGGGGATTCCTGTTTTCGTTTGGGAGGGGGAGGATGGATATTCACCGGACTTTTGAGCCCAGGTGTGGGAGGGGGGTGGGGATGGGTACTTTTGCCCCAGATGCTGTTCTTTGCATTTTCATTTTACTGGTTTTTAAGGATCCTGATGTATTTTCCCCTATGTGTCCTTCCCTCTCCACAATTGAGTTGTAAGCTTATGTCTCATGGACATGTACGTGCACATACACACCCTCTGTGGCCATGGCACTAAACCCAGCTGCGGAAACGAACCTCATCACTTGGAATGTACGAGGGCTTAACAACCCTAGGAAGTGTAAACTTGTACTTGCCTACCTTCGGAGACATAATGTTAAGATAGCGTTTCTACAGGAAACTCATCTTCCCCTGCAGACAACCCCCCTATTCGCTTCCTCATGGGGACCACATAGATTCTTTGTTAGCTACAGCACTTACTCCTGCGGGGTGTGTATTTTAATTCATCATACCCTCCCCTTTACACTCAAAGACACGGTGACTGACGTACAAGGGCGATACCTACTGGTGGTGGGGACTCTGATGGGTAGGACAGTAGCATTTCTTAATATTTACGCCCCTAATGTGTACGACCCCGCTTTTTTCAGCTCTCTCCATACATTACTGCATAGATACGAATATGACACACTTTTCCTCGGGGGGGACCTGAACATATGGTTAGACCCTCAGCATGACTCTTTGAATCCACTCCCTGGTACCAAACCCCACGCCAACCGGGAACTGACGGATCTCATCCGTTCTCGAACTCTACATGATATCTGGCGCACACACCACCCAACAACACCAGGATATACCTTTCACTCGACACCACACTCCACCCAGGCATGTATAGACTACTGGTTCACCGATGCGCTGGGGTGTCAATGGACGAAAGGCGTGGATACACTGCCGCGTACACTATCAGACCACGCACCAGTACTTCTTCATTTAAATATACCGTGTAATGTGGGATCGAAGCAGAGATGGTCGTTTCCAGCCAAAGCCTTGTTGGATGCCTTGTTTAAATCCGAATTACAAGAGGCCATTGAGGAATACTTCACTTTAAACACTGGCTCTGTAGCTAAATATGCCACGTTATGGGATGCCTTCAAGGCGTATATCCGGGGTATATGTATATCCAAACAGGCGGGAGTCTTGCATTCCGTATGGGGTAGTATTGCTCGGGTGGAGGCAGCATTGTCGTTATTAGACGCATCACCACAAACCCCTGATACTCAGGATAGACGTAGCGCGCTTCTACTTGAATTTAACGAGCATGCAGATAGGGAGGGCACTCTACTGGGTAAGCTTCACACTGCACGGCGGTACAGCGAGGGAGAGCGCCCAGGGAAAACCCAAACACGATTGGTGAGACCCCCCGAGGGGCTGGGCACATAGCAGCAATAAAAACAGCGGACGATTCCATGGCTACTGAGGACGCGGACATCATATCTGAGCTGGTCGCATATTACAGATCCTTGTATGCTACTAAACTTCCCAAAGATTTTACACAACACCTAACATACCTACAGGAAATTGCAATGGTATGGCTCACAATTGGTCAAGCTGAATTCCTCAGTGACCCCTTCACAGTGGAGGAGATCACTTTGGCAATAGATGCCCTGAGTGGAGCGAAGGCACCAGGCCTGGATGGGCTGTCAGGAGTATTTTATAAAACATTTAAGGTAATCCTGGCACCTTAGCTACTCGAGGTTTATGCAGAGGCCTTAGAGGATGGCGTACTCCCCCCTCCATGAGGGAGGCAACTATCTCTCTGTTGCTGAAACCCGACAAGGAACCCACTAGCTGCGCCTCGTATAGGCCCATATGCTTGATAAGTTTTGACAACAAAATTCTGGCAAAAATGCTATCCACCAGATTATCTTTACTCCTAGATCAGATACTCTCACCAGTACAATCTGGTTTTATTCCACATAGGTCCACTGCCCTGAACCTTCGAACGGTCTTCTCCATCATTAATAGAATTGAGCCAAGTGTCCCCGCCGCGATAGTGCTCCTCAATGCGGAGAAAGCTTTAGACTCTTTGAAGTGGCCATTTCTTGGCGCTACACTTCGCAAATTAGGTCTCCCAGCAAATTTTATTGCACTAATTGCACTATTGTATTCGACACCTACGGCTCGGATTCGTGTGAATGGCTCCCTATCGCCCCCAATTCCTATTTCGAGAGGGACCCGTCAGGGTTGTCCCTTATCCCCGCTACTCTTCATAATAGCCATGGACCCCCTAGTTTGACACTTACAGGAAAAGCACATGTTCCGTGGTCTCCAATTTCACTCAGGACCTCTATTAATGTCCATATATGCAGACGGCATACTGCTGTTTTTTAGACACCCCAACACTAATCTGCAGCCTATAATTGATGAAGTTAACCGCTTTGGGGCCATGTCCGGGTT
The DNA here is from genome assembly GCA_963921515.1 of Calotriton arnoldi. Lineage (NCBI taxonomy): Eukaryota > Metazoa > Chordata > Amphibia > Caudata > Salamandridae > Calotriton > Calotriton arnoldi. The sequence continues at coordinate 44,752 of CAWUFW010008588.1, read as the reverse complement.
GCGGATTAATTGGAACAAATCAGAGCTGTTTCCAATTACTGATTCCACCTCTCCTGGGGAGATGGAGCTACCACTTAGATGGGCTGGGGATACCACTAAATACCTTGGCATTATACTACATAAAAACAAAGAACAGGTCATTCGCCTCAACTATGGCCCAGCAATCACACAACTTAGTTCGCAAATTGAAAGATGGATACAACTGCCAATCTCTATGGCAAGGCGCATTGCCCTTATCAAAATGAAGGTTTTACCGCGGTTCCTATACCTCTTTGTTAGTATCCCCATCCCACTCACGAATGCTTTTTTTACGCAACTACAGGGCCTACTTGTGCGACTGATCTGGGGGTTAGACCAAGGATAGCGTGGGACACCCTGACGTTACCCTACGACCGGGGCAGGTTTGCAGTCCCAGATTTCCACCTTTACTATTTGGTTGCGCAGGCGCAATTTGCTTACCATTGGTTTCACCCTGACGATCGGATACCCTACACCAAACCTGAGAAAGATCTCGCCTCCCCTACCCCTTTAGGGGCGATATTCCCACAGGGTATTCCACTTGACCCAAATGAAATACAACCCCTATCTACCACATGCTGGGCCTGGCGTAGGCTTAGTCGGCAGTTGGGTACCGGCTCCCTATACTCCCCAGAGCTCCCGCTGCATCAGAACCCGTTCCTGCCGCTCACATCTGAAATGGTGGTGCAGCGCACACTTAGTAAGCTGAAACTTTATACCGTGGGCACCCTCTTCCCGAATGGACGAGCATTGACCATGACGGACCTCACTACAAGCTCTGAATTGACCTATATGGATAAATTCATAGCAATCAGACTGCTCGGGGTACTTCGCACAACCACTCCTACATTCCCGTCTCCCCCCATAGAATTCAAACCACTCACATTGCTCATCAATGACAAGGAAGGTGACTACCTCGTCACCAAGTTATACAGAGCATGTCTAGCACTGAAACAGGCACGAGATAGAGGGGTGAGAAGGCATTGGGAGGTAGACTTGGGCCAACCCCTGATGGATAAAGAGTGGGCCTGCAGTCATGAGAAAATCCAAAGGGTCTCCCCCAACCACAGGCACAAACTTCTCCATTTTAGGTTCATACATAGGGCATATATCACACCGCGTCAGCTCACCAAATGCGACATCACTAAACCATCTAGCTGCCCCAAATGCCAGGCACTAGAGGCAGACTTTGCCCATATGACTTGGACATGTCCACGTATAGCTCCTTTTTGGATGGATGTATTTCAAATGATCTCTGACATCATTGATACCCCACTCCCTCCCTCTCCCAAACGATAGCACTACTGCTAGCAAAAAGAGAGATTGCTGTACACTGGGGGGCAAAAACTAACCCCACAAAAGCTAGTTGGATACGAAGCATGTCGTACTGTGATATGCAAGCAGAAATCTATGCAACTCTGCAACCACCAGCCTCATGACCCAAAGATATCTGGCATATCTAGCGCTGTTATTTGCGACAGACACAGCAGCCATCTTCATCCTCCTCTCCTGAGCATCAGCATGCTGACGAGAGACCAACCTCCCCCACCGCATGCGGACACTAACACCATATTGGTCCCCTAACTGACATGGCTGATTTACATTGCCAACTGGGCGAGCCACGCGCGTCATTTGAGACAAGTTGTGAGACACCCATGGTTCAAATACCAAGAGGATAAGAGGTACTTTTACTCCACCTGAAAAGCCCGTTATATTTCCAATATACATGTGAGAGAGGGCTCCACCCCCTCCCCCCCTACACCCATAGGGATCTTTTCTGTTGAGTTAGTCATTTGATTTACGTTATGAATCAATGAGACAATATATATCGCACAAGCCGCCATGTAACAGCAATTATGAAGAGCACAAACTGTAATGTGTTGTATGTTTTTGTTACCATAATCAATAAAACTTTTTTAAAAAACCATGAAGGTGGACCATACATCCAGGATTGCCTGGTGATTTCACCTTTGACATATATGAATTTGGGGTATTGATAAGATATATGGTTTACAAGTGAGTAACTTCATTTACCCTTTTTATCCCTTGACAAATCGATTTGTCTGTGTCCTTTCATTTTGATATAGGACTTGATGACCCCTTGAGCTTTGTGCCAGGGTTAAATTTGAGGCATGATACCTGACGTCTACGGGTAAGCTTATGCATCTTTTTTGAAGAGCACAATGTTGAGTTCTATCAGTCATTGTAACTTGCTAATATACAAGCTTGAGGTTTTGGTTACTGATAGTTATGGTAGCCCAAATCCAGTTCCAGGATCCAACACTAGTCCTGCAACTAACACATTTTGGAATAAGTGCTACAGTGTGTCTCACTAAATATAATTGAAGTTGATGTCATTTTGAAATTTTTTATTTCTTTCAGGTAAACTACCAGTGGATCCTAGATAACGTGGACTACCACTCCGACCACTGGTTCTGTATATAATAACTTGTTTTGTATCACCGTATTTATATATATTTTTTCTTGCACATACCCTCGCAGAAGCTTCTATATAAGGTCCTGAAGAAGGCCGCATACACCTCTGTTGAGAGTATCAGGCAGAAACATGTCGACTCATCTTTCACTCTATGGCAGGTTGAATTCCCTCTTGTTCTAGCTTGATTTTTAATCCTAGTCCAGGGATGCCCCAATAACATCTATTGCATATTCTGGGGCTAGTTTTATCTCCCTTTGTTCACATTTTCATTTTGCTCTGTACACCTCACCAAACTTAGTTCATCTAAGGGATTTAGTATACCTTATTTCACAAATCAGCCCTGAGCACCTCCCTCTCACGGAGTTAAAAGCATTATTTTACCAGATTGAATTGGCAGTTTAGAACTGCAAACCGGCTCTAATGGCAGGCCTGAGACATGTTATAAAAGGCTACTTAAGTGGGTGGCACAGTGAGAGCTGAAGGACCTATGTACATGTAGTACCACTTTACAGGAAGTAAATTGAATGTACAAATTGGGTGTGAGCCAAAGTTACCATTTTTAAAAGAAAGAGCACATTCACTATAGCACTAGTTAGCAATGATAAAGTGCACAGAGTCCTAATGCCAACAAAAATTAATTTCAGAGAACAGAAGGGGTGAAGGCAAATGGTTTTGGTTGGGGAAGACCGCAACAAAGGCTGTCAGGTCTAACAGGCAGGGAACAGCTCCACCCCCAACCATCCAAGCAGGATTGCTCATCCTGCCTACACTCAGTCCACTTTGTCTCACTAATTGGAGGGAATACACAAACTCCAAAACCAGAGCCATTCACAGTCATGTGATCCAGGACACTGGCAGAAGGCACAAATGATTTGGACAAAAAAATGTCGACCATCTAAAAGTGACATTTTCAGAAGCGTGACTTAAAATTTGACCATACCGTTAAAGGGGATTTTAAATTACAATTAATTTGACTCTGAACAACATGTCTCTATTTGCTCCCAATCAAAAGTTATCAGTTATTAAATGTAGTAAGGTAACCCCATGTTAGCCAATGGGAGAGGTAGGCCACACAGTAGCGAAATTTGACTTTTGTCGTTTTTTTACAAGAAGGACATGTAAAGCTTAAATCCACATGCCTACTTTTTAAATACAAGACACCCTGCCACTTGACCCTTTAGGGCCTACAGTAGGAGTGACTTATATGTTTAACGAGGAAGGTGTAGGCCTGGCAAAAAGCTTATTTTGCCAGGTTGAAATGGCAGATTAAAACTGCTGCAGTAGTTGGCCTAAAAGATAAATTTAGTGGGCAGCACAACGTCTGTCTGTCTGTACAGTTATCTTTATCCTCAGACCCTCACAGACCCCAACTCCCCCTCAGACCCTAAATCTGCCCCTGCCCCACCCTAGCGCCAGGAGGAGAGAGCCTTGAAATGTCTGCACATGTTTCTGCTCAGGAAACAAACCTTGGATGCACAAAATAATTATAAATAATGAACAATGTAAATCTGAAAAACATTTGTCAGAAATAATGAGCTTCAGTATTCAAGAAAACATCAGTGCAGTTAGCGACAGGTGAACCTGAAAATAAAGTGACAGATCCTGAAAGAAGCAGTCAAGGCCAATTCAATGAATGTAAGAGTCTGAGCTTTGCACCTCCACGCCACAAGGTTAAGAAATGAACTCTAGAAAATTAGGTCAACAACACTGACGAACCACCTTCTGTTTAAACAAGTGACTAACACCAGCTTTGATCATGAGGTCAGTATGACATGGTTATGGAAGTGCGCTGCTTGCAAGAGGATTATTGTTGGTGCTGGTGCGGGGGTCAAGGACAACAGTCCCCAGCCCAATCTGCTGCTCACCGCATCTTCCCAGTGCCCGTAGGCGCATAAATCAGCGACTGGGGTCCCGCACCGCAGGCGAGAGGATTGTTGTTTGCACTGGTGCAGGGGGCAAGGACTACAGTCCCAAAACCGCTCTGCTGCTCAGCATGTCACTGCGTCCTGCCAGTGCTCAGAGGTGCATAAATAAGGGGCAGGGGTCCTGCAGCGCGGGACCAGCGGGGGGATTGCCCGGGCATGGCCCGGGGCGAAGACCAGGCCAAGAGGGGGCCTGTCCGTGCCTGTCTGTAGCCGTTCAAGGCCGGCTGGGCCCACCCTCTGAGTTCACAGCTGTTGAATCCCTGTTTCATCAAGTGGATATCCCCGGATATTAAAGCCAAATCAGTCAACCGCTGTACCAGGGGAGGACAGGTAAGACAGAGTTACTTTTATTTCCTATTTCTGCACTTTGACGGTATTCGCACTTGGACTCTGTGTGTATCTTCCCCCCAGAGGACTTCAATTCTGATACCAGCGTGTAAGTTGTTTGGTTCTTACCATGGGTAGGAACCTGAACGTGGGGTGTAGCGGTCCTGTTTCTACCCCTATAGTAAAAACCACATCGATTGACCGGATGCTAGAACGAGCTGTAAGCGTTATCAGCAATGAAATAGCACTGACAGAAAAGAGGCTCTCTTTAAAATATGGCGGTGACAATGGAGGGCAGTAGATTTCATACCCCGATCACTCTGGGCACACCTACAGTTTTGCCCCGCAATGACAGTGTTTCTACTATGCCCCAAGGACCGAGTAGTAACTGTGAGGTCATCCTCCCTCCTGTAATTTCAAATACCCCCACAGTCTCTAAAAACAAGGATGTTCTTCCTAAACCAACAAAAAAATCCAAAAGCGGCAAGGTCGTATGCACTCAGGCAGCCCTGCTCTCCCCTCTACGGCTATCCTACAAGAAACTGAGAACATACCAGCACATAGCCCAAGGATTTTTTTTCTCACCTCATCAAGATAGGAACTGGAGTATCAACCTTCTTAACGAACTTTTAACAACTCATTTAGAGACAATCTCAGAGAAGCTATGTGCAACACTTAGAAAAGCTCTTTCCCCCCGCTCTCACGTTTGGACTGCATCGAAGCCAAATTGGTCTCTTTTTCACCTTGTTGTGGTCATTCAGCCGCTCACATAAGCATAATTAATAATGACCCTACTATGTTGGGAGATATTATCAAAGGAAACAATGCGCTATTGGTTGCTGGTAGTCTCGTTATCCATGTGCCACCTGCTTCCTTTTTTAACACTTTAGACCTCCATGACCCTCAAGACCCCTTATACAATAAACGCACAGCTCTTGGGTCAGATCAGATGCAGCCTTTCTACACACATCAACCACCAAAGTTACACACATATCGAAGGGCCCTGGGGATAGAGTTCAACTGACACAATCAGACACTAAACTACCTGTTATTAACCTTCCCCCGGCTGCTTGCCCTTATGTGGCCATGTTGTTGAGTGTTGTCCTTCTAAAAAAACAATCAGCACGAGATATACGAGGAGTTGTTTAATAAAACACTAGACTGGTTGGTTCACTACAGAGGTATGCACAGAGACATCTTGCACGTAAGAAGTTGTGCTTGGATAGGGCCGAGCCAACCGGATCTCCCGGGAGATTGTATCATGGCAAATTTTAGATTTCCATGCCTGGGCGATCAGTTGTTATTCACCCCTAGGAGTAACATCTCAGCAGCAGTTCTATCACCCTGGTGCCGCTTGGCTATTTTTACAGACCCCCCTTTTTACAGAGGCAACGAACAAGTAATCCTTTTCTGGCCCACTGGCTTGGCGTTTTGGGCAGCCGTCTCCCAATGCACTATAGGCACAACATACTGCCTTCGGTAATTTCTAACCCACCAGGCTGAGTTAGTATTCCTCCCAGTGATGTAACAACTAGTTCCCTGGTCTTACCACCTACCTTTAGTGATCAGTGCACAGTCCCCACTGTCACTAGGTGCAAAGTACTTTCAGATTTAGATTCAAAGCTGAGTGGAAATTCTCCCACAGTACCCACTTCCCATTCCAGAACCACACACTACAGACCTATTTCTATACTTAGGGCCTGATTCTGATGCGGGTTGGAAAGCTTCCCGACCGAATCGGTTTGGAAATGGTTTCCGACCCACTCGGATCGGGAGAGTCCGACCGACAGAGTACGATGCATCCAGATGCTTCCAGATACGATTTGGTTGGACTCCCATTGACTTCAATGGGAGCATTTGTTCCTAACCGCATCATAATTGGGCCCTGGGTCGGGAAGACATGTTCCCGATCCGATTTGGAAGGAGCAAATGCCATTAGGAGGCCTTCCTAACCGCATCAGAATCAGGCCCTAGGTGGGAATGCTTTCCTAACCGCATCAGAATCAGGCCCTTAGTTGGAATGTAGCAGGCTTAACGGGGAAGATTTATATTATGGACTGGCAGTAATTCGTGGTAAAGCATGACATAATTGCCCTGCAGGAAACTTGGCTTACGGTCCCACCACATCTTGAAGGTTATGCAGGCTTTTCCTGCCCTGCAATTCCATCATTCCGAGGCCGGGCCATGGGTGGGCTAGTTGTATGGGTCAGTTTAAGCCTCTAGGTAGAGGTCTTGCAACTTGAACCTGTGTCCTCATCACTCTTAGTGCTAAAAATCTGCATCCTCTAATCAAATAATGTTTTTTTATTTGATACATTTTTATAATAATTATTTTATTAACGTCATTTGTTCACATTATATTGACCTATTTAATTTTATATCTGATCTACAAGTTAAAGCGGAAAACTGTAATTTGCAATTCTATTTGTTTCTCTGTGGAGACTTTAATGCAAAGCTAAACAGGACCTTACAGAATCATGACAACCCTACAGATGACTATGTCGTCGCCCAGGATGCAAGGGGGTAGAGCTTCTTAATTATCTTGCTGCCCATGACTTAGTTGATTTACTTTAGGTTCTTGGAGGCGCCAATAGCGCAGTTCCATCTTTTAGAGGGGGGCAGGGCTTCAATAATTGATTACATGATTGTCAGCTCCAATTTTACACCATGGTTCTCCAAAGGAGAGATTCTATCCACAGTCTGGGGAGATCATAATGCCCTTTGTGCTACCATGCTATTACCGATCAAGAGACATCAGCGTAATATCAATTTAGTTTCTATCACCCAACACTCGACTGATGGCCTAAGATTAGTATGGCGTTTGAATACACCAATAGAATCATTGTCCAGTTTGCTCCATTTGCATTTAGGCTTGTTTCTTAATTGCCTAGCAGATAATGGACACGAGTTGATGGCTTGGCATTATAATGGAAGATGATATGCTCAAACCATCTCACACACTTAATACAGATCCCCGGTGGTTTGAAGGGGCTTGCTCCAAGGCTAATCGTAATCTGATACTGGCATTAAACACCCAGATGAGGGTTAGATCTGAGATCCTTCAAGCACAACGTGAATATGAAGCGACTCTTTCACACAGAAAGAGGGAACTATACAAACACGAGTGGGAATCGCTGGAAAGCGCAGCCCTGGGAACGGACAGTAAGTCCTTTTGGGCTCTAATAAATCAAATTAGAATTAAGAATTCCCCTGTGACATACAAAATAATATCCCTAGTTCCGACTTGGTCTCACATTTTGCCTCAATTTACAGTATAGAAGATGACCCGAGCTTGCTAGCCTTGTTATTTAATAGACTGCAAAATATATCTCGTCTTTTGATATCCTTACAGGAAGTGGAATCAGGTATCCAACACAGCTCAGGGGGCAAAGCGCCCAGGCCCAGATAGGGTGCCGATGGACCTAGTGAAATGCATGCCCGAGATATGGGGCCACCTTATCGCTAATAAATTCAATTCTTGCTTCACAGTTAACATACCTCACTCCTGGTCCACTGCAACTATCGTGCCAATATTTCAAAAAGGGTGATTGCATGTCTCCCAAATGCTGTCGCCCTATTTCAGTTATTCATAGCACAATCAAAGTGATCGGCAGAGTTATATATGACCACCTACTTAATTGGGCTGCTGATAAGGGCATTCTGTTGCCGTTTCAATTTAGTTTTCGACCAAATGTATGCACCAATGAGCAATACCTGAACCTGGCTCTAATTTCTAAGTACATCCATGCCAGGCATTGTCCTATCTATCCCGCCTTTATGGATCTGTCGACCGCCTTTGATTCAGCAAACAGAGTAAAGTTATGGCTAATGTTGCTGACCCTAGGAGTGGATCCCCTTCTGGTAAACTTGTTATACTCTTTACACACTGATCTTTCAGCCAGAGTCTGCCTAAATGCTCAGGGCCAGCTCTCATCTGAATTCATGTTGAAGAGCAGAGACCAGCAGCGGTGCATATTGGCCCCCGTGCTTTTTATCATTTATATATATGGTCTAGCATCCTATCTAACTTCCGCTCAAGCAGATACACCTAGAATAGCTGGCACTTCGGTGCCCGCCTTATTATACGTGGACAACGCAGTTCTTCTATTTCTTACCCCTAACTCACTGAGACAACAGGTTGAGCATTTTACTACCTTTATGCAAGGTCTTGATTTAAATACTAATTATACGAAGTCGCATATTATGTCCTGTGGACCTGGTAAAAGAAGGCTACATAAAATCAAAATCAAGGGCCAAGCACTAACGAGTGCAGAAAACATCCCTTATCTAGGCTTGACTTTTAGTTTCTCAGGCTCTTGGAACTCTCAGCTCACCCATGCCAGCCTTAAACTCATCGAACTGCAGGGACAGTTTGTAACCTCATTAGTCCTGGTGTTAGAGGAACTCTCTTGCCAGCACTGAAGGTGTATAACTCTCAGTACATTAGCGCAGCAACCTATGGTGCTGGAGTGTGGGGTTTTAATAAATGTAGCTCCCTGAAGGCTGAGTAAAACCGAGTTTCCCATCGGATGTTATCCCTACCTCCCACTACTTCTAGTTATGTTATCCATTCTGAATTAAAACAGGGTTTTATCTCCAATAAGGCTCTATTGTCGCCTCTTTTACTATGGGTCAGCGTGTGGACGAATCCTGCCACAACACTATGTAGGTATATCATCCTTGATTGGCTCAGCCTGGATAAGGCCTTTCATATCCCATGGCTAAGATATATTCGTGACACTTTTGCAAACCTGGGTCTTCCTTCTTTCATGAGTGAACCTAGTAGTTTAACCAAAGCCGACAAAACACAGGTCAAAGCAATATTTCTTGAGCACTGGGAAGATTTAAGAATGAAAACCGAGTTAGCAAAACTGTTGGCACTTAATTATTACAGATCATTAGTCATATGCGAACTCCATAAGTATTTATCTTTAGATCTCACACAGGGGGAGCGATCGCTCCTTTTTCGTTTCAGGGCTGGCTCAATATATTGGGCTCTGTGTTTCAAAAGCTTTCAAGACCCAGAGGGAAACGTAGCATATTCCTGCCCCTGTGGTAATCACTCTGTACAATCACTTCCGCATTTTATGTTCTTTTGCAATTTGCACAGTTTACCACATAAGCACCTTTTAAAGCCCCTGCTATGCTAATTAGGGATCCAGCAGTGCAGAGTAGCTTTGCTCCACTTACAGCACCTTGGCTCACCTGAAACCTGCTTTCGTGTATGTGCCTTCCTGAAAGCAGCAATCCGCCCAGGTTAGATGTGCAGGACATCTAACCTGGGCTTCTATTGGAATTCTATAACGCATATTAGCAAGCCCATTATCGCCGTTTTAGCGGCAGTTTCCTGGCGCTAAAACGGCGATAATTTTAACGAGGTTCTTGCTAATGTGCCCCTTAGTCCTTAGGCCCTTTCTCATAATGTAAGCCATTCTGTCAACCCCTCCTTCATCAAACAGAAATTGATTAATTATAATATCCTTCTTCAAACTGAAGGCAACCAGTCATGGAGCGGAATGGGTGTGTGCCGTGTATAGCCTTTGCCTGTGTATGCAGTACTGATGAGCAAGTTCTATATTAGCAGTTATTCTATGGTATATGTTTCTGGCCCAGCCACTAGATGGCAGGGATACTCCCAGGTTGATAATGTGAGACAGCCTATGAAATACCGGTCACAAAGGGTATGTTATGATCACCTTGCAGTTGTCATATTAGTGGTCATCACACCACAGGTAAGTAAATCGAGAGTCTTTGCGTCGAGGTAAGGATTTCGGGGGCATATTATCAACGGCCAGCGATAATTATCGCTGGCCGTGCTTAGCGATAGATTTCTTATCGCTGGCTATCTCCGGAAATTATCGCCCTGGTAGCGCGTTATTAACAACACGCTTCTCCAGGGCGATAAAAATTCCAGAGATAGCGAGGTTATCGCCGTTTTGCAGGGAACATCGCTGGTTTTCCAGCGATGTTCCCTGCAAAACGGCGAGTAACCTTGCTGATACGACCCTGTGGTCGTATCAGCACAATCCACCCCCTATGTTAGGGATGGCTAAGTCGGGATAATAGCAGACGTTAGATTTTGGCGAAAACGGCCGTTTTCGCCAAAATCTAACGTCTGCTATAATCCTGTCGGCTGCCTTGTAAATATCGCGATGTGCACATCGGCGATATTTACAACGTAGCCCATCTGGGGTACGCCCAGTAACGCCCACTTTGCATCTCATTAGAGATGCAAGGATGGACGTTGGGGGAAAGGGCGATAGTGCAGGGATTCACGCGATAGCGTGACCTTGCTGATTAGGCGATAGAATTATCGCCGCTTTCCGTCCGAAAACGGACGCTAAAGCGGCGATAATTGACTATCGCCTGGTTGTTAATATGCCCCTCAGTACTTTATTTTGCAGGTAAGTCAGTACTTTACCTTGATGACTTTTATTTGCAATTAAGTTAGTTTTTGATTCTTTTAAGTGCCTTAACAAACATGCATAAATATTCATGAATGACATGGGTAAGCCTTCTATTGATAGTTTGCGAGTTGTTTCAAAGCTCAAGCATTTCTTCTCTCTTTCAGTGCCTGTATAAAAAGAAAACGCTTTCTCAATGACAGTACATCTTTCAGAGCATTAATCAAAATACCTGACAAGCTCACCCTTGCAGGACAATACCTGTTGCAAGCACCTTCCAGTGAATCCTGCCCAGTGTGTGAAAATAAACAGTGTAAACTCAGACCCTGTCAGCAAAACATCGCACTGTCTCAAATTGCACTTAATTTACTTTCTTTACACGTCTTGTTAAACCTACTGTGTCGTGTCAATGTAGTACAAAAAGCAAATTTTAGAAGACATGTTTATAATATTCTTATAATGTACATTTCATTTAAAAGTTGACTTACAATTAGGCCTAGGTGAAGTATATATCACACCTGAGTAATTTGCGTAATTAAAGACATTTCAAGTTACACTTATTTTGAAATATTCCCAAAATTATGCCATAATACAACGTCATCTAAATATTCTGCTGTTTGTGGCAAAATGATAGCACAGGAAGAACATTAACAGGGAGAACAGGAGCGGCCACTGTTCTTGCAGTTGTATTTTTTGTGCTATTCTTTTAGCGTGAAATGCATCCCAGTTTCAAATTGATGAAAGGATGCATATTGCACTCAAATATACCGCTAAATGATGGATTTGACATAGTTATATGAATTTCCGCATAATTATCTTGAACTTTTGTGTAATTACAAGAATTTTGTACAACCCTACGTATGATACAGTGTTAAATTAAACACATTTTAAATATTAGCACATTAAGAGACATCTTTCAAGACATTGATAGAAAGTCTGCAGTCTCAGGCAAGCAATGCATACTATTCAGATGGCACTCAAAATCTTTCTAAGGAGTACTGCAATCAACTAATGAATCATGTACTATAAAAATATATCGCAAGTAATGTGCGTTCCATATTCCCATCTTCAGTTTCAGGTGACATATATAAAACACTCCCGTTGGTATCATGGTTTGTAAATGTCACCAGAACCCCTCAATAGCAATATAGGCCGTATTACAAAGTTATTCATTATGTATACTCTCTCTCACCATGTATGCGTTTGTGTGCATTTCTCCACTAATAAACATATATATTGTTAAGGTTATGACACTAAAAATTGTATTGATAATTTAAAATAATTTTAAAATAAACTTAAGCAATTATTAATGAACAAATACATTTCTGTAAGGAAATCAACACCTCCCCCCTAAATTTGTGGACTGTTGCTGATTGTTTTCAACCCTGCTAATCAGGCCCCAGTGCACGTGCGCTGACCCCTAAAATATATGTACAATTGGGCAATTACTGATTGGCACATATACTTTACCTGTAAGTCCCTCGTATATGGTACTTGATGTACCAAGGGCCTGCAAGTTAAATGGCACTAGTGGACCTCAGCACCTATTGTAGTGCCACTTTAGGGACAAGCCAAAGCATGTCCAAAGCATGTCTTCAGGCCTGCCCAAAGAGCCTGAGTGTGCAGTTTTAAAACTGCAAATTCGACCTTGCAGACTAAACCTTTGGCCAAGGCCTAAAACTTCTTTATTAATACTGATAAGGCCCTAAATGCCCATAGGGCAGAGTGCAAGGTATCTAAAAAAGGGACATGTTTTCCTAGGTTGCACATGTCCTGGCAGTGCAAAATCTATAAACTTGTTTTTCACTGTGATGGCAAGAATGCTTCTCTCATAAAAAAGCACAGGTTTACATTATAACACCTTATAATGCATAACTTCAGTTCAGGAAAGAACTCAAATAATATGACTTTAAAATCCAATCTGATGATCAGGTAGGATTTTAAATTACTATTTTGAAAATGCCACCAGTAGAAAGTTTCCATTTTCCTTCATAAAGCCTCTCACAGCCTTTTTATAGTCAATCCCCAACTGTTACCTGGCAACCTTCTCGGAGGTGTGAATGGCTCCTAGGAGAGGGATCAAAATACCCTTGTCTGGGAGGAGGTGTGATCATCTCCTCACAGAATGGCCTGGAGGATGTGCCCACCAACTCCAGGCGCTTAAAGAGGCACCACTGTCACAGGGAGATGCTTCCTCACACATCAGCCTGAACCTTCCATTGTCCAAATAGCCAAGTGGCACCACTCCCATTGAAGGGGAACCTGTTCCAGAACTGTTTTGCTGGGGGGAGTCCCTTTTTTTCCCAGCCATGCCTCATGGGAGTGCCCAGAGCTATGACCAGAGGAAGAAAGATTCTGCCATGTTGGATTTGGGAAGAGCAGGGCACAGTGGAATTATTTAGTGCTGTTCCCCAGGAAATTATATCAAAGAGGGTAGGGTTGCCCCTGGCAACTTTTTCCCTATTGGGCAAGGAGTTTCCCCCACCCACAAGCTAGCGCCAGGCAAAAATGTGGTACCCCTAGATACCTTCTTCAGAACACTGCTGGACCTGATGGAGACAGGGGAAGGACTGCACCTGCTGGACCCTAACTTTAGAAAGAGGACTGTACCTGCTATAACCTGAAACCCCAAGGCCTGGACCAGCTCCCACTCGAACCCAGGATAAAAAAGTGGACTTCAAAGGGTATTTGGCTAACCTCCTGTTAAGCTCCAGAAATACAAATGCTGCAAGAAGTCCCAGAATTTGCTGAGCCCAGCTGGCCAGTTCCAACTGAATTTTCTTTGAACCCTGATGGTGGCTTCTGGGAGAGTGAGTCCACACTATTCTCCAAATCCAGCCTGAAGCCCAATCCTCTCACGACCTCGCCGAGAAGAGTTTTTCTCCAGAAAAATGACTAATTCAGAAGGTAAACTTTCCAGAGGGATGACCCTGCTCGCTGTATCAGAGCTGCGATTCATCGCTATGAGCCTTAACTTTTGACTTTTACTTCATCTAGCATGACCTGACAATTTTGTGCTTTTTTGTGCTAGAAACATCTAAAAATTTGAAAAATTATATCCCTGGATGCCTACATCAGTTCTTTGTAGTTTTGGGGCCTGATTACGAGTTTGGAGGTGCAGTGCCGGGTCCACCCCGCAGCCGCAATGCCAAACCTGTGGTCAGGCCGTCCAGAAGATTATGATTAATTCTCGTATCTGGTGGGCTTTTTTTTTATGTTCCCACGGCAGTGCCCTGAAAATGGCCATCACAATGGGAGTGCCATAAACAGTTCCTGCCCGACATGGACTGTTAAGTCCATGCCGTGCAGGAACTGGGGTGCATGAATACAGCAGGGCACATGTTGAGCTGAGGGTCCCCTTTGTTTCCTCCCTGCCATGAAAACTGTGGTGGAGAGGAAACTCATAATATGCTTGGCGGGACCATGGGGGTCCCACCAAGCATATTGCATCCTCCTGATCGTTGCAACACCTCCAGGGAACAGTGGTTCCCTGGTGGCTGCTTCGGAGCATGGCAGTCTGACAGCGCTAATTGTGGGCAGTCGCGACCTCCACCACCACGCCCCCATGAGTCTGGCAGTCCGTGGACCACCAGACTCGTAATTAAGCCCTTGGTGTCTATTTGTTCATTAAAATCTTCTGTACTTTTATAAACTTGAACTGATTTTTTATTGGGTTGTGTTTTCTACTTTTTAATTGTCTCGGTAGAAATAAATGTTTCCACATTTCTCCTAAGTAAAGCCTATCTTTACCAAGGGTAGAGCTCAGGTTTAAATTAATGAGACCTAAATGGATCTAGTTAGGAATAGTTTTATTATTACTTCAAGAGGACTACCATCCACTTCAATTATTAAGCCACATTCTCAAAATTTGATATAATAAAATGTAAAGTAATTAACTAATGAGTCAATAATAAAAAATATAATTTAATATATGACTATATGGTTATCAATTGTTTTAGTTTATATAAGGGTAGTAAGAACTCTTTAGGGCTTAGGGATGGGAAGTACATAGAGGTGGCAAGGAATTTTATGGTTTTAAATTGGTAGTACACGGGTATTTAGGGATCAATAGTGCATAGAGGGATCAATAGTGAATAGAGGAAGTAAGGCGGTTTTAGGCCTTCTGGGATCGATAGTGAAAGTGGTAGTAAGTAGTTTTTGGGTCTCAGAGATGTGTAGTTCAAAGGGGTAGTAAGGCGCTTTCTGGGCTCAGAGATGGGTAGTGCAAAAGAGTAATAAGGAGCTTTATGGGCTCAGGGAAGCGTGTGCATGTGGTAGTAAGGATTGTTTTAGATTGGTAGTACATAGGACCCTTAAGGAGTATTTAGGGATCAATAGTGCATAGAGGAAGTAAGGCAGTTTTAGGCCACTGGAATGGATAGTTCAAAGGAATAGTAAGGAGCTTTCAGGGCTCAGAGATGGGTAGTGCAAAAAAGTAGTAAGGAGCTTTTCAGGCTCACGGAAGCGTATATATGTGGTAGTAAGGATTCTTCATGCCTATGTGGTCGTTTTTGCATAGGGCTAGTAATAACTTACGTTTGTCACAGAGTCACCATGCCATATTTGGAATCAACTGTAGCTCTATTAACATGGCCTTTTGAAATGCTTTCCATTTGTGCTTAACATACATGTGTCCTGATTTTTACCATCAGTGCTATAGAGGAAGATAGACATCAACATATCTGCAATTTTAAGATAGCAGTGCATTGTAACCAGCTCACCTAAAAACGTATTCCATATGTAATCCTGTAATTAGTTTAGATACCTACTTCAAAATCAACCTCTCTCGAGAATATTGAAGTTCAAGGTACAGTAAATATATTGCTAGAGGCTGATCCAACACCATTTGTAAAGTTTAAATCATTGATGTAAAAAACAGTCTTCCCTGTTCGTCTTGATTATGTAGCCATTTCCCTTCCAAGAACCCGTCACTGCATTCCCTTCAGCTTTCACTCATTTCTACTGCAAAGCGTGCACCCTATAATTATCCCTCTACTGTGTTCTGCGGCGAAAAGGCTGCAGACAATGTGCAGAAAGCTATCTGATTAGACAGTAGACTTCACCTCAGATTTACAATGAAGCAGCTCTATTTTCATTTTAATAAAGTAGTGCATCTCAAGTTATCTACTAAGTGACAATTACTACATTAAATGGGATGCCTGTTGGCACTTTTATTGGAGGATTTTGAAAGGGAGGATTCAATGCGAGCTCTGCATAGTATGCTGTCGTTTCGGATGATGACATTTCAATACTTTCAATATCCACATCCCTACATGTGACGTTTTTTAACAAAAGACAGCTTGCATAAGATAGAAAAGTTTCCATGGAGGCACGTTCAAAGAAGCCACTGAAAAAACATACAGGCGCAGTTCCTGTCATCCATTTCACTATAGGGAAACCGCTGAAACATAGAAGTAATAAAATGTAGGATACACCCCAATTATCAAGCAATGTCACACAAAAATAATGCCACTATGCCTTTTAAGATTTAATGCAGAAATGATAGCGCACTGCCCTTCCATGAAATGTTGTATTGCACAATATACGCAACAGTGGTTGGGTCAACAAACAGAAGTCAGTACGAACTATTTGTAAAAGTTTTCAAATTTGGTCATTTTATATATATATGACTGTGTGATCAAGGCAGTGAATGCCGAAACGCGTCGCAGCGCAATGGAGGAATAAAGACTTTTAAATTCCTAAATCCCCCTGTGTCGGTGTCCGGTCTTTGATTGTGAGGAATCGGATGTGGTGTTCATATATATATATATATATATATATATATATATATATATATATATATATATATATATTCCACAAACGTGTCCTTACAACTTCCAAAGAACAACATGCCACGGCCCAGCTTCTTAAAGCGTGATTATTTATTACAGCAATCCAACTCTACGCATTTCGGAGCATCCGCTCCTTGCTAGACTAGTGAGCAAGGAGCAGACGCTCCGAAACACGTAGAGTTGGATTGCTGTAATAAATAATCACGCTTTAAGAAGCTGGGCCGTGGCGTGTTGTTCTTTGGAAGTTGTAACAACGCGTTTGTGGAATTTATGGGGTTCGCCACCCCGCCCTGGCCCGCCATCGAAAAGTGGCTCGGGTTTTGAGCGAAATTGATTGATGGATATATATATATATATTCCAAAAGAAAATCACTCCATCCTTGCAGAGTGATAAACAGGCCACTCCAATCAAACAATGAGTAAAACTGATTTTATTCATGGCAGAAGGTTCTGATAAGCAGCATGCATTACGCGTTTCGACCCCACTGGGTCTTAATCATATGATTGCAAGGATGGAGTGATTTTCTTTTGGAATATGTTGGCGGTGACGCCGCCCAGCAGGCCACGGCCCGTGAGGATGGGCGTCCCCTACGTCACAGTTCTTTTGGATATATATATATATATATATCACTATGCCTGAACAGCTTTGGAGTTCATCATTTATGCTTGAATAAACCACGGCACTGCGAAGCAGCAACATTGGAGTTGTGCATCTTTTGAAGCGTCTAAGAGGTCCGTACCTGGATGTCCCGTTGAGTCACTGGCGGGCCAGGAGGTGGTGTTATATATATATATATATATATATATATATATATATATATATATATATAAATATATATATATATATATACATATATATAACAAATGAACTCCTTCTGGAAACCTAAGCCCGTGGGGGGTGGCGCTTTCGCCGGTGGAGAGATACCGGCAATTCAATTCAGCAAACCATCCAGTATAACGCGCTCTCCGATCACAGAAACTCCAGAAACGTCTCCAATTAAAGAAAAGGGGATTTATTTAAACAGCATAAATCCTCCGTGATGCGTTTCGACCTTGACGGTCTTGATCACACACCGGAGTAAAGTTAATGCTGTCTTACACATACTTCCTTGTTGGACATAAACAAAGGACTTAAGCACACATATATGCATAATAGCAATCATCATATACCCGCCATGTTGGAACATTCAAATGTGGGTATAAACAACCAAGTGTTCTTGTTTACTGTAAAGTACACAAATAGTCTGTCTGTGTGCATGGTAAGAAATTATATGAATGATAAAACCAGAAGGAATGTAGATGTAAGATACCTTACGCCTGCCGGGAATACGTTCGTTTGTGCGCCCTGCTCGACAACTTGCTAGTGACAATGTTAATGTGCCTTGTTGTTTCTCAGTCCTGCAGTACGTACTGCCGCCGCTTATGTAGGGTGCACCATTGGCTCATTGTTATGGTGCTATGTAGTATGTACCTATATGAGTGGCTTCCATTTTAATTGAACTCCAGAGTGGTGCATTCTGGTAGACGTAATGCCTATTTTTGTCCGTGGACTGGGAATCCCTGTTTGTTGTAGTAATGATTGGTGCCACGTATATTGTATTTCAAAATTTCGGTGTGTTCGCCTTAGTGGCTTCTTCTTACCCACGGAAACCCATGTAGAGCCCTCTAAAAGTATGTTTCTGCTGCGAGTCGGTATCGATTGCTGTCTCGCCTGATGGCTATCCAAAATCATTCCATCTGTTTTATACAAACAGGAAGTAAACAGCACCACTGTGCTTCTGTAAAGACAGTATGTATTAACTACCCCTCTATGCAACCTCATTGAGTGCACATAATACAAAATTTAAATACAGAAATAATAAAATAACATTTGAAGTTGTCTTCTCTGGGAGCTGAGATGCAACACAAGGATGTCGCGAAGAAAAGGGTAGGGACTCCGTGATTACAGGTACAGAGGTTGGATCCCTTCCTTTCCTCCTGAAAGAGATACCAGAAAAAGACAAAGTGTCAGTAAGCCGTATGCAGAGAGTCAGAGGGGAGGGGGGGTTGTATGGGGAAGAAAAGAGGTTAAAGGGGGAAACATAGTGAGCAATAGGGTACATATCTTATGCAGTTTTATTACTGAGTTATCTTAGAAACATTAGGGCTAAAAGTAGAGACCAAGTCAAAAAATCCGATATTAGATAAAACAAGGGTAATACAGTTTCACCCAGGATTTCTGATCCTGTTATTTACAAACATGTTATATTAAAATTAGGTTATCCACATCCTTCCGATATCCTAATGCTCTCGTAAATGCACAGCCAATTCTTCGTCGATATTGTGCCCATTGGGATAGCATGTGCCCATGCCTATGATGTGTCTCGACTCCCGTTGTCTTAGTCTAAGTGTCCGATTGCCACCTCTCCTGCTGTTGTTCACTTGTTCTATTGCATAATATACTAGTTTGGAGCTATCTGAGAAATGGTGTGTCTCGTAATGTCTGGCAATGGGATACTGCTGGTCCTTGTTGGTTATCGCTCTCATATGTTCTAGGATTCTTTTTTTGGCCATGTGTATTGTGCTACCCACATACCTTAATTTACACGGACATTCTAGTACATATACTACAAAGTTGGTACTACAGGTGAGGAACTGCTTAATCGGGATCATGCTGTTGGTACTGGTATTAAAAAATTCCTTCCTCATGCGGCTACTGCCACAGGCCTTGCAGTGGCCGCATGGAAAGAAGCCCTGTAGGTTCATACCCCTGGTTTGCTCGATAAGCGGGAGATCGCTGTGCACTAGCATATCTCGTAGGTTCCGGCCCCTTCTGTATGTAATACTAGGTCTCATCGGAATGGTGTCTCCTATAACCGGATCCTTTTTGAGAATGTCCCAGTTACGTGCAATGGTTTTGCGAATGTGGTCTGCATTGCTGTTTTATGAAAGTATGACTCTTGTTTCGCTGCTCTCGCTATTGGTTTCGTCCTCATTAGGTCTGTCCCCAAGGATGGTTTCCCTGTCAATGCTTTTTATCCTGTCCATTGCTTTCCTGAGGGAATTGCAGTGATTATGAGTCAGGAAGGATATTGACTTATAGCCAAAAGTATGATCATCTCTATGAAAACACGAGAGGAACGGAAGCAACCACATCAGGTGCACTAGAAATCCGTGAAGAAGAACAGGCGGGTTCAAGTGACACCAACTCAGACTTCTCATTGACATCAAGAACCTCAGAGAGCTCAACCTCGGAAGGTGACCCAACCACACGCCCAAAGACTTTTTTAGACGAGTACTGGCTCCTGCGAAGGGGCCTGCAGACAACCCGAGCAACATCAAAACTGGATTACAGGGAGAAAACATCGACGGGAAGAGGGCGAGGATGAGGAAGAGCAAGGGGTACCAAGCCAAGAGGAGAGAAAAGAGGGAGCGAATCAGAGCCAATGGGAAGCAGACAAACATGCTCCAAGAAAACACAATGATGGATGACGCCATGGTAAATCAGACCATTATTAATCTATCCACCAGACCCATGAGTATGAAAGAAAAAAGAACACTGTGTTTGGGCTTGTCATTTTGTCCTGCGGAACCCATGAACTATGTGGATGTACGAATCGATATGTTCAAATTTTGCCGGAAACTAAAACTTGAGAAATGGCACAGATTGAAACCAGAGAGGAATAGGGACCTACCTAATTCCCAATGTACTATCTCCAGTAGTGATCTCAAATTAGGAGATATAGACACCCTAATCGCATTACACGAGTTGGGAGATGGAGGTGGAGACCCTGACACGAATGTATGTCAAATGCTTGACGAATTGGAAATCACGTACGACAAGCAGGAACTGAATTTACACCCAAGTCCACATTTCTACCCACCATGCCCCATGACAATATCGATACCTTCCAAGAAATGGTTGGAACTGAGTTGTTGAATTTCAGGCAAAAAAACTGGGCAAAAAAGATGGGAAAATTCAAACATAATTTAAGTTTATCACAGAAAATGGCCATGAAAGACCTGGCAGCTGATAACAATGTGGTTATTCGACCTGCTGACAAAGGGGGTAATATTGTCATTTTAACCAAAGAAATGTATGTGAAAGAGGCTATGCGACAACTCAGTGACACTAGTGCCTACATAGACAGCAATAGATTAGAGTATAATGAGAGTATCAAAAGGATCTGGGGGAAATTGGAAGACTGGAGAGACAGGTGGCTCTTAGAGTGGGAAGAATATTGCTTCCTTAAGAGAGATCATCCAATACTTCCAGTGATGTACCTACTCCCAAAGGTGCACAAGAACAAAACAAATCCCCCAGGTAGACCCATAGTCTCCTCTAGAGGATGCGTCTTGGAGAACCTTTCACGCTATGTAGATCACTTTCTTAGGGACTTCGTGTTCACATTGCCCTCGTATGTTAGGGACACCAAGGATTTCCTCACCAAAATCAACAACCTGGTCTGGCAGGAAGATTACCTCCTCATGACCATGGATGTCAAGTCACTGTACACAGTGATTGATCATGAACGGGGAGTATCTGCATGTGCCAAAAAGTTTTGGAGCAGAGGCCCCTCAGATACTTAGAACACACGCGGATGCTACTCGACATGATCATACACTGTTTGACTAACAACTTCTTCCTGTTCGACAACCTAATATACAGGCAAACACTTGGTACAGCCATGGGCACTTGTTTTGCCCAGAGCTTTGCCAACCTGTTTATGGGAGCATGGGAAGAGGAAATCAGGAAAGACACCAAGCTTCACAATGACCTGAGCAAAGTCATCCTATAGCTCAGGTACATTGATGACCTGTTTGTTATATGGAATGCAGTGAACAGGAAGCTCTGGAATTTGTGGGCAAACTCAACAGCAATTCCCATAATCTCAGACTCACGAGTGTGATCAGTAGGAAGGAGGTGGAGTATCTGGACACTAAGGTGGAGATTATCTCCAATAACATCCACACAAGTCTATTTAGGAAGTGTACAGCAGGCAACACATTGCTACATACGATGAGTAGCCATCCGGACAGCCTAAAGTGGAGCATCCCCTATGGGGAATTGCTCAGAGCAAAAAGTAACTGTAGTTCCGAGAAGGCCTTTACCATCGAACAACAAATCATGATTGGCAGATTTGAGGGAAAGGGGGTATCCCAAATGGGTTCTCAGGAAAGCGGTGGACAGGATAAAAAGCATTGAGAGGGAAACCATCCTTGGGGACAGACCTAACGAGGGCAAAACCAATAGTGAGAGCAGCGAAACGAGAGTCATACTTATGTACAACGGCAATGCAGACCACATTCATGAAACCATTGCAAGTAACTGGGACATTCTCAAAAAGGATCCGGTTATAGGAGACACCATTCCAACGAGACCTAGTATAACATACAGAAGGGGCCGGAACCTACGAGATATGCTAGTGCACAGCGATCTCCCGATTATTGAGCAAACCAGAGGTAAGAAACCTACAGGGCTTCTTTCCATGCGGCCACTGCAAGGCCTGTGGCGGTAGCCGAATGAGAAAGGAATTTTTTAATACCAGTACCAACAGCATGATCCCGATTAAGCAGTTCCTCACGTGTAGTACCATCTTTGTAGTATATGTACTAGAATTTCCATGTAAATTGAGGTACGTGGGTAGTACATAACACATGGCCAAAAAAAGAATCCTAGAACATATGAGAGCGATAACCAACAAGGACCAGCAGTATCCCATTGAAAGACATTATGAGACACACCATTTCTAAGATAGCTCCAAACTAGTATATTATGCAATAGAACAAGTAAACAACAGCAGGAGAGGTGGCAATCGGACACTTAGACTAAGACAACGGGAGTCGAGACACATCATAGGCATGGGCACATGCTATCCCAATGGGCACAATATCGACGAAGAATTGGCTGTGCATTTATGAGAGCATTAGGATATCGGAAGGATGTGGATAACCTAATTTTAATATAACATGTTTGTAAATAACAGGATCAGAAATCCTGGGTGAAACTGTAATACCCTTGTTTTATCTAATATTGGGTTTTATGACTTGGTCTCTACTTTTAGCCCTAATGTTTCTAAGATAACTCAGTAATAAAACTGCATAAGATATGTACCCTATTGCTCACGATGTTTCCGCCTTTAACGTCTTTTCTTCCCCATACAACCCCCTCCCCTCTGACTCTGCATACGGCTTACTGACACTTTGTCTTTTTCTGGTATCTCTTTCAGGAGGAAAGGAAGGGATCCAACCTCTGTACCTGTAATCACGGGGTCCCTACCCTTTTCTTCGCAACATCCTCGTGTTGCATCTCAGCTCCCAGATAAGACAACTTCACATGTTATTTTATTATTTCTGTAAATAAATTTTGTATTATGTGCACTCAATGAGGTTGCATAGAGGGGTAGTTAATACATACTGTCTTTACTGAAGCACAGTGGTGCTATTTACTTCCTGTTTGTATAAAACAGATGGAATGATTTTGGATAGCCACCAAGCGAGACAGCAATCAATACCGACTCGCAGCAGAGACATACTTTTAGAGGGCTCTACATGGGTTTCAGTGGGTAAGAAGTAGCAACTAAGGCGAACACACCGAAATTTTGAAATACAATATACGTGGCACCAATCATTACTACAACAAACAGGGATTTCCAGTCCACGGATACAAATAGGCATTACATCTACCAGAATGTACCACTCTGGAGTTCAATTAAAATAGACGCCACACATATAGGTACATACTACATAGCACCATAGCAATGAACTAATGGCGCACCCTACATAAGCAGTGACAGTATGTACTGCAAGACGAGAAACAACAAGGCACATTAACATTGTCACTAGGAAGTTATCGAGCAGGGTGCACAGACGAACGTAGTCCCAGCAGGCGTAAGGTATCTTACATCTACATTCCTTCTGGTTTTATCATTCATATAATTTCTTACCATGCACACAGACAGACTATTTGTGTACTTTACATTAAACAGGAACACTTGATGGCGGGTATATGATGATTGCTATTATGCATATATGTGTGCTTAAGTCCTTTGTTTATGTCCAACAAGGAAGTATATGTAAGACAGCATTACCTTTACTCCGGTGTGTGATCAAGACCGTCAAGGTCGAAATGCGTCACAGAGGATGTATGATGTTTAAATAAATCCCCTTTTCTTTAACTTTAATTGGAGACGTTTCTGGAGTTTCTGTGATCCAAAAGCACGTTATACTGGATAGTTTGCTGAATATATATATATATATATATATATATATATATATGTATATATATATATATATATATATTCACTGAAAAAACCATAGGTTTCAGGGACGTTATAGTTAGCTGTACATTTCACTCGTACAAAACCATAGAAATTCCACCGTTATAGTTAGTTCAGCTAACTATAACTCGCGCCCCCACAATGCACTGTTCATGACGTCACATATTACATCATTCATGGCATGGTCAGTGAAATCACTGATGACATCACTGATGACATCTCAAATGACATCACTGATGACATCACTGATGACATTATCCAGTGACTGTGTGTTTCTGTAAAGTTTAAGTATGTTTTATATATATGCCAAGATGTATTGAAGAATAAGTGGGTGTATAAGTGTCTGGATGGAGGATTTAGGAGGTGTGTGACTGATTGTATAAGTGACTGATTAAATGTGTCTTACTGAATGCATGGGTTAGTGGCTAAACTGTGTGAATGTCTGTATCAGTCTGTCTGTTGTTGTGTAAGCTGGTACATGGGTTGGTCAGTAGCTACATGAATGTCTATATGGCTTATTGATTGTTTGCCTGAGTATTTGTATGGGTGCCTGAGTGTGTGTGTGGGTGGATTGGAGGTGTGTGACTCTGTGCCTAGATGTGTGAGTAGTTGATTCACTGGGTGTATGGGTTCAAGAGTGCATGTGGAAACAGCGCTATCAGTGGGTGAGTGTGTGTATGGCTGTGTTGGTGAGTGAATGGATCTCTTAGTGGTATATGTGAGTAACTACATATGTAAAAGGCAGTATATGTGAGTGATGGTGTATATAAATAACTATATGTGAGAGTGAGTAATTGTGAGAGTGGCTGTATGGATGAGTGTGTACTTGTATCAGTGATTATATAAGAGAGTAAGTATGCGTTACTATCTGTATGAATTAGTGAGGTGGTGTGTGTATAACTGTATAGGTGAGTAAATGGGATTGTGATTGATTCTTTACATGACTGACTAGGTGTGTGAGTAACTCCATGGATGAGTGGCGGTGTGTGAGTGTCTGAATAGGTGTATGAGTGCATATGATAGTGCTGTATTGATGAGTGACTGCATGTATAAGTGATTGTATGGGTGAATCAGTGGATGTGTGTGTAGACCTAGGAATCAGTGAGTGCATATGTAGTAACTGTATTGGTGTCTTGATGGTTTCGAAAATGGTAGTCTGTATTTTACAGTGGGTGTATCAAAGGTTATATTAGACTGTGAGGAGGTGCATCAGATTTTCACATGGATGATGTCATCAGTGATGTCATTTGAGATGTCATCAGTGATGTCACTGACCATGCCATGAATGATGTAATATGTGATGTCATGAGCAGTGCATTGCGGGGGCGCAAGTTATAGTTAGCTGAACTAACCATAACGGTGGAATTTCTATGGTTTTGTACGAGTGAAATGTACAGCTAACTATAACGTCCCTGAAACCTATGGTTTTTTCAGTGAATTTCTAAGGTTTTTTAAATGCTAATTTCTAACTATAACGTCTGTAAAACCTATGTTTTTTTCAGTGAATTTCAAAGGTTTCATAAATGCTAATTTCTAACTACAATGTCCCTGAAACCTAGATTGTTTTTAAGTAAATTTTAAAAAGACGTGCATAATTTTTGTAGTGAAAAACTAACTGTAACAGTAGTCTGTTATAAGTTATAATTTAACAATGTTTAAAACTTAATTAGCAGTAATTAACATATAAGTGTGGAAAAAGTGTTACGCAGCAGCTATTATACCTGTCTTCGAACAACAGCGTTCACAGTTCGATTCCCGGCTCCAGCGGCATGTTAGCCCACCACTATGTCACTGTGGGCAACACCTTGCTTAATCTTCCCAATGCCCCCAAGCGCTGACACACCTTTCCGGGGGTACCTGTTGCTTTACAAATGCTGGTATTTTTTTAATTTAAAACCATATTCCTATTCTGAACTTTTTTTTTTTATATCTTCTATTTAGAATTACGGCAATTAATAGATGTTTTTAGTCACGAGAAAGGAAATGACACCGTTTGCCGGGTAACAGTTTTTAAGTTCTCCAACGTCTGTACATATTAAGCAACTTATACTTATGAGGATCGAAAGCGAAACCTTTACCTCTTCACGTTTTGTAACTTTTCCCAACACGTGCACAAGTGAAACAGTGAAAACGGGAGCACGTGTCAACTGTAAAACGTGACATCTAAATGGGCGGAGCCGCATCTTCCTTCCATAGACTACTCAATAACCAAAAAGTATATAAACCACACCAGTTGTTCGATTAGTTTCGTTTTTGCGAGTTATTTACGCGTGTCCATTCTGTGATGCAGGTTCCCTTTTCTAGCGTCGGATTCTTCTTTTGCGACAACAAAACATATTACGGAGTTGTAAGTTGTTTGATTATGGCATAGTAGATATTTATAATACGTAGCTATTTGTGAATATTTAAAGATTAGTATTACGAAAAAAGTGTTATTGGTTGTTTTTGCCATTTATATGTAACGTCAGCAGCTTGTATTGAGAAACACCCAGAATAGAGGAAACACTGTTCCTTTTCTGGCTCCTTTGAGGTTATATACTGTGACCATGTACATTGTAATAATCAGAGTATAGCAAACTTCAGAGGTGTTGGTGACCCGTCGACGCGAAGACTAAAGATTCATATGTAACGTGAACAGCTTCTCCTTCTTATTCTGTTTCCCCCCTTTGATCATATACTGTGAATATGTATATTATAAGATTCAGAGTCATTATGATCTGAGAGGAGTTTATGAGCGGTCAGCGTGAAGACGAAAGATTTCGAAGTTCCTGATCAGATATTTTTACAGTGAGAATATTTTTCGAAATTGCAGTTTAAAAAAAGATTGTTTACATAGATACTTTTTTACTGAATGCCTTTGATAAACCCTACATTTCTTAATTGATATTTTCGTATTTCTCTTTTTCTTTGTTGTGGTTCCTATTCTCGTTCTCCCTATAGAATATATAGGAATAGTATTGTACATATTACTACTTTCCTATATATTCTTAAAGGAGTATGTGATCTGTTAGCAGAGCAGTGAGCGACCTCTAAGCACTACGACAAAACTTTCCCAACTTCTACAGAATAGAGATTGTAAAAATGTTGTTTTTTTTGTTGTGCTCCTTATTCTTGTTTTCCTGTGGAATACTATAAACTCACCCTGTACATTTTAATACTGTGAACTTATAGTACTTCAGAGGGGTTGGAGATCTATCTCTGCGAGAAATTAACAACATTTACTACAGTTATTTCCGTTGATAACTTACTACCTCACAGTTTGTAACACTGCTAATATTTTATAAAATAGTAGTCCCTAAAAAAAAAATTGTATACATACTGCTTTATTTAATGTTTTGATGAAGCGTACATTTCTAGGTAATATGACGTCATTTGTGTTAAACAGTTTTTTACTTGTTATTGTTGTTGTGACCTGAGATGATGCAGTGCGGGAGTGTTTCTTGTAGCACTTCTTTTCTATTTTATCTAAAAGTAACTGATGCCCTCTTATATTAACAAGAATATG
This sequence comes from Calotriton arnoldi, assembly GCA_963921515.1. Taxonomy (NCBI): domain Eukaryota; kingdom Metazoa; phylum Chordata; class Amphibia; order Caudata; family Salamandridae; genus Calotriton; species Calotriton arnoldi. The sequence goes on along the minus strand of CAWUFW010008588.1, from coordinate 17,085 downwards.
GGGCAACACTTTTATAAACTATAGGCGACAAAAAAAGGAGGGTGTGGCCACGCTTAAGGGATATTTTATGAATTGCGTTTTTATTTGTCACCCCTCTGATATATACAGCTACACTTTCCTAAGAAAGTATATTTGTGATTGCTTAATAAAAACTGTTTCAAACCTAGACTTAATTTTTTGCAGCGCAACCACACCTACTATTTTTCTGCAAGGAAATAGCACTACCCGCGACAGAAGTAAGCACCGCACTATAACTATACATTATAAGTAAACATTGCTCCCGAGAAGTAGCTTGCTCAGAACCTTATTTAAATAAAGACCGCAACAGCGCGCTTTCTTTTTTAACCCCCTCCTCCATATTATAATATTTGCTCCAAAGATGTAGCACTCCCCGTCAGAAAAGTAAACACCACATTATAAGTAAATACTGCTCCTGTGAAGTATCCCACCCGCTGACTTAATAAAAAGAAGACCGCAACACACTGTTATTTTCTCGACGTGATTTGTAGGCCCCACGCAAATTATATAAATGTCCCTTAAAATATATAAAAATCAATTTTTACCTTCACAGTCCCTGTCCACCACCTTGTGACCACTGTACAGAGTTAATAGTGTTCCTACCCTCCCCTCTACTACTTTGTTTTCCCGTACTCCTTTGAAGTGCGTCACAAAATGGCTGGCAACAGTGATCCGTTCCCACCCAATAAGGAGCAAACTTGTACTCGGAACACTTTAGTCAATAAAATGTCCATGGTGTTCCGCAGAAGGGGAGGGAATGGCTGCCATCACTTCTACTTTTAATGATTCACAGCCAATGAACATTAAGCTTGGGAAGGTCCTCCTTGGAACACGTTAGCCAATTAGATGTCCCTGATACTCCGCGGAGGGGAAGGGAATGGCTGGCAACTCTTCTACTTTCAATGGTTTACAGCCAATCAACATTAAGCTTGGGAAGGTCCTCCTTCGAACACGTCAGCCAATCAGATGTCCCTCCTACTCCGCGGAGGGGAAGGGAATGGCTGGCAACACTTCTACTTTCAATGGTTTGCAGCCAATGAACATTAAGCTCTGGAAGGCCCTCCTTGGAACATGTGAGCCAATCAGATGTCCTTGCTACTCCGCGGAGGGGAAGGGAATGGCTGGAAACACTTCTACTTTCAATGTTTCGCAGCCAATGAACATTAAGCTCGTTGTTGCAACACCTCAGCCAATTAAACGTTAATTTTGTTCCGCGCACAGGGAGAGAACACGCACTCCCACATAATATTAAATTTCCTCTAACAAAGTGACACTATCCGTGATAAAAGGGAACACCACATTATAAGTAAACATTACTCTGCATTATATTAAAGGAAGGCCGCAATACGGCGCAGTGTTGGTTTCCCGATATGATTTCCACAGCCTACTGAACATTGCTGCAATACCCGCATCGTTGTTTTGCGGACGTGATTTCCACGGCCTACGCAACATTCACACTACCTGTGTGTGCACCCTACACACTGCTTGTCGCAATACGGCGCATTGTTTTCCCGACGGGCTTTCCAGAGCCTACCCAACCTTGCCGCAATACCGCGCACCGTTGTTCTGCGGACGTGATTTCCACAGCCAACGCAACATTCAAACTCCCTGCCTCTGCACCTTACAGACTGCTTAAAGTAACTCCACAGTGTTCCTACCATACCCTCTTATACAATGTTTCTCTTTTTTTCCCCCTACTCCTTTGAAGTGAGACAGAAAATGGCTGCCAACACTTCCTAGTTTCAACCGTTCACAGCCAATGAGCCGCAAGCTCGTGCTCGTAACCCCTCAGCCAATCAGATGTCAGAATTCTCAAATATCGATATCTGTAAAATTTGATATTTCTCAAAAACTACTGAACGGATTTACCCCATTTAAACAAAAGCGTGCTTTCTGGACCAAGACCTTTCTCCCTGCCAAATTTGGCATAAATCCGTTCAGCAGTTTGACCTGTAGCCTTGTCTAAAGTTTCCTATGGAAATTGCATGGAGAAAACACGTTTTGGGACCCCCTTTTTTCTCAGCACCCCCTTGACCAATCATCCCCAAACTTTGAAGATAGGAACTGATCTAAAAAGAGAAACTTTTTGGAACATTTCGTAAAGATTCGTCAAACGACGCCAAAGTTATAAGCACATGAAAAAATGCTTTTCCTGTGGAAACGTGGTCTTAACTATAACTACCTACTGGCGACCGCCAGTATGTAATATATATATATATATATATCATATCATATCATATCAAGTATTTATAGAGCGCACGTACACCGATTGGTTTCTTGGCGCTGATTGCTAGGAGATTGGCCAACCCGGAGACAGATCATTCATAAGCTTGAATAAAGAGCCAGGTTTTGAGGCTTTTCCTGAAACTCAGCAAGCTAGCGCTTGACCTGATTTCCAGGGGGATGGAGTTCCATAGACGGGGGGCAAGAGTTGCGAACCTGCAACCCCCTTGGCGCTTTCGTTTAAAGGTAGGGACCGTCAGCAGTTGGAGCTGTGCCGAACGTAGATTGCGTGAAGGGGTGTAACGGGAAATAAGATTATTTATGAATTTGGGGCTCTGGCCGTTCAGAGATTTGAACACCAGACATCCCACTTTAAACATGCAACGCTGGGGAATGGGGAGCCAATGCAGTTTCCTAAGAAGGGGGGATGCATGTTGCCATCTGGGTTGTTTATAAATCAGTCTGGCTGCTTGGTTCTGAACCATTTGCAACCGTTTCGTAAGGCCAAGTGGAAGACCGAGGTAAGTTGCATTGGCATAGTCTAAGCGTGATATTACCAACGCCATCAGCACCTGAACCAGAGCTGCCTAAGTCAAAAGCCTACTTATCTTCCTAATTTTGCGTAACTGAAGGAAACAAGTGGAAATAACGGTGCCTACATGCGATTTTAAGGAGAGGTCATTACCAATGGTGACTCCTAGACTTTTCACTGAGGATGAGGGGACTGGGAGAGGACCTAATTCATTGGGCCAGTACTGTGGGCCCCAGTGGTTATGGGCACCACCTGTCAGGACCAGTTCGGTTTTTCCTGGATTTAATTTTAAATGGTTGTGATCCATCCAATGACGGATGAATGTCATAGTGGATTGAAAATCAGAGATTGACTGGGAAGAGTTGTCAATAGTAAACACAAGTTGGAGGTCGTCGGCATAATTAAAGGTGTCCACCCTTCTTTCCTTCAGACATCTAATCAGAGGAAGAAGGTAGAGATTGAATAGGTGCGGAGAGAGCGCAGAGCCCTGAGGAACCCCGCAAGTGGTTTTAAGTTTAGAGGCAGTGAACTGGCCAGTACGGACGGCCTGAGAGCGGTTTTCCAGGAAAGAGATCATCCATTTAAGGGCAAGGCCCTGAATGCCTGCCTCTCTGACACGGTCTACCAGTATAATATGGTCGACCGTGTCAAATGCGGCCGAGAGATCTAACAGTACCAGGGCCTGAGGAGAACCTTTATCCGCCTTTCCTCTTAAGGAGTCCAGGACTGCCAATATGACAGTTTCTGTGGAATGGGCTGGACGAAAGCCCGCTTGGCGTGGGTCAAGGAACTCGGATTGTTCCAAAAAGTTGGACATGCATTTAGCAACGTGGGCTTCAAGTAATTTGGCCAGATAGGGGAGCAAAGAGATTGGGCGGTAGTTACCCAGCATCTTGGGCTCTGCACTAGGTTTTTTAAGGAGAGGGACCACTATAGCCTCCTTAAATGAGTTAGGGACAGTGAATTGTTGAGTAGTGCAAGGACTGGGGCCGAAACGGTGGAGAAAGCTGTTTTTAAAATATGAGGGGGACATTGGTCCATAGGGGAGCCAGATCTAACTTTTACTAGAAGGTCACCCAGGATAGCTGTGTCAATTGAAGGAAAACAGTTAAGGGAGTGGGGGTTTCTAGGCAAGGGGGATTACCTGAGGTGACGTATGGGAGGGGATACTGGCTTTAATATTGGCGATTTTATCAATAAAAAATTTGTTCAGGGAATCGCAAAGATCCTGTGATGGAATGGGTTTACTAAGAGTTCTCTCAGGATTGGATAATTCGTCTATGATAGTAAAAATTTCTTTAGATTTATTGTTAGCAGATAGGATTCTCGAGGAAAAATGGGCTGCCTTAGCTAAGGAGATTGCCTTTTTGTATTCCTTCAGGGCCAGTAAATAGATAGTTTTTTGGGCCAGCGAATAGTCCAGCCTCCACTTTCTTTCAGATTGGCGGAGGAAGAGTTTCTGTTGTTTTAAGTCTGGGGAAAACCACTTTTGCGCCTCATGGTGACGGGTCAGTCTGATTTGTTTAAAAGGGGCATGTTCATTGCTAGCTGCTAGAAGCCAGGCCGAGATATTCTCCACATGGAGGTTGACGTCAGGCGTAGGGTGAGGAGCTGTGTTGACCAGTGTTGTGATGAATACAGCATTATCGATGGCCTTCCAATTCCTCGCCATACCCCCCTTACTAGTAGGGATTTTACTGGTGGTCAGATGTAATAGAGTGAATTTAATCAAGTGGTGATCAGACCAAATATATATATTGTGAAACACAGTACTGGCTCCTCACAATTACTTGCTGCGATCAAACAGGTAAGGACCACAAGGCGTTGTCGTTGAATTAAAAGTGCTTTATTTCAGGAACCAAAGTTATTCAACAGTCATATAATCCAGGCAAGTGCTTTGCATGACGCGTTTCGACCGCTACAACGCGGTCTTGATCACATATATATATTCACTGAAAAAACAAAGGTTACAGGGATGTTATAGTTTGGCTCAGATTTCACGAGTACAAAACCACAGAAATTTGGCAGTTATAGTTATCTGAGTTAACTATAACTTACACCACCTCAATGCACAGCTTCACATATTACATCACTCATGGCACGGTCAGTGACATCACTGATGACATCTCAAATTACTTCACTGATAACATTATCCATATAAAAACTCACCCACCCACACCCCCATACAACCTCTTATACACCTACTCCCACAAATCACTGATGTTCCCGTTCACACACACATACAAACACACACCCAAACACTGACCTATAGAGCCACTCACACATTACCTCACCCATACACCCACTGATACAACCATTAACTCACATATACAGCCTCTCATGCACCTACTCAATTTCCAATACAGCCACACACAGATCCAATCATACAGACATACACACACTTATACACCCACTCATACACCCATACAGCCATTTTCACACTAAATCGGTCACCCATACAGCTACTAACACACCTACTCAGTCACCTATACATTCAGACATATAGCAACTCACTCACCCACACAGTTACTCACACAACAACATACTTACTCATGCATATACTAACATAGGTACTCACTCACCTATACAGTTGTTGAAACAAGCACATACTCTCTAATACAACCTCTCTCATACTCCCCAAAACAACTACTCACACACCCATTCAATGACCCATACAATCACACACTCACCCAAACACCCACTTACACACCTATTCATGCACCCATGCCACCACTCATGTATTCTCCCACTCACCTGTACAGACTCCCATTCAGCCACTCATGTACCATCTCATTATCATTTACAGGCACTCATACACTCAGTCACTCACTCATACAAAAACTCACACACCCACTCACTCATGTATACAGTCTCTCAAAGACCCACTCACTCTTCTATACAACACTTACACATCCACTCACTCTCTCATACAGGCACTCCCACAGTCACTCACCTTAGTATATATGTTTAACACTCAGTAACTTTTACAAAACACTGACAATCTTTGGAAGATGTCATCAGTGATATCATCAGTGATGTCATTTGAGATGTCATCAGTGATGCCATGAGTGATGTCACTGATCATGTCATGAGTGATGTAATATATGAGGTCATAAGCAGTGCGGGGGCATAAGTTATAGTTAGCTCGGCTAACTATAACTGCAAAATTTCTGTTGTTTTTTACAAGAGAAATGTCAGTCTAACTATAACGTCCCTGTAACCTTTGGTTTTTTCAGTGAATTTGTAAGTTTGTTTTAATTCTATTTCCTAACTATAATGTCCCTGTAACCTTTATTTATTTCAGTATATATTATATATATATATTTACTGAAAAAAATATAATATATATATGTGTGTGTGTGTGTGTGTGTGTGTGTGTGTGTGTGCGTGTGTGTGTGTGTGTGTTAGACCTGGCACTTTTTGCAGGTTTATCCCCAACCTGTTTGCATTTTGCCTCGTATATTTCTGACCCTGTTTTTGTTGGTTATAATACTCTGGGCACTTTAACACTGCTGATCAGTGCTAAAGTTCATATGCTCTGTGTGTAAAATGTGATTATGATTGGTTATCCATGATTGCCATATTTGATTTACTGGTAAGTTCCTAGTAAAGTGCACTGAGTGTGCCATGGCCTGTACATCAAATGCTACTAGTGGGATTGCAGTACTGGTTATGCCACCCACATGAGTAGCCCTGTAAAGGTGCCTCAGATTTGCCACTGCAGTGTCTGTGCGTGCAGATGTTAACTGCCATGTCGACCTTGCAAGTGCACCCATTTACCAGGCCCAAACCGTCCCTGGTGTAAGGCACCCCTCAGGTAGGCCCAAGGTACCCCCATGGGCAGGGTGTAGTGTATGTGGAAGGTAGGACATGTGCTGGTGTGTTTTACATGTCATGATAGTGAAAAAGTGTATATTTCGGTTTTCACTTTTGAAAGGCTGTCTGTCCCGTAGGTTAACATCGGAGCTGCCTTTTGACATCTGACAAGCGTAATTTTCCATTAGGAAAAGATAGAGAAATGAAGTTTAGGCTCTCTGAACTCAGAATTTAACAACACACCTTTTAGTAAAGGTGGTTTTTAAATTGTGTGTTTAAAAATGCCACTTTTAGAAAGTGGGCATTTTCTTGCTTTACCATTCTGTGTGCCTCTGCCTGTTTGTGTATTCACCGTCTGGTTTTGGAGTGACAAGAGCTGGGAATATGCATTCACTCTAGACAGTCACAAGGGGGGTTGAGGCGTGTCCTGCCTTGCCTCGGTGACTCATCACTAGGCTGAATAGCCCTGATCTGCTTTTAGAGTGGTGGGAGGAGTTTGGCTAGGACCTAAATAGGCTGAGTCCTCTTTGAACAATGCTGTCTCCAACCCCTGTGATCAAGCTGGACCAGGGAGGACAGAACTGATTTGTACTGAGCTCAGAGACTCTGAAGCAAAGAAAACAATGATAAAATGGGTTATAAGTATGAGACCTTAAACCCCAGGACTTTAGATCACTACTGGAATCAACAGGAATCTCTGCCAAGCAGAAGAGCTGAAGAGCAGTGAGGACGAGATTGCCCCTTTGCAGTGTGTTGCTTTGCTGAGTTGGCCTGCAGTTACTGCTTCTGCCAAGGAAAGGACAATGACTGTACTTTGCTGTGAACCTGCCTGAGAAGAATCTCCAAGGGCTTGTGTGTGCTTGCCTCCCGTTCTGAAGTCTCAGGAACACAAAGACTTCACCCACAGCTTTCTTGAACTCCACTGCTGGGAGTTCTGACCTGCCAGGAGGTGCCTATTCCAGATCTGGGCCTCTGGAGGTTGTTCTTGCTACAGGACGTTACCAATAACTAATGATCAGAAGGCAATTTATGCTTTGCTCTCCTTGCGGCTGAATTTTCTGACGCAGCAATACCGTGTAGGAAAGACTCCCAATGCATAGACCCGTGCAGCCCAAAAATTGACATAGCACCTGCCAGCAGCCCGAGAAACCCGCACACCAAGTCCTGTGCACCAATCTCCGACGTCGAAGATCACCGCACTGACTCTGACGTTGTCCCTGCTGGGAGGCAAGAAAATGCGACGCATAGCCGGTTGCCGGCTGGAAAGATCGACGCAGCACCTGGTACGCTGTCACCGCATCGCCTCCAGCGCATCCAGATTTTTCATGAATCGCACCTGGTGCAGAATTTAAGATAGCGCTGGGGCTGCAGTAAAAAAACAACACATCACCTCCTCTCCAGTAAGGAACTGATGCATCACCTCTCCTGCATGGCAGTAAGGAACGAACGCATCACCTCCCCTGTGGCAAGGAACCAACGCATCACCTTCCCTGCGCATAAGGAGCCGAAGCATCACCTTCCCTGTTTTTGCTTGTGATTTTGATGCACCCCAGGTACTTTGTGCTAAAAGTGTCGCATCCATAGTCCCCTATGGAGAGAACTGTTTTTACCTTCTAAAAGTCACTTTTTGATATTTGTTTGTGGGGTTTTTCTTGTTTTGGACTTGTTTGGTTTAGATAAAGATACACTTATTTTTCTAAACTGGTGTGGTGTCTATTTGAAGTGTTTTCACTGTGTTACTGTGGGTTATATACAAATGCTTTACACATTGCCTCTGTAGTTTAACCTGACTGCTCTGAGCCAAGCTATCAGAGGATGACCACAGGCAAACTTAGGCGTGTACTTTACTCACTGACTAGAACAATATATTCTAACAATATATATATATATATATATATATATATATATATATATATATATCCAATTACAACTCAAAGGTGCATCCCGGCACCGAAAAGAGAGACGGACAACTGCTTCTTATGCTGATACTGCCGGCCGCAGTAGCATATTTATTGTTCCATATAGTAAGTGCAAAACTCGAACATGACGCGTTTCGGCCAACAAGGTGGCCTTGATCACATAAATGCGTCGCAAGAAAGTGACGTTTATATAAAGCGATTAATTGACCATGTGACTTGGTGCCTATTACCTGCATAGACATAGAGGAAATACTATACATCATTAACAATGCCTACACACGCTTAATAGCACCTAGACTAACAAATCATGCTGATTTGCATTATATAAATATAAAAATAAGTAGAAATATAAACATCATATTTACAAGTGAAATAAACACATATAAACGAAAGATGTAATGATGATAAATATGAAATTTCGTTCTGTTTTAAACAAAGTCCAAAGAAAATACTGTTAATATTCTAAACCCTTACATGAATATCTGGTCCTTACTGGCACTGTGGAGATATTTAAGTAATTAAAACATACTCCTCGTATAACATAAGGTAGTGGCCTAACTTATATGTTCATGAATGCACAAATGCATCAAGATCCTACGAGACAATTAACACAATGGACCAAAATAAAGTTTGAATTACGGGTTTATGATTTAAAGGACTTGCCATCGTTATATGTGAAATTCATTTCATTATACACATACTAATAAACAAAAGCCCATGCCTAATTTCAATCAATGAATCTAGATTATTCAATAGATATTAGCAAATCTAAGATGCATTTAAAAAAACATTTTTTATTCATTCATATCCTCTTAAAATACTACCCGCAAAATTCAATAGACTGTACACATGTGCAAACAATCGCTAGAAAAGTGCAAAAAGTGCAATAAATAAAGTTAAAAAAGAACCTCTAGAGAGAAGGATGCAAACTGATTCATTGTAAAGTCTAAATATATACAACTGACTATATGCAAAAGACTATAAACAAATTGGCGAACAAAGGAAGAGACTGCTCAAATGGAGACTATATGTTTGTGGGGTTTTTCTTGTTTTGGACTTGTTTGGTTTAGATAAAGATACACTTATTTTTCTAAACTGGTGTGGTGTCTATTTGAGGTGTTTTCACTGTGTTACTGTGGGTTATATACAAATGCTTTACACATTGCCTCTGTAGTTTAACCTGACTGCTCTGAGCCAAGCTATCAGAGGATGACCACAGGCAAACTTAGGCGTGTACTTTACTCACTGACTAGAACAATATATTCTAACAATATATATATATATATATATATATATATATATATATATATATATATAACTCCTTTCCACGGCAGGTATGCAGGAATCCTCCTAACGACCACGAACCACGGACACGGACCAAGAATAAGTGCAAATCAATATTTATTCCTCCTCTGATGCCGCCATAACGTTTCGGCTCGTCCGAGCCTTGTTCACATGACATTGTACTCATGTTGAGCACCCATATTTAAAGTGACAGTGCAAATTACTAACAATCTCATAGACAGAAAAAACATTTATCTTTAGGTTGAATTATTTACCATACAATATCTTTTTGACATTAAACCCATTTGCAGGTAAAAAAAAACACACTAAAATCCATAGAAATAACATTATGAAAAAAGAGGTAAAACCAAAATATTAAAAAATGATTACTTCATAGTAACGGAGAATAAATATGTAAATACATTATTTGGCTGCTGTTACCCTTGTCCAGAATGAATATCGGCGTAATGCTCCTAATCTGTCACACTCATTTGTTAGGGTCAGTTAACTTAACTGCCCTTGATGGAATTCATATGTATTTTTGTACAATACTGTTTACGACAATAAAAAATACTATTCTGGGTTAAATCCCCTTATCAACAGTACCCTGCTTATCGAAATTTTGTAATTTATGACTATGTAGCAACTGCCATTGCGTGTACGAACATTATTGTTGTGATGAATTGATCCTGTAACCTGTGACTGTTAAAAAAATACATTAAAAAAATTCATCTTTGACAGTTACCATTTTGACATTAACACTGTTGCAGTGTAAGAGCTAGCGAGAACCGATATCGGTTACGTTGTCTTGTTAATAAATAGCCTCCAGAGATGTGGTATCTTAAATGCCAAGCAGGTTGGGTGTTCATCATTAAAGCATATGTATATAACATATCATATGAATAAACATGTAAACCCCCCCACACATAAACTGAATTTCCGTTGCTCCCATGCCTCCTCCAAAGGTGTAAATCCTAGCCATCTAATATATACCAGGCTACAGGATTGTGAGAAACCCCCCACTAATTTAAATATAAATATATAAATAAATATATATATAAAAATATATAAATAAATATATAAATATAAAAGTGCCTATAAAACAAGTACATAAATCCTCATCTATGTTAAAAAAGGAAGGTAAAAAGAGTTCAAATTGCATAGTCACTCAATGTGTATACACCCATAAATGCTCGGTTTCAACCCCCTGATGTTATTCTTTATCCTAAGCATGTATGCAAATCCTCCGTGGCATTTTCCCCCCTGGGGTTTTGGAATCAAACTGGAGAATAAATCTTGTCTCGAGTTTACGCAGTTTAGATTCCCTGTCACCACCTCTTCTGCTGGGTGAAATTGCATCTACCACAAAGTATTTAAGCCCCTCGTTGTTACTATTGTGAAACTCCCTGAAATGTCGTGCCACCGGATATGTGTGGTCTTGGTTGGATATGGCACGAAGATGTTGCAAAATGCGTTTGTGTACAGGTAGCTTAGTGCTACCTACGTACTGAAGCCCACATGGACATATCAGTACGTATATGGCATATTCTGTTTTGCATGTAAGGAGTTTAAGAATCTTATGTTGTTTATCACTGAAGGGGTTTTTATATGTTTTGGTGTTAATACCGTGGAGGCAAGCCTTACAAGTCTTACACTTGAAAAACCCACTGTTGGTCTGCAGCCAAGTGATTTTTTCCATTGTTTCCGAACTAGTATTTACCAACTTATCCCTCATGGAGGGCCCCCTCCTATGTGTGATGGACACCCTGGATGGTAATGTGGGTCCAACCACTGGATCACTGAGCACTATAGGCCAGTTTTTGTTGATGATTCTGTGGAGGCTAGTATGCTGTCTACTGTAGCCCATGATAATTCTCATCTGGTTAGTCTCACCACTAGCTCCTCCTCTGTTCATCGCCCCAACCTGAGATACAGTGTGGGCCACCTTCCTTTTATCTATTAGGAGCTCATCCCTGCTATGCCTCATGGATTTCATCATTGCGCTGTTAATAATTTTCTCAGAGTATCCCCTGTCTTGAAACCTCCGTTTACTATGCTCCTGTGCCTCCTTCAGATCCAATTCATTACTGCATATTCTTCTGAGGCGTAGCATCTCCCCATATGGGATACTGCTAATGAGATGTGCCGGGTGTGCGCTACTAGCATGTAAAGTGGAATTACCAGAGGTTTCCTTTCTATAGAGCCTAGTCTCCATTCTGTTGTTGTGTATATATACTTCAGTGTCTAGAAACGTGATTGATGTTTGGCTCATTGTTACCGTGAAGTGGAGATTCAGATCATTGGCATTGATACCAGTTATGAATTCCTCTGCCTGCTGTTTGGTGCCATCCCACAATACAAATAAGTCATCAATGTATCGCAGCCAAACAATCACATTATCATCCAATACTTTTCCAAAACTGCGCTTGAGGACCAGTTCCTCCCAGCAGCCCATATGGAGACAAGCATAGCTGGGGGAGAAACTGGCCCCCATAGCTACACCCCTTATCTGTTGATAGATGAGATTATTAAACATGAAATTGTTGTTCTTAAGGCAATGCTCCAACATTTCAAGTAGCATGTCATTGTGGTCTTTATATTGAAGTGGCCTTCAGGAAAGGTAATACTGAACCGCTCGTATACCGTCATTATGTCTGATGCTGGTATAGAGGGATGTTACGTCCAGTGCCATCATCCAGTAACCCTCCCTCCAAACCACTTGTTTGATCTTACGTAGAAAATCCCCAGTATCCTGTACATATGATTGTAATGATTTCACAAAGCCTTGTAAAAAATAATCTATGTACACTGATGTCTTTTCTAAAATCCCATCCCTAGCAGATATAATAGGCCTGCCAGGAGGTTTGTTGATGTCCTTATGGATCTTGGGAATAAAGTATATGGACGGGGTTACCGGATTGTCTTTTGTCAAATATTTGTATTCGTCTTCGGTAATCAATTGTTTGTTTTTCCATGTCATCAATTTCTTATAGTAATCCCTGTGTGCCTCCTTCATGGCCGCTGGGGTGTTCCGTAGATAGCATTCCCTGTCATAGAGTTGTGAGTACGCCTCCTTATCGTATTCCTCACGCGTCAAAAGTACAATGTTACCTCCTTTATCACTACTTCTGATGATAACGTTCTTCTCCGATTTCAATTTGAGGATGAGGGCCTCATATTGTTGATTTTGTTTATTGTATTTGCGCCGCTTGATTAGAGTTTCTTTGTGCAATTTTTTAATTTGTGCTGTAACATTCTCATGGAAGACATCCATTGAATCACGAGGCATTATATATATATATATATATATATATATATATATATATATATATATATATATATACATGAACAAACTGAAGTTGCCCTCGAGAGGAATCGCACTCCAAGGTAGGTTTGCACACATTTAATGAAGGTGGCAGCGTAGACAGAAGAAAGCCAGGAAACATCTTGCTGGTGGCCTTACGCGTTTCGGGCTGGTCGCCCTTGCTCACAGGCCTTTGAAGTTAACAGCCAAATGCAGTCACATGTCCCAAAATATATGAAAGTTCCGCCCCAGTGGGCCTCCCTGTGAGGTGCATCATGGACATCGTAGTGCTGTGTGATTCCACCCCAGTGGGTTTCGCTGTTAACCCGCTTCTAACAAAGTTCATACCCTCGTGGGTCATATTCAAGGTCACCTCCATGTGGACGCTGACGTATACTACACCAAAGATCAAAGGTCCACCTGTCCGTTGATGACTGTTATTGTTGTCATCCCGGATCCGCTACACGCGGCGGTGCGACTCCGCGACTGGACGAGCCACATAAATGAAAAAACTGAAGTTGCCCTCGAGAGGAATGGCACTCCAAGGTAGGTTTGTTCACATTTAATGAAGGTGGCGACGTAGACAGAAGGAAGCCAGGAAACATCTTGCTGGCGGCCTTACGTGTTTCGGGCTGGTCGCCCTTGCTCACAGGCCTTTGAAGTTAACGGCCAAAGTTCATAACCTCGTGGGTCGTATTCAAGGTCACCTCCATGTGGACGCTGCCGTATTCTACACCAAACATCAAAGGTCCACCAGTCCGATGATGACTGTGCTCGTTGTCATCCCGGATCCGCTACACGCGGCGGTGCGACTCCGCGACTGGACGAGCCGCATAAATGAAAAAACTGAAGTTGCCCACGAGAGGATTCGCACTCCAAGGTAGGTTTGCACACATTTAATGAAGGTGGCAGCGTAGACAAAAGGAAGCCAGGAAACATCTTGCCGGCGGCCTTATGCGTTTCGGGTTGGTCGCCCTTGCTCACAGGCCTTTGAAGTTAACCTTTGATGTTTGGTGTAGTATACGGCAGCGTCCACATGGAGGTGGCCTTGAATACGACCCACGAGGGTATGAACTTTGTTAGAAGCGGGTTAACAGCAAAACCCACTGGGGTGGAATCACGCAGCACTACGATGTCCATGATGCACCTCACAGGGAGGCCCACTGGGGCGGAACTTTTATATAAATTGGGACATGTGACTGCATTTGGCTGTTAACTTCAAAGGCCTTTGAGCAAGGGCGACCAGCCCGAAACGCGTAACGCGTATACATACATACATATATATATATATATATATATATATATATATATATATATATATATATTCACTGAAAAAACCATAGGTTTCAGGCACGTTATAGTTAGAAATTAGCATTTAAAAAACCTTTGAAATTCACTGAAAAAACCATAGGTTTCAGGCACGTTATAGTTAGAAATTAGCATTTAAAAAACCTTTGAAATTCACTGAAAAAACCATAGGTTTCAGACACGTTATAGTTAGAAATTAGCATTTAAAAAACCTTTGAAATTCACTGAAAAAACCATAGGTTTTAGGGACAGTTATAGTTAGTTGGACATTGCACTCATACAAAACCCGTGAAATTCCCCTGTTATAGTTAGTTCAGCTAACTATAACTCGCGCCCGCAATGCACTGCTGATGACGTCACATATTACATCACTCATGACATGGTCAGTGACATCACTGATGACATCACTGATGACATCTCAAATGACATCACTGATGACATCACTGATGACATCATCCAGTGACTGTGTGTTTCTGTAAAGTTTAAATATGTTTAATATATATAGGGAAAGGCGTATTGAAGAATGAGTGGGTGTATAAGTGTCTGAATGGATGATTTAGTACGTGAGTGACTGACTCTACAAGTGAGTGATTAAACGTATCTTACTGAATGCATGGGTTAGTGACTAAACTGTGTGAATGTCTGTATCCGTCTGTTTGTTGGTGTGTAAGTGGATGCATGGATTTGCGAATAGCTACATGAGTGTCTATATGGGTTATTGATTGGTTCTCTGAGTATCTGTATGGCTGCCTGAGTGTTTGTGTGGGTGGGGTGTGTGTGACTCTATACATAGATGTGTGAGTGGGTGATTCACTGGGTGCATGATTTCAAGAGTGCATCTGTGATGGACTGCTTGGGTGGGTGAGTGTGTGTATGGGTGTGTTAGTGAGTGAATGTATATCTCAGTGGTACATGTGCAAGTAACTACATATGTGAGAAGCTTGGAGAGGGTTTGGTGAGGTTCTATGAGCTGATCAGTCTTATGTGTGTTAGAGTATTTAAATGGCTATAAGTGAGAGTGTGTTATTGTGAGAGTGGCTGTATGGATGCGTGTGTGCTTGTATCAGTTATTGTATAAGAGCGTAAGAATGTGCTAGTATTTGTATGAGTAAGTGAGCTGGTGTGTGTATAACTGTATAGGTGAGTAAATGGGTGTGTGATTAATTTTTTGCATGACTGACTAGGTGTGTGAGTACCTCTATGGATGAGTGGCGGTGTGTGAGTGTTTATATAGGTGTATGAGTGCATATGATAGTCCTGTACTGAGTGACTGTAAGTATGAGTGACTGTACAGGTGAGTGAGTGGATGTGTGTGTAGACCTAAGAATCAGTGAGTGGGTATGTAGTTTTTGGTGTTGGAGTGTCTATGGTTTTGAGAATGGCAGTCTGTAATTTAGAGTGGGTGTATCAAAAGTTATATTAGGGTGTGAGAAGATGCATGAAATTATCACATGGATGATGTCATCAGTGATGTCATTTGAGATGTCATCAGTGATGTCATCAGTGATGTCACTGACCATGTCATGAGTGATGTAATATGTGACGTCATCAGCAGTGCATTGCGGGGGCGCGAGTTATAGTTAGCTGAACTAACTATAACAGGGGAATTTCACGGGTTTTGTACGAGTGCAATGTCCAACTAACTATAACTGTCCCTAAAACCTATGGTTTTTTCAGTGAATTTCAAACGTTTTTTAAATGCTAATTTCTAACTATAACGTGTCTGAAACCTATGGTTTTTTCAGTGAATTTCAAAGGTTTTTAAATGCTAATTTCTAAGTATAACGTGCCTGAAACCTATGGTTTTTTCAGTGAATTTCAAAGGTTTTTTAAATGCTAATTTCTAACTATAACGTGCCTGAAACCTATGGTTTTTTCAGTGAATTTCAAAGGTTTTTTAAATGCTAATTTCTAACTATAACGTGCCTGAAACCTATGATTTTTTAAGTGAATTTCAAAGGTTTTTAAATGCTAGTTTCTAACTATGCCAACAGAGGTAGGACATGTGAAGAAAAGAAGAAAAACGCACAGAAAGAAGCAAAAGATGTGCAGAAAGAACCAACAGAGGAGCAGAAAGAGGCCTTGTTGCAAAATCATCCTGTGCCCACAACTTTTTCAGACGGGTACTGGTGGTAACTGACTCTGACTAACCAGAGCCAGTGCGCGTTTGCACAGTGGTGAAGGGAGGGGGGGCCTGAGGTGACATGTGTGCAAACGCGCCCAATGGCGCGTTTTAAGTTGCGGGATTAAGACCCCTTGAATCCTGAGGGTCCCTGGGGCCCAACTAGCCCCCCAGGTACCTACAGTTAGGACCACAGAGCTGAGTTGCAGAGAGGCGTTCCGAGGCCACGCACCTTTTTTCACCTCTCTGCAACGCAACTCTGTTGTGCTTACTGAAGGTACCTGGTGGGCTAGTTGGCCCCCAGGATTCAAAGGGAATTAACTCCCCAACTTAAAACGCACCACAGGGCGTGTTTGCGCACATGTCACCTGAGGCCCCGCCCCTCCCTTCACCACTGTGCAAACGCGCCCCGTGGCGCGTTTTAAGTTGGGGGATTAGGTCACCTTGAATCCTGAGAGTCCCTGGGGTCCAACCAGCCCACCAGATACTTCCAGTAATCACCACAGGCCTGCGTTGCAACGCCTGTAACAAATTGTGCAGTTGTGTTTAGGTAGTGAAG